>CM062297.1:494766635-495366635 GCA_031216915.1 Pictodentalium vernedei | reverse complement strand
AACACGAATTTTAAGCTTTTGATGGGCATCATTGTTTATCCAGCCCAAAACGGGTTAAGTGTTGTTTTTTGAATACTCTTATTACTTCTAAAAATAATTCTCTGTGAATTCTACTTCCACTTATTTTGATCTCTCCTCTCAAATTCAGGTGCTGTGGGTATGCAAACACAGCCCATTTTATCAACATTTTGATGTTTGAGACCCTGCATAGGGTTAACAAATGCTTCCAGGAATATTTTGTACATGCAATTTGTAATGTCACACTAAGATCTGAGAATGGCGATTTTTTCTTGAAAATCTACGAGATGTTTTTTGAGAAATCCTCGGATAACATGAATTTTTAACCTTTTGAGGGGAATCTTTCTGTAATCAGCCCTAAACGGGTTAATGATTGGTTTTGTGAATACCTTCATTACATACAAAAATGATCATCGGTGAATTCCACTTCCAATGAAGGGGGTTATGTTTATCTCACAGGTACACATTTGGTGTTATGGTTGCCCAAGAACAGCCCATTTTCTCCAAATGTCTATGCTTGGCAGCCTCTGAAGGGTTAACAAATGCTTACCGAAATTATTTGTCCATGCAACTTGAACTGTCACTCCAAGACCTGCAAAAGGTCAATTTTTCTTGAAATTTAGTTTTGAGAAATCCACAGAAAACTGGAATTTTAAGCTTTTAAGGGGTATATCTCTTTAACTAGTCAAAAATGGGTTAAGACCTCGATTTTTTAATATTATTTATTTAGTTATTTATTGGTGTTTAAGGTCATATATTTCTGCACAATGGCTAATCATGACCGTGACAGTTTTACGGGTGGAGGAAGCCGGAGGACCCGGAGAGAACCACCGAGCAACGACGAGCAGCTGTCAGCTCTCCAACATCGTAACTCTGCACCGCAGCACAGGCAGGGTTAGATTGGTTGAAGACATGCGCACCATCGACGTGCAGTACGCCTCGTGCATACTAACTCCACACATGCAGGATTAGCATTGGTTGAAGACATGTGCACTATCGACGTGCAGTATGCTTTTAGTACACAGCGTCGCCGTGCCCCCACATGGGCAATGGGGGTGAAGGGTCTTGCCCAAGGACACAACGCGGTTGCCGCAGGTGGGATTCGAACCGAGGACCTCTCGGCTTGCAGCCTGCACCTCTACCTACTGAGCCACCGCGCCCCCTGATTTTTTAATACACTTACTACTTACAAAAATGTTTCCCTGTCAGTTTTGCGTCCGGTAAAAGAAGTTATGCATCTCTGTTGCATTCCCATTTGATGTTGTTGGTGTCCAAAAACAGACTATTTTTTCAGAATTTTCACATTTAGCAGCCCATGGAGGGTTAACAAATGCTTCCCAGAATAATTTATCCTATCAACTGGTAATGTGACACCAAGACCCATCAGTGGCCATTTTCTCTTGAAAACTCTACCAGATGTTTGTAAAGAAATCCAGGGAAAACATAATTTTTAAGCTTTTGATGGGTATCACTATTGACAAACACAAAAGAGGTTAACGCTTGGTTTTGTGAATACTCTTATTACTTACAAAAATGGCCTTCGGTGAATTCCACTTCCAATAAAGGAGATTATGTTTATTTCTCAGGTACACACTGGGTGCTGTGCGTGTACGAAAACAGCCCATATCAGCACAATTACGATGCTTGGCAGCCTCTAGAGGGTTAATAAACGCTCACCGGAATATTTTGCAGATGCAACTTGTAATATCACACAAAGACCTGCAAGTAGTCAATTTTTCTTGAAAACCTACTGGATGTTTTTAGAGAAATCCACAGAAAATGGGAATTTTAAGATTTTAAGGGGTCTCTCTCTTTAGCCTGACCAAAATGGGTTAAGAAGACTTTTGAATACCCTTACTACTTACAAAAATGTTTGCGTATAGATTGTGCGCTCGATAAAAGAAGGCTCCCTTCCTTTTTTCGTACCCATTGGGTGCTGTTGGCGTCCAAAAACAGCCCATTTTATCACAATTTCGACTTTTAGCAGCCCGTGGAGGGTTAACAAATGCTCACCGCAGTATTTTGTCCATGCAACTTGTATTGCCACACCAAGGCCTGGGAGTGACAAATTTTTCTTGAAAATCTACAAGACTCCTTTAGAGAAATCCACGAAAAACTTGAATTTTTGAGCATTATGGGGGTATTGCTGTTTAACCAGCCCAAAACGGGTTAACGCTTGGTTTTTTGAACACCCTTATTACTTACAAAAATGATCCTCGTTGAATTCCACTTCCAATAAAGGAAGTTATGTTTACCTCTCGTGTATCATTTGGATGCTGTGGGGGTCTGAAACCGGCCCATTTCGTCAAAATTTCGATGTTTGGCAGCTTGTGGAGGGTTACCATATGCATCGCCTAATATGTCGTGTGTATCAAACGTCGTGTCATAGGCAGGTCTAGCAAAGATGAATGTTTAAAAAAAAATCTACAAGACGTGTTTCGAGAAAGTGCCGATAAACCCCAATTTTGGCAGTTTTTTGCCAATTCTGGCGAAATAAGGGTTAAATCGAAAATTCCGCTTCGGTGCATTTTTAGATTTTTTGCCCCTCTATGCGTGTGCCAAATTGTGTGAAAATCGGTTTGAAAATGGCTTCTGAATCGTACGGACAAAAATGTGTGGGGAAAAAAATACCCCTCCCCCCCCCAAAAAAAAAAAAAAAAAAAAAAAAAATAATAATCCGTAGGAAAACAATAGTCTTTTCCAGAGGGAAAAGCCTAAATATGAGCTGTGTAGAAGTTGTGACAAAAAACTGATTGGACCTAATTTCGGTACAAAATGGCCACTGGCAGCCATCTTGAATTTTAGACCGCACCCAGAAACACTCGTTCTCGTCCCAAGGTGATAACAAAGATATCCAAGAAGTTTTGTGAAGATCGGTTCATAAATACAGCCTCTAGCCCAAGCCGTATTGACATGTGCACTTACAGTGTGCAAGTAGCACTGAAAAAATCAAAGTTAATCTAATTTGCATAATTTCTGCATGAGAAAGAGACCTGTATTATATGTGATGTATCCCATGGTACTAAACATTTGCACAAAAAATTATTCAAATCAGCGCTTTCAAATGGAAGTTCTGTGCAAAAATCTGATTGCACCAAATTTTGTACAAAATGGCTGCCATCGGCCATCTTGAATTTCGGACCGGACCCCAAAACACTCGTTCTCGTCCCACTGTGATAACAAAGGTACCCAAGGAGTTTCGTAAAGATCGGTTCATAAATACAGCCTCTAGCCCGAGCCGTATTGGCATTTGCACTTACAGTGCTGAAAGTAACACCAAAAAACATTAAAGTTAGTCTAATTTGCATAATTTACGCACAAGACAAAAACCTGTATTATATGTGATGTATCCCATGGTACTAAACATTCAAACAAAAAATTATTCAAATCAGAGCTTTCATATGGAAGTTCTGTACAAAAAACAGATTTCTGCATCGTCGGTACAAAATGGCGCCTGGCAGCCATCTTGTATTTCGGACCGCACCCAAAAACAATTGTTCTCGTTCCATGGTCATAATAAAGGTACCCAAGAAGTTTCGTAAAGATCGGTTCATAAATACAGCCTCTAGCCCGAGCCGTATCCAATTGTTGACGGACAGACGGGCCATGGCATAAGCTTAAATTTGGCTTCGCCTAAGTTGAGCTAAAAATGCAATGCTCCTTCGGGACCATCACTCACACAAGCTTTCACTTGAATTGGCCCAGTGGTTTTGGAGAAGACCAAAACATGGTGTTGACAGATGACAGACAGAGAGCGATTAGATAAGCTCAGCTTGACTTTGTCATGGTGAGCTAAAAAAATTTGGCGCAAAAGACTACCCCACCCCTTGCTCCCAGGGCCTCAAGTGGCCACCATTTGAGGAAACATGAATCTATCTAAAGATTACCACAATTCATTTAAATAGTAAATTCTGTCGATAATGTAAAGTGATCATTAAAGCTCCTCTTGAGCTTTGCTCAGGTGAGCTATAACAAATGATTACACAGAAAATGGTTTGCATTGTTTTCGATTTGATTTTATGTCAACACCGGATCCTCAATTTGATTTGAGATTCTATTTAAGGATACAAATTCTAAGTCAGGGCCCTAATGTCAAGATAAAAGTTTTAAGGAATTGGAAGGAAATAACCAAAAACACAGTTAGGTGACTAAGGTCTACCGACAATTTTATTGATGATATTCAACAAAACTAACCAACGGAGTGGTCACAAAACAATTTCACTAAGAAATAGACATAAATTACATAAACTGAAATGTCTTTTTCACACGATACTCATTTCCTCACAAACAACCACACAAAACTGAAAAAGACCACATTGTTCAATGATATTTTCTACCAAACTGGCCAAAGCCTGGATGATTTATTTAAAATACTTATGAAGGTCTCTTTATGCTAAGCCCAAAGCCAACATGTTGAATTTTTCAGATCAAGCACGTTCAAGAAATCGTAGTAGTCAAATCGGGGTTCCCAGGTAAGCACTTAAGATCTAGGAACTTCAGAACCATTTTGGAGATACTGATGTACCACCTGTAATTTGAATGGTCAAGGCCATGACCACTTTGTATCGCGTTATCACCAATGGTATCTGTAAGTGCTTATTCTTTGGCAACACTCCCCCTCCCCACTTAATCTACTTATTTATTGGTGTTTAACCCGTAAAGGCCCATTTCTGACCTCGGAACAGGTGCCCTTAATGTGTCATCATGAGGTAGCCAGTGGTTTCTAGTCAAGTCTTGGCTGCCTGTTAAGGCAGCCAAGTCTTGACTCAAAATCATTGCTAAGCCACTGGATGTGGGGTGGTGGGAATTCTGGACACTTGTGGAGGTCTTTAAGGGTTTGGGTCACATACTTCTGCACAATGGCTAATCATGACTGGAACATGAATATAAAGTCAAGCCTAGCCAATTGTTTTTACCCATGTTGCCCATTTTAGACCAGGCATTGGTTACCAAGTTCTATTTTAGCAGGAAAGTTAAAAAATTTATAGTAATTTATATATTTTTTATACTTACCAATGACCCAGACATAGCTGGTGCTAACTCTTAAAATATAGGGCCAAACACAAATTTTGCCCCCCAATCCCCAAAATTTGCATCTAAAACCAAAGAAAACATGTCCTGAATGGCCCTCCACACTTCACCTCTACTGCGCATGCGCAGTGTCAAGGACGTTCCGAAATTGGCGCCATTAATCATTCTAATAACCAGTGCCTGGTAAGCGCTATGTACTCAGCGGGGAGGTAAGAGTTCCCAACTCCTGGGAGGGCCATCCCCGTCTGGGTCATTGGTAAGTATAAAAAATATATAAATTACTATAAATTTTTTAACATTTTTATACTGTACCAATGACCCAGACATAGCTGAATAGTAAAAAGGTTGGAGGGCCAAGGACATAGAGCAAGATGGAATACGCTCAATAATATAAAATAGTCATCCCCTCTAGGGAAAAAGAAGTAATAGGCCTTACATGTATCTTTCTTATTTATGATAAATTAGAAAGATACAACACCTTCCAAAATTGAGCATCATACATCCATGTACTCTATTAATATCTAGTATAATCCTTATACTAATAATTTTTAAAGTAAGCCAATAAATAAAGTAAGTCTAGAGAATAGAGACTCTTTATACTCCTTAAAAGTGTCTGAGGATTGTATAATAATGTCCGTTGACACGTGCTATATTCAAAAGCTATACTTTAAAAAACTAAGACCTGAATGAATTTTTAAAACATAAACTTCTCACTAAACAACCATCCCAATAACAGCTCAGAATTACTAACTCTGGAGGAGGTATCCCCTTGTTTTCATAGTAAAACAGGTGACCCAAGGGAACACCCTCCCCCCCCCCCCCCTTTTTTCTTGCCCTGGGTCAAATAGCCCAGAGCGAAGAGGGCAGCAGAACGGAGTCACTGCCGAAACAGACAGCCTACCTAGCTATAGTAGCAACTGTTAAGTGAATGACATTCTGAGCAGTAGATAACAGACCTAACAATAGAGGCCTCCAGAAATGGACTCAATATTTCTGAGATGAAAATTCATGAATGTGGATGGCTGAGCGCAATGAGCAGCCTTCAAAAATCTATAATAGCGCCACTATTAATGTAAGCCCAAGATGTAGAAGAACTCTTACTTCATGAGCCGAAATCTCAAACACAACTGCTGAGTCAATGATATACCATAAGCAGTATCGATAGTTAATTGAATCCATTAGCAATAGAATGGAGCATAATGTCCTTCTATTAGGCATCAAAGACAGAAGAAGCTTACGCCCATAGTAATAAACAGATATCTGTTTATAAATACATAAACTCTAACCGGACAGAGTAAAGGCCTATGCCCATATGAAGACGGAAGGACCTTAATAACAAAAGGTTCCGGATATTAATTAGGAGCCTGACTCTTATGCAAAAATCCAACCTAAATAGTAAAGGAAGTAGTGATTCCGAAACTACGAAAGTGAAAATCATCCACCGATAGTGCATGAAACTCACTGACTCTTCAGTAAAAGAGAAGCCAACAGAATTACTGTCTAAAAGGTCAGAATTTGAAAACTACTGTTTCCAGAGGCTCAAATGATTACTTAGTTAAATAAGAACCGAAGTTAAATTCCATATAGGAATTTAATCTAATGATTCTAAGTCTATTTATCGAAAAGTTACTAACTGACTTAGATAAAGAGACATAAGACTCAATTGTAAACTATCATAGAGTGCATAGGAATGAGGTAACATAAACCTATAACCTTAATAATAACAGGCTGCAGTAGATCTTGTCAAACAAGTATACTAAAAAGTTGCAATGACTAGTATGGAGGGATCAACAATATCAACATAGTGATCCCTACAACAACGACGGAAGAGCCTCCACTTTAGCCGCATAGTATAGCGAAGAAGAGGTTCTCCTATAGTAAGAAATCGCGTCCAAAGCTCGTCCAGTACAATGTTTACAATGCAATAAGGACCACACAACGGAATACGTGAAGGTTGAGACCTTGCGGGTTGTGATAAAGATGACACGATTAAACCCAGCGAAAAAAGGTCCTCTCATGGAGGAAGATTTCGCGTTAAGTCCCACAGTAGACATCAGAGTAAATTTACCCACGGTCTCTGTGAAGACAGAGATGCTATCAACAGAAATGTATTGTGGTTGTTTATCTTAGCAATACTTGCTAAAACAACAGCGCAGGAGGATACGCTTGCTAAAACAACAGCGCAGGAGGATACGCATATCCTATCATTCCGTCCTATTAGATCAATAGAGCATTAACAACATAAGCTCAGAGATCCGGACAAGCAAACACAAATGTCTGCAATTGACAAGCAAGTTGTGTCGTAAATAAATTATCATTGGGCGCTCCCATTGATAGCAAATCTGATTGAATACTTGTTTGTTGAGAGTCCATTCTGACGGCAACAAGCGACCCATAAGTGAACGGGAGTCCGGTAATACAATCAGACGACCCGGAATATGACGGACCGAAGCAGAACTTGGTGTACTATAACAAACAGAAGGATTCTTTCCATTAAATTGAATAACGGAAAGGAATGAGTGCCTCCCTGGTTCCGGAGATACGCCACTACTGTCGAATTAACAGACAGGATTTGGACCTGCGTTTCTGAATAATGTTCATCCAATGACATAAAGCAGGCCTAAAAAAACATTATTCCGTGGAAGATAAGTGCTTGCTTAGAGACTGCGGAACCCAAAGACCCTGGCACTTCGAATCCGTTGGGATCAATATTATATCCCAACCTGTTTGACTGGCAACCGTCATAATTATAAAACTCGGATCCGGCAACTGCAGTGGCACTCTCTGAGTTAACCACCGAATGTTTGCCCCAGTCTGAATCTCTTGCTACACTAGATAGACAAGAGAACGTGTAAATCGAGCAATTCATGGATTGCTGAAAAGTTGCCGTCGAAGAGAAGCTTCTCCGAGAACGAAGCGACTCTGAGAGTTCTTCACCTTACTATCCACGCGCGTGGATGTAGCTAGGGCTGCGTCACGTCTAACCAACTCCAAGCAGCCACTGAAGGGCAGAGTTATACGTGAACAAACTACTGCCCTCAAAAGAAATCACATTGAGGATTATATCCCGGAATTCTTTCTCTTGAAGACGTAATGATAACGCCTCAGTAAGGCGGATTACGTATGATAAAGCGTCTAAGTTAAGTCTAATAAACATCGTTGTCGTTTCCAACATTGTGGTTGGAAAAGACATAGACGGCGAAAAAGATTATTTCCAGTCTTTAACCACGCCGTCTAGACGCATATGAACTCTCGGTATGCCCTGTTCTGCCAAAATAAATTATTCGTATAAATGATAAAAGGCAGAAATGAGCATTGCGGACAAGAAACTAAACTATCATGCTTGGAAGCAGGCTTATATATATATATATATAGCGTTGATAAATAATACCCATGTTCTAATGACATTATTGGACTGTGTCGGTAAGTCAGGGACAATGTCCCTGAACCGATCCAAAATTCCGTGTCCAATGACGCTATAAGTCTCTTATCCAAAATCGCAGCAATGTAGTCCGAAATAACAATCACTGGAAGATAATGCCGGAAGATATGTATGGCAGCTTCCGATGCTACGAAAGGGAAAACTCGAAATCTTTCGAATCCCTTTCGCCATCCTGTCGGACCCTATAAAGCGTTCGGTCGTCCGCACCTGATGCAACCGCGGACCGCACCGACCCAGCGCCGTCAGATAATTCCTGATTCGACCAAGAAACTGTTGATTGCTGGGATGCTGCGAAAAAACTGTGCTAACTCGGATAGCACGTCCGTCACTGAGGCCTGTGGAGAAGCGGTCGTACGATGCATTGCCGCTGGAAGCTCCGTGATCATTACCCCGTGCATACTACTAATATGCGAGTGAACGGAGTGTATAGGCCTCGTGTCCCTTGGCTACCGGATGGCGTGACCTGTTTGCCGTGGAATCACTGAATGACGAAACTGATCGGATACTCGAGGTCACGTAGCCAATGTGCGGTCGTGTGCACTGCTGTGAGGATGAGGAAGCATTATCGACAGTCTCTCGGACTGTCAATATAACGGAGCATCCCGAGCGACGGACATATGCTCCGAATGTAAAATATCGTAACCACAAAATGCGGTCCCCTATGTTGTTGGACGAGAGAGGGACCTCTCTCGCTCACAGCCCGGACGGACCTGGACAAGCCAGGAACCGGACTAACAGGCTTCCTCCGATCTGTCCTCAATCCGCCGTCACTGGGTGAGTACTAAAGTAATTATAGTGCTCGCATCACCCAAATCTCCTTCCTAGACCGCAATGGATGAACCCGGCAGCCGAACCATTCGATGAATGTACGCTACACCGGGTGAGCTAGCGAATGTCACTCCGTCGATCCTACAAGGGACCTCTTAGGCGATAGACATATTCCATGAGCACTTATTGCCGCTAGCTCTTCATTAACTATGACGACAGAGGCACACTTTGAAAGACATCTCCGTAACTTTGCGAACAAGAAACCAGAAATGCTTGGTAAAAGCAAGCATATAATAATAAATATATAGCGTCGTTCAATAATTCGAAAGTTTGTGTGACATTATTGGACTATGTCGGAACTGACGGACGAAGTCCCTGAACCGAACCAAAAATTTCTAAGTCCACCGACGCTATCAGTTTCTTATCCGGCATCGCAGCATTCTGGTCCGATGAAAGAACCTGTAGAAGATCAAGTCAGATGACATACACAACAGCATATGTTGTTCCGAAAGGGAAAGCTCGAAATCCTCCGAATCCCTTTCGGTATCCCGTCGGACCGGATGAAATTTTCGGACGTTCGTACCCGCTTCCGCAGAGCGTCCCGACCCAGCATCGTCGGATAAAACATTATGCGACAGATTCAGTTGTTGCTGGGATGCTGCGATAAGCTGTGCTATTTAGGATAGCACGTCCGTCCCCGAGGCCTGTGCAGTAGCGGTCTTACGATGCATTGCCGCCGGAAGCTCCGTGTATGTTGACTCCCGCACACTTTCCTATGCGAACGTCCGGAGTCTGCAGGCCTCGTGTCCTTGGCTACCGGATGGTGTGACCTGGTCGCCGATGTTTCTCTGACTGGCGAAGCTGACTGGATATCCGAGGTCACGTAGCCAAGAGTGGTCGTGTGCACTACCATGAGAATGAGGAAGCCTTATTGACAGTCTCTCCGGACTGACTATATGTCGGAGCGTCCCGAGCGGCGGACGTATGCTCCGAATGCGAAACATTTTGTACCACAACATCTGGGGCCAGATGTTGTTGTACGAGAGAGGGGCCTCTCTCGCTCGCCGTCCGGATGGACCAGAACGAGCTATGAACCGGACTAAAAGGCTTCCTCCGTTCTCCCTCTAATCCGCCGTCACTGGGTGTGCATTTGGTTGATTTATAGTGCTCGCATCACCCCAAAACTCCTTCTAGACCGCAACGGACGAACCCGGCTGCCGAACCATTCGATGAATGGACGCTACACCGGGCGAGCTAGCGAACGTCAAAGGCCGTCGAACCTACTAGGGTCCTCTTAGGCAATTGGTGTATTTACATGAGGACTTTCCCGCTAGCCCTTCATTAATTGTGACGACGGAGGCACACTGTTGGAAGACATCACAGATACATCACCCTAATCTTGATCGTCTGAAATAGAAATTGATAAAGTAGAGTGACCCTGCGGGGAAAGGACCGGAATGTCCAATTCCCCACTAACATACCGTGACATACGCTTCCCATGTTGTCATCGAAATCATCAGATACAGAACAGGAGTTAATGCGAGTACACTGACCACATATAGAATGATTATAAAAGTCAGAGGAAGACTTCCTCTTATTACAATTGATCAAAATCCTTTCAATGTGAAAAGAAAACAAAGTCCTGGTACTCGCACCAACCCCTGACAATCAAAATACATAATAATAATATGATCCATTAACATAGAAAAAATAATTGAAATCAAAATATTTTGAAAAAATATTTTTTCAGAACAGCCCAAGTTTCTGAAAAGTAACGTTGAGCCCCAATGGATCCCAAGCCTAAGTGTGGACAAAAAATTTAAAAATATTTTAAACAATTTATGCAACACTTACGAACAATAATAATGTATCTAGTTATGATTAAATTAACATCAAGATATTATTTTCAAGAAATCCCCCCCTCACACAGAGGGCTGTTGTAAATGTAAACAATGAGTGTAAAAACACTAAAATAAGACTCCAGGCACCCAGGCCAGAAATCAGTTACCAAAAATACACTATCTGATGCAAAACAGAGACTTCCAGGGAAGAAACTGCAGAACATCAGATGGTAGATGCAGAACACAACGCCTAACCACCCATAGGTGAAGACGTAAACATGGGGAAAAGAACAGAATTCATTCTGTTATTCAGCTAAAATAAACATGGGGAAAAGAACAGAATTCATTCTGTTATTCAGCTAAAACTCCCAAGAAATTTTAGTAATAATAATTACAGAAACTATGCCAAAAGCATGGGAGAATAGCAAGAGGGGACTTAAAGGAAAGGGAGAGAGGAAAACACTAAAAAATCAGTGTAACTAAATAACAAGAATGACAACAAAATGGCTGCTGCCTCGAAAATAGGTAACTTAACATAATTTCATTAAAAATTTTTAAGTTACAGCCCTGATAATATTCTGTCACACATTTTTCCTCTCCTCCTTCTCTATCCTCCTTAGAATCACCATTTCACTAATATTTATGTGTCTGGCATCATTTAAACTGAGATTTACAAGCACAAAGATCAGTCAGATGTTAACTGATGAAGGGCCAAACTTAGAATGATTAATGGCGCCAATTTCGGAACGTCCTGAACGTCCTTGACACTGCTCATGCGCAGTAGAGGTGAAGTGTGGAGGGCCATTCAGGACATGTTTTCTTTGGTTTTAGATGCAAATTTTGGGGATTGGGGGGCAAAATTTGTGTTTGGCCCTATATTTTAAGAGTTAGCACCAGCTATGTCTGGGTCATTGGTACAGTATAAAAATACAGTGGTTGTTTACTACAGTAAACAAGCACTGCTTCACTTCCCAGGGTTTCCTTGGGGATCCAACTTGATCAGTATTATAACTGTAATCTATCTGAATTACAGAGTGCTGTGAGCTCTGCCATACAAGAGTAAAGACACAGTGGTGAAGTTCTCCATACAATTGAATATCAACGGTGAAGTCATTGAGAAAGGAAATTAGCATTCAGTATGAAGGGAGTAAATGTTGGAAGAAAATTTAGACTATTGAATTCTACCTGTGTCTCGGCGATACCAAGGCCAATGTCAGATTTCATTTTGATAACAAATTACAGGCAATCTTTACCCAATGCACACAATATCAAAATTTATTTTAATTATTACTTTTTTTTTTGAAACTTTAAAAAAATTTTCAACAAAACCGTTTGCGACGCCTCAATGGATCGATCTCGACAAGGTCATTCCAATGAGGGGTCACATACAGTTTTGTTAAAAAAATTTTTTCAATTGGTTAGTTCAGAAATCATGTGGGTGGATGCAGCTGAATTGTTAGGTAAATATATATATAAAATAACTCTGACAAAGTTACAGGCCTCGGAACAGGCGTCACAACAGGAAATAATGAACTTTTAAAAACACTTGGCAGAGATTTCTTGTCAAGTCTTGGCTGTCTGTACAAGCAAACCTTGACTTGACAAGAAAGCACTGCCAAGCCACTCAAGTTACATGTAAAGAAAATAGTCTAGGCCTGTAAAGTTTAACCATGCAAAACTCCACGATCTGTTTCTCCAGTACATGCATGTTTGCAATTGCCTGGATGTCACTTAAAATTGGGCTCAGTGAACTGAATTTTGACAACGGATCTCAATTCTGAAACTTTAAATACATCACACAAATTATGGCTCAGCTTCAGATTGGTTTGGGAATTTTCTAAACTGCACTCTCCTCAAACAAGCCAAACAAGGAAAGGCAAACAATGATTCTTCATTACTGTTGAATGCAATTTGAGAACATAAGAATAGTCGAGTTCAACTAATTATTTATATGCTCTTTAACACCCATACATGTATATGGAAATTTGTTATTTTAATTCTTTTTTCTCAAACTTTTCAAAAAATTTCAACAAAACTAGATCATGTGACTCATCATTGGAATGGCCATGATCAGCTCATTCCAATGAGGTGTGATATGATACAGATTTGTTGAAATTGAAAAAAAAAAATTATTTAAATTGCTCCATTTGTAAATTATGCAGGCAGATACAGCAAATTTGTTTGCTAAAAAGTTCAAAAGGACTTTCATCCAAAACGAATCCAATTTTCACCAATAAAGCATAACATGTTTTCCTCGAAAAAAAAACTACTCTGTGGGAAAACAGTTGGATAGAACTCTTAGCTATATTTTACAACTAATCACATTCCAGCATATCACCAGATTCACCCAATTTATTTGATTTTAATAACTGGTCAGCCGATATAATTCAGTCTGGAATCAGGTCCCTCAAATATTTTTGAACATTCTGATGATCGACAAAAACATTTGAGAGACCAAATTCACAATTGAATCGTATCATCTGACCAATTAATAAAATCAAATCAAATTCTGAATATACACAGGGCTCTAGTTTCAGAGTGCATAACACTGAATAAATTTTCAGGGTTTGGGGAATATGACAAAGACTAGAAGAGGTACTTCAATAATAAAAATACATTACAGAGTTGAACATATTCCCATTAACACATTATTACTCGTTAATATTTAATTAAGATACTCAAAAAGTCTGTTGATGAGACAAATAACAAAGCGGCACATTCAAGGCAGTGAAGGAGTACTGTAGGTGTTATATTCACAGAAAAATAGGCTTTACACTTTATTCTAAAAAAAAAAATACCCCATCCTCAAAAAAATGAAAGAACTTGTTCTCAGATTCAGTTTTCTTGAATGGAGATAAAATCTTGGTAGTAGCTATAACTTTGCCTATAAAATGCTGTTAAGTGACATGCAGCTGGAAAGAGCTCCCTTCCCAACAGTGAGTGATTTAACAGCATATCATGAACTTGGCTGAAAGACATTCCAGGAATAAAATGAGGAATCTGTGATGTTCACATCAGTCTTCGAGTCTGGGGAAGACAAGAATAGACTTAAGTCCCTTGCAAGTCTATATAACCACTGAGGACTTGAAGTTTAACCATTTACCCAACATAACGGCCAAAACTGGCCAGTGCTTTTCACAAAAAATGCCATTTAATTTTCATTATTTTTTCCATTTATCGCCTCAAAAACATAGCTTATGACCCCTCATTGAAATGCACTCATTCCAATGAGGGGTCATAAGCCATGTTTTTAAGGCAAAAAAATAGTAATTCAATAATTTTGTTTGCAAATGTCGTCTGCTTTTCATGTTAGGTAAAGGGTTAAAAAATGAACATGTGGCATTTTGCTTTGCACATGAAAAAGAATCAAGTAAAGCCTATGACACAATGGAACAAGTTGATTCAACGAGTTTTATCGTGTGTCACATGATGATTAACGATGTTTTTTAAATGATGTTGAAAGAAATTTTGGGCACTTCCCAACATTTGTTGAAATATGCTGAACGATTCTGAATGAAGTTGAATGGAAGACCCAATCAGCAACAGTATAATAGTCGCATGATATATTGGCCACATATTTCAAGGTAAACAATGCAATGAGATTATAAAATGGTGATTAAAACTGGATGGAGTAATGAGACTGAACATCTTATTAACCTTTGTAACACCATATATATGCCTTTACAACAGGGAATATAAGAATAAAGTAAAAAGGAGCAGGTTCTAATGGAGATTAGGCTTGAACTCTCCTGCTCGAGTTTCTATGATATTTAAAGCTGAGTTTCTGTGGTATGAAACCAATATTGATTTTAAATGGGCCAATTTATTTTTAGAAAAATCTTACCAACGACTTAATGAACTTGTTTTCAGTGTCTTGTTATGGTAATGATTCATGATTTGGTTTTCTGTATTTTTCAGATTATAAGGATTGAAAAATAAAGCATTTTTCCTGTATTAAGCACAGTGGTGAAAAAAACAAGAGGCCCCAGAGGGCCTGAGGGCGCTCACCTGACACGGTAGTCTAAATATCAAACCAGGGACTTGACTTGAATAAGCTGCATACGCCCCCTCCCAAGAAAAGCAGGGTGAAAAAAAAAAAAAATTTTTTGTCTTAAAATGACCCCAAATTTTCAGGGGAAATTTTTTTTTTTTTTTTTTTTTTTTTTTTTTGTCTTAAAATTGAGAGAAATGCATAAAAAACAAACAAACAAAAAATTTCCGGATTTTGGTCCAAAATTTTCTAAGTCCCACCCAGACTCAAAATTTTCAGGGAAAAAAAAAAAAAATTTTTTTGTCTTAAAATTGACCAAAACGCAGAAAAAACAAAAAAATTTTTTTTTCGGATTTTGGTCCAAAATTTTCTAAGTCCCACCCGGACCCAAAATTTTCAGGGGAAAAAACATTTTATTTTTTTTGTCTTAAAATTGACAGAAATGCATAAAAAACAAAAAAAAAATTTTTTCGGATTTTGGTCCAAAATTTTCTAAGTCCCACCCGCACACCAAATTTTCAGGGGAAAAAAAAAAAAATTTTTTTGTCTTAAAATTGACAGAAATGCATAAAAAACAAAAAAAAATTTTTTCGGATTTTGGTCCAAAATTTTCCAAGTCCCACCTGCACCCCAAATTTTCAGGGGAAAAAAAAAAAAAAAAAAAATTTTTGTCTTAAAATTGACAGAAATGCATAAAAAACAAAAAAAACATTTTTTTTCGGATTTTGGTCCAAAATTTTCTAAGTCCCACCCACACCCCAAATTTTCAGGGAGAAAAAAAACCCAATTTTTTTTTGTCTTAAAATTGACAGAAATGAAATTCATAAAAAAACAAAAAAAATTTTTTTCGGATTTTGGTCCAAAATTTTCTAAGTCCCACCCGCACCCCAAATTTTCAGGAGGAAAAAAAAAAAAATTTTTTGTCTTAAAATTGACCGAAACGCATAAAAAACAAAAAAAATTTTTTTCGGATTTTGGTCCAAAATTTCGAAGTCCACAACGGGACCCCAAATTTTCAGCCTAAATATCAACCCAGGGATTTGGCTTCAACAAACTTGAATCTCACCCCCCTAAGGATGCTGCATACCAAATATCAAAACATTCTTATTGCTCGATCTCAAGAAGAAGATTTTTCAAAAATACTCCTCATACTGCACTAATTTAAACATTTCGGCTCCCATAGAGAGCCCAAATATCCACCCAGGCAATTCATTTCAATAAACATGTGAAACAATCTTCCAAAGATGTTATATGTGAAATTTTAAAGCTTTTGGAGCAGTGCTTTCAGAGAAAAGTAGTCTTATGTTTTTCCCATTACCCACAGAGTTAAAAAATGCTGAATCAGCACTTTTTCAAACTCCCCAAAAAGTACCCCATGATAAAACCGATGGCAATTTTTTTGGATCATTCCATTCTGTTGGTCCTAAGGAAGCTTCACAACAAATAAGAATTCTCAGTGCCTTGTAGTTTTGGAGATATGAGCGTTTTCATTTTTTTCTATTTTTAGCTCCTGTGGTTCCCACGGGGCTATGGGGAAAAAAATTTTGGCATAAATTAGGTACTTATGACCCAATAAGCACTCATGTAAAATTTGGTTCAAATCGGCCTCGCGGTTTGGAAAATAGAAATTTGGGGCGGGGCCAAAATTTTTGCCCCTCCTTTAACATCCTCAAATATAGCCCCTCCAACTTCTCTTGAACAAACTTGAGTCTACACCTCAAAAGGAAGCTGCATACCAAATATCAAGTCTCTGCTATTGCTGGTTCTTGAGAAGAAGATTTTTTAAGAATTGGAGCATTTTTGCCCCATCCCTCTGCTCAATGTGAGCCGAAACCTAATTTGACAAAAAATCGGTGTCCGCAGACACAACCCCTTCTCACATGAAATTTCATTAATATGCGGCCAGTGGTTTGGGAGAAAAAGCCCAAACACCACCTTCACGGACGAAAAGTGATCAGAATAGCTCACCCTGACTTTCAGTCAGGTGAGCTAAAAATCTATACAGTGAGGAAGTAAAAAACCTAAAAAAATCAAGAAGAAAGTTTTCAGTGACATGTTGCAAAAATACAGCAATCAACACATTTTATGCCTCATCATTGAAAAAATATGCTTCACTCTTTACCCAATTAGGATGGGCATTCCCCATTAACACATAACACAACTTTATGAACCGTGTGGCATGCTTAAAACAAGCTGAATTCAAGTTATTGCACTGTGTGTCACAGGCTTAACATGACTTTGAACCATCATCTTGGACTAATTAACACTCTGATATACATTTGATTTGGGAGGGTGTGTGTATTTAATACAAGAGTTTGTCAATTTCATAAAGAAATTAATAATAAATCAGTTCAACCGGTGATAATTCAGTTATATGAAAATATAGTATGGACAACTTTTAGGTTGTTTATTTATTTGACTGGGCGCATCCCAATGAAGAGTCATGAGGCAAAAACTGGAAAGAATAAAATCTGAATGAATATTTCATGAATAGCTCTGGCCGATTATTTCAATTACGTTAGGTAATGGGTAAATGAAGACCAAATATACACTACCATTGAACTGGTTATTGTAATTTTTGTTGCGGCTACCGTACTGACCCCTCTCGAAGCCCAGGGGATGCCTGCAGTGGAAAAATAAACAAGAGGCCTTAATCGCTCACCTGCCAAAGTGGTTCAAAGAAGTATTTGGGGTCACATTCATTTAGACATGGTTCATCAACACACCAAAGGAATGAAGTCATGAGAGGCAAATTTTATGGAAAAACACTTGGAATAGATTTGAACAAACCTGAACCTAACATGCTCCCCCCGCACACACCCATAGAGAGCCAAAATATTAAACCAGGGACTCAAACTGAACAAACATGAATCTGATCCCCCCTTGTGATGTCATATACCAAATATGAAAGAATTCTGACTGGTGGATTTGAAGAAGAAGGTTTTTAAAGAAATGTCCTCACATTGCACCAAGTTAAACTTTGGGCTCAAATAGGGAGCCAAAATATCAACCCAGGGACCTGATTTGAACAAATTTGAATCTGACCCACCTAGAGATGTTGTATACCAAATATGAAAGGATTCTGATTGGTGGATCTGAAGAAGATTTTAGAAGAAAATCCCTCATATTGCACCAAGTTGAGTAGCCCAAATTAATAACCCAGGGGCTCGATTTGAACAAATTGGAATCTGAAGGTTTTTAAAGAAGAAGGTTTTTAAAGAAATGTCCTCACATTGCACCAAGTTAAACTTTGGGCTCAAATAGGGAGCCAAAATATCAACCCAGGGACCTGATTTGAACAAATTTGAATCTGACCCACCTAGAGATGTTGTATACCAAATATGAAAGGATTCTGATTGGTGGATCTGAAGAAGAAGATTTTAGAAGAAAATCCCTCATATTGCACCAAGTTAAGTAGCCCAAATTAATAACCCAGGGGCTCGATTTGAACAAATTGGAATCTGACCCCCCCACCCCCCCACCCCCCTCCCCCAAGAGATGTTGTATACCAAATATCAAAGGATTCTGACTGGTGGATCTGAAGAAGATGATTTAAAAAAGATTTTCCACATATTGCACTAAGTTAAAATTCAGGCTCCCATAGGTAGCCCAAATTAATAAACCAGCAGCTTGATTTCAACAAATTGGAATCTGACCCTCTAGAGATGTTGTACACCAACTATGACAGGATTCTGACTGGTGGATCTGAAGAAGATATTTCAAGAAATTTTCTCATACTGTTTTAACAAGTGATCAGTTTAAAATGCTGAACAAATTGAACATCACCTTGATGTTTTGACAACTACAGACAGTGCTGTCAAGCCATATTATTTCGAGGTATAACATGCTTTGATTGTTAGTATTTAGCATTAGAATTTGGACTGAAAAATTGATAAAAAAAATATGAAAAATATACATCTCACTTTCAAATGGTTGGTAAATACATTTGAATTCAATAAAAAAAAAAAAGAATTGGGGTTATATTTGTAGCGGCTGTGTGGAAAACTGTAACAATAATACAGATGAAAAGTTGATATGACACAATTTAAAGGATTAAAAGGCCCACAATGAGTCTGAGGCCTATTTTACCATCAGTAAAGATCTGGTGCCAAATGCAACACTCCAGTCCAGAGTGTCTCTCAGGGACATCTGTAGTACAAATTTCCACTGCACGACTAAATATTTAAACATAACTGAGTCTATTTTACTAGTAGTTTATGCAAAACTACCCCTCTCTTCGGGCCAATCTGCAGGCCTGGAAATAAAGGGCTTATATCACAACCTGGCAGGTTATGCTATATAGCACGGTGGTATCCCATAGGAAAAGGGTTTTGTGATGCTTGTCCACCCTCTCTATTTTTATTACGCCAGTCATGCTGTTTTACATCTCAATGGGATTTCTGCTTATATAAATATCAACAACTAACGTGTGAACTTGCCAAAGCGAGATCTCATGTTAGTTGTTGCTATTTATTTGGGCGGAATTTTTCAAGATGGAACCATCATGCCATTCTATTCATATGAAGATGCAATGCTCAGCTTTTGAGTTGATAGTTTCGAATGACTGTCAAGTCTTTCTGGTAAAACATGTGGGATTAGTAATTTAACTGATTGCGTGCCAAAAGCCACTATTATATTGAAAAGTGCTGGAAGCCACTTTTGTGGCTTTACACTGTATTCATTTAGCTAGCTTGCTCAGGAGCAGAAACACAAAAATATATATAAAAACTGTTTTGTTACAATTTATAATAAATTTATAAATAAATTGTAACAAAACCATTGTTTAATGAACAACTTCTTGCTAAAATAGTGCTTCCTTTGCTGGAAGCATGGTGTTCATGAAAAAAAATACTTTTGACATTACCCACACAAAACCTAAATGGCTGTTTGCAGGTTATTTCCAGGCCTGTACATGTTCTTGTGCTCCCAACATATCAGAAGTAGGATATGTAAAATCATTTCTACAGCATACCCCAGACCAACCCAAGCTCCAAGCTCTATATTCTACTGCTGACAATTTAGGAGGGTGAGGGTGATGGTACACCTCAGAAATTAAGCATGGCCCCTGGAATTGTTTTTAACCAAAGTTACTATTACAATTGAATTGGTAGAGTGCTACATTATTTGTGGTCCTGAAACTTTCATTATGGGTCTCTCTGCCTTGTTACAATTTATGGGAGAGTGCCAATAGGCACTCTCCCATAAAATGTAACGAGGCGAATCCTCACAGATAAAATAATATCACTTCAAAGATAATATGAAGCACATCCACAGAATATGAAGACTTTAAATTGTGGTATATACACTTCAAAATAAAGCCCAAATAAGGGCTTCCAGCACTCTATCAGTTAACAAAAATATATTTACAATATCCAGGCTTGAATGAAGAACTAAACTACAAGCTGTTACACCATTTTGTTGCAGATTTAGAAGATACAATTCAAATGATGAATTCAACTTGTGAGGAATTTTCCAAGTTTCAATTGTTCTGTGCAAAAACAAAGGTACAAGATCCCTTCAATGCAACAAGCATATTAAACGTGTGCCACTGAGTATGTAGTATATTTTTATATGAATAGTTGGAATTATATACGAGAAAACATAGCACTGTTCAAAAATTTTGTTTCGTGAAACTGACTGTATTTCAAGTATTATGTAGCAAAACAGTTTAACGCTAGAGGAAAACAATCAGTAAATTGATAATACAGTGGAACCCTGTTAATTGAATAACCATTTTGCCAATGGATATTATTCAATTAACAGGAGTATTCAATTAACAGGGATTGCATCACTTTCCTGTATTCTACAGATAAACGTAGCATTTATTCTATTATATCTTGTTTGACAGATCTCATGAGGTATTCTTGAAATCTGAATGCTGAAATTGTTGACAACAGATGTGGCTGCTTCGTTAGATACAGGGTTAATGGGGTAGGCAGTTGTATGGTGTGATTTAAGAATCTGTTGGAATGAGCTCGAAGAGCACTTCCAAATGGGTGTTGAATTGCAGCATTTCATCGTTTTAAAGTGAAAAAACACAAACTTTAATGATTAAATGGTAGAGTGCGAAATTATTTTTCAAGGGTGATTTGTAACAAAAGTATGTATGTTTCAAGGATACCATGCTACCAGCAAGAGGAGCTATTATCGAGCAAGATTCGTTCACAAATAATTGTTTTGTTATAAATCTTTGAAGAGTGCCTATTGGCACTCTCAAAAAAATAGTTACAAATCAATGTTATATGAACATTTTTTCCTACTGCTGGACACACAGACTAATGTATCCCAAAATAAAACTACTACAGTGGCTTTCAGCACTTTCAGTAGAGCTATGATAGAGGCTTCTAGCACACAACAGTTAAGACATAAATCATGATCCTAAAAAAGTTTAATTAACTCCCCAGGCAACTAGGGGAAACTTCCCTATTTATCTGAGGACCAGTAAAGTGGGCAAACAAAAAATCTGCTTCCCCATCTCTCAGAGTTTTAACGATTTTTTGCCAAAATTGTGCAGACCTGTTAACCAACACCATAACAGTGGTTTCAGATACCAAGACTGTCAATACATTCGAAATTTGGGCTATCTTCACCAAATTAAGGATAACTTCTTGAAACTCACCTTTACAAAATAATGATTTACATGTATTTATAAAGAAAATATCACACCTTGTGATGAGAATGTTTTTTTATCTGCTTGTGGTCCTTGTCAATACCCTCCATTCACCATTGTTGAAGAGGTTGGAGGTGGTGGAGGTGGGGGTGCTGCAGAAGTAGGTGGTGGTGGGGGCTGTGTTTTACCTTGAGCCTGCT
The DNA here is from genome assembly GCA_031216915.1 of Pictodentalium vernedei. NCBI lineage: Eukaryota > Metazoa > Mollusca > Scaphopoda > Dentaliida > Dentaliidae > Pictodentalium > Pictodentalium vernedei. The sequence continues at coordinate 495,344,734 of CM062297.1, read as the reverse complement.
GCATCCACTGACTGTACAACATTGCCTGGTTTTTTAAGTTGGATATATTTTGTTCACCCTGTGATGGCTTCTGCGATGCTGTGTAAGGATTTGTGTTGGTGCTGTAGTTACTGGCGGTAGAAGTTCCTGTTTGATATCCATAGTTATACTGCCCCCCATAGTTACTGTTCTCATAACCACTTCCATAATTACTACTTGCAGCTTTGTTCCCACCATAACTACTCTGAGTATTTGACTGTGCACCTCCGTAGGCTCCTTTTCCACTGGCTGTAGCTCCATAACCAGATTTTGCTTGGGCAGGAGCATTATAGCCACCTTTTGTGCCTCCTGAAACACCTCTTGCTCCAGGTGCACCTCCATAAGAACTTTTTGAGCCTGGGGCACTATCATAACTACCTTTTCCACCTTGAGCTCCTCCTCCATAAGCTCCTCTTGCAACAGGATTACTTCCATAAGCATCTTTTGCACCAGGATTACCTCCAAAGGTACTTTTTGTACCTCCAGCACTCACAAAAGTATTTTTGGCCCCAAAGCCACCCCCATATGGAGCTTTTCCATCAGGTTGTGCACGACCCATACCACTAGGCTTGGAGATCTCGCCTCCAAATCCAGATGATTTTGATTCACTATAGTTATCACCTTTTGACCCAAAGCTGTTGCTCATTTTTGAACCAAATCCTCCTACACTTGATGCTCCAAAACCACCTGGTTTTGAGGATGGGCGATCAAATCTACTTCCCCTTGTGCTACCCTGAGATACTGTACTAGATCTTCCACCGAAAGATGATCTTCCTAAACCAGAACCCATTCCTGAGCGTCCAGAATCTCTTCCACCAAATCTTGACACTCTGCTGTCATCCCTGTATTTTGAAAATCCACGTCTCCCTGGAAAGCAAAGAAAAAAATTATTTTTCTTCTGATACTGTAGCTCACATTTATCAAGCCATGTGTTGACCAAAAGACAAAAATTTTGCTAAAAAATGTCTGCAATCTGCCACGTTAAATGAGCAAAAAACACTCTCGGCCAACATGCTACAAATGCACCCGGGCAGACCTCTACTACAACTTAACCCTTTACCAAATGCAGAGAATATCAATATTTATTATTTAATTACTTGTTTTATTATTATTTAAAATTACTATTTTAAAAAAAATTTCAACAAAACCATATCATGTGACCCCTCATTGGAACGAGCTTGACTAGCTCGTTCCAATGAGGGGGTCACGATATGGTTTTGTTGAAATATTTTGAAAAATTAATTCTTTTTAACTGCTCAATTTTCAAATTATGTGGGCGGATGCAGGTGATTCGTTAGGTAAAGGGTTAAACACCAATTTCAAATATAATCAAACACATTTATTGGTTTTTGAGGTCACTTTGAGCATCTATGCAGGCCCCGCATTTTCAAGGTACGTAGGTGCACTGCACACTTATTAATGCCTGCCTGAAATTTTTCTTGGCAGGCTGTTAATCAAGCATAATTATAGGCGATATTCACAACCACTGCTTCAACTGACTGCTTAAGGACACAGCCAAAAATAACCTTGAAATTATTATCAAAAGAGAAATAAATGAAAGTGTCAATGACACTGCAGATCAACTTCGCCAAGAAGGGACTGAACTACATAACTATCTGTAAGATGTACTTTTGAAATTGTAGACAATTTAATTGCAAAATCTGACATGGCTGCTGGCAGCTATGTTTTTTAATGAAATTAAAAACCTGATTTCCCCCATGTAGATATCACCCTGAAGCCACATATTCGAGTTGAAAAAAATTGAGTGAGAGATGCACCCCATAGGGTGTGTGTGCGAAAAGGAATTGTCAACAATTTATATGCCAAATCCAAGATGGCCACTGGCAGCCATGTTTTTCAACGAAATTCAGAAAATGTTTTATTGCTCCCAACTAGACATCACACTAAACCTACATATAAAATTTGAAAAAGATCAGGTGAGAGGTGCAGCCTGTAGGATGTGCTAATGAAATTGTTCACAATTTATAAGCCAAATCCAAGATGACTTCATATCTGTATGAATAGGTGATTTACTGAAAATGGGATAATAGCAAGCACAGAAGAGTAGAAAGCTAGAAATGCCACACAAAAAAGGGCTGGAATGTCAAAACAAGTAATGTTAATTTGTTTCCAGAATGTATAAAAGAAGAGAGCAACCAATGTTTTGACTCAGCAAATGTAACAATTGAAGTTATTCTCAGAATTTGAAGAGGAGTTTACATTTTTCAAACACTCTGTTGGAGGTAGAGCATTTCAGAGAATCTTAGAATTACTGCTTTCAGTTGTGATTCGGTAATAATAGCTTAACTTTTTTTGAACGGGTTTCTATGTGTGAGAGTGGGAAGGGGAGTGCATCTCATGAACATCTGTTTTGGGACATGATAATAAAAGTTTACTGATTTTACTTACAGTAGAGTTTGAGCAGGGGTGGGGATCAGATACACATGTTCGTTCAAGAACTAGAAATGGGAGGTATTGAAATTTTGAGTTTGGATTTATTATTTTCCCTATGATATACAGCAGTTTTGGTTCGATATTAATTCCACAATCCAGAATGTTTGTGTGTGGGGGGTGGGTCTTGACAGGTGATCAAATGTGGCTGAAGGCTTCCTTGACTCCCAAATGCTGAAGACTGAATCGCTCTACTTCACAGTACCATACAGAGATATCTTTAATCAGCGCACACACACACACCTCGAAGTTCCAGGTAGGTAGATCAGGAATTAAGCAATTCTTTTGAACTCAACTTGAACAGCATAGGTTTCCTTACAAATTTTCTGCAAAAACATTCCATGGACACAACATCCCATTTGGGAGGGGGGAGGGGCGGTGAAACATCCTCCAATTTTCTAGTGCAGTCTAACATGGGTCTTGACAAAAACGAACAGTTTGCTTTATATGTGTGAAAAGCTTGGTACATGTTTTTATTAAATTGATTGTTTTAATTTAGAACATGCTAAGGAACAAGTGTGAAACTTTAATGGAAGTATGTGCACATGCTCATTGGTTGTTCCTGGCCAATAGAACTGCTGCAGTGCTTTTAATTGAAAATTAGCATAGAATTTCCTATTTGTTGATTATTTGGTCTTATTTATGAGCTATGTGACATCAAAATGATAAACAACAGAAACAAATCAACCAGGGAGTGGGTGGGGGATGGTTACAAACAGTTGAAAGTTCAAGAGATATAATTTGGTTAAAACTGTCAAATTGTTGCAGACTGAAAAAACTGAGCTATTTGCATGTTCCCTTGTTGATGGTTAAAATATTTGTAAATATGCACATGCTCACTCATTATCGGTTTATTAATGGAGGAGTTGAGTACACAAGAATCTTATTTGGAAATACATAATAAATTTAAACTCAAGGGAGATAACCTGGTTACAATTGAGATAGATAAAAAATGAATTTGAAATATACTATTCAAAAAAAAGTAGGGGATATCCAAACTGATGTTGATATTTTCGGAAAATGGTATTGGATACGGGTGATTGGACACATCAATATGTTACCAAGTTTAGTGTGAATCATGAATGTCACCAGCCCAAGAAAACTTTGTGCAGGTTTTTCGCATGTGCACCGCGTTAATGTCTGTGGTGTACGTTTTGAAATTTTCATCTGCAATGGACAGGCTTTCTCGGAGGTCTCATCGTTCTTTTCTTGGTATAAACTTGTTCATCAATAGTTTCTGGTCGAAACATAACTTTTGAGGTATGCGAAGACTGACACATGACGAATGTTGGAAGCTGGCAACAGACAGACTGCAGTGGCTCAAATTCTCAACGTTACTCAATTGGTGATTAGCAGGTTGTGGTCACGCTACTGTCAGGCAGGCAATGTTGATGACAGACATTGGTCAGGTCATCCAAGGGTGACAACTGCTAACCAGGACCGTTTCATCCGAACCACCATCAAAGTGCCTCAGAAATTGGACAGCAGCTGCACAGAGCGACAGATGTGCGAATCAGTGGTCAGACTATCCGAAATCGCCTACACAGCTGGAATTTGTACGCTCGACAACCTCGAATAATTCCACGTTTGACTGAAAGTCACATCGCAGCAAGGCGTAATTGGTGTGGAGCATGACAGCACTGGGACAAACGTCGGTGGAGCAACATCATGTTTTCTGATGAATCGACGTTCACTCTTGATTTCCACGACAGGCAAAACAGAGTGTGGCGGCAGCGGCTGAACGAACGATACCATGACGTAACCGTTAGGCAGCACCATCGTTTTGGTGGTGGATCAGTTATGGTGTGGGGAGGTATAACCATGACAAGCAGAACAGCATTACATGTCATCCAAGGGCGTGTCACAGGGCAGTACTACAGTGACAACATGTTAGCAGCTCATGTGGTTCCATTTGCGCGATGTCACGGCTGTCGATTCATTTTCCAAGATGACAATGCAAGAGCACACAGGGCCCGTGTCGCTACAGAGTTCCTCCAGGAGCAGAACATCACTACACTGCCTTGGCCAGCACTAAGTCCAGACCTTTCACCAATCGAGCATGTCTGAGATATACATGGCAGGCACCTACGACAATGCCAACAGCCCTCTACCAATGTCCAGGATCTTGCTGCTGCACTGCAGGAAGAATGGAATAACATCAGTCAAGCTGATATTGGACGTTTGGTGAGGAGTATGCCACGTCGGATCCGTGCCTGTCTCGCGAACCGAGGAGGATTTACAAGGTATTGAGGTCTTGGACTGAATTTGGTAAATTCTCCGACTGACTGTCCATGTCTTCTACAGCTCAGAGCATGGCATGTGTGCTTGTCAGACACCCAACTATCGCCAAAATCATTCACCAGATGTCACAGTGCAATGGCTCAACTGTCTTTTTGATGAAAATATAAATATATTTCTTCATATATCTCACTTTTATCAAATATCTCCTACTTTTTCTGAATAGCATATGTGCATGTCCACTTGCTGGAGAAGTTTTCATCAAAATCAATTCTAGCAGTCAAAAGTGTTGTTAAACCCCAATAAATAAACAAGAGGCCCCAAGGGGCCTGAGGGCGCTCACCTGACATGGTAGCCTAAATATCAACCCAGAGAATTGATTTCAACAAGTTGCATCTGCTCCTCCTAAGAAAAGCTTATACCAAATATCCAAAGATTCTGACCAGTGGATCTGCACACCAAATATCAAAACATTCTGACTGCTGGATCTGAAGAAGAAGATTTTTAAAGAAAATTCCTCATTTTGAACTAAATTACAATTCAAGCTCCCACAGGGAGTCCAAATATGGACCTAGGGACATGGCTTGAACAAACTTGAATCTCACCCCCCTAAGGATGCTGCCTATCAAATATCAAAACATTCCAACTGCTGGATTTGAAGAAGATTTTTATAAAAAAATTCCTCATTTTGAACTAAGTTATAATTCGGGCTACCACAGTGAGCCCAAATATGAACCCAGGGACTTGGCTTGAACAAACTTGAATCCCACTCACTCCCCGCCCCCCTCCCCCCCTAAGCACGGTGCATACCCAATATCAAAAGATTCTGCCTGCTGGATCTTGAGAAGAAGATTTTCAAAGAAATTTGCCTGAAATGCACTAAGTTCGAATCCGAGCTTCTATAGTGAGCCCAAATATGAATCTAGGGAGCCAATTTGAACAAACTTGAATCAGATCCACCCCACAATGTTGCATACCAAATATCAAAAGATTCTGCCTGCTGAATCTGAAGAAGAAGATTTTTTAAGAAATTTGCCTGAAATGCACTAAGTTCGAAATCGGACTTCTATAGTGAGCCCAAATATGAATCCAGGGGGCCGATTTGAACAAACTTGAAACAGATCCACCCCGCAATGTTGCATACCAAATATCAAAAGATTCTGCCTGCTGGATCTGGAGAAGATGATTTTTTAAGAAATTTGCCTGAAATGCACTAAGTTCGAATTCAGACTTCTATAGTGAGCCCAAATATGAATCCAGGCGGCCAATTTGAACAAACTTGAATCGGATCCACCCCACAATGTTGTATACCAAATATCAAAAGATTCTGTCTGCCTGATCTGGAGAAGAAGATTTTTTAAGAAATTTGCCTGAAATGCACTAAGTTCGAATTCGGGCTTCTATAGTGAGCCCAAATATGAATCCAGAGAGCCGATTTGAACAAACTTCAATCAGATCCACCCCACAATGTTGCATACCAAATATCAAACGATTCTGCCTGCTGGATCTGGAGAAGAAGATTTTTGAAGAAATTTGCCTGAAATGCACTAAGTTCGAAATCGGGCTCCTGTACTCAGCCCAAATATGAACCCAGGGGGCCGATTTGAACAAACTTGAATCAGATCCACCCTACAATGTTGCTTACCAAATATCAAAAGATTCTGCCTGCTGGATCTGGAGAAGAAGATTTTTTAATCTTTTTCCCATTGCCTACAGTGTTAAAAAGTGCTGACTCAGCACTTTTTCAAAGTCCTGAAAAAAGTACCTTGTGATCAAACCGATAGATATTTTTTTTAACCATTCTATTCTACTGGATAAAAGTAAGCTTTATACAAAATAAGAAAATTCTCTGTGCCGTGTAGTTTTGGAGATATGGCAGTTTTAAGGTTTTTCCTATTTTTAGCTCCCGAGGTTCCCACGGGGCAATGAGAAAATTTTTTTTTGCATCAATCTACTTAAGACCCATTATCACCTCATATCAAATTTGGTTCAAATCGACCTGACGGTTCTGAAATTAGAAATTTTAGGCATGGCCAAAATTTTTGCCCCTCCTATAACGAAGGCAAATAATGCCCGACAAACTTCTCTTGAACAAACTTGAGTCTACACCTCAAAAGGAAGCTGCATACCAAATATCAAGTTTCTGCTATTGCTGGTTCTTGAGAAGAAGATTTTTTAAGAAATGGAGCATTTTTGCCCCATCCCTCTGCTCAATATGAGCTGAAACCTAATTTGACAAAAAATCAAAATGCCCTTATATAGCCCCTGCTCCCATGAAATTTCATTAATATGCGGCCAGTGGTTTGGGAGAAAAAGGCCCAAACACCACCTTCACGCCGGACGCCGGACAATGGACGACGGACGAAAAGTGATCAGAAAAGCTCACCCTGACTTTCAGTCAGGTGAGCTAAAAATTTATTCAAATCAGAAATTTCATACAGAAGTTCTGTACAAAATACCGATTGCACTAATTTTGGTACAAAATGGCTGCTGGTGGCCATCTTGAATTTCGAACCAAAAACACTCGTTCTCATTCCACGGTGATAACAAAGGTAAACAAGAAGTTTCGTAAAGATCGGTTCATAAATACGCCCTCTAGCCTGAGCCGTATAGAAGTTGTGTACAGAAAACTGATTAGACCTAATTTCGGTACAAAATGGCCACTGGCAGCCATCTTGAATTTTGGACCGCACCCAGAAACACTCGTTTTCGTCCCAAGGTGATAACAAAGGTACCCAAGACATTTCGTGAAGATCGGTTCATAAATATAGACTCTAGCCCGAGCCGTATTGACATGTGTACTTACTGTGTGTAAGTAGCACGGAAAAAATCAAAGTTCATCTAATTTGCATAATTTCTGCTCGAGAAAAAAACTTGTATTATGTGAGGTATCCCATGGTACTAAATATTCACACCAAAAATTATTCAAATCAGCACTTTCATATGGAAGTTCTGTGCAAAAATCTGATTGCACCTAATTTTGTACAAAATGGTTGCCATCGGCCATCTTGAATTTCGGACCGGACCCCAAAACACTCGTTCTCGTCCCACTGTGATACCAAAGGTACCCAAGAAGTTTCGTAAAGATCGGTTCATAAATATGGCCTCTAGCCCAAGCCGTATTGGCATTTGCACTTACAGTGCTGAAAATAACACTAAATACATCAAAGTTAGTCTAATTTGCATAATTTAAGCACGAGAAAAAAACCCGTATTATATGTGATGTATCCCATGGTACTAAACATTCATACAAAAAATTATTCAAATTAGCGCTTTCATATGGAAGTTCTGCACAAAAATCTGATTGCACCTAATTTTGTACAAAATGGCTGCCAGCGGCCAACTTGAATTTTGGATCGGACCCAAAAACACTTGTTCTCGTCCCACAGTCATAACAAAGGTACCCAAGAAGTTTCGTAAAGATTGGAAATATGGCCTCTAGCCCGAGCTGTATTGAATTGTTGACGGACAGACGGACGATTGGCCATGGCATAAGCTTAAATTTGGCTTTGCCAAAGTTGAGCTAAAAACAACCAAACGGAATTTTTGTTTTGTTTTCAACTACTGTGGTTCTTTCTAGCGTCCCCCCCCCCCCCCCCCCCCAAAAAAAAAAAAAAAAAAAAGAAGAAAAAACAAGCGAATCGATTTGAACAAAATTGAATTTGACACCCCTAGAGATGTTACATACCAAATATGAAAGGATTCTCACTGGTGGATCGGAAGAAGAATTTTCAAGAAATTTTCTCATATTGCTCGAAGTTAAACTTTGGGCTTCAATAAAAAGCCCAAATATTAACCCAGGGACCTGATTTGAACAACCTTCAATCTAACCCTCCCAGAGGTGTTGTACACCAAATATCAAAAGAATCTGACTGCTTGATCTGAAGGAGGTGATTTTAAATGATAATTCCCCATATTGCACTAAGTAAATATTTGGGCTCCCTTGGGGAATGTAAATATTAACCCAGGAACTCGATTTGAACAAATTTGAACCCTACACCTCTAGAGATGTCACATACTAAATATGAAAGGATTCTTGCTAGTGGGTCTGAAAAAAGAAGATTTTTTAAGAATTTTTCTCATATTGCACTGAGTTAAAATATGGGCTCCAATAAAGAGCCCAAATATTCATCCAGGGATCCCATTTGAACAAACTTGAATCTAACCGCCCTAGAGATGCTGCATACCAAATGTCAAAAGAATCTGACTTGTGAATCTGAAGAAGAGGATTTTTAAAGATTATTCCCCATATTGCACAAAGTTAATATTCAGGCTCCCACTGGAAGCCCAAATATTAACCCAGGGACTCGATTTGAACAAATTCAAATCTTGCGCCTCTAGAGATGTCATATACCAAATATGAAAGGATTCTCAATAGCAGGTCTGAAAATGAAGATTTTTTAAGAAATTTTCTCATATTGCACTAAGTTAAAATTTGGGGTCCAATAAAGAGCCCAAATATTCATCCAGGGATCCCATTTGAACAAACTTGAATCTTACTCCCCTAAAGATGCTGCATACCAAATATCAAAAGAATCTGACTGGTGGATCTGAAGAAGAAGATTTTTAAAGAATATCCCCCATATTCCACCAAGTTAATAATCGGGATCCCATAGGAAGCCCAAATATTAACCCAGGGACTCAATCTGAACAAACTTCAATCTGACCCCTGTAGAGATGTTGTATACCAAGTATCAAATGAATCTGACTGTTTGATCTGAAGAAGATGATTTTTAAAGCTTATTCCCCATACAGCCCTAAGTTAAGTATTTGGGCTCTTCAGACCAAATATGAACCGAGGGGGGTGATTTGAACACACTTGTAATTGACCCTCCTATGGATGCTGTATACCAAATATCAAAAGATTTTGATCAGCGGTTCTGAAGAAAATTTTCAAAATTTTTTTGCAAATATGCTGACTCACAATCTTTTCAAACGCCCCTAAAGAACACCCTGACACAATCGATGGCCATTTTTTTTTTTAATCCAGTCTACCTGTCAAAAGGATGCTTCATACCAAATAACAGTTCTCTGTTCCGTGTAGTTTGGAAAATATGGGCATTTGAATTTTTTTCTCTTTTTAGCCCCTGGGGTACCCACAAGGCAACGAAAAAAGTTTTTTCGGGCATCAAGTACTTTGGACCCACTTATGCTACATGCCAAATTTGGTTCAAATTGGCCCATCGATTCTTGAAATAGAAATTTTGGGCAGAGCCCAAAATGGGTATGTGCCCACAGAGAGCCCAAATATTGATCTACCAACTTCTCTTTAACAAATTTTAATCTTCAACAACCAAAAGAGTGTTACATATCATACATCAGGGCAATCTCTCTGGTGGTTCATGAGAATATGATTTTTAAGGATTTTTAGGCTTTGGCATCATTGTCCAGAGCCCGAAGAGGTGAGCTAAAAAGGATTTTTAAAACATTTTAGGTTTATGGAACATTAACCCCCCACCACAAGGGATATAGTAATTTTTGGGGAACAAAATCGGAAGTGTAAACTCCACCAGCCTGAAAATGGCAGCAGCTTCATTTGAACAAAGTAGAAAAGGTATACTTCAAAGATGGTCTGTGCCATAAATGAAAGTGTCAATGACACTGTAGCTCAACTTGACAAACTTGAACTTGGTAAGTTATAAATGAAATGGCAAAATTGAAGATCATTGGTACCAATGTTATTTGATGAAATTTCAACATAACAGCATTGTGTGTGCACAACGTCAGAGTAATCCATGCATTTTTAAATGTAAACTGTAAGACTGGCTAAACGAAGAATGTTAATAAACAAATGCAGTATGTTCAGAGGTTATTGTAAATGGCAACTTTTTTCACAGAAACGAATGCTAATCAATAGCTCTTATCTAAAGGTCTTGCCTAATGAGCACACCAAGTTCAAAAACAATCCTATGATAAATGTGGCCTGTAGGCCATATCAAAGAATGTTGATGCACAAATGCAATAAATTCAAAGATTGTCGCTAACAGCAACAGTTTTTGATGGAAATGAAAAGAAACTCAATAGCTCCTATCTTTGTCACCCTGCATAAGCAGAGAAAGTTTCAAAACAACCTCATAATGAAGATGCCCTCTGAGGCATGCCAAAGGAAGATGTTAATGCACAAATGCACTAAGTAGAAGGTCATTGCTTGTGGCAATGGTTTCGGAGGGGGGGGGGGGGGGGGAAGAAATGGAAATTCATAAATATACCCTGCAGAGAATGCAAAAGGGATAAGTTGATGCTCAAATGCAGTAAGTTCAAAGGCTGGTGATAACGAGAATAATTTTTTAAGGAAATTAAAAAAAGCAATAGCTCACATCTTGAGTTCACCCTGAACACACATACCAAGTTTCAAAGTGGTCCGATCATAAATTTGCCCTGAAGGGTGTGTTAAAGGGAAATATTGAGGTCTAACTAAGCTAAGTTCAAAGGTCAGTGGCAACATTTTTTGACAGAAATGTGAGAAAATCGACAGCTCCCATACAGATGTCACCCCACACAAGCACACCAAGTTTACAAGCGATCCAATCATAAATGAGCCCTACAAGGTGTGTCAAAGGGAAATATTGATGCTTAACTGAACTAAGTTTTTACTAAGTTCACCGAAGGTCATTGCCAGTGGCAACATTTTTTGACGGAAATCAAAGAAAATCGATAGCTCCCATCTACAGGTAACCCCAAACAAGCATACAAAGTTTCAAACCGATCTGATCATGAATGTGCCCTGTAGGGCATGCCAAAGGAATATATTGATGCCTGACGAAACTAAGTTCAAAGATCGTTGCCAGTGGCAACATTTTTTGACGGACAGAAATGGAGGAAAATCGATAGCTCCCATCTAGAGGTCACCCCAAACAAGCATGCCAGGTTTTAAAGCAACCCGATCATATATGTGCCCTGTAGGGTGTGCCAAAGGGAAATATTGAGGTCTGACTAAACTAAGTTCCAAGAACGTTGGCCGCGGCAACATTTTTTGATGGAAATGGAAGAAAATCGATAGCTCCCATCTAGAGGTAATCCCACACAAGCATTCCAGGTTTCAAAACAATCCAATCATAAATGTGCCCTGTAGGGTGTGCCAAAGGGAAATATTGAGGTCTGACTAAACTAAGTTCTAAGAACATTGGCCGCGGTAAGATTTTTCGACGGAAATTGAAGAAAATCGAGAGCTCCCATCTAGAGGTCACCCCAAACGAGCATACCAAGTTTCAAAGCGATCTGATCATAAATGCGACCTGTGAGGTGTGTGAAAGGAAATTGTGGATGTACGTACGTATGCCGACGGACGAGAAGTGATGGCTATAGCTCGGCTTGACTTTGTCAAGTTGAGCTAATGAATGAATTTGGCCCAGTGGTTTCATAGAAAAAGAAAAATTTCAAACTAGAGAAACAGAATTTATTGCCACCAGTAAATTCAAGTCTGTGAAAATGGTTAAAACATCAGAAACAAACAAAATAGAAAGAGAATTTAAGGAGGCTTATTTTTGGAGGTAAAATATTTTTAAGGAAATCAGAAATAGGCTTTTGTTAACAGTATTAAATGAAATAAAATCTTTGGAACCCACACTGGAGTCTTGAGAGGGTTAACTTGAAGATATTCATACAGGAATCAGATAAATTTTTTCTCTGCCACTTATGGAAGTCTTGAGAGGGTTAAAAGAATTAACGTGTATTTGACAGGTAGCTGAACTCTCGTTTACAGAAGTTGATGATGGATAAAAGTAAAAACTCGCAATTTGTATAGAGAAATATTACTGCAAAAATGCTAATTCATCATTTTTTCATTGCTGCGTACCGCACAACCTAACATAACCAAGGTCAATTTTTTTTAACCATTCCATTCTACTGGTCCTAAGGATGCTTCATACCAAATAACAGTTCTCTGTTCCGTGTAGTTTGGGAAATAAGGGTTTTTGAATTTTTTTTTCTATTTTTAGTCTCTGGGGTTGCCACAGGGCTGTGAAATTTTTTTTTTCAGACATCACTCAATTACTTAGTACCCACTTATACTACATGCCAAATTTGGTTCAAATTGGCCCACTGGTTCTTGAAATACAAATTTTGGGTAGAGCCCAAAATGGATATGCTCCCAGAGAGCCCAAATATTGAACTACCAACTTCCCTTGAACAAACTTTAATCTTCAACTCCAAAGGATGTTCCATACCAAATATCTAGGCATTCTCTCTGGTGGTTCATGAGAAGATTTTTAAAGATTTTGAGGCATTAACAAGAGCCCAAAGATGGCAGCTTCTTATTTGAACAAAATAGAAAGGGTATACTCCATAGATGGTCTGTGCAATATATCTTTGAATTTGGCCCAGTGGTTGTGAAGAAGAAGAAGAAAAGTTTCCAAAAGTTAATAGACGCTTCACTTGCAGTCAGGTGAGCTAAAAAGAAAACAATCTAAGGGGCATAAATCCTGAAAATGTTTTTGAGCGGGACTGGTTTACAAACTCAAACCAGACCTTCTTGAGTGGAACCCACAGACCAAATTTGGTAATGTTTGTTAAAGTTAACCGGCTGACGACATGACACAGATGAATGGATGGACAGACGGATGGATGCAGAGATGTATGGATGGACAGACAAGACATAACGGCACCCACCGACCTTCATCAATGCATAGATCGAATTGTTGACACAACTCGACCAAAAAATGATTGTGGCAATAGCAAATAACTGCAGTAAAGCTTCTTCGGGACAGCATTTCCTAACATCACAGCTAATTCTGAGGACTGTGCCCCCTCCCTCCCCCCCCCCCCCCACTCTGATCGTGTGTATGTAGAATGTATGGTGTGCCTGCCATTTTGTGTTAGTGCTGCAAAGAAACTCATCCTATTTTAAGTCTTATGTGGGAAATTGAACACACTGAAAAATTTGATAAATTGGAATTGCTTTGGTTTGGTATTTCAGTATCAACAAACCAAATACCAAATTTGGGGTATATCGCCCATCACTATCAAAAACAACTAGTGTTATTCCAAGGGGAGGTCGGGTAAGAATTTTGGGAACAGCTGTTTTGCAATGTCAATCCAGGGACACATAGAAAGAAAATTGTTTCTTAAATTGGCAAATGTGCACCCAACTTTTTAAGCTATGGTGTATAATGGTAGTGCTTTGCAAATTTTATTCAGTTTTATAAAATAATTATGCAGATAACTTGGTTTCACAATATTTGCATTTGAAGAGAATGCATACAGTGTCAACATTTGAACCAGGAAGCTCTTAATTTGGTGTTATGAGTTGTAAATACACCATTTTTCAAAAGACTGCTATCATATCTGGTTTATTTGTAGTTGTCAGTGGTAGGTAGCAGTCAGCTACAGTCGTTACAACTAGAAAGCTAATAAGTAGAGATTCGAATTAGCATCAAGATTTGAAAACACACTAGGATACAGTAACACATTTCCTAAATGCCGAGCACTATAAAATTGTGCTCCTGCTGTATACATTAACAGTTTGGTCATTGGTGCCATGTCTGTCATCCGTCCACAAAGCTGTTTCATCTAAATAACAAAAGCTTCCCTTCACATGAAATCGAGGGATGTTACTGCTGATTTATCTGTTCAATAGTGCTACTGTAAGGTCCTGAATAGTCTCTAAACTTGGTAGTAAAATGAAAGTGTCAATGACACTGTAGCTCAACTTGTGTGAGACGTGTACATGTATAGTATGACACAGCAATGACACACATCTGGGTAATGACCTGATAACAATGGTACATATAAAGTATTGTTACGGTCTGTACATAAATGCTGACCGTAGCCTGTAACAAATGTATAGGTAAGGCATTGTAAAGGTGGGCGACAGTTAGATGCTAAACTAGAAAAGAAATCTTTCGAGTCCCAGAGTGGGTCTGACTGAACCCAAAAATATTTGTTCTCAGAGCACAGTGATAAAGGCAACCAAAAACACTCATTCCTGTCCAAAGGTGATAGAAAGGGTATCCAAGAAGTTTTGTGAAGATCGGTTCATAAATACAGCCTCTAACCCGAGCCGTATTGACATGTGCACTTACTGTGTATAAGTTGCACTGAATAAATCAAAGTTCATTTATTTTGCATAATTTCTGCACGAGAAAAAACCTGTATTATATGTGATGTATTCCATGTTACCAAACATTCATTCAAAAAAATTTTCAAAAAAGAACCTTCATATAGAAGTTGTGTACAAAAAACTGATTGTACCTAATTTCGGTACAAAATGGCCACCGGCAGCCATCTTGAATTTCAGACCACAACCAAAAACACTCGTTCTCGTCCCAAGGTGATAACAAAGGTACCCAAGAAGTTTCGTGAATCTTGGTTCGTAAATACAGCCCCAAGCCCGAGCCCTATTGACATGTGTACTTACTGTGCGTAAGTAGCACTGAAACGAGAAAAAAACTCGTATTATATGTTATGTATTCCATGTTACTAAACATTCATACAAAATTTTTTATTCAAATCAGAACTTTCATACAAAAGTTCTGTACAAAAAACTGATTGCACTAATTCTGGTACAAAATGGCTGCTGGTGGCCATCTTGAATTTCGGGCCGCACCCCGAAAACACGCTTTCTCATCCCACGGTGATAACAAAGGTACCAAAGAAGTTTCGTAAAGATCGGTTCATAAATATGGCCTCTAGCCTGAGCCATATAGAACTTGTGTACAAACATGAGGCCCCACAGGGCCTGAAGCACTCATCTTGAACAGAACACAATTTAAACAGAGTCCAAGAATGAGTCTACATTAAGAGTCCAAGAATGAGTCTACATTAAGAGTCCAAGAATGAGTCTACATTAAGCAAGCCATCTCCATAGGCTACACTGTCAATCCTTGAGTCCCTCAGGAGTGACAAAAATAACCTGGGCATCATGCCTTTTCTTCAGTTGATCATAAAGTAAAATGTAGAGCCCCCCGATGAAGCCCCTTGATACAACCTATGTGGATTAATCTTAGTTACACACCTTTAGAGGGTACTGAATACAAAATTTTTAATTCTTCAGCAAAATGGCCAATTCCGGCTCCCACAGAGAGCCCAAATATTAACCCAGGCTCTTGATTTGAACATAGCTGAATCTGACTTCCCTAGAGATGTTGTGTACCGAATGTTAAAAAATTTATAGCAATTTATATATTTTTTATACTTACCAATGACCCAGACATAGCTGGTGCTAATTCTCAAAATCTAGGGCCAAACACAAATTTTGCCCCCCCAATCCCCAAAATTTGCATCTAAAACCGAAAAAATCATGTCCTAAATGGTCCTCCATACTTTTCCTTCACTGCGCAGTGTCAAGGAGGTCTCGAAATTGGCGCCAATTAACATTCTTACAAGCAGTGCCTGGTCAGCGCTATGTACTCAGCGGGGAGGTATGAGTTCCCAACTCCTGGGAGGGCCATCCCTGTCTGTGTCATTGGTAAGTATAAAAAATATATAAATTACTATAAATTTTTTAACATTTTTGTACTGTACCAATGACCCAGACATTGCTGAATAGTAAAAAGGCTGGAGGGCCTAGGACATAGAGGAAAATCCAATAAGCTCAACTATATATAATAGAGTTATCCCCTCGAGGAGAAAAGGAGTATTAGGCTTTACATGTATCTTTCTTATTTATGATAAATTAGAAAGACACAACACCCTCCATAATTGAGCATAATAACATTCATGTTCTCTATTAACATCCAGTATAACCCCTTATAGTAATTATTTTTAAAGTAAGCCAATAAATGAAGTCAGTCCAGAGAATTGAGACTCTTTATACTCTTTAAAAGTGTTTGAGGATTGTATATTAACACCCGTTTGACATGTGACATATACAAATGCTTCACACCGAGCTACACTTTAAAAATATGACATGAATGAATTTAAACATTAACTTTATACTTTAAAACCATCCCGGCACCGACTCAGAATTACTGACTCCGGAGGAGGTATCCCCTTGTTATTCACTATAAAGCAGGTGACCTAAGGGAACACCCTCCCCCCCCCCTTCCCCTGTGTCAAATAGCCCAGTGCGAAGAGGGCAGCAGGCAGAGTCACTGCCGGAACAGAAAGCCTGCATAACTATAGTTGCAACTGTTTAGTGGACGACATTCTGAGCAACAGATAACGGACCCAAACAATGCAGGTCTCCAGAAATGGACTCAATATTTCTGAGATAAAAATTCATGAATGTGGATGGCTGAGACCAATATGCAGCCTTCATTAAATCTGTAATAGCAACACTATTTGCATAAGCCCAAGATGTAGAAAGAGCTCTTACTTCATGAGCCGAAATCTTAAGCACAGACTGCTGACTTGAAGATAAATTTTCATAAGCAGTACGAATAGTTAATTGAATCCATCTAGCAATAGAATGGACCGAAAAGTCCTTTCTATTAGGCATCAGAGACAGAAAGAAACGTTTTCGTCCCTTTCTGATAAACTGAGATCTTTGTCTATAAATAAGTAAAGCTCTAACAGGACAGAGTAAAGGCCTACGCCCGTCTGAAGATGGCAGAGCCTTAATAACAATAGGTTCCGGATATTTATTAGGAGCCTGATTCTTAGCTAAAAAACCAACATTAGTAGTGAAGGTGATAGTGTTCCCGACACTACGATAGTGAGAATCGTCCACCGATAGTGCATGAAGCTCACTGACTCTTCTAGCAGAAGAGAAAGCTAAGAGAAAAGCTGTCTTATAAGACAAGAATTTGAAATCTACTGTCCCAAGAGGCTCAAATGGCTTTTCCTTCAGTTTAAGAAGAACCCAAGCTAAATTCCACTTAGGAATTAATCTAAGAGTTCTGGGTCTATTTATCGAGAAGTTTCTAACTAACTTAGATAAAGAGACATTAGATCCAATTTGTAAACTATCGTGGTGGGCATAGGTATCAGATAACATAGACCTATAACCTTTAATAGTAACAGGCTGCAGTTTGATCTCATCAAACAAGTATACTAGAAAGTTTGCAATGTCTGGAATGGAGGGATCAAAAATATCAACAGAATGATCCCTACACCAACGACAAAAGACCTTCCACTTAGCCGCATAGTTTAGCGAAGAGGAGGTCCTCCTACAGTTAGAAATTGCGTCCACTGCTCGTCCTGTAAAATGCTTGCCGTGCAAGAAGGACCACACAATGGAAATACGTGAAGGGTGAGACCTTGCGGGTTATGATGTAGTTGACGCGATTTCCCCTGCGAATGAAGATCCTCTCGTGGAGGAAGTTTTCGCGGTAAGTCCCACAGCAGACACCTGAGCAGATTTATCCACGGTCTCTGTGGAGACAGAGATGCTACCAACAGAATTTTGCATTGAGATTGTTTTATCTTTAGCAATATCTGCTGAATCAACGGCGCTGGAGGATACGCATATCCTCATATCCTATCATTCTGTCCCACGAGATCGATAGAGCGTCTACTGCATATACTCGGGGATCTGGACATGGAGACACATACGTCTGCAACTGATTGTTGAGCTGTGTCGCAAATAAGTCTATCATTGGCCACTCCCATTGGTAGCAAATCTGATTGGATACCTGTTTGTTGAGAGTCCATTCTGACGGCAACAAGCGGCCCTTCCATAATCGTAAAACTCGGATCCGGCAACTGCAGTGGAACTCCCTGAGTCAACCACTGAATGTTTGCCCAAGTCTGAATCTCTTGTTTCACTTGATTTGACAAGAGAACGTCTATATCGAGCGAATGAATCTTTACACTCCAATTCTGAGTCAAGAAAATTTGGAGAGGACGAGTGCGTAACCGCCCCATCGGAATGAGATCCGCAGCGGCTCCGCACAGACCTATCAGTCTCATGAACTCTCTCGCTATGACTTTGTCTGAGGGAAGACAATAGCGAGCGTAACAACTGATTCATTTCGCTCTGGTTAACGGCAGACGAACGAGATTGTTGTGCGTCTCGAAGCTCATTCCCAGATGAGTGAATGACTTGGACGGCACCAGATCCGACTTCTCCTCGTTTATTATAAAACCGAGACGTCGGAGTAATAGAAGCAGATTCTGCACATCGTTCTGAAGTGTTAACTCATTGCCGTACCTCTGAAGAATGTCGTCCAGGTAGGCCGATGTTACCGCAGACGAATGAGCTCGGAAATATATCATTACCGAGTTCATTACTCGAGTGAAAGCCCAGGGCGCTAGGTTCAAACCAAAGCACATCGCTCGGAACTGATATACAACTCCTAGGATTGCGAAGCGTAGATACTTTCTGAATGTTGGATGTACCATGACGTGAAAGTACGCATCCTTGAGATCTATGCTTGTAGCATAGTCGTTCACCCCGAATACTCGCTCTGACTGATCAAATTGTCTCCATATAGAACTTCGGAGCGACTATCAGCTTGTTTATCCAGCTCAGATCTATGACTGGACGGAACGAGTTGTCTGGTTTCGGAACCAGAAACAGATGGCTTTAGAAACCCGATGATTTCTGGTCTTCTACGACCTCTACCGCGTTCTTCTTCAGAAGAGACTGTACTTCTGATAAAAGAGCGTCTCTTTTCTGCGGATTTGACGGAAGCTGAGTCCATTTTGGACTTTGAGTTAATGGAGGCTTTCGTTTGAAGGATATTCTTAGTCCTTCCGAAATTACCCCTCGAACCCAGGGGTTGTCCGTAATTAGCGCCCAATCGTTTATAAAACTCGATCATCTTCCGCCTACCGGAACACGATAGAGGTTCAAACCATCACCTCCTGGACATGCAAGGCTTGCGGAAGAAGAAACTACATCCTCCACGACCCGCACCTCGCCCCGTCGACCTAGGGACGTCTGACCGGTTATCTCGGCCAGAATAATGTCTCCCACGTGAGTCGCTGCCTTGACGGTCTCTAGAATAAGACCTAGAGGATGCATAGGAACCTCTATAGGAACTTCTCTTGGGCGTACTTGTCCCAGAAGTGCCTGTCTTACTCTTTTCTGCTATATCCAACTTTTTGGAAGCGGATTCGAATAGCAGAGAATCCAAAGCTTTCTTAGTTATCTTATCATAGATTGCTGAAAGCTTGCCGTCGAAGAGAAGCTCTCCGGAGACCGAAGCGACTCTGAGAGAGTTCTTCACCTTACCATCCACGTGCGTGGATGTAGCTAGGGCTGCGTCACGTCTAACCAACTCCAGGTTTGCCACTGAAAGGGCGGAGTTACACGTGGAATAAGCTACTGCCCTTGAAAGAAGTCTTAATGAGGATTGTATATCCTGGAATTCTTTCCCTTGAAGACGTAATGATAACGCCTTAGTGGGGGCGCGGTGGCTCAGTTGGTAGAGGTGCAGGCTGCAAGCCAAGAGGTCCTCGGTTCGAATCCCACCTGCGGCAACCGCGTTGTGTCCTTGGGCAAGACACTTCACCACGATTGCCTACATGGGGGCACGATGACGCTGTGTACTGAGGCGTACTGCACGTCGATGGTGCGCATGTCTTCAACCAATCTAACCCTGCCTGTGCTGCGGTGCAGAGTTCAGAGTTACGATGTTGGAGAGCTGACAGCTGCTCGTCGTTGCTCGGTGGTTCTCTCCGGGTACTCCGGCTTCCTCCACCCGTAATACTGTCACGGTCACGATTAGCCATTGTGCATAAGTATGTGACCTTAAACACCAATAAATAAATAGATAACGCCTTAGTAAGGTTATCTGCGTATGATAAGGCGTCTAAGTTAACTCTGTCAGACATTATTGTCGTTTCCAATGTCATGGTTGGTATTGACATAGACGACGGTATAGACAATTCCAAGTCTTCAGCCTCGTCGTCTAGACGCAGAGGAACCCTCGGTATGCCCTGTCCTGCCGTTTCGAATTTATTCCTTGAATTGATGAAAGGCAGATTTAGAGCATTTGCGGACAAGAAACCAGACTTGCCCGCTTTGGTAGCAAGCTTATATATAGCGTCATTCAATAATTCGAATGTTCTTGTGACCTTATTGGACTGTGTCGGAAACTCAGGGACGATGTCCCTGAACCGATCAAAAAATTTTGTGTCCAATCACGCAATCAGTCTCTTATCCGGCATCGCAGCATTCTGGTTCGACGGAACAACCTCTGGAAGATAATGCCGGATAAAATCTACGGCAGCTTTATGTTGTTCCGAAAGGGAAAGCTCCAAATCCTCCGAATCCCTTTCGCCATCCTGTCGGACCCTATGAAGTTCTCGGTCGTCCGTTCCTGATGCTTCAACGGAGCGTACCGACCCAGCGTCGTCGGATAATTCCTGATCCGACAGAGATTCTGTCGTTTGCTGGGATGCTGCGATAAGTTGTGCTATTTGGGATAGCACGTCCGTCACTGAGGCCTGTGGAGTAGTGGTCTTACGTTGCTTTGCCGCCGGAAGCTCCGTGTACGTTGACTCCTGCATACTTCTTTAATACGAACGTCCGGAGTCTACAGGCCTCGTGTCCCTGGCTACCAGATGGCGTGACCTGGTCGCCGTGGAATCCCTGATCGGCGAAGCTGGCTGGATATCCGTGGTCACGTAGCCAAGGTGCGGTCGTGTGCACTGCCATGAGGATGAGGAAGCCTTATCGACAGTCTCTCCGGACTGTCCATATAACGGAGCGTCCCCAGCGGTGAACGTATGCTCCGAATGTGAAACGTTTTGTACCACAACATCTGGTCCCAGATGCTGTTGTATGAGAGAGGGACCTCTCTCGCTCACAGCCCGGATGGACCTGGACGAGCTAGGAACCGGACTAATAGGCTTCCTCCATTCTCTCCTCTGATCCGTCGTCACTGGGTGTGCACTTTGTCTTATTATAGTGCTCGCATCACCCAAATCTCCTTCCTGGACCGCAACGGACGAACCCGGCTGCCGAGCCATTCGATGAATGGTCGCTACACCGGGCAAGCTAGCGGACGCCAATGCCGTCGATCCTACTAGGGACCTCTTAGGCAATTGACGTATTTCCATGAGCACTTTTGCTGCTAGCTCTTCATTTAACTGTGACGACGGAGGCACACTTTTGGAAGACATCACGGAAACATCACCCTGTTCTTGTTCCTCTGAAATAGAGATTGATAAACTAGAGTGACCCTGCGGAGAAAGGACCGGCATGGCCTTTTCCCCGCTAACAACATACTGTGACACACGTTTCCAATGTTTGTCATCCCAATTGACACATACTGAACAGGAGTTAGTGCGAGTACACTGACTACAATTAATACAATGATTATGAAAATCAGAGGAAGATTTCCTCTTATAACAATTTGAAAAATATCCTTTCATTGTGAAAAGAACACAAAAAGTCCTAGTACTCGCACCAACCCCTGAAAACAAAGATACATAATAACATGATCCATTAACATAGAAAAAATAATTGAAATCAAAAAAATTTTTTGAAAAAATATTTTTTCAGAAAAGCCCAAGTTTCTGAAAGTAACGTTGAGCCCCAATGGATCCCAAAAAAGCCTAAGTGTGGACAAAATTTTTTAAAATATTTCAAAAAAATTAATGCAACACTTACGTATAATAATAATAATGTATCTTGTTATGATTAAGCTAATACAAAGACAAGAAATCCCTCTCAACAGAAACCGTTGTCAATGTAAACAAGAAGTGTATAAACACCAAAAACATGACTCCAGGCACTGATAAACATGGCCCGAAATCAGTTACCAATAACAACACTATCTGATGCAAAACAGAGACTTCCAGGGAAGAAACTGCAGAACATCAGATGGTAGATGCAGAACACAACGCCTAAACACCCATGGGTGAGGACGTAAACATGGGGAAAAGAACAGAATTCATTCTGTTACCCAGCTAAAACCCAAGAAATTTTAGTAATAATATTACAAAAAATATGCCAAAAACATGGGAGAATAGCAAGGGGGGACTTAAAGGAAAGGGAGAGAGGAAACACTGAACAAGCAGTGTAACTTTATAGCAAGAATGACAACAACAGGCCCATGCCTCGAAATTAGGCAACATAACATAATTTCGTAAAAAAAATTTAAGTTACAGCCCTGATTATTTCCTGCCACTCATTTTCCTCTCCTCCTTCTAATTCCTCTTTAGATCCACCATTTCTCTAATATTTATGTGTCTGGCATCATTTAAACTGAGATTTACAAGCACAAATATCAGTCAGATGTGAACTGATGAAGGGCCAAACAAAGAATGATAATTGGCGCCAATTTCGAGACCTCCTTGACACTGCGCATGCGCAGTGGGAGGAAAAGTATGGAGGACCATTTAGGTTTTTGTTTTTTTCGGTTTTAGATGCAAATTTTGGGGATTGGGGGGCAAAATTTGTGTTTGGCCCTAGATTTTGAGAATGAGCACCAGCTATGTCTGGGTCATTGGTACAGTATAAAAAATATGAAAGCATTCTGACTGTTGGATCTGAAGAAGAGAAATTGTAAAGAAATTTCTTTGAATTGCACTAAGTTCAAATTTGGGCTACCATAGCGAGCCCAAATATTAACCTACGGATCTGATTTAACTGACCCCCCCCCCCCCCCCCCCCCCCCTAGAGATGTTGTATACCAAATGTGAAAGCATTCTGACGAGTGGATGTGAAGAAAAAGATTTTTGAAGAAATTCCTTTATATTGCACTAAGTAAAAATTTGGGCTACCCCTGACGCCTCCCCCCCCCCCCCCCCCCTAGAGATGTTGTATACCAAATATAAAAGCATTCCGACTGGTGGATCTGAAGAAGATTTTTTAAGAAATTTCCTCATATTGCACTAAGTAAAAATTTGGGCTACCATAGTGAGCCCAAATATATACCTAGGGATCTGATTTGAACAAACTTGAATCTGACCCCCTTAGAGATGTTGCGTACCAAATATCAGAGCATTCTGACTGGTGGATCTGAATTTTTAAATTACCCTCCACATTGAACAAGGATAAAATTTGGGCTTCCGTAGGAAGCCTAAATATTAACCTAGGGACTTGGTTCGAACAATCTTGAATCTGACCCTCATAACAATGATGTATACCAAACATTAAAAGATTCTGACTAGTGGTTTTGAAGAAGAAGATTTTTAAAGAATATTCCCCATATTACCCTATGTTAAAACTTCGGGCTCCTGTAGAGAGCCCAAATATGAACCAATGAGCTTTATTTCAACAAACTTTTATCTGGCGGGGCCAAAAATCTTACCCCTCCTATTACAAAGCCAAATATCGTTTGAACAAACTTGATTCTGCACCTCATATGGAAGCTCCATAGCAAATATCAAGTCATTGTACACACTGGTTCTTGAGAAGATTTTAAAAATATTTTGGAGCATTTTCCCCCACTCCCTCCCTATGGGCCTGGGCATGTTGAGTTGAACAAAAATGAAATGCCCGTTTGGGACCATCACTCACACAAACTTTCACTTGAATTGGCCCAGTGGCTTTGGAGGAGAAGACCAAAACATGGTGTTGATGGACGACGGACGGAGAACGATGAGATTAGCTCAGCTTGACTTTGTCAAGATGAGCTAAAAACTGATTGGACCTAATTTCGGCACAAAATGGCCACTGGCAGCCATCTTGAATTTTGGACCGCACCCAGAAACACTTGATAATTAGAAAAACTGTGAGCACTGCTCACTAAATGATACCACCCACTCCCACCAAGAAACATTTTACAACAGTATAAGAGTGTTTAATGTAGAGAGCACAAACAATGACACCAATGTTTGAAGGTTTCATTGAAATCCATTCCCTAGTTTAAAAGAGGATAGCAAATGTCTGAAAGTTTCAATGAAATCTGTTGAGTGGTTTAAGAGGAGTTGCGGATAGCAGACCTGTACAGAATGTCAACTGAATTTCACAAAGTTCATTTTTCAATATGGGAAATAGTAAAAAAGAAAATATCTGAAAACAAAATAGGAGGTGCACATCTTCAATGTATGTAAAAGAAGGTCTGAGAGTTTCAATGAAAACCCTTCACTGGTTTAAGAGGAGTTGCGGATAGCGTAACACCACTATAGAATAACCCACGGACGGACGTATGTGGGAATATGAAAGTATCTGAAAGAAAAATAGGAGGTGCACATCTTCAGTGTATGTAATAGAATGTCTGGAGTTCCAATGGAGTTTGTTCAATGGTTCAAGAGGAGTAGCGGATAGCAGATCTATACCCCTCCCTACTAAAACCTGAATTCACAAAGACATTTTTGAATATGGGGAACTGCAAATATGAAAATATCTGAAAAAAAATAGGAGGTGCACATCTGCAATGTATGTAAAAGAATGTCTGAAAGTTTCAATGAAATCTGTTCAATGGTTTAAGAGGAGTTGCGGAGAGCAGATCTGTACAGAATGTCAATTGAATTTGACAAAGTTCATTTGTCAATATGGAAACTGTAAAAATGAAAATATCTGAAAAGAAAATAGGAGATGCACATCTTCAATGTATGTAAAAGAATGTCTGAGAGTTTCAATGAAATCCGTTCACTGGTTTACAAGGAGTTGTGGATAGCAGATCTGGCCAGAATTTCAATTGAATTTGACAAAGTTCATTTTTCAATATGGGAAACTGTAAAAATGAAAATATCTGAAAAGAAAACAGGAGGTGCACATCTTCAATGTATGTAAAAGAACGTCTGAGAGTTTCAATGAAATCCGTTCACAAGGTTAGGAGGAGTTGCGGATTGCAGATGTGTACCCCCCTAAAACGTAACGGACAGAAGGACGGACAGACGGACCAAGTGATCACTATATAACTCCCACTTTTCAAGTGGGTGGTATAACAAGCAAATTCAGTGAATTCATGTCTCCCGCTGGGCAGCAGTTTCAAGGGGAATTAATGCATCCAGTGGAATATAGTTCAGTTGCAAGTGGAAGTTATTTAGAAGAGACAGAACAGACAGTGCTTCAGACAGTGGTTATCAGATTTATTTTCACGGAGGTCACTGTCAAAGCAAGTAAAGTGATGTGGAGTATAACTGTGAGAATCACTAATGAAAGTGTCAATGGCACTGTAGCTTAACTTGTCTGTGTGTTGTGTTTGATGAAAAGGATAATGTTCAATGTTTATGAAAGGATTATGATATAAGACAAGAATTGTGATAATTGGGAATATGTTAATTTCTGTTCCCTGTATGCTATGTTTATAATAAAAATAATATGAGGTGTACACTGTACTAAAGAGCTGAGGGGTGGGTTAATATGACCTCACATTTAATGTATGTGGCCCTCACAGTTAATGTATGTCAACGAAAGTTACCAACTTACAGTGAAATTATTCCAAAACGAGTCATCCTATCAAGTTACATTGAAAATCATAAATATGACCTGTAGACTGTGCTCAAGGTTTTCGGGCTTCGGGCCCCTGTAGCTGTCACAGTTGACCAATCACGACCAAAAGGGGATGTCATCATCTAGGCATTATATGGAGTCAAGCTAACAACATACAATGAAATCCTTCCATAAATATGATCTATAGACTATGCGAAAGGTCTTTGGGCTCGGGCAGCCATCAAGGCTGAATGATCGCAACCAAAAGGGGACATTCTCATCTGGAGTGATCCTACAAAGTTACAATGAAATCCCTTCATAAATATGCCCTGTAGACTGTGCTCAAGGTTTACGGGCTTTGGGCACCTGTAGTCATCCCAGTTGAGCAATCACGACCAAAAAGGGATGTCATCATCTAGGCATTATATGGAGTCAACCCAACAATTTACAATGAAATCCTTCCATAAATATGACCTACAGACTATGCTAAAGGTTTTTGGGCTTGGGCAGCCATCAAGGCTGAATGATAGCGACCAAAAGGGAATGTTCTCATCTTGTCATTATTTGGAATCATCCTACCAAGTTACAGTGAAATCCCTTCATAAATATGACCTGTAGACTGTGCTAAAGGTTTTTGGGCTGCAGGCCCCGGTAGCCGTCACAGTTGCCCAATCACGTCCAAAAGGGGACCTTCTCATCTAGACATTATATGAAGTCAACCTACCAGGTTACAATGAAATCCCATCATAAATATGACCTGTAGACTGTGCTAAAGGTTTTCGGGCTTCGGGCTCGGGCAGCCATCATGGTTGAATATCGCACCAAAAGGGGACATTCTCATCTGGGCATCATTTGGAGTGATCCTACGAAGTTACAATGAAATCCCTTCATATATGACCTGTAGACTGTGCTCAAGGTTTTTGGGCTTCGGGCCCCTGAAGTCGTCACAGTTGACCAATCATGACCAAAAGAGGATGTCACCATCTCGGCATTAAATGGAGTCAACCTAACAAGTTACAATGAAATTCTTCCATAAATACGACCTACAGACTATGCTAAAGGTTTTTGGGCTTGGGCAGCCATCAAGGCTGAATGACCGCGACCAAAAGGGAACATTCTCATCTAGACATTATTTGGAGTCATCCTCAAGCTACAATGAAATCCCTTCATAAATATGACTGTAGACTGTGCTAAAGGTTTTCTGGCTTCAGGCCCCTGTAGCCATCACAGATGCCCAATAGTGTCCAAAAGGGGCTGTTCTCATCTAGACATTATATGAAGTCAACCTACCAAGTTACAATGAAATCCCTTCATAAATATGACCTGTAGACTGTGCTAAAGGTTTTCGGGCTTCAGGCTCGGGCAGCCATCATGGTTGAATGATCGCAACCAAAAGGAAACATTCTCATCTAGGCATCATCTGGAGTGATCCTACGAAGTTACAATGAAATCCCTTCATAAATATGACCTGTAGACTGTGCTCAAGGTTTTTGGGCTTCGGGCACCTGTAGCAGTCACAGGTGACCAATCACGACAAAAAGGGGATGTCATCATCTAGGCATTACATGGAGTCAACCTAACAAGATACAATGAAATCCTTCCATAAATATGACCTATAGACTATGCTAAAGGTTTTTGGGCTTGGGCAGCCATCAAGGCTAAATGATAGCAATCAAAAGGCGACGTTCTCATCTAGACATTATTTGGAGTCATCCTACCAAGTTACAATGAAATCCCTTCATAAATATGACCTGTAGACTGTGCTAAAGGTTTTCGGGCTTCGGGCCCCTGAAGCCGTCACAGTTGCACAATCACATCCAAAAGGGGATGTTCTCATCTAGACATTATATGAAGTCAACCTACCATGTTACAATGAAATCCCTCCATAAATATGACCTGTAGACCGTGCTAAAGGTTTTCAGGTGTGACGATCAGACAAGAACTACAGGGTGTAGCCTGTGCTAAAGGAAAATGTGAACAGACTCACAGATTCACAGACTTCCGCACACGTGATGGCAATAGCTTATCTTGACTTTGTCAAGTTAAGCTAAAAATTGAGACTGTATGGTAAGACATATTACATTAAACTGATGTGAAAAGTGTTAACCAACCTGTAAAGCTTGTTACTGGAAGTTAATGAAACCTTGGAAGTGATGTCGAGATAATATGGTGGTCTGTATATGGTGCTGGGAGAGTCTGACTTTGTAGAGTTGCAAAAGAAGTAATGATGAAGTCCAAAATGTTGCCATGAAAATGAGTAGGTTCATTCACAATCTGCAGAAAATTATACCAATGAAGAAAAGTGGTAAAATGTAAATTTGACGGATCCATGTTGAAGTCACTAAGAATCATCGAAATCAGATGACTCTAAGGATAGTTTGAGTCTGGAAATCGTCAGCCAATCAAATTTAAGCAACCTAATTAAATATGCGCAGAAATTGCCCCTATTCGAACTTGGACCCACAATTGATGAAAGTGATCTACTGCCCAATTTTCATCGAAATCGACTGACTGTAAGGAAAGTTAATGGAAATGAAAAACACGGAAGGTGTGCACTTACTGTGTATAAGTAGTATGAATAGTACTGAATAAATCAAAGTTTCCCTGAATTGCAAAATTTATGCACGAGAACAAAACCTGTATTATATGTGATGTATTGCATGTTACTAAACATTTACACAAAAATTTATTCAAATCCGAACTTTCATATAGAAGTTCTGTACAAAAAACTGATAACACCCAATTTTGAAACAAAATGGCCGCTGGTGGCCATCTTGAATTTTGAACCAAACCCCAAAAGACATATTCTGGTCTCACAATGATAACAAAGATACCCAAGAAGATTCGTGAAGATCGGTTCATAAATACGGCTTTTAGTCCAAGGTGCATTGATGCACGGGGCAGACGGACAGAGAGACAGACAGATTTTCGGTACAAAATTTCCCACAATTGAACTTGACCTAGGTTTCGTGAAGATCGGTTCATAAATATGGCTTTTAGTCCGAGATGCGTTGATCCATGGGCAGACGGACAGGCAGATGGACAGATTTTCGGTACAAAATTTCCAAGCTTCGAACTTGACCTAGGTATTGATAAAAGTAATCCATATACAAAATTTCATTGAAATAGGTTGATTTTAAGGAAAGTTAGAGTCTGGAAACCATCAGCCAATCAAATTTATGCAACCTAATTAAATATGCGCAGAAAATGCCCATGTTCGAACTTGGACCCACAATTGATGAAAGTGATCTACTACCCAAATTTCATCGAAATTGACTGACTGTAAGGAAAGTTAGAGTCTGGAAACGAAAAACATGGAAGGTGTGCACTTGCTGTGTATTAGTAATAGTACTGAATAAATCAAAGTTTCCCTAATTTGCATAATTTTTGCATGAGAACAAAACCTGTATTATATGTGATGTATTGCATGTTACTAAACATTCATACAAAAATTTATTCAAATCCGAACTTTCATATAGAAACTCTGCACAAAAAACTGATTACACCCAATTTCGGAACAAAATGGCCACTGGTGGCCATCTTGAATTTTGCACCAAACCCCAAAACACATATTCTGGTCTCACAATGATAACAAAGATACCCAAGAAGATTCGTGAAGATCGGTTCAGAAATACGTCTTTTAGTCCAAGGTGCGTTGATGCACGGGGCAGATGGACAGAGAGACAGGCAGATTTTCGGTACAAAATTTCCCACAATCGAACTTGACCTAGGTATTGATAAAAGTAATCCATATATGAAATTTCATAGAAATTGGTTAATTTTAAGGAATGTTAGAGTATGGAAACCGTCAGCAAATCAAATTTCAGCAACCTAATTAAATATGCACAGAAAATGCCCATATTCGATTTTAGACCCACACTTGATGAAAGTGATCTACTATCCAAATTTCATCAAAATCCAGTCAATGTAAGGAAAGTTACAGTCTGGAAACCAAAAGGACGGAAGGACACCCCGAATTTAATATCTCCCGTTTTTTTCAAAAAGCGGGAGACAACAAAGGTACCCAAGAAGTTTCGTGAAGATCGGTTCATAAATACAGCCTCTAGCCCGAGCCATATTGACATGTGCACTTACTGTGTATAAGTAGCACTGAATAAATCAAAGTTCATCTAATTTGCATAATTTCTGCATGAGAAAAAAACCTGTATTATATATGTGATGTATTCCATGTTACTAAATATTCATTCAAAAATTTATTCAAATCAGAACCTTCATATAGAAGTTCTGTACCAAAACCTGATTGTACCTAATTTTGGTACAAAATGTCCGCCGGCAGCCATCCAGAATTTCAGACCTTCCCAAAAACACTTGTTCTTGTCCCAAGGTGATAACAAAGGTACCCAAGAAGTTTCGCGAAGATCGGTTCATAAATACAGCTTCCAGCCCTAGCCGTATTGACATGTGCACTTACAGTGCATAAGTCGCACTGAATAAATCAAAGTTCATCTAATTTGCATAATTTCTGCACGAGAAAAAAACCTGTATTATATGTGATGTATTCCATGTTATTAAACATTCATACAAAAATTTATTCAAATCAGAACTTTCCTACAGAAGTTCTGTACAAAAAACTGATTGCACTAATTTTGGTACAAAATGGCTGCTGGCGGTCATCTTGAATTTTGGACCGCACCCCAAAACACTCGTTCTCGTCCCACGGTGATAAAAAAGGTACTCAAGAAGTTTTGTAAAGATCGGCCTTTAGCCCAAACTGTATTGAATTGTTGACGAACAGACGGCCAGACGGAGACGGACGATGGGCCATGGCATAACCTCAAATTTGTCTTATGTCAAAGTTGAGCTAAAAATCAATATTGTATCGCCAGTGGCTCAGAGGAAGGTGGGGGGTTGAGGGGTGGAGGTACAAATCAGGGAGAAAACTACCCCAAAAAGCCATCTGTCAGTCACAAAGACCATACTGTATCTCTTTGAAAATGGAGATTTATGGTTTTTGTACATTTAACTCAGGTTGGACTCCAGATTCATTTGCAGAAATGGAATTCAAGGAGAGATCACTCTTGTTTTTTTTTAAGGTTCCACACTACAGCTTTGCACTTTTGTACAGAGGTAAAATTCTAAACCTTGCACAGGTGTTGAAACAAATGCCATGTGAATTGAAGATGTATTTAATATCAGATATATGTTAGCATTGGGCAATTTGGTGGATGACAGAATTTAAATTTTTGGTCACTGAATCTGAAGCTGATGGATAGGTGGGTGTGACATCTCACGACTTAGTTGAAGTCACCTGAAACCTGTCTATATCTGTTTGGATCCTACCAACATTATTGGAGAATGTCCAGGAAACGTGCGGACAGAAAATTACTCTTGGGATGCAACAAAGGATTCCCTGAATGAATTGTCTTTTCTCCGGCCTGTAAAGTGATGAGAAATTCATACTCAATACTTGAAAAATTTTCTCACACCTAGTTGAACCAGGGTTAGCCCATAGGATGCGGTGGCCAACTGTTACAACCATTTCACCATAACTCAAACTCAACCATTCTGCATGTGAGCCTCCTTACGACTCAAATTTTGTCACCCAAAACTCATATTTCACAATAATCAAGCACTGGTCCACTCCCTGGACTTTCCAAAGGGGATCAGCTTACTGAAGATTAAGAATGAAAATTGGATATTCTGGCCAATTGAATCAACTTGGACAGAAAGGTTTTAGTTAACCATATATGCATATTTCATGTAACTTGCCTCTCCCTCCAAAGATTGATCTTGCAGAATCTGCCATCTGGACAAGCTTGGGGTTTATAACCTGGTTTGCCTCGGTTAACACATCAATCAAATCCCTTGCTAACTTCATATTGTTCATTGTGAAGAATGTGTAGGCTGTTCCTTTATTGACACTTCGTGCTGTTCGACCAATACGATGAATGTAATCTTCTGTGGTTGCTGGATAGTCATAGTTGATCACAAACTTGATATCTGTCACATCTAAAAAGTTTTTTTACAAATTATGAAGAATGCAAAATGTAATAAATAAGAAAATTATTTTAAAAAATTTATTCGCAAAAACAAGACTCACACGATGTCTGAAAATAAAAATCTTGAAAAAAAATAAAAAGACGATGGAAATTTTGTTCAGAAACAAATATAATATATAAAAGTTTTTTATTGCAAAGAGAAAATTAATTTACTCGTTTCCAAATGAAATGGCATAGCAACATAGAAAACATCAAACCAATGAAGAGAGAGACTAACAGGTTTTCATTCATTAAGTTAATACTCGATTATGATGCATAGCTTGACATGAAAGGATGCCGAATCGAAGCTATGTTCGTTATTCTATTGGGTAGCTGGTAATATGGTCTGACATTCCCTCCACCATAATAACTCCTGCGCTCAGTTTTAACCATTTACCTAATGAATCGGCAGCATCCGCACACGTAATTTACAAACTGAACAGGGGAACAATAAATTATTTTAAAAAAGATTTCAACAACACCATATCAGAAAATGATTTTTAATGTTTTCCCAATGACACACAGTGTTAAAAACTCAGGTCCCATACAATTCATTAATATGCCCTCTAGAGGTTAATTTGAAAAAACATGGAAATCATTCTTTCAGTTCAAAATGTTTTCTCCATTAATCCCATTCTTAACCCTTTACCCAACGAATCGCCCGCATCAGCCCGCGTAATATGCAAATTCAGCAGTCGAAAAAATATTATTTTTTTAAAAAATTCAACAAAACCATATCATGTGACCCCTCGTTGGAACAAGCTCGTTCCAACGAGGGGTCACATGATATGGTTTTGTTGACATTTTTTGAAAAATTGGAAAAAATGGTATTTAAAATAATAAATTTTGATATCGTCTGTGTTGGGTAAAGGGTTAAAAGCTAGGAGCCCCAAACACCACTATATATCACTACATACGTCTGACTTGAACCAATATCTGAATCATCTTTATAAGGATCTTATAAATCAAATCAAAAAGCTTCAGGGCTAGTAGTTTAGGGATTCTAAACATTTTTTCCCATTACCTAGTGTTTATTTATTTATTTGTGTTTAAGGGCACATATTTCTGCACATTGGCTAATCATGACAATGCAGTTTTATGGGTGGAGGAAGCTGGAGTACCCGGAGAGAACTACCAAGCAAATCTATAGTGTTTAAACCAGATGGCTGCATAAGCCCCCTAAATATATAGGGGTTGGGGGGGGGGGGGGTTATCTGAACAAACTCTGGAATCATCCTTACAATTATGTCATTTTTCACATATGAAAGCATTTTGAGCAGTGGTTTGCAAAGATTTTTTCAAATACCCAGTGTTAAAATCTGAGCCCTCTAAACACTCTTAGACATGCCCCCAAGGAGCTGCTTTGAAGACAACTGTCCATCAATTTTATAAGGACGTTAAATATCAAATATAACAGCTTCTGAGGCTGTAGTTGGGGCAAAGCATATTTTAAAAATATTTTCTCCATCACCCTCTGTATTGAAACATGACCTGTTAATCCTCCTATTAGTGAGATGTTATATAAGTTTTCAGAGTGATGGCTTAGGAGAAGATTTTTTAATACTTTTCCCATAAAATAACGAGTCCCCATATGATGCCTTCTAAATGAAACTAATCAGGATCTTGGGCATAGTTTTGGGAAAAAACGCTGTTTGGTGTTTTGCTCTATTTTTAGTCCAAGAGGGAAAATGGTTTTTGCATAAATTAAAAACATGTCACCGACTCATGTTGTATGCTGAATTTCATCCAATCGGTCACAAAGTTCCAAAGAATGAAAATTGGTGGGAAAAAACCTTGCCCCTCTAATTACAATGGAAAATACTGCCCTGCAACTTTCATTTGAACCAACTTTATTCTAAACCTCAAAAAAGCTCAGTATACAATATCAAATCATTGTCCTATCATTTCATGAGCAGATTTTGTCAAAATTGAAGGGCATTTCTCACACTCTCTCCATATGAAGTGTGTGTGTGTGTTGGGGGGGGGGGGGGGGGGGGCACATTGATTTCAACAAAACTTGAACACAATCTTTATGAAGGAAGATGGAAGGATGAATGATGATTGGTGAGCTAAAAAGAAAAAAAATTGAGTTGAAAATTTAAAGAAATCAAACATATTTCAGCAAGGTAGATGAGGAATTACTTCAGAGGGTTTGGGATTTTTATTTCCTACAGCTGTAAATGAGTCATTACTTGAAACAGTATTCGAAACACAAAATTTTCTCAACAGAGAACATTCATATGACAATACAGAAATCTTATAAGATAACAAAAGCATTTGCTCTTAGATTTGGAAAACCATTTAATGCACACTCCCATTTCAAGTTACAAAATAGACATAACCTTGTACTTACCTTTGTTTCGTAATACAATATACAAACTAACCCAAAACATATTGTCACTTTTTGTAACGGGAGCATGCATCACAAGGCAGGGCATTTGCTGCAAGACTCATTCGTAAATCAGTATGGTATTGTGTCAATGGTACAAGATAAAACTATACTT
The DNA here is from genome assembly GCA_031216915.1 of Pictodentalium vernedei. Lineage (NCBI taxonomy): Eukaryota > Metazoa > Mollusca > Scaphopoda > Dentaliida > Dentaliidae > Pictodentalium > Pictodentalium vernedei. Next base: position 495,310,370 of record CM062297.1, on the reverse strand, counting down.
CAATTAAACTAGAATGTGTCTGTGGACACACACTCCTGCATTCAGGGTTCTGGCATGTCAAGGACTGATAAAATTCAAGCCTATTCAAGACCGTTTCTAGATATATTTCAGCATTTTTCAAGGTCCTACAATAGCCAAATTCCAAGGATTTTCAAGGCCGTGCCTTCACTAATCCCAGTCAGGACATCCCAGTCAATGCTCCCTTCCACTTCACTAAACGGGAAGTGAGAGGAGGGGGTAATGACAAAAAGGTCCTTGTTAGAATTATGCTTTCACTAACTCTGGTAGATAAAACTATATAGTTATGATTACATGCTTTGTCAGCATTCTTATTTCATGAACATTTTCCGGGATTTCAAGGCCTCGAATAACCCATAGTCAAATTCAAGGCCAGTCCTTGAATCCAAGGCCCCATGGGAACACAGGCATTATGCTCTGTTACAAGATCGAAGCCACTGGTAGGATACATGTGGTCTTGGAAAGTAAGCAACACTTATCGCAGTGCATGTATAACATTATTAAGTGGCAGTAACTGCTAAATATTTATATGGCCAGTATGTCTGTTTTATAATCGTTAAAATATAACTATAAACATTATGACCTAACTTTAATTGTTGCAGGTGAGTAAAATGGATAGAAAATATGAAGACATGATTGCATTAGAATTTTATGAGAACTTCCAATAATTCAGGCGATATAACGCTGTCCAAGTGTGATTAGTTATGTATGTTGAATGATGGAATATATTCATAGTTAAAGGTTTTCTGTCATAAGTGAATGATCAGCAGTATTTATGACAACTTTATTGCATCATACTTTTAGGAGCAATAGCACAAATTCAGAGTCATAACTCATGCCAATGTGACAAGTTATCAAATTTGAAGTTGAGATTATGGCAATTACCACTGTAACAAGGTTTCATTGTTGTCTTCAAGAATGCTCTATGGTAATAATAGAAAGAATATAGTGAACTTGTATGAGCCATTTCACTAATTTTGGGCCATATCTCTGTCACTACAATGCAAGCCCATCTGTTGATACCAAAATTGACTGAGGGACTCTAGCCATTGATATTGTAATTAAGGAATAGAGATGTTTGGAAGTTATGAAGACAAAATTGTGAAAAAGCACTTACAGACAAGAACAAATAAAACAAGAGGCCCCAATGGAAATGAAGTGCTCACCTGAAAAAGACATACTGATTCTCCACATGATTTGAGGATTTTTAAAAAATAAGTCTTACTTTCAGTATTTTTTCATTAATTGGGGCAGTGGTTTGAGAACTAGCACCACCAAACATCTCAAGAGTTTCCACAAGGAAACGGCATTATTACAAATACTTCACATGAACAGCCTTAACAAGAAATTACCATATTTCCACCCAACACAGAATACTAAAGTGGAAAGTGTTAATATGACTAGCCTTATTGGTAGGAACTTGATTTGAACAAACTTTAAACTCAACCCCTAAGGATGCTGAACAACAAATATCAGAAGATTTTGACTGCTGGATCTGAAGACGATGATTTTAAAGAATATTCCTCACATTGCACTTTTAAAATTCAGGCTTCCAAAGCAGGCCTAAATATGAGACCATGGACTTGATTTGAATGAACCAGAATATGACCCCTAATGATTCTGTATACCAAATATCAAAAGATTATGATTGGGGGTTCTTTCTTTTTAAAACATGAAATTGCACAACTCTGTATTTCTCATTACCAACAGAGTTAAAATGACTCAACCAATTGTAATTTTGTTTGCCCATTCGATTATACTGGTCTTAAAGACACTTCAGACCAACTAGTAATTCTCATACCATGCAGTTTGGGAAATATGAGTGTTCAAAATTTTTCCCACGGGGATGCAGGGATATTTTTTCTTCGTGAATCAAGTATTTATAACCCAATAATATCACATACCAAATCTGGTTCAAATGGAGCCATTGGTTCTGAAAATAGAAATTTTAGGCAGGGTAAAAAATCTTTCCCCTCCCATTACACTGGCAAATGTTGTACAATGAACTTCATTTGAACAAACTTCAATCTACTCCTCAATAGGAAGCTGAATACCAAATATCAACTCATTGCACCTATATGTTCATGAGATTTTAAAAATATTTTGATGGCCTTTAACCCCATCCACTCCTTATGGGGGAGGGGGGGGCACAGCAAATTGATTTTTTTAAAAAATTGAAATGTCCCAGCCAGTCTTCAAACCCTTGAAATTTGATCGGAATTTGGCAAGCAGTTAGGGAGAAGACTCCAACATATCTTCACAACAGAAAAAGAGTGATCACTTTAGCTGAGCCTGACTTTCAGACAGGTAAACTAAAAATTGACGAAATATCATACAGATACTAAACAAGCATTGACACAAGCATTTGGAATGTTCAGGAGTGGATCAGATAATTTTAAATCATTTTAAACAAGGGGCCTCTCAGCCTGAAGAACTCCTCCACTCAAACGCAGCTTGGGGACAGCTGCCTACTTGATGATGGTGGCTGTAATTCCATGGCTCACTGACTTCAACCTTGGAGGTACCGATACTGAACAGCATCTAGTAACAAATATCTATGTATGAAGATTTGCTGAAAAATGTTCAGTGAGTAAAACAGTTAGGGTGCAGAAAAAGAAATATGGACAACCCCATACTGTGATTTATTCTATGAACCTAAATGCGATACTTGACACAGTTTTCACATAAGGCACATACTATGAAGTTTCAAGAAAACATGTTCAGCAGTTATCAGTTCATCTTCTCAACTTGTAAGAATGTACAGTGATCTATCTTTGGACCATTACTAAAACCCTGACTATGGGGATACAGATCTCAGTATGCATGACACATTGTCTATTTATCATAAATATTTCTCTTTAAGAACTGTGAAAAATATTCAGTGGTTAAGAATGCAGAACGAAGACAAATAAAATGTTAATGACAAACATATAGGCAGTTGGGCAAACTGAAGTCAAGAAAGCATCAGAAAAGCACATGTGCTACATACAATCCAGTCACAATACACACGTGTAAGAAGTTATCTTTAGCATTTTTAGTGGTTATAAAGTTATAGCTCAGACAAAGGAATCTGAACAAGCTAGTAGTGATTTGACTACTGACCTTCAATGAGAAGGACTTTGAGAGAATGTCCCATAATGTGATATGTGACAACATACATATCAGGTGTCATCATACGAGAACTATCTCTGATAGTAATACCCCCACTTGGCACTCTCCAGAATGCATCTCTGAATGTGAAGCCCCAAAATCAGTTCAGAAATGTAAGAAGAGTGGCAGGCACAAAAATTCCATACTGCAATCAAACTTTAAATTCTAAGTTTTAGTGGAGATGAATTGGTCAGAATTGTCCAGCCTGAAAACATTGAAATATACACTTGTCCACAAAAAGCTTCATAAAAATCAAAACATCTATGTAGGATGAGTTTCATGCTGAAGAATTTCTACAGAATCTGCTTTAATCCAAGTTCTAGAGGAGGAAAGGTGGTTAAAACCATTGCAGATTAAAAATTCTAGAATAGAAGCATGTGCTCTTGTTACTGATCAAGTTTGAGAAGTTTCATAAAAATCAGTTCATAAATGTAAAAGGAGTTGCGTCGACAAAAATTTCAAACAGATATCTAAACTAAATATTCCAAGTTCCGGGGAGACAATGTAGCCCAAATCATTGAAAATTAAAAATTTGGAAATATGTGCATGTTCACTTGTTAGTTTTTATGTCTGAGAGGTAACAAGTGTTTATGTTTGAGAGGTGTTATCGAAATCAGTTCACAAATGTAGGGGGACTTGCACACACAAAATGCAGTTAAAAATCCATACTAAATCGAAGTTCAAGGGAATATAACTTCATAAAAATAATTGCAGATTGAAAATTCTGGAACATGCACATGTTCACTTGTCAGAGGGCATGTTTGAGAAGTTTATACGAATCTACATTGAATGCTTGAAGATGAAGGGGAGGTAACCTGGATAAAATTGTTGAAAATTAAAAAATTGAAAATATAAGCATGTTCATCTGTTAGTGGTCATGTTTGAGAAGTTTCAGCACAATCATTTCATAAATGTAGCAGTTGAGCACATAAGAATCTGATCTACAAATCTATATGAAAGCAGAAGGGGAGAAAACCTGGCTAAAATCATTGCAGATTTAAAATTTGGAAATATGTACATGTTAACTTAATAGTAGTCATGTCTGAGAAGTTTCATCAAAATCGGTTCATTAATGCAGGAGTTGCACACACAAGAATCTCATTTGGAAATCCATAATAAATCCAAGTTGAAGGGAAGAAACCTTATTTAATATTGTCACAAATCGGAAATCTTGAAAAATGCACATCTCCACTTGTTAATCATTATGTCTATGAAGTTCATCGAAAGTGGTCCATAAATTTAGGAGGAATTCTGGAGGTATGGATGGACGTACAGGGTGACAACAATAATATTATTAAGTGGCCCCTACCAGCAAATACAGTATTTCAACCTTTAAACCCTTACTTTGAACTTGACCTTCTGTTGTACAGCCTTATTAGTAAACATGAGACAGTCTTTTTCTTAATCTTATTTTCATAAAGAATTGTCAAACGATAATTCAACTTAAAAGAAGTTCCCAGATAGACACAGTTGCTGCCACACTGACAAATGACAAACAACTCAGAATCAGCTCTGCAACAAAGTAAGAGCATGCCTAATTAAAGTGTCAATGACACTGTAGCTCAACTTGACAAACTTGAACTTGGTAAGTTATTAGTGAAATGGCAAAATTTAAGATCATTGGTACCACTGTTATTTGGTGAAATTTCAACATAACTGCATTGTGTGAGCACAACGTCAGAGTAATCTATGCATTTTAAATGTAAACTGTAAGAGTGACTAAAGGAAGAATGTTGATACACAAATGCAGTAAGTTCAGAGGTTATTGTAAATGGCCACTTTTTTCACAGAAATGAATGCTAATCAATAGCTCTTATCCAAAGGTCTCGCCTAATGAGCACACCAAGTTCAAAAACAATCCTATGATAAATGTGGCCTGTAGGCCATGTCAAAGAAGAATGTTGATGCACAAATGCAATAAATTCAAAGATTGTTGCTAACAGCAACAGTTTATGATGGAAATGAAAAGAAAATCGATAGCTCCTATCTTTGACACCCTACTTAAGCATATAAAATTTCAAAACAACCTGATAATGAATGCACCCTCTGAGGCATGTCAAAGGAAGATGTTAACGCACAAATGCACCAAGTTTGAAGGTCATTGCTTGTGGCAATGTTTTTTTTCTCTTTTTTTATGGAAATTCATAAATATACTCTGCAGAGAGTGCAAAAGGGATAAGTTGCTGCACCAAAGCAGTAAGTTCAAAGGCTGGTGATAACGACAATAATTTTTTATGGAAATGAAAAAAAAATCAATAGCTCACATCCAGAGGTCACCCCGAACACACATACCAAGTTTCAAAGTGATCCGATCATAAATGTGCCCTGAAGGGTCTAATCATAAATGTGCCCTGCAGGGTGTGTCAAAGAGAAATATTGATGCACAACTGCACCAAGTTTTTACTAAGTTCATCAGAGGTCGTTGCCAATGGCAACTATTTTTGACAGAAATGGATAAAAAATTGATAGCTCCCATCTCGAGGTCACCCCAAACACGCACACCATGCTTCAAAGCGATCAGGTAAAAAATATGCACTGCAGGCTGCGCCAAAGGGAAATATTGATGCACAACTGCACGAAGTTCATCGAATGTCGTTGCCAGCGGCAACATTTTTTGACAGAAACTGAAGAAAATAGATAGCTCCCATCTAAAGGTAACCCCAAACAATCATACCAAGTTTCAAACCATTCTGATTATAAATGTGCCCTGTAGAGCATGCCAAAGGAATATATTGATGTCTGACTAAACTAAGTTCAAAGGTCGTTGCCAGCGGCAACAATTTTTGACGGAAACGGAAGAAAATCGATAGCTCCATCTAGAGGTCACCCCAAACAAGCATGCCAGCTTTCAAAACAATTCGATCATAAATGTGCCCTGTGGGGTGTACCAAAGGGAAATATTGAGGCCTGACTTAACTAAGTTCTAAGAACGTTGCCAGCGGCAACATTTCTTGACTGAATGGAAGAAACTTGATAGCCCCATCTAGAACTCACCCTAAACAAGCATACCAAGTTTCAAAATATCTGGTTAAAAATGTGCACTGCAGGGTGTGCCAAAGGGAACTAGAAAGTGTTTTAGCACACTAAAACATATGTCTCCCCTTCCTTTTGAGGTCAGAGGTCAAGGTCACATGCAGTTCATCAAGGTAGCGGACATGCGGTTTCATGGTGACACATCCACATGTCAAAAAAATAAAATTCTGGTCTGGACAAGTACTCCCTATTTAAAGTACATAAATTTGACCTTGAGGTCAAGGTCACGATGACATGTGGTCTCACTGTGATACATCCACATGTCAATCATCTAAGTCCTAGGTCAGAAAACAAAAAAAGTTCTGATCTGGACAATTATTCCCTATTTGAAGTACATAAATTTGACCTTGAGGTCAGAAGTCAAGGTCACATGCAGTTCACCAAGGTGTCAGACATGTGGTTGCATGGTGACACATCCACATGTCCAAAAAAAAAAAATCTGGTCTGGACAATTACTCCCTATTTAAAGTACATAAATTTGACCTTGAGGTCAAGGTCACATGAAGGTCATGATTACATGTGACATACGGTCTAATTGCGATACATCCACATGTCAAATATCTAAGTCCTAGGTCAAAAAACAAAAAAGTTCTGGTCTGGATAATTATTCCCTATTTGAAGTACATAAATTTGACCTTAAGGTCAGAGGTCAAGGTCACATGAAGGTCATCGAGGTAGACGACATGCGGTCTCATGGTGACACATCCACATGTCAAATAACCAAGCCCTAGGTCAAAAAACAAAAAAATTCTGGTCTGGACAATTACTCCCTATTTGAAGTACATAAATTTGACCTTGAGGTCAAGGTCACATGAAGGTCACGACATGTGGTCTCATGGTGACACATCCACATGTCAAATAACCAAGTCCTAGGTCAAAAACCCAAAAAATTCTGGTCTGGACAATTACTCCCTATTTGAAGTACATAAATTTGACCTTGAGGTCAAGGTCACATGAAGGTCACAATGGTATGTGTCACACCGGCTTATGGTGATACATCCACGTGCCAAATATCTAAGGCCTGGCTCAAAAGACAAACAAGTTTTGGTCTGGACAAAGTTTCCTTGAAAAAAGCACAAATCTGACCTTCAGATCAAGGTCACATGAAGGTCACAATGGCACACCACACACCGGCTCATGGTGATACATCCACATGCCAAATATCTAAAGCCTGACTCGAAATACAAAAAAGTTCTGGTCCAGACAGTTTACCTTAAAAAAGCGCATAAATCTGACCTTCAGGTCAAAGGTCAAGGTCACATGATGGTCACTATGGTACACTGCACACCGGTTCATGGTGATACATCCACATGCCAAGTATCTAAGGTGTAGGTCAAAAGACAAAAAAAGTTATGGCCCGGACAAAGTTTGTGTGATGTTTCCCTTAAAAAAACACATAAATCTTACCTTCAGGTCAAAGGTTAAGGTCACATGAAGGTCACTATGGTACACTGCACACCGGCTCATGGTGATACATCCACATGCCAAGTATCTAAGGTGTAGGTTAAAAGACAAAAAAGTTATGGCCCGGACAAAGTTTGTATGAGAAGAAGAAGAAGAAGAAGAAGAAGAAGAGAAGTTTTTTGACGGAAATCGAAAGAAATCGATAGCACCCATCTAGAGGTAACACCGAACAAGCATACAAAGTTTCAATCCGATGTGGTCATAAATGTGCCCTGTAGGGTATGCCAAAGGAATATATTGATGCCTGACTAAAGTAAGTTCAAAGGTCGTTGCCACTGGCAACATTTTTTGATGGAAATGGAAAAAAAAATCAATAGCTCCCATCTGGAGGTCACTTCAAACAAGCATACCAGATTTCAAAGCAATCCGATCATAAATGTGCCCTGTAGGGTGTGCCAAAGGGAAATATTGAGGTCTGTCTAAACTAAGTTCTAAGAACGTCAGCAGCAACATTTTTTGACGGAAATGGAAGAAAATCAATAGCTCCCATCTAAAGCTCACCCCAAACAAGTACACCACGTTTCAAAGTGATCCGATAATAAATGTGCCCTGCAGGGTGTGCCAAAGGGAAATTTTGATGCATAACTTCACTAAGTTCATCAAAGGTCGTTGCCAGCGGCAAAATTTCTATGTGGATATCAAAGAAAATCGATAGCTCCCATCTAGAGGTAACCTCACACAAACGTTAAAAAATTTATAGTAATTTATATATTTTTTATACTTACCAATGACCCAGACATAGCTGGTGCTAACTCTTAAAATATAGGGCCAAACACAAATTTTGCCCCCCAATCCCCAAAATTTGCATCTAAAACCAAAGAAAACATGTCCTGAATGGCCCTCCACACTTCACCTCTACTGCGCATGCGCAGTGTCAAGGACGTTCCGAAATTGGCGCCATTAATCATTCTAATAACCAGTGCCTGGTAAGTGCTATGTACTCAGCGGGGAGGTAAGAGTTCCCAACTCCTGGGAGGGCCATCCCCGTTTGGGTCATTGGTAAGTATAAAAAATATATAAATTACTATAAATTTTTTAACATTTTTATACTGTACCAATGACCCAGACATAGCTGAATAGTAAAAAGGCTGGAGGGCCAAGGACATAGAGCAAGATGGAATACACTCAATAATATAAAATAGAGTCATCCCCTCTAGGGAAAAAGAAGTATTAGGCCTTACATGTATCTTTCTTATTTATGATAAATTAGAAAGATACAACACCTCCAAAATTGAGCATCATACATCCATGCACTCTATTAATATCTAGTATAATCCTTATACTAATAATTTTTAAAGTAAGCCAATAAATAAAGTAAGTCTAGAGAATAGAGACTCTTTATACTCCTTAAAAGTGTCTGAGGATTGCATAATCATGTCCGTTGACACGTGCTATATTCAAAAGCTATACTTTAAAAACTAAGACTTGAATGAATTTTTAAAACATAAACTTCTCACTAAACAACCATCCCAATAACAGCTCAGAATTACTAACTCCGGAGGAGGTATCCCCTTGTTTTCATAGTAAAACAGGTGACCCAAGGGAACCCCCCCCCCCCCCTTTTTCTTGCCCTGGGTCAAATAGCCCAGAGCGAAGAGGGCAGCAGAACGGAGTCACTGCCGAAACAGACAGCCTACCTAGCTATAGTAGCAACTGTTAAGTGAATGACATTCTGAGCAGTAGATAATAGACCTAACAATAGAGGCCTCCAGAAATGGACTCAATATTTCTGAGATAAAAAATTCATGAATGTGGATGGCTGAGCGCAATGAGCAGCCTTCAAAAATCTATAATAGCGACACTATTAATGTAAGCCCAAGATGTAGAAGAACTCTTACTTCATGAGCCGAAATCTCAAACACAACTGCTGAGTCAAAGATATACCATAAGCAGTATCGATAGTTAATTGAATCCATTAGCAATAGAATGGAGCGTAACGTCCTTCTAATAGGCATCAAAGACATTAGAAGTTTACGCCCGTAGTAATAAACAGATATCTGTTTATAAATACATAAACTCTAACCAGACAGAGTAAAGGCCTATGCCCGTACGAAGACGGAAGGACTTTAATAACAATAGGATCCGGATATTAGGAGCCTAACTCTTATGCAAAAATCCAACCTAAATAGTAAAGGAAGTAGTGATTCCGAAACTACGAAAGTGAAAATCATCCACCGATAGTGCATGAAACTCACTGACTCTTCAGTAAAAGAGAAGCCAACAGAATTACTGTCTAAAAGGTCAGAATTTGAAAACTACTGTTTCCAGAGGCTCAAATGATTACTTAGCTAAATAAGAACCGAAGTTAAATTCCATATAGGAATTTAATCTAATGATTCTAAGTCTATTTATCGAAAAGTTACTAACTGACTTAGATAAAGAGACATAAGACTCAATTGTAAACTATCATAGAGTGCACAGGTATGAGGTAACATAAACCTATAACCTTAATAATAACAGGCTGCTGTAGATCTTGTCAAACAAGTATACTAAAAAGTTGCAATGAGTAGTATGGAGGGATCAACAATATCAACATAGTGATCCCTACACCAACGACGGAAGAGCCTCCACTTTAGCCGCATAGAATAGCGAAGAAGAGGATCTCCTATAGTAAGAAATTGTGTCCAAAGCTCGTCCAGTACAATGCTTACAATGCAATAAGGACCACACAACGGAATACGTGAAGGTTGCGACCTTGCGGGTTGTGATAAAGATGACACGATTTTACCCAGCGAAAAAAGATCCTCTCATTGAGGAAGATTTCGCATTAAGTCCCACAGTAGACATCAGAGTAAATTTACCCACGGTCTCTGTGAAGACAGAGATGCTATCAACAGAAATGTATTGTGGTTGTTTATCTTAGCAATACCTGCTGAAACAACAGCGCTGGAGGATACGCATATCCTATCATTCCGTCCTATTAGATCAATAGAGCGTTAACAACATTAGCTCAGAGATCCGGACAAGCAAACACATACGTCTGCAATTGATTAGCAAGCTGTGTCGTAAATAAATTATCATTGGGCGCTCCCATTGATAGCAAATCTGATTGAATACTTGTTTGTTGAGAGTCCATTCTGACGGCAACAAGCGACACATAAGTGAACGGGAATCCGGCAAAACAATCAGACGACCCGGAATATGACGGACCGAAACAGAACTTGGTGTACTATAACAAACAGAAGGATTCTTTCCATTAAACTGAATAACGGAAACGAATGAGTGCCTCCCTGGTTCCGGAGATAGGCCACTACTGTCGAATTAACGAACAGGATTTGGACATGCGTTTCTGAATAATGTTCATCCAATGACATAAAGCAAGCCTAAAAAACATTATTCCGCGGAAGATAAGTGCTTGCTTAGAGACTGCGGAACCCAAAGACCCTGGCACTTCGAATCCGTTGGGATCAATATTATATCCCAACCTGTTTGACTGGCAACCGTCATAATTATAACACTCGGATCCGGCAACTGCAGTGGCACTCTCTGAGTCAACCACCGAATGTTTGCCCCAGTCTGAATCTCTTGCAACACTAGATAGACAAGAGAATGTGTAAATCGAGCAATTCATGGATTGCTGAAAAGTTGCCGTCGAAGAGAAGCTTCTCCGAGAACGAAGCGACTCTGAGAGAGTTCTTCACCTTACTATCCATGCGCGTGGATGTAGCTAGGGCTGCGTCATGTCTAACCAACTCCAATCAGCCACTGAAGGGCGGAGTTATACGTGAACAAACTACTGCCCTCAAAAGAAATCACATTGAGGATCATATCCCGTAATTCTTTTCTTGAAGACGTAATGATAACGCCTCAGTAAGGTGGATTACGTATGATAAAGCGTCTAAGTTAAGTCTACTAGACATCATTGTCGTTTCCAACATTGTGGTTGGAAAAGACATAGACGGCGAAAAAGAATATTTCCAGTCTTTAACCACGCCGTCTAGACGCATATGAACTCTCGATATGCCCTGCTCTGCCAAAATAAATTATTCGTATAAATGATAAAAAGGCAGAAATGAACATTGCGGACAAGAAACTAAACTATCATGTTTGGTAGCAGGCTTATATGCATATATAGCGTCGATAAATAATACACATGTTCTAATGACATTATTGGACTGTGTTGGTAAGTCAGGGACAATGTCCCTGAACCGATCCAAAATTCCGTGTCCAATGACGCTATAAGTCTCTTATCCAATATCGCAGCAATGTAGTCCGAAATAACAATCACTGGAAGATAATGCCAGAAGATATGAATGGCAGCTTCCGATGCTACGAAAGGGAAAACTCGAAATCTTTCGAATCCCTTTCGCCATCCTGTCGGACCCTATAAAGCGTTCGGTCGTCCGTACCTGATGCAACCGCGGACCGCACCGACCCAGCGCCGTCAGATAATTCCTGATTCGACTAAGAAACTGTCGATTGCTGGGATGCTGCGAAAAAACTGTGCTAACTCAGATAGCACGTCCGTCACTGAGGCCTGTGGAGAAGCGGTCCTACAATGCATTGCCGCTGGAAGCTCCGTGATCGTTACCCCGTGCATACTACTAATATGCGAGCGAATGGAGTGTATAGGCCTTGTGTCCCTTGGCTACCGGATGGCGTGACCTATTCGCCGTGGAATCAATGAATGACGAAACTGATCGGATACTCGAGGTCACGTAGCCAATGTGCGGTCGTGTGCCCTGCTGTGAGGATGAGGAAGCATTATCGACAGTCTCTCGGACTGTCAATATAACGGAGCGTCCCGACCGACAGACATATGCTCCGAATGTAAAATATCTGAACCACAACATGCGGTCCCCTATGTTGTTGGACGAGAGAGGGACCTGGACAAGCCAGGAACCGGACTAACAGGCTTCCTCCGGTCTGTCCTCAATCCGCCGTCACTGGGTGAGAACTAAAGTAATTATAGTGCTCGCATCACCCAATCTCCTTCCTAGACCGCAACGGACGAACCCTGGCAGCCGAAGCATTCAATGAATGTATGCTACACCGGGTGAGCTAGCGAATGTCACTCCGTCGATCCTACAAGGGACCTCTTAGGCGATAGACATATTCCATGAGCACTTATTGCCGCTAGCTCTTCATTAACTATGACGACAGAGGCACACTTTTGAAAGACATCTCCGTAACTTTGCGAACAAGAAACCCGAAATGCTTGGTAATAGCAAGCATATAATAATAATATATATATAGTGTCGTTCAATAATTCGAAAGTTTATGTGACATTATTGGACTATGTCGGAACTGAGGGACGATGTCCCTGAACCGAACCAAAAATTTCTAAGTCCACCGACGCTATCAGTTTTTTAATAGGCATCGCAGCATTCTGGTCCGACGAAAGAAGCTGTAGAAGATAAAGTCAGATGACATACACAACAGCATATGTTGTTCCGAAAGGGAAAGCTCGAAATCCTCCGAATCCCTTTCGGTATCCCGTCGGACCGGATGAAATTTTCGGACGTCCGTACCCGCTTCCACGGAGCGTCCCGACCCAGCATCGTCGGATAAAAAATATGCGACAGATTCAGTTGATGCTGGGATGCTGTGATAAGCTGTGCTATTTAGGAAAGCACGTCCGTTCCCGAGGCCTGTGCAGTAGCGGTCTTACGATGCATTGCCGCCAGAAGCTCCGTGTACGTTGACTCCCGCACACTTTCCTATGCGAACGTCCGGAGTCTGCAGGCCTTGTGTCCCTGGCTACCGGATGGTGTGACTTGGTCGCCGATGATTCTCTGACTGGCGAAGCTGACTGGATATCCGAGGTCACGTAGTCAAGAGCGGTCGTGTGCGCTACCATGAGAATGAGGAAGCCTTATTGACAGTCTACTCCGGACTGCCTATACGTCGGAGCGTCCCGAGCGACGGACGTATGCTCCGAATGCGAAACATTTTGTACCACAACATCTGGGGCCAGATGTTGTTGTAAGAGAGAGGGGCCTCTCTCGCTCGTCGTCCGGATGGACCAGAACGAGCTATGAACCGGACTAAAAGGCTTCCTCCGTTCTCCCTCTAATCCGCCGTCACTGGGTGTGCATTTGGTTGATTTATAGTGCTCGCATCACCCCAAAACTCCTTCTAGACTGCAACGGACGAACCCGGCTGCCGAACCATTCGATGAATGGACGCTACACCGGGCGAGCTAGCGGACGTCAAACCTACTAGGGTCCTCTTAGGCAATTGGCGTATTTACATGAGCACTTTTCCGCTAGCCCTTCATTAATTGTGACGACGGAGGCACACTGTTGGAAGACATCACAGATACATCACCCTAATCTTGATCGTCTGAAATAGAATTGATAAAGTAGAGTGACCCTGCGGGGAAAGGACCGGAGTGTCCAATTCCCCACTAACATACCGTGACATACGCTTCCCATGTTGTCATCGAAATCATACGATACAGAACAGGAGTTAATGCGAGTACACAGACCACATATAGAATGATTATAAAAGTCAGAGGAAGACTTCCTCTTATTACAGTTGATCAAAATCCTTTCAATGTGAAAAGAAAACAAAGTCCTGGTACTCGCACCAACCCCTGGCAATCAAAATACATAATAATAATATGATCCATTAATATAGAAAAAATAATTGAAATTAAAATATTTTGAAAAAATATTTTTTCAGAATAGCCCAAGTTTCTGAAAAGTAACGTTGAGCCCCAATGGATCCCAAGCCTAAGTGTGGACAAAAATTTTAAAAATATTTTAAACAATTTATTCAACACTTACGAACAATAATAATGTATCTAGTTATGATTAAAATAACATCAAGATATTATTTTCAAGAAATCCCCCCCTCACACAGAGGGCTGGTGTAAATGTAAACAATGAGTGTAAAAACACTAAAATAAGACTCCAGGCACCCAGGCCCGGAATCAGTTACCAAAAATACACTATCTGATGCAAAACAGAGACTTCCAGGGAAGAAACTGCAGAACATCAGATGGTAGATGCAGAACACAACGCCTAACCACCCGTAGGTGAAGACGTAAACATGGGGAAAAGAACAGAATTCATTCTGTTATTCAGCTAAAACTCCCAAGAAATTTTAGTAATAATAATTACAGAAACTATGCCAAAAGCATGGGAGAATAGCAAGAGGGGACTTAAAGGAAAGGGAGAGAGGAAAACACTGAAAAATCAGTGTAACTAAATAACCAGAATGACAACAAAATGGCTGCTGCCACGAAAATAGGTAACTTAACATAATTTCATTAAAAAATTTTAAGTTACAGCCCTGATAATATTCTGTCACACATTTTTCCTCTCCTCCTTCTCTATCCTCCTTAGAATCACCATTTCACTAATATTTATGTGTCTGGCATCATTTAAACTGAGATTTACAAGCACAAAGATCAGTCAGATGTTAACTGATGAAGGGCCAAACTTAGAATGATTAATGGCGCCAATTTCGGAACGTCCTTGACACTGCGCATGCGCAGTAGAGGTGAAGTGTGGAGGGCCATTCAGGACATGTTTTCTTTGGTTTTAGATGCAAATTTTGGGGATTGGGGGGCAAAATTTGTGTTTGGCCCTATATTTTAAGAGTTAGCACCAGCTATGTCTGGGTCATTGGTACAGTATAAAAATATAACAAGTTTCAAACTGATCTGGTCAAAAATGTCCCCTGTACGGCATGCCAAAGGAATATATTGATGCCTGACCTAACAAGTTCAAAGGTAGTTGCCAGCGGCAACATTTTTTGACAGAAATGGAAGAAAATCTATAGATCCCATCTAGAGGTCACCCCAAACAAGCATGCCAGCTTTCCAAGCAATCCGATCATAAATGTGCCCTGTAGGGTGTGCCAAAGGGAAATACTGAGGTCTGACTAAACTAAGTTCTAAGAACGTTGCCAGCTGCAACATTTTTGGTTGGAAATTGACGAAAATCGATAGCTCCCATCTAGAGGTAACCCCAAACAAGCATACCAAGTTTCAAAGCAATATAATCATAAATGCAACCTGTGAGGTGTGCCAAAGGAAATTGTGGATGTACGTATGTACGTACATATATACACCGAAGGATGAGAAGTGATGGCTATAGCTCGGCTTGACTTTGAGCTAAAAATCAATAACGGACCTCAACTTTTAACCCTTAAGGGCCTGGAGATTTTTATACATTTTCGCTATACTTTGAAAGTGTACCTCCTGTGGCTTTGTAGTTGTTTATAGTCAAGTCTTGGCTGCCTACAGAGGCAGCCAAGACTTGCCTAGAAACCACTGACAAGGTACTTAGAAAACCAGTTTTGAGTTAACCCAAACAATGCATGTTGGGGAACCTGTTCCGTTGCATTAAAAAGTTATCAAAGTTGGAATTAGGCCCGTAATGGTTAAACACCAATTTGTTAGTTTATTGGTGTTTTAGGTCACTTTCAGAATCTATAGCTCCATTGCAACCACAACACAATTACATGGCAGGTCAAGTTTAGTCAATCAATTAAAATTATGTTTCACATTTTAGAGGAATCTCTTCCCAAGCATTGATTACTAGTAAACCAAAACTTGTTCACCACTGTAAACATGTATTGCCCCACTCCCCATGGTTCTCACAGCATAATAAAGAGTCAACTGACCAGAATGCCACATTATCTGCAACTAGATGAGAGATGAAAGTGCCTAGAAACAAAAAGCCCTGAAAATCTTTTGCCAAAGATTCTTGCTTTATGCCAAAGGCACAAGCTGGGGAAAGTCGGAGGGGAGCCAGTGCTCGACATATGTGCAAGGATGCAGGCTAAGTGTGTTACGGCAAAAAACCCTCTGAAACTGTCAAGTGAAGTCAGACTTCAGTGAAAATAATAAATTTTCAGTAATTTGTATATTTTTTATACTTACCAATGGCCCAGACTAGCTGGCGCTAACTCAAATTAATCCAGGGCCAAACACAAATTTTGTCCCCCCAGTCCCCAAAATTTACATGCAAAACCAAAAAAATTAAGTCCTAGATGGTCCTCCATACTTTTGAGACCTGCGCATGCGCAGTATCCAGGAAGGTACCGAAATTGGCGCCAACCGTCATTCTTTCTACAGATGCCTGTTAAATGTTATAAACAGTGGGGAGGTATGAGTGCCCATTCGTGGGAGGGCCATACCCATCTGGGCCATTGGTAAGTATAAAAAATATACAAATTACTTCAAATTTATATTTTTATACGACAACCAATGGACCAGACTAGCTGAATCGTAAAAAGGATTGAGGGACTAGGACTTAAAGGAAGATCCAATCTCTCAATTACTTCAGCAAAGAATAGCTCCCACAGGAGAATAGGAGAAGATAGGAATTATATATGTCTTTCTCTTTTACGAGAAAAGAGAAAGGCATAACACCAATAATGTAATTGAGTATTACATAATATATAATACTCCATTTAATGCCAGCATAACCCGTTATGCTAATTCAGTGAAGGAAAATCAATATATAAAGATAGTCCAGAGAATGAGACTCTTTATACTCATTTAAAAGTGTCTGAGGATTGTATATTAACACTCGTTTGACACGTAACATATACAAATGCTTCACAGTGAGCTACACTTTAAAAACAGTACATAAATGAGACATAGTTATTTCTTCACACCGAGCTACACATTAAAACCATCCCATCACCGACGTAGGACTACTGTCACCAGAGGAGGTATTCCCTTGCTTTTCACTATAAAGCCAGATAATGATAAGGGAAAAAACGCCCCCCCCCCCCCACCCCCCCCCCTGTTCTGAGGTAAAATTCCACAGAACGAAGAGGGCAGCGGAACAGAGTCAGTGTTGGAGCAGACGGGCTAAAGACCTTATAGATGTAACATTAATAGACGACATTCTGAGCAACAGAAGAGGACCCAAAGATCTAAGGTCACTGGAGATGGACTCTAAATTTCTAAGGTAAAACTTGGTAAATGAAGAGGGCTGTGTCCAGTAAGCAGCCTTCATGATATCAGAAATGGCTATACTATTAGAATAAGCCCAAGAGGTGGACAGTGCTCTAACCTCGTGTGCTGAAATCTTATTGACAGAACACTGATCCAAAGAAAGATTTCCGTAGGCAATGCGTATTGCCAACTGAATCCATCTAGCGACAGAATGAACAGAAATATCTTTTCTGTTAGGAATCAAAGAAAGATTTTCTTCCCTTTCTAATAAAATCTGATCGACGTTTATAAATGCGCATTGCTCTGACTGGACACAGCAAAGGTCTACAGTTATCTGAGGATGGTAAAGTCTTAATGACAATAGGCTCCGGCCACTTATCCGGAATCTGATTCTTAGCCAAAAATCCCACTTCCGTAGTCAGGGTAATGGTATTACCCATGCTACTGTAATAAGATTCATCAAAGAAAATGCATGAAGTTCACTGATTCTTCTAGCAGATGCAAAGGCTAAGAGAAACGCCATTTTATAGGTCAAGAATTTGAACTCAATGACGTCTAATGGCTCAAAAGGAGCTTCTTTGAGCTTCAACAGAACCCAAGCCAAATTCCACTTAGGAATTAATCTGAGGGTTCTAGGTCTATTGATAGAGAAATTTCTAACTAGCTTGGATAACGAAGTATCTGATCCAATAGCCAAGTTATCATGATGAGTGTAAGTATCTGATAACACAGACCTATAGCCCTTAACAGTGACAGGCTGCAGTTTGAGATCGTCAAACAAGATGACCAGGAAATTGGCAAAATGTGGTATGGACGGATTGTATGTCTATCGACTGATCCCCTGCAAAATTCAACGAAGAGGAGGCCCTCCAACAGTTAAAAATTGCGTCCACTGCTCGTCCTGTAAACTGTTTTCCGTGCAAGAAGGACAGCACAATGGAAATACTTGAAGGTTGAGACATTTCAGGTTGTGATGCAGTGCATGTGACTTCCCCTGATAAAGAAGATCCTCTCGTGGAGGAAGCTTCTGGGGAATGTCCCATAACAGACACCTGAGAAGATTGATCCAAGGTTTCTGTGACGACAGAGGTGCTACTAGCAGGATTTTGCAATGAGACTGTTTGATCTTTAACAGAATCTGCTGAATCAACAGAGCTGGAGGATATGCATATCCTATCATCCTGTCCTATGAAATCGACAGAGCGTCTACTGCATACGCCTGATGATCTGGACATGGCGACACGAACGTCGGTAACTGATTGTTCAGGTGTGTCACAAAAATATCTATAATGGGATGATCCCACTGGTATCAAATCTGCCTGAATATTTGCTTGTTGAGAGTGCACTCCAATCGCAACAGGCGACCTTTCCGAGAGAGCGAGTCTGCTAATATGTTCAGATGACCCATTATATGACGGACTGAGAGATGAACGTGATGATTCAGAATGGAATCGAGTGAGTGCTGCCTTGGTTCTTGAGGTAAGCAACTCCTGTCGAATTGTCCGACAGAATTTGAACGTGGACGTTCGCTATTTGGCGAATCCAATGTTGTAGTGCTAGCCATATTGACATCATCTCTTTGATGTTTATGTGCTTCTCTAGGAACCGAGAGTCCCAAAGACCCTGGCACTTCAAGTCTGCGGGACTTAGGGTCGCACCCCAGCCCGTCTGACTCGCATCCGTCATAATCGTGAAAGCCGGATCCGGCAGTTGAAGCGGTATTCCTTGAGTTAACCACTGAAGATCTGCCCAAATCTGAACCTTTTGTTTTACTAGGTCTGTTAAAACAATACTGGTTTTGAGTGAATGCTTCTTCACACTCCAGTTCTGGGTAAAGAATACCTGGAGGGGACGCATGCGCAGGCGGCCCATCGGAATAAGATCCGCAGCCAACTCCGCACACCTCCATCAGTTGCATGAACTCTCTCGCTGTTATTGCGTTTGAGTTTAGACAAAAGCGAGCATAACAACCGACTAATTTCGCTCTGGGTAACGGCAAACGAACCAGACTGTTGTGAGTCTCGAAGCTCATTCCCAAGTGGGTGAACGATTTGGACGGAGCTAGATCCAACTTTTTCTCGTTTACTATAAAACCGAGACGTCGGAGCAATTGTAGCGGACTCTGAACATCGTTCTGAAGAATAATTATGTTGCCGTATCTCTAAAGAATGTCATCCAAGTAAGCCGACGTTACCGCAGATGAATGACCTCAGAAGTATGTACCGAGTTCATTATTCAAGTGAAAGCCCAAGAAGCCAGGTTCAGACCAAAGCACTTTGCTCTGAACTGATAAACCTTTCCTTGCATGGCGAACCGCAGGTACTTTCTGTACCATGACATGAAAGTAAGCATCCTTTAGATCTATGCTTGCCACATAGTCGTTCACCCGAATGCTCGCTCTTACTGACCAAATCGTTTCCAAATAGAACTTTGGAGCCATGATTAACTTGTTTATACAGCTCAAGTCTATTACCGGTCGGAACGAGCCGCCTGGCTTCGGTACGAGGAACAGGTGACTGTAAAAGCCTTGAGAATTTTGATTCTCGATGACCTCTATTGCTTCCTTTAACCCCTTGATACTTTTGTACGTCTTATGACGTCCGAAATCAAACAGCGCGATGATACTTTGTAGTCATTTGTTTTTTTATTATTTTTCGATTTTTTTAAAAGGGTTAATAAGAGAGCTAGGAGACTCTCTTTTGAAAGGATCTGCCGGAAGATTTGTCCAAAGCGGACATTTTGTTAGTTGCTCAGAATGATAGCCGTAGGCCTTCCGAGACTACATTTCTCACCCACTGATCTTCCGTGACTGGTATCCAGTTTCTCGCGAAGTTTGATAACCTTCCACCAACTGGCAAGCATTAGAGGTCTTGACCATCACCAGTTGGACTTGCGAGGCTCACGGGAGGAGAAACTACGTCCTCCCCACGAAGATCCTCGCCCCGTCGGCTTAGGGACATCTGACCGATAATCCTGATCAGACTTATGCCCCTTTCCTGAGTCGCTGTATTGACGACCTCTGGAGTAATTATATGAGGGTTTCTTGAACCCTCGCGAGGAGTTCCCTTTTGATGATTTTGATTTAGAATGTCCTTGCTTACCCCGGTCTGCTGAAGCATGTTGTTGAGACGCCGACTTCAAAAGCAGAGCACTGGAAGCTTTCTTAGTAGCCTGTTCATAGACTAACAAAAGCTTGTCATCAGAGTATGACCGGAGACCGGAGTGATCCGGATAGAGCTTTTCACCTTGTCATCTATAAGTGATGACGATGCAAGGGCAGCACTCCAGATTTACCACTGTCAGGGCGGAGTTATAAGTGGCATGCATGACTGCCCTGGAAAGAACTCAAAAAGCGAGGTACACACATCCTCAAATTCCTTCCCATTGAGACGTTGCGCCATAGCTCTGGTAAGGGGATCTGTGAAGGACATTGCGTCCAAATTCGCTCTATATGATGAAATAGCACATTCCATCACATCTGAGCGAATGTTGAATGAAGCAGGTAGGGATATATCTAAATCCCCGGCCTGCTCATGTCAATGCAGAGGAGCTCTCTGAACATCTTCTCCAACCATTATAAATGAACGTGGTCCAAGGAACGGTATATTTATGGAAGATGTTAATAAGAAACCGCCTTTCTTCCTCACACTAGAGAGGTTAAATATGGTAGTGTCGACATGGCCGAAGGCCTGCGACACCTGTCTAGACTGTACCGGGAAATATAAAGTCTGCGTCTTGAGACGCGAGTGGTTTCTCTCTTGTTGTCGTCGCTTGCTGATTCAGCGGAACAAATTCGGGATAGTACTGATGGATAAATTCCATCGCTACCATAAGTTGTTCCGAAAGGGAAGGGTAATCCTCTTCTTTATCCCTTTCACCATCCGACTGAATCAGCTGTGAATCTCGGTCCTTTGCATCTTCATGAACAGATGACTGGACTGATCCAGCACTATCCGACAGCTCAGTTCCGGAGTCTGCGGGAGGCTGCTCATGAACTTGCTGGGATGCTGCGATCAGCTGCGCAATCTGCGACAGCAAGTCCATCACCGAGGCTTGAGGAGCAGCGGTTTTCTGTTTTTTACCCGCTTGCTGCTCCTGGGACGGCGTTCCAGAGATGGATCTCTTCTCCAAATGTCCCAATGATCGAAGCCTCGGTTCCCTAGCTACCGGATGGTCCGACTTCACAGGCGAAGAGTGGCTCCTTCTTTGTGCAGCTGGCTGGATATCCGAAGTCGGGTAGCTAGGAAGTGGTCGTGTGTGCTTATGAATCGTAGCAGAGGAAGCCGTGACTGTAGCTGATGCCGGCTGCAGTCTAGACCAGACATGTTAACCTCCAGAATAATTTTTCAGGGAACCTGAGGGTGATTTACAGGGAAATGGGATGGATTTCAGGGAAAAGTTTGCGCGGGGACAAAATAAAAGAAAAAACTTGTGAATTTTCATCTCATGGACCACGATTAACACCAGGTTATATCCAGAATTAGTTGTCAACTATGCTGATGCATTTATGCTAAGTTAAAAAATCATAAAATAACTGTTGATTTGCACCTCCCCTCCCAGGATCCTTTTCTTCATGAGCCCCCCCCCCCCACCCTCCCTCTCCACCACCACCCACCTCACACTGTCCCACAGAGCACCTCCACCTGTGGCTTGCTCTTATCAAAGTCTAGACTAGCTAATAATTTCCCAAGTCTGGAAATGTTAACAGGAAAAGATGTCCTAATGTTCATTTACTTCAAGAACATTTGTACTTGGAAAGTGTCTTTATCAAACTTCATGCATGTGGGACGTTTGTGCCCTACTCAAAACTTTTCTTTTCATCATTGAAGCATTTTTTTTTAATTCCATTCAAAATTTTCTGGGTACAGATGGCCAACAGTTAATAGTTCTGTATTCAGCACAACAGAATAAATGTAGTGTTAGAAAATAAGTCCATCGTGTTTAAATATGCAGTCATGATTTTTCGGCATCCTAAGCGACTTTAACCTACTTTTAAACTGTGCTAAATAGTTGTTGTTTAGGTTTTGATTTTGGAAAAGGGATGAGAATTAAAGCTATTCTATCAAGAAATAAATAAATATATATTAATTCTTTTTCATATATTTTAATTTCCAAAAACTGCATTTAAATGAAGATGGAGTTTTCAATTTTTTGAAAGTAAGTCACCTATTTTCACTTCGACACTCGCACAATGATCACGAATCTCAGCAGAAAAAACACAGAAATAAACATGAACACAGTTGAAATATATATCATAAAATACCCTTTTCTTAAATAAATTTAACTTAATTCATATTTTACTGCTTCGTGAGTTTTTACCAGAGTTTGAAATGCATGTCATTTGACTCCGAAGTTTTTCATAAGTTACAACTGGAACGAAATATTTGACTGCTGTTTACCGAGATTTTTGGTCCAAAACTGATTCCCGTCCGTGAGGCCGAGAACTACACTGAAATTCCGGGATTTTCCCGGGCATTCCGTAAGAGTTAACATGTCTGGTCTAGACGGAGCGTCCCGAGTCGCAGGTGTGGACTTATGCTCCGGCCCATGCAAGTTTCTCATAACATAGGGCCCCAGATGTTGTTGGGTTAGAGAGGGACCTCTACCGCTTGCGGCCTTTTCAGACCTCGCCGAGCCTCCCAACAAGAAACTTGCTGACTTCCTCCCTATTTCCGTCGTCGCTGGGTGAGCTTTTGTTTTTAAGGTGCTCGCTCTACCCAAATCTACACTTCCTTTGACCGCAACGGACATACCTGGTGTTACGGCTCCCACGGACGGAGCAACCGCTTCACCGGTTGAGCTAGCTGCTTGCAAGGGATTAAGAACACTAACTGGAGGCCTTATCCCTTGCTTAATATTCATGAGCACCTTAGCAGCTAGCTCTGTTTGCTCATCAGGGTGCGACGACGGTAGCACACGTTTGGTTGGTGTCACAATACCATCACCATGTTCTTGTTCCTCTGAAAAAGAAACTGAAAAACTTGAATTATCTTGCGGTGAGAGCACTGGCATAGGCATCTCACCGCCAACAATGTACCGTGACACCCGTTTCCAAAGTCTACATCGACTACAGGCAAGGCAACAAGCATGAAAATCTGAGGAAGACTACCTCGCCTTGCATTTAGAGCAGTAAGCTTTCAAGATTCAATCAAAAAATAAGTCTACAGTACTCCTACAAACTCCACAATAAATTATATGATAAAGATACATAAATAATTGCAAGCAAAATCAAAATCGAAAAATTACCAAAGGGAACATGAAGAGCCCAAGGGCATCCCAATAGAGCCTAATTGTGGACAAATTCTAATTTTTTTGAGCTACACTACCGGAATCATAATCAATGTATCTTACAACAATCCTACAGTAATATAATATCTAAATACTACATATATTTAAAGACGTTGCCAAAGTAAACAACGTCAAAGGAAAAAAAACGGAAACAAGACATCAGGCACAGAAAAAAAGGCCCAAAATAAGTAACAGATTTTAAAGCTACCAGATGTAAAGCAAGATCTTCAAACGAAGAAAAAACGATACATCGGATAGAAGATGCAAGACCAAAACGACCCCTAGGGTGAGGACGTAACCATGGGGATAAACAGAATAAACATTCTGTTACACATGTTAAACTCCCAAGAAATTTAATAAAAAATTTCGAAAAAAAATAGCCAAAAAGCTTAGGAGTTTAACAGGAGGGCTTCAAGGAGGGATAGGGAAGGAACACTTAACAAACAGTGGATAAATCATGAGCAAGAATGATGATGTCAGGCGCATGTCCCGAAATAGGGAAACATGAAATAGTTTTTATAATTATTATAAAGTTACAGCCCTGAACGTTTCTAACCAACATTGTTCACTTCCATCATCCATTTCCAGCCTTGGATCCCCCAATTTTACCATTGATTTGTGTCTGGCCTCCTCAAAATAAGGAGATTTAAAAGCACCGATGTCAGTTCATTGTTGCTGACTTTAGGGCCAAACAAAGAATAATGGTTTGCGCCAATTTCAGCACCTTCCTGGATACTGCGCATGTGCAGATCTCAAAAGTATGAAGGACCATCTAGGACTTAATTTTTTTGGTGTTGCATGCAAATTTTGGGGATTGGGGGGCAAAATTTGTGTTTGGCCCTGGATTAATTTGAGTTAGCACCAGCTAGTCTGGGCCATTGGTTGTCATATAAAAATATCAAAATTTCTGAAAACATTAAACTTGTATCAAAAATCCTCGAAATTTGGGAAATGCCTGAAAGCTTTCATCCCTGAACTAGACTTTATTTGATTGTTTGCATCAAATACCATCACAATCTACTGAGATGTTTGGGATTAGTGGTCAGGACAAGGTGTCACAAATGGATTATGTGATAGCCATACATGACCTCCCTCTTCAGAATTTTGAGTAAACATATACTGGTAGTTTTTAACTGGTTTTAACCATTTTACACAGATTAAGGATAAAAACATCAACCAACAGATTATGTTATATCACTCAATCACCATCAAATTGGATTATAGCCCATTACGAAAACATTGTCAATATGTATAACACACAAGGTCAGAGGTTATGACAAGTTACATGGATTTAAAATGTGTTTCATTCAGTTCACTGCATAACACAGGGTTTCATTATTAACATCAGGCTCTATTGAAATGTTTGTGAATTAAGATCAGTGAATGACCCACTTTCCATTTTTGGAGTCATACAACGCCAACTGATCCAAGAAAGACATATATATGATATCTAACCCGGGTTTTATTTAGGGAAAAACAGATCATGTTCATTAATTTTGTCTTTTATTCACTCTCCATATTTACAAAATGGAAATGAGAAATAACAATTTGGCGAAAAAGAGGGAGGGACTATTTGTCCTGTATCTATGATCACATAACTACAGATCATTAGAAGAAGGGAAGTAGAATTTAATTAATCTTTTTCATTTCTGAAGTCATTCATTTCAAAACAGTGACGATTTGCTATGAAATTTCTTAACCTTGTTCACTAAAAGATCTGCACCTTGGGAAACCTCAGCTCAGATCAAGTTTTAGAGAACATGGTTAAAACATTTAATATGAAATCGTGACTCATCAGTGCTCCTCTATTTATGACCAATGTTGTCGAGATACATGAGTGAAAACTGAATAGTTTCTTCACTTAATTACAATGGCATCAATTTCCTACTTAGCAATGGAAGATAATATAATGTACTGTTTTTGTATCTTTTATGAAAAGCAACTGTTTATTGTAGCATTTCTTAGTTCCAAAAAAGAAAAAAGTGGAATGTTGTAACAATTTATTTAAAGTATCCATTTATTCATTAACACCGATA
Source organism: Pictodentalium vernedei (assembly GCA_031216915.1). NCBI lineage: Eukaryota > Metazoa > Mollusca > Scaphopoda > Dentaliida > Dentaliidae > Pictodentalium > Pictodentalium vernedei. The sequence continues at coordinate 495,284,519 of CM062297.1, read as the reverse complement.
CTCGTAGACAAGTGAATAAAAGGTGCGGTCACAATCAGTTTTTCTGACCGCTTTATAAATTATATTTCAAAAGGATAATTTTTTCCGATTTTTTTTCACTGAAATACAACAATGCACTGTTCATATCAGAATACTTTGGGGGACCAACATTGCATATGCAATCTGTTATCAGCAAAGCATCCTGGACAAATAACCTGTGTACATTTTATCATCAGAATATTCTATGTGAATTCTTGTACCATCGAAGATTTTTCAGTCTTTGCAGCAGTTTGCACTATAATCAGAGAGCAAAAAAATATCTTGTACTACATTTGTCCTACCCTGGCAGGTTCCTGACATGACTTATGAAAAGACACTGGAGGAGGAATGCCCATAACAGTTTACCTTACCTTAACATATTTTTGAGGTGGTGATGAGTTTTCAATACTATTCTCATTCTTCCAAAGCTTACAGGCAAATTTTTTGCAAATAAAAAGTGTCGTGCAATTTTTGTTCCTTTCAATGACAAGGCTGTGGGTACATACTGGCACCCCAAAAGTTATAAAAAAGCAGACCATCTAAACTTCTTGATTAAATAAAAGCTCATGTTGTTATGTGAAGTTATCCAGCAGTCTTTTCTGTTGAGACAAGCATTAAAAAGTCCTTCAGGTGCCACTGACAAATGCTTATCTTGATGAACAATGCAGCATTTAATGTTGCTCTCAGAGACTTCATGAAAAGAAATACAGACAAGTTCAGTTGATCTTTCATATTTGATTATTCATCATGGAGAATTTCAACCCTCGGTGCAGATAACTAGGTTATACATTCCTGATGCAACATAAAAGGCAACAGCATTATTTTTTTTGTTTGGAAACGTATTCTGTATGATAAGTATTCATACTCTAGAAGTAATTTAACTCTCACAGCTAAGGACAATAAAAGCAGTGATATACAAGTCGATTCAGGGAATTATTTGAGTTTATTATCATTTTCTCAACTCTGGCTAAATATGATCGATGTGTGTACTATGTACTATTTATATACAGAACTGCACATACGTTTGAATGGGTTAAGAATTATTGCACAAGATTGGTTTGGCCTACGATATCACGAGAGCCGAAGACTCTCGTGATATCCTGGACCAAAGCAATCAAGTGTGATAATTCTTAACCCATTCAAACGTTTGTGCAGTTCTGCATTTATCACACACCTCCCATGTAACAACCAGTATACAAAAAATTTAACTAAAAGCACTTTTTGAGTTGATAATTGCTGCTTTTCCTTTGTTGCCAAGAAGACATCACTGTTAATGGGTGTGGAACCAACCCTAATTTTCTTTTTAATTTTTACGGCATTCAATTGGTCGAAACCAATTGACAGCGATCAGCGTCACGGTCGCGATGATCGTGTCTTCAAATGTTGACTAAATGGCGGGGAATAAGACAACAAAAACTTTTTAAATAGCTAATAAGTTTAGCACACTCCATCATCATATTACCAGTTGTGGAAAGTATTTGTCAAGGAACAAGCAGTCAGAATGTTATTTTTATTTTGTAAATTTTTTACTCTAATCTGATTGTTTAAATATCCTGAGTAAACAAGTCTAAATGAGGAACTCTAAGTGATTTTTACTCCGGTGCATTCGACAAATGATGACGGACTTTATTTAGACGGGTTCCATCTCTGTTTATGTTGAAAATGAAATCTAACGTGTTTTGTATCACCACATGTGCGATACAACTTTATTTTTATCGTACAGGCAGAACAGTGGAAATCCCATGTTTTACATTAGTAGGTGTGGGATAAATTTATTTATTGTGTTTAAGGTCACATACTTCTGCTCAATGGCTAATCGTGACCACAACATGAATGTAGAGTAAAGTCCAGCCAATTGTTTATATTCATGTTGCTCATTTTAGAGGAATTCCACCTTGGGCATTGGCTACCAGGTCCTATTCGCCAATACAGGTGAGCTTGTTTGCCACAGTAAACAAGCACTGCTTCACTTTCTGGGGTTCCCATGGGGAGTACTATGTACTAATCACCAAGAAACAGACACACAAAAGTCAACATCATCCCAAAGCATTTGCTGTTTCATTTACATGGAACACTATAGAAGACAGTTATATCCACCTGGACTTGGTTTTTTTCAATATTTCATTGCCAAAAACAACTAGCCTAAGATGAAGTAATGTGCTGCATAAAAAACACATGCACATATGAGAAGAAATTGTTCTACAACCCCTTTGTGTCACCCAAAGAACCACACATCTAACCAACATATAGTCTGTATATGAATGAAGTGCCATCTAATGGCATAATCCATATCAAATCAGTCTGCTTGAGCGTCTCAAGATAAACTTTCAGAGTAAATAAAACGGCTTCAACTTTGGGCCTCTTTAAAGACAGTAGTCAGAGCAACTTCATCTGAACATACTTCATTCACCATCCATCAACAGCTGACAATAGGCCTAAAAAGGTTAAAAATCTGTTTCTCAGGCCCTTCTTCATGGTCCTTTTGGCGCTGCTGCATGCCCTCTTTTTAACAACCAATGCAAACTTAAAAAAATAAAGATCAATTGTTTATGTCTGATATTTTACCCAAGTTAATAAAACTAATAAATTTTTCCCTTGGGTGCAACAAGGCTTTGCAATGCTTTAGCATTGCAAAGCCTTCTTACACTCTTACACTCAGGGGATGAGTATACCAGCACTCATGCTATTCCGTAGATTATGAGGCCAAAAACATAAAATAAACCAAGAACACGAACTTCTGATGGCAAAGAAATAATTACAAAAATAAAATAAAATAAAAAAACTGCCCGCCCACATGCAATTTTATAAGAAATGGCCTAAGAAACGGAAGATCTACTTTGTGGGGCCTTAAATTACTATTTTACTCGATTAATCTTTGAGAAAATAAGTCTTCAACACAAATAGCTCGGCTCAATCTTTTTCAACCTGTTATGCATACCTTAACAGTCTCCACGACCTTTGTACAAACTATATTTGAACTGAATAAGAGATGTACAGAGCCACATTTGCTTCAATTTACTGTATTTTTTAACACTTGACCTGATGATTATTTTTTTTTAATTTTTCATAAAATCCATTCATGGCTGCTGTGAAGCAGCCATGACCGGATTTGATGCAAAGTGCCAACAAATGAGGTCCAGAAATCATTTTTAAAATTATTGATCCAATTTACAGAATAAATTTTGCTACCGATACAACTGCTATATTCTCATTTAAAAATATGTGTGCTTCTAATCAAAATTAAATAAATATTAATTTAGCAGCTTAACTTCCAAGTTCACAAGAATTGTTTACTCAAGTATAAATCACTTCATCAATATAGAAGGCAGTTACACATTGGATTAATGAGGGGCAGTAGCCAATGGGTAGCATATCTGACTTTTGACCATGAGTTTGAATCTTTCCCAAGTTGCTTGTACTGTGTCCTTGAGTGGGGCACTTAGCCTAACTTGCTCTTGTTGGAACATTGTGTTGCAAGACATGTCTCTAACTAATGTCAAATCGTGATCCAACATTGCTTGTGATTGGATGTAAGTTGCAAAGTCTGGCAGTCACTTGCCAGTGTTTGGTGTTCTCTCCCTATGATAAATTTGCTCTTGCAATCTGTAAAAAAGTCTGACAAAATGAGGGACTGTGAAAGTGTCATAGAAACCCCAATAAATGAATAAATTAATAATTTAAAAATATATTTTAAAAGATCTGATTAATTGTCCGATCTTCTTTTATCATAAATTTCATATTAACAATATCATATATTCCTTGCTGTTCACTGACTTCCCCATGAACAAAAATTAAATATACAATAGTTGCTCAGAAAGATGCTGAAATCCAATATCAGTCGTGAAAGAATGACATCTAGACAGATACCTGAACTATATTAACCAGTTATAGAACAGTTGAACACTTACTGAGATAAAGATTACTTAATTATCTATTGGGGTAGATGGCAAGTTAGAGCGAACTTGGCCCTGGCACTGAAAGGAATGCTATGACACTGCTAAAGAGACCGTTGGCCTCTCTAAAATTCTCCACCTCTTTATGATGCATCAAACCACTTGTACAGGGACCATTTAGGTATAGAAACTTGGGAGACAGCTTTCACAATTTGAGGGGAAGTTTACGATGAATTGTTAAATTACTTAAAAAAAATAAGGATTGTCTCCCATACCTATTGACAGTCCCTGGCTTTACTTACATTAGTGGTTTTGATACACCTCAAATGAAAAGGCTAATTTTTTTATCAGCCATCTGTTCAATGCATTTTTATGAATAAAGTCCTCCCCCTTGTACATATTTCAAAATACAGTCATGCCGGAACAGCCATCTTCTTCATAATAATTAACCTGAAAAAAAGAATCACTTAAACATGTTATCAAATGCCATCTTTATTTATAGCTGATAATTATTTTCAATCATAATCAACATAAGAACAAACAAACATCATTGTAGAATTGAAATAAAATTAATCTCTCTAACTCAGGTCCATACCCTGGGAAAATGAAACAGGAACACCATCCTACAGGCAATGGAATCAAATATTTTTTCCTCATTATTCCTTTACCCAACAAAATGATCAAATATGCCAGCCCCAAACACAAAAATGGTCAATTATTTTTTCCATTACAATGATCATAAATTTTGACCCATAATAGATGTATTTGCCAAGTTCATTCTATTAAGAGGTTGTGATCCATGGTTTTATTGTGAAAAAATAAAGTTTTACTTTATCATAATTCCGAGTCTTTTCAGTTGATACTTCTTTCAGCTATTGTTGGAACCCAAACATTTTTGATTATGCACATATCTACTTGGCAGTGATTATGTTTGTGAAATTTCAAAGAAATTGGTACATAATCTATAATGAATGCCACCCTTGGAAATTTTATCATTCATTTACTGGTGTTGAGGGTCACATATTTCTGCACAATGCCTAATTATGACTGCAACATGGAAATAAAGTCAAGTTTTGTCGATCATTTATTCCCATGTTGCCCATGTAACAGAACTTCCACCCTAAGCATTGGTGACTGGGTCCTATTTTACCAGTAAAACAGAGCTTGTTTACCACAGTAAACAAGGTCTACGCAAAGCATGGGCCACTACCCCTGTCCCATAGGCATGTTCGCAGCAGCCTTAAAGATATTGTTGGACAGAAAAATTTTCTAAGTAAGACTGAAAAAGGGCCATAACTCTGAAAAACATTATTGGACGGAACCCGTTCCTTGTGCATATCTGTTCCCCCATGTGAGTCTATCAGCAAACCAAAGGAGATCCAAATCCGACAGGTGGCTTGAAAGTTACAATGCAAAACGTTTGTATGGACAGATGGATGGACAGACAGACAGCTTCACTAGACAACCCTGAATCCTCCTTTGGAGGTCGGGGCATAACAAGCACTGTTTCACTTCCTGGGGATCTGAGGGGGTAATTTTATAAAATTGTACGTAAATAATTTGTCTAAAAATAGACAGGATCTCAGCATTCAGGAATATCCATAAGTCTATAGTGTGAAGGTTATAGTGCTCAAGTTCAATAGGAATTTAAATATAAACCTTGAAGCTACGTCAATATCTCTGTACTCAAGATTACAATTACAGAGATTAAGACAGAACACGAGGGTGGAATACAGGGCATTGGAATCAACAACCCAAATTGAAGGTTTATTGGTATTTCAGAGGCATGCTTGAAATCAGGGCCATCGTGATTATTCGATTAGTCAATTAACCTTCAACTATTTTTAGTCTACCGTCGTTCATTTCCAAAGTGGTACAAATCCGGTTTAAATTGCACTGTATAATGAGGTGAATTGACAGTTAACATTATTAACCTTTGTCAAATGTCTAACCAAAATTACTTATAATGTCCAATGGCCTTTGTTTTTCTGCACAACTGTGAAACAGGTAATTTGAAATTTCAGGACTGAATAACTGAGGACTGGTTTTGTATAACCAGCATGCTGTTCATCAATACTAAAGAGCATCATTCAAACAGTGTACAATTTGAATAATTTGCGGTTTGGGGTAGTTATTGCAGACTGTAGAGTAAATAGAATCTTCGGTCTTGTATAATCGTTGAGTAGGTCAGATCGCCGGATCAAACTCGCTGCCTGTGGCAGCTCGTTTTATCTGCCGATCTGACCTCCTCATCTCAATGTGATACGATGACCCAGATCACTTCACTGTAGCAATAACACGTATATACCACAACTAAACTTAAATTAAGCGAATGAGGATGATATGTTTAAAAAAAAATATCACCTTTGGCAGTCTATTTACATTTTTTCTTGACACTGTTTGATTCATTCATTTCACATTATAAATCACTCAGTTGTATAACAAGTAATCAGATGTGTTCTTACATGATGTTCTTAACATGTTGGCCAGATTCCACATACAGTGTACCTTACACATTTCTCAGAGTCTGATTGTATCGAGTAACACTGAATACACACAGCAATCATGGTATAATGATGAATATTCTAACAAAGCAAGTGAGAGGAGGCTATCATAGGCCAAAAATAATGTACAAACACAACTTACAGAACAATTCCTTGGGGGAGATTTGAGGACTGCAGTGAACCCAAACATTTTCTATTCCCTGATCTTAACTCTTTCGCTACCATACAGCACCACAACAGTAGATGCCACTGCCATGTATCTAGTGGAATTTCACAGCAGTAATACATCTAGTTTGGATATATGAGAATAACTTTTTTGTTTAGAGGAATATCTTGCTGAAACTTGGTATGCTGGTTGGTATAGGTCTGGATGCTGAACTGCATATGACACTAGGTCATATAAGGTTGCGTGACCATGGCAACCAAGATGGCCACCACACCAAAGTAAGGAAATATCACCAAATTCTTGTGTTTTGTGTGATGGAGACAAACTATTTGTAGCAAAATAATGGATTTTTATACTAAATGTTGTACTACTATCGTGGTTAAAAAATTGTAAAAATTCATCAGCAGTTTTAAAAAAAAATATTACAGATAGTCCTTATACTGATTGGGGGGGGGGGGGGGGGGGGGGGGGGGGGGAGGGATGCACACTGAAAACCACAATGCCTTGTCGTGGTCGTAATAGCTGAATCCAGCATGGATCCAACGGATCTTCTAAAGCATATATTTGACTGACATGACGACTCTTCTACCTCAAATCCTGCAGAATTTCTGACAGCACCAACATTTCAAACCAAATCTTGTCCTTGAGGGGTTAATACATCCATATCTTAGCCTTGAGGAGTTAATATGTCCATATCCCTGGCCGTATTGTTGAGAGATTCCCCATCTTCAGTTTCAGAACCATATTCGCTATCCGAGTCTTGAAAAATATGCTCCACCACCACACTTGTCTTGAAACGTTACAGAGTAGAATTCCCCACAGACATTTTGTCTGAAAAACGTGCCAAAACAAACGAACATACATTTTGATCCAAGCTGTATTCCTATCCGTGGGTGTTTGCGATACGAAATTGTACTTGACCATTGATACTGAACATAAACAGAACACCATGATATTATACATCACAAAAAAATAAGAGTTACTTCCCATAGAACAGTTGTACTGCTATTTAGTTTCCAATTTTTACTTTAGTCGCATCGACAACGATTGGGTAAATCGACTTTAGTCTCATTCGGCAGCGAAAGAGTTAACCTTAAACCCATCCAAACCTAATTTTTTCCAAGGATTTCAAAAAACACTCTTATAAATCAATTTTTGGCCAGGGACACAAAATAAATTTCAACAAACCATTCTCTGAAGCATAAAGAGTATTATTATATACTTTATAAATAAACACAATTCTATTGGCTGGATCTTATACACATGACTGGTACTCAAAAATCCATGTACACCGGTTTTCCAGTGAATATCAACTTTCTAAATACAACTTTTGGAAATCCCCTCTCTAGTTCTATTCCAATTGACATAATCTCTATAACATCGTTTATTTTTATGTTATTCTGCAGATGATCAGGCTTGGCAATTTCAGGAGAGCGATTTTTTAGCTCTCCTTACTGCCCTCCTGAAAGAATTAAGGAGAGCGAAAAATTGCCCTCCTAAATATTTTAGTCTGGGATGATTGAGATTACATGAATTATGCTCACATTAAATTTTTGTTGTAAAGCAAAAATGTAATTTAACTTCGAAGTCACATAACATCAAGTAATTTCATTTTGAAAGTGGTTTAGTGGTAAAAGGTAATGGCTGCAACCATACCCAAACACAGTTGCAATCACTTGAAGCAAAATGGGTTGCAGCAATATTTTTTTTTCTGTCAGTTTCAAGTTCAACAACTGACATCACAGTTTTAGGGGTGATTATTCAAGGAATATTGACACTATAATATACTACCATTAATACTATCCTGTCACTTGAAGCACTTGCACCAGGATGTGACTGTAGATTCAAGCAGACCTGTTGTCCAAGAAAGTCATACGCCTACCACTACCACCTTCAACCCCCCTTGGGGGGTTGAAGGTGGTAGTGGTAGGCGTATGACTTTCTTGGACAACAGGTCTGGGTACACACACAGGTCTTGTCAAGTGTGTGTTCGGTTGTTGAGTGAGACATCTAGATGTCTAAGAGATTTCGCTTTACCTTAGTAAAGTTAATAAAATCACTGATGTAGTCTGTTGGTTTCAGTTTCAATGAGTTCATTCAACTGGATACTTAAAATGCTGTGTAAAGCTAATTGCTCTCCTAAGCTGATCGAGGAGAGCGATTTTTTGCCCTCCTGCATTTTTCAGAATGCCAGGCCTGGATGATAACTATTTTATTGTTAAATAAAAGTATTTCTGGTTGATATAATTGAACTTTTAATTGACAAATAGAAGATTGTTTTTTTGAGGATGGTGTATATAATAAAACAGTTATGTACTTTTGTGGTGGTGAATATGATGTGATATGAACCTAAAAAACTTATACTGACCTAAGCTAATGCCTCGGGCAATATAAGTTTTTTAGGTTCATATCACATCAAATTTACAAACACAAAAGTCCATAATTGTATAATAAACAAGTAAATATGCAATAATAACTCTATGGGCAGCTGCTGCAACACATAACTACTTGAATATTCTTTTATAAAGTCAAACTATCAAATTATCGATGCTGAATGGTAAAATTTCTGCTACATTAAAAATATACTTAGAAGACTACACCTCACCACAATTCAGTAAGAAAATAAGTACAATTTGCAAAATAGTTTCCTTTTGAATGCAAATTCAAATATAAAGATGAAACTACTAAACAATATCAGTCCCAAGTTGATCATAATATTATATACCTTTAGAAAATTGCTTTGATCATTATATGCTTTTATAAAATGATAAATTTAAAGTAATTTATATATTTTTTATACTTACCAATGGCCCAGACTAGGTGGTGCAAACTCAGAGTTATCAAGGGCCAAACACAAATTTTGAACCCCCCAATCCCCAAAATTTCCTTGCAAAACCGAAAATTAAAAGTCCTATCTGGTCCTCCATACCTTTACTCTCCGTGCATGCGCAGCCATCAGGAAGTGACTGGAATTGGCGCCAACATCATTCTTTGTAGAAGAGAATACTACATAGTAACTAATAAGCGGTGAGGTATGAGTGCCCACTCATGGAAGGGCCATACCCGTCTGGGCCATTGGTAGGTATAAAAAATATACAAATTACTTTAAATTTATCATATTTTTAAACTATAAACCAATGGCCCAGACTAGCTGAATCGTAAAAAGGCGGAGGGCCTAGGACTTCAGAATTAGCAGACCAACATAGTTCCCAAGCCTGCAATCCAAGGTGAAAGGAAATTAAATTTAAAAAGAATTACATGTATTTCTCTCTATACAGTAATAGAGAGGACATATCATAAATAAGGAGCCAAATTCAAGTAATTCCGTATCCTTAGCATGAATAACTATGCCAATTGGATGTAACGAGTTTCCAATTTTAAGGCTAGTCCGGACTAAGCCCAAAAAGTTAAAAAATTTATAGTAATTTATATATTTTTTATACTTACCAATGACCCAGACATAGCTGGTGCTAACTCTTAAATTATAGGGCCAAACACAAATTTTGCCCCCCAATCCCCAAAATTTGCATCTAAAACCAAAGAAAACATGTCCTGAATGGCCCTCCACACTACACCTCTACTGCGCATGCGCAGTGTCAAGGACGTTCCGAAATTGGTGCCATTAATCATTCTTATAACCAGTGCCTGGTAAGCGCTATGTACTCGGCGGGGAGGTATGAGTTCCCAACTCCTGGGAAGGCCATCCCCGTCTGGGTCATTGGTAAGTATAAAAAATATATAAATTACTATAAATTTTTTAACATTTTTATACTGTACCAATGACCCAGACATAGCTGAATAGTAAAAAGGCTGGGGGGCCAAGGACATAGAGCAAGTTGGAATACGCTCAATTATATAAAATAGAGTCATCCCCTCTAGGGAAAAAGAAGTATTAGGCCTTACATGTATCTTTCTTATTTATGATAAATTAGAAAGATACAACACCTTCCAAAATTGAGCATCATACATCCATGTACTCTATTAATATCTAGTATAATCCTTATACTAATAATTTTTAAAGTAAGCCAATAAATAAAGTAAGTCTAGAGAATAGAGACTCTTTATACTCCTAAAAAAAGTCTGAGGATTGTATAATAATGTCCGTTGACACATGCTATATTCAAAAGCTATACTTTAAAAACTAAGACCTGAATGAATTTTTAAAACATAAACTTCTCACTAAACAACCATCCCAATAACAGCTCAGAATTACTAACTCCGGAGGAGGTATCCCCTTGATTCATAGTAAAACAGGTGACCCAAGGGAACACCCTCCCCCCCCCTCCCTTTTTCTTGCCCTGGGTCAAATAGCCCAGAGCGAAGAGGGCAGCAGAACGGAGTCACTGCCGAAACAGACAGCCTACCTAGCTATAGTAGCAACTGTTAAGTGAATGACATTCTGAGCAGTAGATAATAGACCTAACAATAGAGGCCTCCAGAAATGAACTCGATATTTCTGAGATAAAAATTCATGAATGTGGATGGCTGAGCGCAATGAGCAGCCTTCAAAAATCTATAATAGCGACACTATTAATGTAAGCCCAAGATGTAGAACTCTTACTTCATGAGCCGAAATCTCAAGCACAACTGCTGAGTCAATGATATACCCTAAGCAGTATCATAGTTAATTGAATCCATTAGCAATAGAATGGAGCGTAACGTCCTTCTATTAGGCATCAAAGACAGAAGAAGCTTACGCCCGTAGTAATAAACAGATATCTGTTTATAAATACATAAACTCTAACCGGACAGAGTAAAGGCCTATGCAGGTACGAAGACGGAAGGACCTTAATAACAATAGGTTCCGGATATTTATTAGGAGCCTGACACTTATGCAAAAATCCAACCTAAATAGTAAAGGAAGTAGTGATTCCGAAACTACAAAAGTGAAAATCATCCACCGATAGTGCATGAAACTCACTGATTCTTCAGTAAAAGAGAAGCCAACAGAATTACTGTCTAAAAGGTCAGAATTTGAAAACTACTGTTTCCAGAGGCTCAAATGATTACTTAGCTAAATAAGAACCGAAGTTAAATTCCGTATAGAAATTTAATCTAATGATTCTAAGTCTATTTATCGAAAAGTTACTAACTGACTTAGATGAAGAGACATAAGACTCAATTGTAAACTATCATAGAGTGCATAGGTATGAGGTAACATAAACCTATAACCTTAATAGTAACAGGCTGCAGTAGATCTTGTCAAACAAGTATACTAAAAAGTTGCAATGACTAGTATGGAGGGATCAACAATATCAACATAGTGATCCCTACACCAATGACGGAAGAGCCTCCACTTTAGCCGCATAGTATAGCGAAGAAGAGGTTCTCCTATAGTAAGGAATCGCGTCCAAAGCTTGTCCAGTACAATGCTTACAATGCAACAATGCAATAAGGACCACACAACGGAACACGTGAAGGTTGAGACCTTGCGGGTTGTGATAAAGATGACACGATTTTACCCAGCGAAAAAAGATCCTCTCATGGAGGAAGATTTCGCGTTAAGTCCCACAGTAGACATCAGAGTAAATTTACCCACGGTCTCTGTGAAGACAGAGATGCTATCAACAGAAAGTATTGTGGTTGTTTATCTTAGCAATACTTGCTGAAACAACAGCGCAGGAGGATACGCATATCCTATCATTCCATCCTATTAGATCAATAGAGCGTTAACAACAAAAGCTCAGAGATCCGGACATATAAACACATACGTCTGCAATTGATAAGCAAGTTGTGTCGTAAATAAATTATCACTGGGCGCTCCCATTGATAGCAAATCTGATTGAATACTTGTTTGTTGAGAGTCCATTCTGACGGCAACAAGCGACCCATAAGTGAAAGGGAGTCCGGTAATACAATCAGACGACCCGGAATATGACGGACCGAAGCAGAACTTTGTGTACTATAACAAACAGAAGGATTCTTTCCATTAAATTGAATAACAGAAACGAATGAGTGCCTCCCCGGTTCCGGAGATACGCCACTTCTTTCGTATTAACGGACAGGATTTGGACATGCGTTTCTGAATAATGTTCATCCAATGACATAAAGCAAGCCTAAAAAAACATAAGATGGAAGATAAGTGCTTGCTTAGAGACTGCGGAACCCAAAGACCCTGGCACTTCGAATCCGTTGGGATCAATATTATATCCCAACCTGTTTGACTGGCAACCGTCATAATTATAAAACTCGGATCCGGCAACTGCAGTGGCACTCTCTGAGTCAACCACCGAATGTTTGCCCCAGTCTGAATCTCTTGCTACACTAGATAGACAAGCGAACGTGTAAATCGAGCAATTCATGGATTGCTGAAAAGTTGCCGTCGAAGAGAAGCTTCTCCGAGAACGAAGCGACTCAGAGAGTTCTTCACCTTACTATCCACGCACGTGGATGTAGCTAGGGCTGCGTCACGTCTACCAACTCCAAGTAGCCACTGAAGGGCAGAGTTAAACGTGAACAAACTACTGCCCTCAAAAGAAATCACATTGAGGATCATATCCCGGAATTCTTTCTCTTGAAGGCGTAATGATAACGCCTCAGTAAGGTGGATTATGTATGATAAAGTGTCTAAGTTAAGTCTATTAGACATCATTGTCGTTTCCAACATTGTGGTTGGAAAAGACATAGACGGCGAAAAAGATTATTTCCAGTCTTTAACCATGCCGTCTAGACGCATATGAACTCTCGGTATGCCCTGTTCTGCCAAAATAAATTATTCCTATAAATGATAAAAGGCAGAAATGAGCATTGCAGACAAGAAACTAAACTATCATGCTTGGTAGCAGGCTTATATATATATAGCGTCGATAAATAATACACGTTCTAATGACATTGTCCCTGAACCGATCCAAAATTCCGTGTCCAATGACGCTATAAGTCTCTTATCCAACATCGCAGCAATGTAGTCCGAAATAACAACCACTGGAAGATAATGCCGGAAGAAATGTATGGCAGCTTCCGATGTTACGAAAGGGAAAACTCGAAATCTTTCGAATCCCTTTCGCCATCCTGTCGGACCCTATAAAGCGTTCGGTCGTCCGCACCTGATGCAACCGCGGACCGCACCGACCCAGCGCCGTCGGATAATTCCTGATTCGACCAAGAAACTGTCGATTGCTGGGATGCTGCGAAAAAACTGTGCTAACTCGGACAGCACGTCCGTCACTGAGGCCTGTGGAGAAGCGGTCGTACTATGCATTGCCGCTGGAAGCTCCGTGATCGTTACCCCGTGCATACTACTAATATGCGAGCGAACGGAGTGTATAGGCCTCGTGTCCCTTGGCTACCGGATGGCGTGACCTATTCGCCGTGGAATCAATGAATGACGAAACTGATCGGATACTCGAGGTCACATAGCCAATGTGCGGTCGTGTGCACTGCTGTGAGGATGAGGAAGCATTATGGACAGTCTCTCGGACTGTCAATATAACGGAGTGTCCCGAGCGACGGACATATGCTCCGAATGTAAAATATCTGAACCACAACATGCGGTCCCCTATGTTGTTGGACGAGAGAGGGACCTCTCTCGCTCACAGCCCGGACGGACCTGAACAAGCCAGGAACCGGACTAACAGGCTTCCTCCGATCTGTCCTCAATCCACCGTCACTGGGTGAGTACTAAAGTTATTATAGTGCTCGCATCACCCAAATCTCCTTCCTAGACCGCAACAAACGAACCCGGCAGCCGAAACATTCGATGAATGTACGCTACACCGGGTGAGCTAGCGAATGTCACTCCGTCGATCCTACAAGGGACCTCTTAGGCGATAGACATATTCCATGAGCACTTATTGCCGCTAGCTCTTCATTAACTATGACGACAGAGGCACACTTTTGAAAGACATCTCCGTAACTTTGCGAACAAGAAACCAGAAATGCTTGGTAATAGCAAGCATATAATAATAAATATATAGCGTCGTTCAATAATTCGAAAGTTTGTGTGACATTATTGGACTATGTCGGAACTGAGGGACGATGTCCCTGAACCGAACCAAAAATTTCTAAGTCCACCGACGCTATCAGTTTCTTATCCGGCCTCGCAGCATTCTGGTCCGACGAAAGAACCTGTAGAAGATCAAGTCAGATGACATACACAACAGCATATGTTGTTCCGAAAGGGAAAGCTTGAAATCCTCCGAATCCCTTTCGGTATCCCGTCGGACCGGATGAAATTTTCGGACGTCCGTACCCGCTTCCGCGGAGCGTCCCGACCCAGCATCGCCGGATAAAACATATGCGACAGATTCAGTTGTTGCTGGGATGCTGCGATAAGCTGTGCTATTTAGGATAGCACGTCCGTCCCCGAGGCCTGTGCAGTAGCGGTCTTACGATGCATTGCTGCCGGAAGCTCCGTGTACGTTGACTCCCGCACACTTTCCTATGCGAACGTCCGGAGTCTGCAGGCCTCGTGTCCCTGGCTACCGGATGGTGTGACCTGGTCGCCGATGATTCTCTGACTGGCGAAGCTGACTGGATATCCGAGGTCACGTAGCCAAGAGCTGTCGTGTGCGCTACCATGAGAATGAGGAAGCCTTATTGACAGTCTCTCCGGACTGACTATATGTCGGAGCGTCCCGAGCGGCGGACGTATGCTCCGAATGCGAAACATTTTGTACCACAACATCTGGGGCCAGATGTTGTTGTACGAGAGAGGGGCCTCTCTCGCTCGCCATCCGGATGGACCTGAACGAGCTAGGAACCGGACTAAAAGGCTTCCTCCGTTCTCCCTCTAATCCGCCGTCACTGGGTGTGCATTTGGTTGATTTATAGTGCTCGCATCACCCCAAAACTCCTTCTAGACCGCAACGGACGAACCCGGCTGCCGAACAATTCGATGAATGGACGCTACACCGGGCGAGCTAGCGGACGTCAAAGGCCGTTGAACCTACTAGGGTCCTCTTAGGCAATTGGCGTATTTACATGAGCACTTTTCCGCTAGCCCTTCATTAATTGTGACGACGGAGGCACACTGTTGGAAGACATCACGGATACATCACCCTAATCTTGATCGTCTGAAATTGAAATTGATAAAGTAGAGTGACCCTGCGGGGAAAGGACCGGAATGTCCAATTCCCCACTAACATACCGTGACATACGCTTCCCATGTTGTCATCGAAATCATCAGATACAGAACAGTAGTTAGTGCGAGTACACTGACTACATATAGAATGATTATAAAAGTCAGAGGAAGACTTCCTCTTATTACAATTGATCAAAATCCTTTCAATGTGAAAAGAAAACAAAGTCCTGGTACTCGCACCAACCCCTGACAATCAAAATACATAATAATAATATGATCCATTAACATAGAAAAAATAATTGAAATCAAAATATTTTGAAAAAATATTTTTTCAGAACAGCCCAAGTTTCTGAAAAGTAACGTTGAGCCCCAATGGATCCCAAGCCTAAGTGTGGACAAAAAATTTAAAAATATTTTAAACAATTTATGCAACACTTACGAACAATAATAATGTATCTAGTTATGATTAAATTAACATCAAGATATTATTTTCAAGAAATCCCCCCTCACACAGAGGGCTGTTGTAAATGTAAACAATGAGTGTAAAAACACTAAAATAAGACTCCAGGCACCCAGGCCAGAAATCAGTTACCAAAAATACACTATCTGATGCAAAACAGAGACTTCCAGGGAAGAAACTGCAGAACATCAGATGGTAGATGCAGAACACAACGCCTAACCACCCATAGGTGAAGACGTAAACATGGGGAAAAGAACAGAATTCATTCTGTTATTCAGCTAAAATAAACATGGGGAAAAGAACAGAATTCATTCTGTTATTCAGCTAAAACTCCCAAGAAATTTTAGTAATAATAATTACAGAAACTATGCCAAAAGCATGGGAGAATAGCAAGAGGGGACTTAAAGGAAAGGGAGAGAGGAAAACACTAAAAAATCAGTGTAACTAAATAACAAGAATGACAACAAAATGGCTGCTGCCTCGAAAATAGGTAACTTAACATAATTTCATTAAAAAATTTTAAGTTACAGCCCTGATAATATTCTGTCACACATTTTTCCTCTCCTCCTTCTCTATCCTCCTTAGAATCACCATTTCACTAATATTTATGTGTCTGGCATCATTTAAACTGAGATTTACAAGCACAAAGATCAGTCAGATGTTAACTGATGAAGGGCCAAACTTAGAATGATTAATGGCGCCAATTTCGGAACGTCCTGAACGTCCTTGACACTGCGCATGCGCAGTAGAGGTGAAGTGTGGAGGGCCATTCAGGACATGTTTTCTTTGGTTTTAGATGCAAATTTTGGGGATTGGGGGGCAAAATTTGTGTTTGGCCCTATAATTTAAGAGTTAGCACCAGCTATGTCTGGGTCATTGGTACAGTATAAAAATATTAGGATGGCATATTTGAGAGTGAGAGGTTAACCCCCCACAAACTTACGCCATATACAATAATACACAAGCTGTATCCAGGATATAATCTACAGACAAAACAGCTTCACTCATAGTTACACACTTATCAAGCCAGAGGAGATTTAAACAAGAGGCCCCATGGGGCCTGAAGTGCTCATCTTGAACAGAGCACAATTTAAACAGAGTCCAAGAATGAATCTACATTAATTGGTGGAGTGCTAATTTATTTTTGGTCACCCAAATTTGTCCACATCTCTTTGTCTTGTTACAATGCATGGGCGCGTGCCTAGTGGCACTCTCCCATAAATTGTAACAAGGCAAATCCTCGCAGATTAAACTAGAACTATCACTGAAGGTGATTAATACCCCCGCTTTGGGTTTTTAGAGGAATGCACTTCTGATCATGTAGGCGAAGGCCATAAGGAAATGTATACATAAAGATCATTTTTTGTTGTTGAAATTTGTATTTGCATGTGGCCTTCCACAGAACAGCACTGAATACTTAAAGAGCCCACACATATATGGTTTACATTTGGAAAAACACATTTACAATGTGCAACATGTATGCAAAATCGGTTCATTAATGTAGGAGGAGTTGCACACACAAGAATCCCATTTGAAAACCCATAATAAATCCAAGTTAAAGGGAGATAACCTGGTTAAAATTGTCGCAGATCAAAAATTTGGGAATATGCGTATGTTCACTTAGTTGTGATAATGTTTGAAAGGTTTCGTCAAAATTGATTGATAAATGTAGGAGGAGTTGCACGCACAAGAATTTCATGTAGAAACCCATAATAAATCTAGGTTAAAGGGAGATAACCTAGTTAAAATTGCCACAGCTCAAAAATTTTGGAATATGCGCATGTTTACTTAGTAGTGATGATGTCTGTAAACTTTTGTCCAAATTGATTGATAAATGTAGGAGGAGTTGCGCACACAAGAATTTCATGCAGAAACCCATATTAAATCAAAGTTCAAGAGAGATAACCTGGTTAAAATTGTCGCAGATCAAAAAGTTTGGAATATGCACATGTTCACTTAGTAGAGATGATGTTTGAAAGGTTTCATCAAAATCGGTTCATTAATGTAGGAGGAGTTGCGCACACAAGAATTTGTTCGAACGGAAATACATATTAAATCTAAGTCAAAGGGAGATAACCTGGTTAAAATTGTCGCAGATCAAAAATCTTGGAATATGCGCATGTTCACTTAGTAGTGATGATGTCTGAAAAGTTTTGTCCAAATTGATTGATAAATGTAGGAGGAGTTGCACGCACAAGAATTTCATGTAGAAACCCATAATAAATCTAAGTTAAAGGGAGATAACCTAGTTAAAATTGCCACAGCTCAAAAATTTTGGAATATGCGCATGTTCACTTAGTAGTGATGATGTCTGTAAACTTTCGTCCAAATTGATTGATAAATGTAGGAGGAGTTGCGCACACAAGAATTTCATGCCGAAACCCATATTAAATCAAAGTTCAAGAGAGATAACCTGGTTAAAATTGTCGCAGATCAAAAAGTTTGGAATATGCACATGTTCACTTAGTAGAGATGATGTTTGAAAGGGTTCATCAAAATCAGTTCATTAATGTAGGAGGAGTTGCGCACACAAGAATTTGTTTGAACGGAAAAACATAATAAATCTAAGTCAAAGGGAGATAACCTGGTTAAAATTGTCACAGATCAAAAATCTTGGAATATGCGCATGTTCAATTAGTAGTGATGATGTCTGAAAAGTTTTGTCCAAATTGATTGATAAATGTAGGAGGAGTTGCGCACACAAGAATTTCATGTAGAAACCCATATTAAATCAAAGTTCAAGAGAGATAACCTGGTTAAAATTGTCGCAGATTAAAAAGTTTGGAATATGCACATGTTCACTTAGTAGAGATGATGTATGAAAGGTTTCATCAAAATCGGTTCATTAATGTAGGAGGAGTTGCGCACACAAGAATTTGTTCGGATGGAAAGACACAATAAATCTAAGTCAAAGGGAGAAAACCTGGTTAAAATTGTCGCAGATCAAAAATCTTGGAATATGCGCATGTTCACTTAGTAGTGATGATGTCTGAAAAGTTTTGTCCAAATTGATTCATAAATGTAGGAGGAGTTGCACGCACAAGAATTTCATGTAGAAACCCATAATAAATCTAAGTTAAAGGGAGATAACCTAGTTAAAATTGCCACAGCTCAAAAATTTTGGAATATGCGCATGTTCACTTAGTAGTGATGATGTCTGTAAACTTTCATCCAAATTGATTGATAAATGTAGGAGGAGTTGTGCACACAAGAATTTCATGCCGAAACCCATATTAAATCAAAGTTCAAGAGAGATAACTTGGTTAAAATTGTCGCAGATCAAAAAGTTTGGAATATGCACATGTTCACTTAGTAGAGATGATGTTTGAAAGGTTTCATCAAAATCGGTTCATTAATGTAGGAGGAGTTGCGCACACAAGAATTTGTTCGGATGGAAAGACACAATAAATCTAAGTCAAAGGGAGAAAACCTGGTTAAAATTGTCGCAGATCAAAAATCTTGGAATATGCGCATGTTCACTTAGTAGTGATGATGTATGAAAAGTTTTGTCCAAATTGATTCATAAATGTAGGAGGAGTTGCGCACACAAGAATTTCATGTCCGGAAAGACGTACGGACGGACGGACAGACGGACGGACGGACGGACGTACGGACGTACAGGGCGATTCCTATATAGCCCCCACTTCTTCGAAGCGGGGGTATAATAATTTCAATTCAAAAATAATATGAAGTACATCCACAGTATATGAAACCATTAAGTTGCGGCACCTGCACTTCAGAGTAAAGCCCAAATATGGGCTTCCAGCACTCTACCAGTTAAGCAAGCCATATCCATAGGCTACACTGTCAATCCTTGAGTCCCTCAGGAGTGACAAAAATAATCTCGGCATCATGCCTTTTCTTCAGTTGATCATGAACACAGTTGAATCTGACTTCCCTAGAGATGTTGTGTACCGAATATGAAAGCATTCTGACTGTTGGATCTGAAGAAGAGAAATTGTAAAGAAATTTCTTCGAATTGCACTAAGTTCAAATCTGGGCTACCATAGCGAGCCCAAATATTAACCTATGGATCTGATTTGAACAAACTTGAATCTGACCCCCCCCCCCCCCCCCCCCCCCCCCCCCCCCATCCCGAGATGTTGTATACCAAATGTGAAAGCATTCTGATGAGTGGATCTGAAGAACATTTTTGAAGAAATTTCCTCATATTGCACTAAGTAAAAATCTGGGCTACCATAGTGAGCCCAAATATATACCTAGGGATCTGATTTGAACAAACTTGAATCTGACTCCCTTAGAGATGTTGCATACCAAATATCAAATTATTCTGACTGGTGGATCTGAAGAAGAAGATTTTTTTAAATTACCCTCCATATTGAACAAAGATAAAATTTGGGCTTCCGTAGGAAGCCCAAATATTAACCTAGGGACTTGGTTTGAACCATCTTGAATCTGACCCTCATAACAATGATGTATACCAAACATTAAAAGATTCTAACTGGTGGTTCTGAAGAAGAAGATTTTTAAAGAATATTCCCCATATTACCCTATGTTAAAAATTCGGGCTTCTGTAGTGAGCCCAAATATGAACCAATGAGCTTTATTTCAACAAACTTGTATCTGACCCCCCTGTGAATGCTGTATACCAAATATCAAAAGATTCTGATGATTGGTTCTGGAGAAAATATTTTTTTAATTTTTTGCAAATATGCTGATTCAGCATTTTTTCGATGCCCATTACAGAACACCACCCTAACATAACCGATGGCAATTTTTTTTTACCATTCAATTCTACTGGTCCTAAGGATACTTCATACCAAATAAAATCTCTCTGTTCCGTGTGGTTTGGGAAATATGGGGGTTTGAAAATATTTCTATCTTAGTTCCCAGGGTTCCCATGGAAATGCGGGAATTTTTTTTTTGCATGGGTCAAGTACTTATGACCCAATAATACCACAAACCAAATTTGGTTCATACCGGACCATCGGTTCAGAAAGTTAAAAAATTTATAGTAATTTATATATTTTTTATACTTACCAATGACCCAGACTTAGCTGGTGCTAACTCTAACAAAACCAGGGCCAAACACAAATTTTGCCCCCCAATCCCCAAAATTTGCATCCAAAACAAAAAGAAATCATGTCCTAAAGGACCTCCATACTACGCCTCTACTGCGCATGCGCAGTGACGCAGACGTCCCGAAATTGGCGCCAATTATCATTCTTACTGGCAGTGCCTGGTCAGCGCTATGTACTCAGCGGGGAGGCAAGAGTTCCCAACTCCAGGGAGGGCCATCCCCATCTGGGTCATTGGTAAGTATAAAAAATATATAAATTACTATAAATTTTTTAACATTTTTATACTGTACCAATGACCCAGACTTAGCTGAATAGTAAACAGGCTGGAGGGCCTAGGACATAGAGGAAAATCCAATAAGCTCAACTATATAGTAAAGAGGTAACCCCTTAAGGAGAAAAGGAGTATTAGGCTTTACATGTATCTTTCTTATTTAATATTAAATTAGAAAGATACACTACCCTTAATAATTGAGCACAATAACATTCATGTTCTCTATTAACATCCAGTATAACACTTATACTAATTATTTTTAAAGCAAGCCAATAAATAAAGTAGTCCAGAGAATTGAGACTCTTTATAGTCATTTAAAAGTGTCCGAGTATTGTATATTAAAGCCCGTTTGACACTTGACATATACAAATGCTTCACACCGAGCTACACTTTAAAAATAAGACATGAATGAATTTAAACATTAATATTACACTTTAAAACCATCCCGGAAGAGACTCAGAAATACTGACTTGGAGGAGGCATTCCCTTGCTTTTCACTATAAAGCAGGTGACCTAAGGGAACACCCGCCCCCCCCCCCCTTCCCCTTGCCCTGGGTCAAATAGCCCAGAGCGAAGAGGGCAGCCGGACGGAGTCACTGCCGGAACAGAAAGCCTGCATAACTATAGTTGCAACTGTTTAGTGGACGACATTCTGAGCAACAGATAACGGACCTAAACAATGCAGGTCTCCAGAAATGGACTCAATATTTCTGAGATAAAAATTCGTAAATGTGGATGGCTGAGACCAATAAGCAGCCTTCATTAAATCTGTAATAGCAACACTATTAGCATAAGCCCAGGAAGTAGAAAAAGCTCTTACTTCATGAGCAGAAATCTTGAGCACAGACTGCTGAGAAGAAGATAAATCTTCATAAGCAGTACGGATAGTTAACTGAATCCATCTAGCAATAGAATGGACTGAAATGTCCTTTCTATTAGGCATCAAAGACAGAAAGAAACGTTTCCGTGCCTTTCTGATAAACTGAGATCTCTGTTTATAGATACGTAGTGCTCTAACAGGACAGAGTAAAGGCCTACGCCCGTCTGAAGACGGAAGAGCCTTAATAACAATAGGTTCCGGATATTTATTAGGAGCCTGATTCTTAGCTAAAAAACCCACATTAGTAGTGAAGGTGATAGTGTTCCCAACACTACGATAATGAGAATCATCCACCGATAGTGCATGAAGCTCACTGACTCTTCTGGCAGAAGAAAAAGCTAAGAGAAAAGCTGTCTTATAAGATAAGAATTTGAAATCTACTGTCCCAAGAGGTTCAAATGGCATTTCCTTCAATTTAAGGAGAACCCAAGCTAAATTCCACTTAGGAATTAATCTAAGAGTTCTGGGTCTATTTATCGAAAAGTTTCTAACCAACTTCGATAAAGAGACATTAGATCCAATTTGTAAACTATCATGATGTGCATAGCTATCAGATAACATAGATCTATAACCCTTTATAGTAACAGGCTGCAGTTTGATTTCGTCAAACAAGTATACTAGAAAGTTTGCAATGTCTGGTATAGAGGGATCGAATATATCTACAGAATGATCCCTACACCAACGACGAAAAACCTTCCACTTAGCCGCATAGTTTAGCGAAGAGGAGGTCCTCCTACAGTTAGAAATCGCGTCCACTGCTCGTCCTGTAAAGTGCTTGCCATGCAAGAAGGACCGCACAACGGAAAAACGTGAAGGTTGAGACCTTGCGGGTTGTGATGGAGTTGGCGCGATTTCCCCTGCGAAAGAAGATCCTCCCGTGGAGGAAGCTTCCGCGGTAGGTCCCACAACAGACACCTGAGTAGATTTATCCACGGTCTCTGTGGCGACAGAGATGCTACCAACAGAATCTTGCATTGAGATTGTTTTATCTTTAGCAATACATGTTGAATTAACGGCGCTGGAGGATACGCATATCCTATCATTCCGTCCCAAGGGATCGACAGAGCGTCTACTGCAAAAGCTCTTGGATCCGGACACGGAGACACATACGTCTGCAACTGATTGTTGAGATGTGTCGCAAATAAGTCTATCATTGGCCGTTCCCATTGGTAGCAAATCTGATTGAATACTTGTTTGTTGAGAGTCCACTCCGACGGCAACAAGCGACCCTTTCGTGAAAGGGAGTCTGCTAGCACATTCAGACGACCCGGTATGTGACGGACCAAAAGAAGAACGTGATGTTCTAACGCAAACAGAAGGATTCTTTCCATTAGATTGAACAACGGAACTGAATGAGTGCCTCCCTGATTCCGTATATACGCCACTACTGTCGTATTGTCGGATAGGATTTGGACATGAGCATCGTGAATAATGTCCATCCAGTGACGTAACGCAAGCCAAATTGACATCATTTCCTTGATGTTTATGTGCTTGCACAGGAATTGCGGATCCCAAAGACCCTGGCATCTCGAATCCGTTGGGATTAATGATGCACCCCAACCTGTTTGACTGGCATCCGTCATAACGGTAAAACTCGGATCCGGCAACTGCAGCAGAACTCCTTGAGTTAACCACTGAATGTTTGCCCAAGTCTGTATCTCTTGTTTCACTTGATCTGACAAGAGAACGTCTACATCGAGCGAATGAATTTTCACACTCCAATTCTGAGTCAGGAAAATTTGAAGAGGACGTGTGCGTAACCGCCCCATCGGAATGAGATCCGCGGCGGCTCCGCACAGACCTATCAGTCTCATAAATTCTCTCGCCGTGACTTTGTCTGCGTGCAGACAATAGCGAGCATAACAACTGACTAATTTCGCTCTGGTTAACGGCAGACGAACGAGATTGTTGTGCGTCTCGAAGCTCATTCCCAGATGAGTGAATGACTTGGACGGCACCAGATCCGACTTCTCCTCGTTTACTATAAAACCGAGACGTCGGAGCAATAGAAGAAGATTCTGAACATCGTTCTGAAGCGTTAACTCGTTGCCGTACCTCTGAAGAATGTCGTCCAGGTAGGCCGACGTTACCGCAGACGAATGAGCTCGGAAGTAGATCATTACCGAGTTCATTACCCGAGTGAAAGCCCAGGGTGCTAGATTCAATCCGAAGCACATCGCCCGGAATTGATACACCACTCCTAGGACTGCGAAGCGTAGATACTTTTGGAATGTCGGATGTACCATGACGTGAAAGTACGCATCTTTGAGATCTATGCTCGTTGCATAATCGTTCACCCGAATACTCGCTCTGACCGATCGAATCGTCTCCATATAGAACTTCGGAGCGACGATCAGCTTGTTTATCCAGCTCAAATCTATGACTGGACGGAACGAGCCGTCTGGTTTCGGAACCAGAAACAGATGGCTGTAGAATCCCGGAGATTCCTGGTTTTCTACGACCTCTACCGCGTTCTTCATTAAAAGAGACTGCACCTCTGATAACAGAGAGTCTCTTTTCTGTGGATTTGACGGAAGATGAGTCCACTTTGGACTTCGAGTTAATGGAGGCTTTCGTTTGAAGGATATCTTTAGACCTTCCGAAGTCACTCCTCTCACCCAAGGGTCGTCCGTAATCGACACCCATTCTTGTGAAAAGCTCGACAACCTTCCGCCAACCGGAACGCGATAGAGGTTTAAGCCATCACCTCCTGGACCTGCGAGGCCTGCGGTAGGAGAAACCACGTCTTCCACGACCCGCACCTCGCCTCGTCGACCTCGGGGCGTCCGACCGATTGTCCCGGCCTGAAGGACGTCCCGAACGAGAGTCGCTATCCTGACGGTCTCTCGAATAAGACCAAGAGGACGCACCGGAACCTCTATAGGAACCTCTCTTGGGTGCATTAGACCCAGAAGTGCCTGTCTTATTCGTGTCTGCTGTATCCGACTTCTTAGGAGCAGATCTGAACAACAGAGAATCATTAGCTTTCTTTTTAATTTTATCATAAATAGCGGAAAGCTTGCCGTCAAAGAGAAGTTCTCCTGAGACCGAAGCGACTCTAAGAGAGTTCTTCACCTTAGAATCCACTAGTGTGGATGTAGCTAGGGCTGCGTCACGTCTAACCAACTCCAGATTTGCCACTGAAAGGGCGGAGTTACACGTGGAATAAGCTACTGCCCTTGAAAGAAGTCTTAAAGAGGATTGTATATCCTGAAACTCTTTCCCCTGAAGGCGCAGTGATAACGCCTTAGTAAGGTGATCTGCGTAAGATAAGGCATCTAAATTGGCTCTGTTAGACGCAATAGCTGTTTCCAACACAGCGGTTGGAATAGAAGCTGACGACGGTAATGATAGCTCTAAGTCTTCCGCCTCGTCGTCCATACGCAGAGGAACTCTCGGTATACCCTGTCCTGCCGTATCGAAT
Organism: Pictodentalium vernedei; assembly: GCA_031216915.1. Classification (NCBI taxonomy): domain Eukaryota; kingdom Metazoa; phylum Mollusca; class Scaphopoda; order Dentaliida; family Dentaliidae; genus Pictodentalium; species Pictodentalium vernedei. Next base: position 495,258,842 of record CM062297.1, on the reverse strand, counting down.
TTATTCCTTGCATTAATGAAAGGCAGGTTGAGAGTATTAGCGGACAAGAAACCTGCTTTCCCCGTCCTGGAAGCAAGTTTAAATATAGCGTCGTTCAATAATTCAAATGTTCTTGCAACATTATTGGACTGCGACGGAAACTCGGGAGCGATGTCCCTGAACCGCTCAAAAAATTCAGAGTCCAATGACGCTATAATTCTCTTGTCCGGAAGCGCAGCAGTCTGGCCCGACGGAACAACTTGAGGGAGAAAGTGCCGGATGAAGTCGACGGCAGCTTTATGTTGTTCCGAAAGGGATAGCTCCAAGTCATCCGTATCCCTTTCACCATCCGGTCGGACCTCATGATGTTCCCGGTCGTCCGCCCCCGATGCTTCGGCGGAGCGTACCGACCCAGCGCCGTCGGATAATTCACGATCCGACACCGTTTCTGTCGGCTGCTGGGATGCTGCGATAAGCTGTGCTATCTGCACAAGAATGTCCGGCGCCGAGACCTGCGGAGGCGCAGTCTTTCGCTGCTTCGCCGAGGGCAGCTCCGCATCAGATGGCTCCCGCATACTTTTCCTATGCGAACGTCCAGAGTCCATCGGTCTCGAATCCCTGGCTGCCGGATGGTGTGACCTGGTCGCCGAAGAATCCTTCATCGGCGAAGCTGGTAATATATCGGCGGTCACGCAGCCAAGGTGCGGTCGTGTGCGCTGACGAGAAGAGGAAGCCTTAACAGTCTCTGAGGACTGCTTATACAACGGAGCGTCCCGAGCGACGGACGTATGCTCCGCTAAAGACACATTTTGTACCACAACATCTGGTCCCAGATGTTGTTGTACGAGAGAGGGGCCTCTCTCGCTCGCGGCCCGGCTGGACCTGGACGAGCTAGGAACCGGACTCAAAGGCTTCCTCCGTTCTCGCTTACTATCCGCCGTCACTGGGTGTGCATCTATTATGTTTATAGTGCTCGCATCACCCAAAATTTCCTCTTGGACCGCATCGGACGAACCCGGCTGCCGAACCATTCGGTGAATGGACGCTACACCGGGCCAGCTAGCGGACGACATTTGTCTAATCTCCATGAGCACTTTTGCCGCTAGCTCTGAATTCATTTGTGACGACGACGCACACTTGAAGAAGATAACATGGAAACATCACCCTGTTCTGGTTCCTCTGAAATAGAAACTGAGAGAGTAGAGTGACCTTGCGGCGAAAGAGCCGGAATCGCTCTTTCTCCAGAAACAACATATCGTGACACACGTTTCCAATGTTTCTCATCCCAATATTCACATATAGGACAGGGATTAATGCGAGAACACTGACTACAATTAATACAATGATCATGAAAGTCAGAGGAAGATTTCTTCCTATTACAATTTGAACAATGTCCCTTCATTGTGAAAGAACAACAATAAGTCCTAGTTACTCGCAAAAACCCCTGACACAAAGATACATAATAACATGATCCATTAATAAATGAAAAAACAATTGCAAAACAAAATAATTTTGAAAAAATATTTTTTCAGCGAAGCCCAAGTTGCTGAAAAGTAACGTTGAGCCCCAATGGATCCGATGGCAAAGTGTGGTCAAAAATTTTAAATTTATATTAAATAATTAATGAGACACTTTCGGATAATATAAATGTATCTTATAGTGAGATAAACTACAGCAAAGGCAAACAGCCCCCCTCAAAAAAGGCTGTTGCCAATGAAAACAAACAGTGTAAAAACACCAGAAAACATGACTCCAGGCACTGAAAAAACTGGCCCGGAATCAGTCATCAATTACACTCTATCTGATGCAAAACAGAGACTCCCAGGGGAGAATCTGTAGAACATCAGATGGAAGATGCAGAACACAAACGTTATACACCCATGGGTGAAAACGTAACTATGGGGAAAATAACAGAAAACATTCTGTAACCAAGCAATTCTCCCAGGAAATTTTAGAAATGAAATTTCTCAAAAATATGCCAAAAGCATGGGAGAATTGCAAGGGGGGACTTTAGAAGGTTAGGGAAGAGGAAACACTGAATAAGCAGTGCAACAATTAGCAAGAATGACAACAAGAGGCCCATGCCTCGAAAATAGGCAACTTAACATAATTTCATCAAAAAATTTTAAGTACAGCCCTGATTATTTTTTGTCACTTCTTTTTCCTCTCCTCCTTCTATCCTCCTTAGAATCACATTTTCTCCAAAAATTACATGTCTGGCATCCTTTAAACTGAGATTTACAAGCACAAAGATCAGTGAGATGTTGACTGATGAAGGGCCAAACAGAGAATGATAATTGGCGCCAATTTCGGGACGTCTGCGTCACTGCGCATGCGCAGTAGAGGCGTAGTATGGAGGTCCTTTAGGACATGATTTCTTTTTGTTTTGGATGCAAATTTTGGGGATTGGGGGGCAAAATTTGTGTTTGGCCCTGGTTTTGTTAGAGTTAGCACCAGCTAAGTCTGGGTCATTGGTACAGTATAAAAATATAGAAATTTTGGGCGGGGCCAAAAATCTTACCCCTCCTATTACAAAGCCAAATATTACTTCACGAACTTCATTTGAACAAACTTGATTCTACACCTCATATGGAAGCTCCATAGCAAATATCAAGTCATTGTACACACTGGTTCTTGAGAAGATTTTAAAAATTTTAAAATTTTTATGGGGCTGGGCATGTTGAGTTGAACAAAAATGAAATGCCCCTTTGGGACCATCACTCACACAAACTTTCACTTGAATTGGCCCAGTGGCTTTGGAGGAGAAGACCAAAACCTGGTGTTGACGGACGATGGACGAATGATGACGGACGACGGACGGAAAGAGATGAGATTAGCTCAGCTTGACTTTGTCAAGATGAGCTAAAAATCACCCCCCCACCCCCCCCCCCCCCCCACCTTTTTTTGAAGGAATCTTCTTCAAAAACAAAGAGGGGAGCACTCTGGAATCAGTAAAAGCGTACCAAATAAATTGGTGCTCAATGCCACTTCAGAAACTAAGGCTATCGCGGCGATCTCGGTAATTAATAGCACCTGCTTGTAACGTATACTGGAGTCAGCATACGTAGATAGGTCGAAAACCGGTGATATGATCAATTTATACCAATTTGTATATTTTTATACTTACCAATGGCCCAGACACAGCTGGTGCTAATTCCAAAATATCTAGGGCCAAACACAAATTTTGCCCCCCAATCCCCAAAATTTGCATGCAAAACCGAAAATTAGAAGTCCTAACTGGTCCTCCATACATTTACCCTCTGCGCAGATGTCAGGAAGTGACCGGAATTGGCGCCAACATCATTCTTTGTAAAAGAGAGTATTACATAATAATTCAGCGGGGGTATGAGTGCCCACTCATGGGAGGGCCCTTCCCATCTGGGCCATTGGTAAGTATAAAAATATACAAATTGGTATAAATTTATCATATTTTTACACAGTATACAAATGGCCCAGACATAGCTGGATCGTAAATAGGTGGAGGGCTTAAGACTTCTGAAATAATTCCAATCCTGCAATCCATAATGAAGGAACTTAGAACAGTTAGGAATTACATGCATGTCTCTCTATACAGTAATAGAGGAGACATATTCAAAACAAGGAGACCAATTAAGTAATTCCTTATTGTAAGTATGAAGACAAGTTCCTAATTTTCCAAGACTAGCCCAGACTAAGCCCCAAAAATTAGGATGGCGTATCTGAGAAAGAGAGAAAATCTCCCACAAACATACGCCTTACAATAACATTTCAGCTGTATGCAGGATATAAATTCGGATAAAAACAGCATCCTTCAAAGGTACATACATTTTAAGCCAGATTATGGGTAAAAACACACCCCCCACCCTTTTTGAAGAAATTTTCAAAAGAAAAAAGGGGAGAGCTCTGGAAACAATAAGAACGGTACCCAACAACAATATAATTAATCGTCGAACAGGCACTCAGGTATTAATTCAAGATTAATAAATGGTGCTTAACGTTACTTCAGAAGTTACAGCAAAAGCGACGATCCTGGAAATTAATATTACACAGTAAATAGCATACACCGCAGACAACGTACACATATACGTCGAAAACCGGTGATATATAAAAATATAACATACACATATCTAATCATGCCACACTGAATGATTCCTGAAGAGAAACACACTTATTACGTAATCCATAGGCAGCCACTGTACAATAAATTCCATTACAACACTCTCCAACGTGAATAATCTGATATCTATGATTGTAAAAGCATGTGTAATATGAGTACCAAACAAAATAGAAACTTGGATCTAGAGATGTACATAGGTATGATTAACAGGCTCCTACACGGACCGCCCCCAAAATATATTATTATTTCAAGATCCACCAAATACAATAAAGCGTTAGCCTAATAATAATGAAAGTGTCAATGACACTGTAGCTCAACTTGACAAACTTGAACTTGTTAAGTTATAAATGAAATGGCAAAATTGAAGATCATTGGTACCACTGTTATTTGATGAAATTTCAACATAACAGCATTGTGTGTGCACAATGTCAGAGTAATCCATGCATTTTCAAATGTAAACTGTAAGACTGGCTAAAGGAAGAAAGTTGATACACAAATGCAATATGTTCAGAGGTTATTGTAAATGGCAACTTTTTTCACAGAAATGAATGCTAATCAATAACTCTTATCTAAAGGTCTTGCCTAATGAGCACACCAAGTTAAAAAAAAACAATCCTATGATAAATGTGACCTGCAGGCCATGTCAAAGAATGTTGATGCATAAATGCAATAAATTCAAAGATTGTTGCTAACAGTAACGGTTTTTGATGGAAATGAAAAGAAAATCAATAGCTCCTATCTTTGTCACCTTGCACAAGCTTACAAAGTTCCAAAACAACCTGATAATGAATGTGCCCTCGGAGACATGCCAAAGGAAGATGTTAATGCACTAGGTAGAAGGTCATTGCCTGTGGCAATGGTTTTTTGGGGTTTTTTTTAGGGAAATTCATAAATATACCCTGCAGAGAGTGCACATGCCAAAGGAAGATGTTAATGCACAAATGCACTAAGTAGAAAGTCATTGCCTGTGGCAATGGTTTTTGGGGTTTTTTTTTAGGGAAATTCATAAATATACCCTGCAGAGAGTGCAAAAGGGATAAGTTGATGCACAAAGTAAGTTCAAAGGCTGGTGATAACGACAATAATTTTTTATGGAAATGACAAAAGAGCAATAGCTCACATATAGAGGTCACCCCCGAACACACATACCAAGTTTCAAAGTGATCCGATCATAAATGTGCCCTAAAGGGTGTGTTAAAGGGAAATATTGAGGTCTGACTAAACTAAGTTCAAAGGTCAGTGGCAACATTTTTTGACAGAAATGGAAGAAAATCGACAGCTCCCATATAGATGTCACCCCCAAACAAGCACAACAAGTTTGCAAGCGATCCAATCATAAATGTTCCTTGCAGGGTGTGTCAAAGGGAAATATTGATGCTTAATTGCACTAAGTTTTTACTAAGTTCATCAAAGGTCATTGCCAGTGGCAACATTTTTTGACGAAATCGATAGCTCCCATCTAGAGGTAACCCCAAACAAGCATACAAAGTTTCAAACTGATCTGATCATAAATGTGCCCTTTATGGCAAGCCAAAGGAATATATTGATGCCTGACTAAACTAAGTTCAAAGATCGTTGCCAGCGGCAACATATTTTGACGGACAGAAATGGACGAAAATCGATAGCTCCCATCTAGAGGTCACCCCAAACAAGCATGCCAGGTTTCAAAGCAATCCAATCAGAAATGTGCCCTGTAGGGTGTGCCAAAGGGAAATACTGAGGTCTGACTAAACTAAGTTCTAAGAACATTGGCCGCAGCAACATTTTTTGACAGAAATGGAAAAAAATCAATAGCTCCCATCTAAAGGTCACCCCAAACAAGCATACCAGGTTTCAAAGCAATCCAATCATAAATGTGCCCTGTAGGGTGTGCCAAAGAGAAATATTGTGGTCTGACTAAACTAAGTTTTAAGAACGTTGGCCGTGGCAACATTTTTTGACGGAAATTGAAGAAAATCGATAGCTCCCATCTAGAGGTCACCCTAAACAAGCATACTAGGTTTCAAAGCAATCCAATCATAAATGTGCCCTGTATTATTATTTATTATTAATTATTATTTATTGGTGTTTAAGGTCACATACTTATGCACAATGGCTAATCGTGACCGTGACAGTTTTACGGGTGGAGGAAGCCGGAGTACCCGGAGAGAACCACCGAGCAACGACGAGCAGCTGTCAGCTCTCCAACATCGTAACTCTGAACTCTGCACCGCAGCACAGGCAGGGTTAGATTGGTTGAAGACATGCGCACCATCGACGTGCAGTACGCCTCAGTACACAGCGTCATCGTGCCCCCAGGTAGGCAATCGGGGTGAAGTGTCTTGCCCAAGGACACAACGCGGTTGCCGCAGGTGGGATTCGAACCGAGGACCTCTCGGCTTGCAGCCTGCACCTCTACCAACTGAGCCACCGCGCCCCCGATAATGTGCCCTGTAGACGGTTCCCAAGGGAAATATTGAGGTTTGACTAAACTAAGTTCTATGAACGTTGGCCACGACAACATTTTCGGATGGAAATTGAAGAAAATCGATAGCTCTCATTCACAGGTCACCCCAAACAAGCATACCAACTTTCAAAGCGATCCAATCATAAATGTGCCCTGTAGGGTGTGCCAAAGGGAAATATTAAGGTTTGACTAAACTAAGTTCTAATAACGTTGGCCGCACCAACATTTTTTGACGGAATTTTTTTATCATAAATGCGACTTGTGAGGTGTGCCAAAGGAAATTGTGGATGTATGTACAAACGTACTACTATACTAACGTACGTACTTACGTACGCCGGCGGACGAGAAGTGATGGCAATAGCTCAGCTTGACTTTGTCAAGTTGAGCTAATAATGTGCAAGCGCATATATATTAGCATGTAATCATCTGAATACCATTTAACTGGTTATGCAGCCCGCGAGGTACTCAAGAGTAGCAATATAATTGTGATGATTTATAATTAAACGCTTGTATATAACAAATCAACCAAAATAATAGGGCTAATATTAATTCAGCTAAAAAGCGGATGAGATCATGAGCTCACCACAGAACACTACATAAATGCATAAAATGCATGTATTGGATAAATAATGCTTGCGGAAAGAGAACTACGTCTTGCCCAGTAATAGCCTATAACACATAAGGAAGTGTCGGAGTCTGGGGGGGGAATTCAAAGTCATAACGAAATCTCCTCGCCCGCATTATTCAATCGTACTTGTGTCAGTTAACAGAAAAATATAGGAACCGCAATGGTTCTCTCATGCTGGGGGGGAATTCGAAGTTGTAACGAAATCCCCTCACCTGTATTATTTAATCGTACATGTGTCAGTTAAGATAATAATAAAACTAGAGGTACTGTGAGCAAACTCACAAAGTGATACCCCTCACACCTGAAATGTATAAGTTAGATTATCTCCCCATGGAAATGTCAGAACGGAATTATATTGCTTCATGCACATCTTCATATGGAGTTCTTCCATTGTGTAAAGTTTTATGAAAATTCTTCAAACGGTTTAGGAGGAGTTACGCTTTCAAGGATGGACAGACAGACAGACGGACAGACGGACAGGGTGATTCCTAAATACTCCCCTAAACTTTGTTTGCGGGGGGTATAAATATAGGAACCGCAATGGTTCCCTCACGTCTAATCGACTCCATATGCCACTATGCATGGAGGAACATGAAGAATAAAACGTCCCCTGAAAGAAGACCCTCTCTGGGAGAAAGCTTCTGGGGAGCATCACATAACAGACACCTGAGAATACTGATCCAGGATTCTTGTGACAACAGAGGCACTACCAGCAGGATTCACTGTTTAAACTTAAATGTAAGCTAATGAATCAAATGAATAGGAGGATACGCATATCCTATTATTCCTCCCCATGAATTTGCAGAGCGTCTACTGCCTGCACTCAATAATCTGGGCATGGCGACACAAATGACGGTAACTAATTGTTTCGGTGTGTCGCAAACTAAAGAATCATGGGGTGATCCCACTGGTAGAAAAACTGTACAAATAAACACATGTTGAGCGTCCATACATATGAAACAGGCGACCTTTACTAGGAGCGAGTATATGACGGATAGAGAGACATGAAAATGATTCTCTGTTAGGTATTATAACAAAAGTGAATGGGTGCCGCCCTGGTTCCTGATGTACGCTACCACTATTGAGTTGTTCAACAAACTCTGTAACAAGCGTGAACGCATTGATGTGCTAACAATATTGACATCATTCTTGATGATTATGTGTTTCTACAGGAACCGAGGGTCTCAGACCCTTGCATTTATAGTCTGTAGGACTCAGGGTCGTGCCCCAAACTATTGACTCATATTCGTCATAATCGTGAATGCCGGATCTGACAGTTGCAGCAGAACTAATGAGTTAACCACTGAAAATCTGCCTCAATATGGACCTTTTTGTTTACTATATCCGTTAAAACAATACTGGTCCTGAGCGAATGCGCGGTCATACTCCAGTTCTATGTAAGAATAACTGGAGGGGACGTGTGCGTAATCGATCCATCTAAACAAGATGCGTAGCCACTCAGCACATCTCCATCAGTCGCATAAAACTAATTCGTTCTGGATAATGGCAGACGAACCAGATTGTTATGAGACATTACCAAGTTAATATTCGAGTGACAGCGCAGGGCGCTATCTCCAGACCAAAGCTATCCATAGATCTATGCTTATAGCATAGTCAATCACTCGAACACTCATTCACCCGACTAAATGAAACCATAAATAAACTTTTAGAGCTTTGATAAACTTGTTATCAAGCTCCAGTCTATTACATGTTGAAACGAGCTCTTTGGCTTCGGTACGAGTAACAGGTGGCTACAGAATTCCAGAGAATCTTGATTCTCGACGACCTCTATTAACATCATTGTCAAGAGAACCTTTACCTCTGATTGGAGAGACTCTTATGCAAGGATAGACGGAAGCATTGTCATCAGACATTAATTTAGTTGTGGTCCTCTCGTAAAGATAACCAAAGACCTTCCGAAACCACATTTCTCAACTACTAGTCTCCATAACAGTTATCCAGACTGATGGTAATCTTGATAATCAATCGTCAACTGCAAAACAACAGAGGTCCTAACTCACACCTGTAGCACCTGCGAGGCCTACGGAAGGAGGAACTGTGTCTCATTCGCAAAGAGCCTCGACCCAGCAGTTTAGGGGCATCTGACTGGAAGTCTCGATCAGACATAAGCCCCGTATCCGAGTCGCTATATGACGATCCCTAGAGTAATTATAGGAGAGTAAACTATACCCTCACGAGGAGTCCTTATAGGTGACCTTCTGTCTAGGACGTCCTCCCTTACTCCTTTCTGCTAATGCGTGTCGAATATACGTCGACATAAGGAGCAGAGTATTGATGCTTTCTTTGTAGCTTGGTCATAAACCAATTAAAGCTTATCGTCAAAAACTTAGTGTCCGGAAACTAGAGCGACTCTAAGTGAGTTTTTCACCTTGTCATCTATTAAGGATGACAACGCAAGGGCTCTGTCACGTCTATTTAACTCCGTATTAGCAACTTGTTAAGAGAGTTATACGTGATAAATATATAGCTCTGGAAAGGACTCTAAATGAGGTACAAACTTCCTCCAATTCCTTTAAGTAGAGACGTAGCGTCACAGTTCTTAAAGGTGATCTGCGTAATACAGGGAGTCTAAATTCGCTCTGAATGAATAAATGTCGTCTCAATTGTGACCAAGAGAATAATGAATGATGAAGGTAAGGCCATAGCTAGGTCCTTAGCCTACTCAATCAAACGCAGAGGAACTCTCAATACATCTTCACTGTTTTCCAATGAGTGGAACTACAGAAGAAGATGACATGAAACCGCCTTACTTCTTTCCACTGGAAAGTTGAATGTGGAGTCGTCTAAAAGGCCAAAAGCCTGTGACACCTGTATATACTTAACCATTTTGATTCGTTGAAACACATTCAGGATAGTGTTGATGGAATAAATCCTCTCAACCCTGTATTGTTCCGAATGTGGAGGGTAAAGCCCCTCCATATCCCTTCATCATGCGTCTGAATCAGTTGAAATCACGGTCAATGGCATCTGAATGCGCAGACAACTGGACCGACCCAGCACCATGCGACAGCTCAGATTTTGAGACTGATGTTGATTGCTACTGCACTTGCTGGGTTGCTGCGACGAGCTGCACATCTGCATCAGCAAAACTGTAACGGAGGCCTGAGGAGCAGCCGTCTTCTGGCCGCCGGCTGCTCCCGGGACAGTGTGTCCGAGATGGCACTTTCTCCGGACGTCCTGATATATGAGGTCTCGTCTAGGCTATTGAATAGTGCTACTTTCGAGCTGTCGCAGCATTCTGATTCTCAGGAACAAACTCAGGGAAGTATTGATGCATAAGCGCTATAGCCACCCTGTTGTTTCGAAAGGGAAGGGTAATTCTCCTCCAAATTCCTTTCATCCTCCAACTGAATCAGATTATACTCACGGTCATCGGCATCTGAACGTGCAGATGACTGAACCGACCCAGCACCTTGCAACAGCTCAAGTGCTGAGACTGCCGTCGTCTGCTTCTGCATTTGCTGGGATGCTGCGATGAGCTGCGCAACCTGTGACAGCAAGTCCGTTACGGAGACCTAAGGAGCAGCGGTCTTCTGTTGCATGGCCGCCGGCTGCTCCTGGGACAGTATGTCAGAGATAGCTCTTTTCGGCAGACGTCCCTATAAATGAGGCCTCATCTCCTTGGCTACTGTATGGTGTGACTTCACTGACGAAGAGTGACTTTCTCGGCGATGTAGGCTGGATATCAGAAGTCTCGTAGCCAAGGTGCGGTCTTGTGTGCTTGGTAGACGTTGAAGAAGCTGTAATTATAGCCGACCCTGGCTGTAAACTGAACGGAGCGTCCCGGACGGGAGGCGTGGACGTATGCTCTGACTGACACAAGTTCCAATCCATAACATCTGGCCCCAGATGTCATAATAAAAGAGAGAGGGTGGGCCCTCTCTCGCTCGCGGTCCTTCAGACCTCGCCAAGCTTCTTGCTGAACTTGCTGGCTTCTTCCTTTCTGTCGTCGCAGGGTGAGCCTTATATTGATATTATATTATAGTGCTCGCTCTACCCTTTCCATTCTCCTTGACCGCAACGGACACACCTGGCACCACAGTACCCTCAGGCAGTGTACCGCTTCACCGGTCAAGCTTGCTGGCGACAGGGATTTGAAACCACACTGTGGTTTATTGCCGTGTCTAATATTCAGGAGCACTTTTGCCGCTAGCTCTGATTGACTAATTAATGTGACGGCGGAAGCACACTATCTGATGGCGTCACGTAAACATCACCGTGTTCTTGTTCCTCTGTAAATATAAACTAATAAACTAGAGCGATCTAGAGCGAGAGGACCGGTGGCAGCCTCTCATTACGAGAGGACCGACTGTGGTCCCTCGCTAACAACGTACTGTGACACCCCTTAGCAACGTTTGTCATCCCATGCAACACATATGAGCAAGAATTAGTAGAAGTACATCGACTACAAGCAAGGCAACCTACAAGAAAATAAGAGGAACGACGTCCTCGCCTTGTTTAACTGGTTGAGCGCCAATTATTTTTCAAAGGTGATTTGAAACACGAGTATTTTTTTCAAAGATGCCATTCAACCAACAAGGGAAGCCTTAGTTTAGCAAGATTTTGTTCATGAACAATTGTTTTGTCACAATTTATTGGAGACTGCCCAATGGCACTCTCCAATAAATTGTAACAAAACAATCTTATGTAAACATATATTTTCTACTGGTAAGAAAACAAAAGTCTAAGCAAATAGAGTAAAGCCACTAAAGTGGCTTTTAGCACTTTTCAGTAAAGCCATGACAGTGGCTTCTAGCACTCAACCAGTTAAAGAGCAATATGCTTACATAATGAAGCAGACTAAGTCGATTGTACTCCCACCAATTCCACATCAAATACAAATAAAAAGATACATAACAAAAACATTCAAAATATAAACTGAAAAATAGTTTACACCAAAAAGTTTTTCGAAAAATTTTTGACAAGAGCCCAAGTTCCCAAAGGGAACGAAGTGCCCAAATGTATCCCAAAAGAGCCCAAGTGTGGACAAAATTAATTTTTTCCTCCCAAAAATTAACTGCCACACTATGGGACTGTATAATGTATCTTAGAACAGACCTACCATATCAGAAATAGGAACCTACACATAAATCACAAACGTTGCTAATGTAAACAACGTCCAACTGCAAACCGGAAACGAGACCCCAGGCAACACGGCCCGAAGTCAGTAACATATTTTTGAACTATCCGTTGTAAGTCAAGATCTTCCTCAGAAGAAAAAACGATACATTGGAAGTATGATGCATGACTAAAAACACCTAAACACCCTAAGGGTGAGGACGTAACCCTGGGGAAATACAGAAAAAACTTTCTGTATAACACGTTAAACTCCCAAGAAATTTTATATAAAAATTTTTTAAAAAACAAGTCAAAAAGCTTGGGAGTTTAACAGGGGGGATCAAGGGAGGTTAGGGAAGGAATACTTAACCAACAGTGGAAAAATCATTATCAACAATGATGACGTCAGGCTCATGTCCTGAAATTTTTTGATAAATATTATAAAATTACAGCCCTGAACGTTTTCAAACCACCGTTTCTTCCTTCCTTCATCCAATTGTGTCCTTGGATCCACCAATTTAACCATTGATTTGTGTCTGGCATCATTATTAATTGAGATTTAAAAAGCACAAAAGCAGTTTGTTGTTATCTGACAAGAGCCAAACAAAGAATGGTGTTGGCACCAATTCCGGTCACTTCCTGACGTCTGCGCATGCGCAGAGGGTAAATGTATGGAGGACCAGTTAGGACTTCCAATTTTTGGTTTTGCATGCAAATTTTGGGGATTGGGGGGGCAAAATTTGTGTTTGGCCCTAGATATTTTGGAGTTAGCACCAGCTATGTATGGGCCATTGGTATAATGTGTAAAAATATTGGTTGCATTGAAATTCGCCCTGCAATTTGCATTGAAAGTTTTTCTTTGAAAACTTGTGATGGAAGGGGGTTAAATGTAATAAGGCTACGATAGAAATCACACATATTAGGATGGATAAGAATGGCAGGCCTTATAGCACCAGTCGCACGTGTCAATGTAAGATGGTTGACAGAAATTGTCATTTTTCTGAACAGAGTATTATCACCCAGCATAGCAGGTAAGGAGACAACTGAAATATTTTGTCATTTACCTTAGAAATAAATTAACTCAAATTGTTAATGACGCTTAATTTACAAAGGATGTCGAAAACTTTTTTAACTACGCTTTTCAATTCAATTAGGGCATTCAGAAACCATGAATGACCCAGCTTCTTAAGTGAACCTGAAATTTATTTTAAATACTTTTAAATATTTTTTTTAAAAACAAGAGGCCCCACGGGGCCTGAAGAGCTCATCTTGTACAGAACACAATTTAAACAGAGTCCAAGAATGAGTCTACATTAAGCAAGCCATCTCCATAGGCTACACTGTCAATCTTTGAGTCCCTCAGGAGTGACAAAAATAATCTGGGCATCATGCCTTTTCTTCAGTTGATCATAAGTAAAATGTAGAGCTCCCCTATGAAGCCCCTTGATACAACCTATGTGGATTAATCTTAGTACCTCTAGAAGGTACTGAATACAAAATTTTTAATTCTTCAGCAAAATGGCCAATTCCGGCTCCCATAGAGAGCCCAAATATTAACCCAGGCTCTTGATTTGAACACAGTTAAATCTGACTTCCCTAGAGATGTTGTGTACCGGATATGAAAGCATTCTGACTGTTGGATCTGAAGAAGAGAAATTGTAAAGAAATTTCTCCGAATTGCACTAAGTTCAAATTTGGGCTACCATAGCGAGCCCAAATATTGACCTATGGATCCGATTTGAACAAACTTGAATCTGACCCCCCTAGAGATGTTGTATACCAAATGTGAAAGCATTCTGACAAGTGAATCTGAAGAAGAAGATTTTTGAAGAAATTCCCTCATATTGTACTAAGTTAAATTTCATGTTCCCATATGGAGCCCAAATATTAACCTAGGCACTCGAATTGAACAACCTGGAATCTGACCCCCCTAGAGATGTTGTATACCAAAATATAAAAGTATTCCGACTGGTGGATCTGAAGAAGAAGATTTTTAAAGAAATTTTCTCATATTGCACTAAGTAAAAATTTGGGCTACCATAGTGAGCCCAAATATATACCTAGGGATCTGATTTGAACAAACTTGAATCTGACCCCCATAGAGATGTTGCATACCAAATATCAAAGCATTCTGACTGATGGATCTGAAGAAGAAGATTTTTTTAAATTACCCTCCATATTGAACAAAGATAAAATTTGGGCTTCCATAGGAAGCCCAAATATTAACCTAGGGACTTGGTTTGAACAATCTAGAATCTGACCCTCATAACAATGATGTATACCAAATATTAAAAGATTCTGACTGGTGGTTCTGAAGAAGAAGATTTTTAAAGAATATTCCCCATATTACCCTATGTTAAAACTTCGGGCTCCTGTAGAGAGCCCAAATATGAACCAATGAGCTTTATTTCAACAAACTTTTATCTGACCCCCCTATGAATGCTGTATACCAAATATCAAAAGATTCTGATGATTGGTTCTGAAGAAAAGATTTTTTAAAATTTTTGCAAATATGCTGACTCAGCATTTTTTTGATGCCCATTACCGAATACCCTAACATAACCGATGGCAATTTTTTTTACCATTCAATTCTACTGGTCATAAGGATACTTCATACCAAATAAAAGCTCTCTGTTCCGTGGGGTTTGGGAAATATGGGCGTTTGAAAATATTTCTATTTTTAGCTCCCAGGGTTCCCATGGGGATGCAGGAATTTTTTTTTTTGCATGGGTCATGTACTTATGACCCAATAATACCACAAACCAAATTTGGTTCATACCGGACCATCGGTTCAGAAAATAGAAATTTTGGGCGGGGCCAAAAATCTTACCCCTCCTATTACAAAGCCAAATATTACTTCACGAACTTCGTTTGAACAAACTTGATTCTACACCTCATATGGAAGCTCCATAGCAAATATCAAGTCATTGTACACACTGGTTCTTGAGAAGAAGATTTTTAAAATATTTGGGTGCATTTTCCCCCACTCCCTCCCTACGGGGCTGGGCATGCTGAGTTGAACAAAAATGAAATGCCCCTTTGGGACCATCACTCACACAAACTTTCACTTTAATTGGCCCAGTGGCTTTGGAGGAGAAGACCAAAACATGGTGTTGACGGACGACGGACGGGAAGCGATGAGATTAGCTCAGCTTGACTTTGTCAAGATGAGCTAATAATATACCTTCTATTACAGAGAACACTCTCACCATGGGTAATGCTAAATTTTAAATCCACTGCATTGAGGCAAATACAAAATCAACTGCATGGTCACCCCAGGCCGAGTCATCACTGTTAGGGAAAGAGTTGGGGTATTCAGAAACCATGGACGACACAATTTTTTGTAGGGGAGGGGGAGGATTTTAACCTACATGACTTAGTTTTGTGTGTGTATGTATGTTTGTGTAACTTTTATTTATTTTTTTCTCCACAATTGTGTCCTCTATGTACATTTATTTTGTCAAGATGTCATATACGTTTTGTTTTTTTCTGACTTCTCCCTCATGTCCACTGACTTCTCCCGCCTGGCCCCGACTTCTCCCTAAAGTCTCCAGAGGGAGAAGTCACTTCTCCCTAAAATCAGCTGCCAGGCTGACTCCTGCACTACCGGAATAATAATCCATGTATCCTACAGTAATTCTACAGTAACAGAATATAAAATACTAACTATATATGAGGACGCTGTCAATATAAAATAAATGACCTAACACCCCTAGGGTGAGGACGTAACCATGGGGGAAAAACAGAATAAATATTCTGTAATACATGTTAAACTCCCAAGAAATTTAATAAAAAATTTCAATAAAAAATAGCCAAAAAGTTTAAGAGTTTAACACTTAACAAACAGTGGAATAGTCATTATCAAAAATGATGACGTCAGGCGTATGTCCCGAAATTGGGAAACATGAAATAATTTTATAATTATTATAAAGTTACAGCCCTGAATGTCTAAAACCACTGTTGAACACTTCCATCATCCAATAACAACCTTAGATCCACCAATTCTTGCATTGATTTGTGTCTGGCATCCTCAAATGAAAGTGTCAATGACACTGTAACTCAACTTGTTTAAGACATGCACATGTATAGTATGTGACACAGCAATGACAAACATCTAGGTAATGACCTGATAACAAAGGTACATGTAAAGTATTGTAAAGGTCTGTACATAAAATGCTGACCGTAGCCTGTAACAAATATATAGGAAAGTATTGTAAAAGTGGGGTGACAGTTAGATGCTAAACTAGAAAAGAAATCTTTGAGTCCCAGAGTGGGTCTCACTGAACCCAAAAATATTTGTTCTCATAGCACAGTGATAACAAAGGCACCCAAAACACTCATTCCTGTCACAAGGTGATAACAAAGGTACCCCAAGAAGTTTTGTGAAGATCAGTTCATAAATACTGACTCTAGCCCTAGCCGCATTGACATGTGCACTTACTGTGTATAAGTTGCACTGAATAAATCAAAGTTCATCTAATTTGCATAATTTCTGCACAAGAAAAAACCCTGTATTATATGTGATGTATTCCATGTTACTAAACATTCATACAAAAATTTATTCAAATCCAAACTTTCATACTGAAGTTCTGTACAAAAAACTGATTGCACAAACTAAAGTACAAAATGTCTGCTGGTGGCCATCTTGAATTTCGAACCGCAACCAAAACCACTCATTCTCATCCCACAGTGATAACAAAGGTACCCAAGAAGTTTTGTAAAGATCGGTTCATAAATACGGCCTCTAGCCCGAGCCGTATTGCCATTTGCAATTGCAGTGCTGAAAGTAACACTAAATAAATCAAAGTTTGTCTAATTGGCATATTTATGCACGAGAAAAAAACCCATATTATATGCGATGTATCCCATGGTACTAAACATTCACACAAAAATATTATTCAAATCAGCGCTTTCATATGGAAGTTCTGCGCAAAAATCTGATTGCACCTAATTTTGTACAAAATGGCTGCCAGCGGCCATCTTGAATTTCATACCATACCCCAAAACACTCGTTCCCATCCCACAGTGATAACAAAGGTACCCAAGAAGTTTCGTAAAGATCGGTTCATAAATACGGCCTCTAGCCCGAGCTGTATTGGCATTTGCCACTTACAGTGCTGAAAGCAACGCAAAATAAATCAAAGTTAGTCTAATTTGCATAATTTACGCACGAGAAAAAAATCTGTATTATATGTGATGTATCCCATGGTACTAAATATTCATACAAAAAATTATTCAAATCAGAGCTTTCATATGGAAGTTCTGCGCAAAAATCTGATTGCACCTAATTTTGTACAAAATAGCTGCGAGCGGCCGTCTTGAAATTTGGACTGGACCCAAAAACACTTGTTCTCGTCTCACAGTGATAACAAAGGTACCCAAGAAGTTTCATAAAGATCGGTTCATAAATACGGCCTCTAGCCCGAGCCATGTGTACGGCGCGACAGACGGACGACAGGCCATGACAATACCTCAAATTTGGCTTCGCCAAAGTTGAGCTAAAAAGGAGATTTTAAAGCACAGATGTCAGTTCATTGTTGCTGACTTTAAGGCCAAACAAAGAATGATGTTGGTGCCAATTCTGGTCACTTCCTGATGGCTGCACATGCGCAGAAAGTAAAGGTATGGAGGACCAGATAGGACTTCTAATTTTCAGTTTTGCAAGCAAATTTGGGGGATTGGGCATTCAAAATTTGTGTTTGACCCTTAATAACTAGTTTGCACCAGCTAGTCTGGGCCATTGGTTTATAGTATAAAAATACGGCAAATCTGTACAAAAATTTACAACTGAGGCCTCACAAATTAGATCTTCTGTTTCTCAGGCCATTTTTTGTAAAATTGAATATAGGCAAGCAGTTTTTTTTTGGTAATTATTTCTTGGTTGATTTTATGTTTTGAACCTCATAATCTACAGAATAGATTGGATGGTGGTGTATTTTGCCCCTTGGGTGCAAGGAGGCTTTGCAATGCTAAAGCATTGCAAAGCATTGTTGTACTCAAGGGACAAATTTATCAATTTTATTGACTTGGGTTAAATATCAGACATAAACCATTTAATTTTTATTTTTTCAAATTTTCATTTGTTATAAAAAGAGAGCATGCAGCAGCCAAAAGGACCACCCATGAGAGCCTGAGAAACAGATTTTTAACTTTTTTTAGGACTAATAATTTACTGTGCAGATTGCGATATCTCCATGTTACAATCGTTAAGCTTTATGATGCTATAAAATTTAAAATATTTACCAGGAATGTCTTTTTAACTGAGCATATCTTAAAAAAAACATTACTTCAAAATGTTTATTGTAATCCTGTGTTGCAAATTTCGTACAACACTTTGAGCAGGGTAACTTGGCTACTTCCATTCCATTTCAATGGTTGTAAAATAACCATAGACTGAACCAAGAAACAAATTTGTATCTCAATCTCAAATATACTTTGCATGTCTATGCATAAGGATTCTACTTCTACACATCTATCTCAAAAAATCAGACATTAAACCAAAAATGAGAGTGTCAATGACACTGTAGCTCACATTGTCAAGACATGTACATGTATAGTATGGGACACAGTAATGACAAACATCTAGGTAATGACCTGATAACAAAGGTACATATAAAGTATTGCAATGGCCTGTACATAAATACTGGCTGTAGCCTGTAACAAATGTATAGGTAAATTATTGTAAAGGTGGGTGACATTCAGATGCTAAACTAGAAAAAAAATCTTCGAGTCCCAGAGTGGGTCTGACTGAACCCCAAAATATTTGTTCTCATAGCACAGTGATAACAAAGGCACCCCAAAACACACGCATTCCTGTCCCAAGGTGAAAACAAAGGTAACCAGGAAGTTTCGTGAAGATCGGTTGATAAATACAGCCTCTATCCCGAGCCGTATTGACATGCGCACCTACAGTGTATAAGTAGCACTAAATAAATCAAAATTCATCTAACAAAAAAACCTGTACTGTATGTGATGTATTCCATTTTACTAAACATTCATACAACAATTTATTCAAATCAGAACTTTCATACAGAAGTTCTGTACAAAAGACTGATTGCACTAATTTTGGTACAAAATGACTGCTGGTGGCCATGTTGAATTTCGGACCACACCCAAAAACACATGTTCTCATCCCACGGTGATAACAAAGGTACCCAAGACGTTTCGTAAAGATCGGTTCATAAATACGGCCTCTAGCCTGAGACGTATAGAAGTTGTGTACAAAAAACTGACTAGACCTAATTTCGGTACAAAATGGCCACTGGCAGCCATCTTGAATTTCGGACCGCACTCAGAAACACTCGTTCTGTTCTCGTCCCAAGGTGATAGCAGAGGTACCCAAGAAGTTTCGTGAAGATCGGTTGATAAATACAGCCTCTAGCCCGAGCCGTATTGACATGTGTACTTACTGTGTGTAAGTAGCACTGAAAAATTCAAAGTTCATCTAATTTGCATAATTTCTGCACAAGAAAAAAATCCGTATTATATGTGATGTATCCCATGGTGCTAAACATTCACACAAAAAATTATTCAAATCAGAGCTTTCATGTGGAAGTTCTGCGCAAAAATCTGATTGCCCCTAATTTTGAACAAAATGGCTGCCAGCGGCCATCTTGAATTTCGGACCGCACCCCAAAACACTTGTTCTTGTCCCACGGTGATACCAAAGGTACCCAAGAAGTTTCGTAAAGATCGGTTCATAAATGCGGCCTCTAGCCCGAGCCGTATTGGCATTTGCACTGACAGTGCTGAAAGTAACACTAAATACATCAAAGTTAGTCTAATTTGCATAATTTAGGTACAAGAAAAAAACCTGTATTATATGTGATGTATCCCATGGTACTAAACATTCATACAAAAAATTATTCAAATCAGCACTTTCATATGGAAGTTCTGTGCAAAAAACAGATTTCTGCATCGTCGGTACAAACTGGCGGCTGGCAGCCATCTTGAATTTCGGTCCGGACCCAAAAACACTCGTTCTCGTCCCACGGTCATAACAAAGGCACCTAAGAAGTTTTGTAAAGATCGGTTCATAAATACGACCTCTAGCCCGAGCCGTATTGAATTGTTGACGGACAGACGGACGACTGGCCATGGCATAAGCTCAAATTTGGCTTTGCCAAAGTTGAGCTAATTATCATTTTGTATTGAGTAGTTGAATTACAACTTTTGAAAAATAAGATATGAAATTTCTTAGTGACACCACCGCTTCAACTTTTGGACATAAATTTGAAAGAAAAGACACATGTTGAATGGGTAAAAAGATGGGTAGATAGACCAATCATAATAATCCTGTACACCTCATATATTACGAGACCTGACAAGTAATTAAAAACAAATATTTACTTGCATACAAGAAGCTTTCAGAGACAGTGAAAGAGTAAACAAACAAATGCTTCTTCTGGCTGCCTGGTAAGGATCCCTAATAAAATTAAATTTGACAATAGTCTTTGGTCCAAAGAAACTATCTGATCCATCAGAAATTTAACTCTTTACCCAATGCACAGGATATAAAAATTTATTATTTTAATTTTGGTTTAAAATTTTTCAAAAAATTTCAACACAAACATAGCAAGTGACCCACCCCCTCAAGCTTGTCAAACTTTTTCCAACGAGGGGTCACATAATATGGTTTCACTGAAGTTTTTTTTTAAAATCTATTTTTTTCAGCTTAATTTGTAAATTATGCGAGTGGTCGCTTTACCCATCATAATGATTAGATACGACCAGTGCTATTTACTTAAATCGCCATTCAATTTTATTGTTTGTTTTTTTTCTCCAATTTTTGCATTCAAAAGATAGCTAGCTGGATAGCTTACTCACTTACTTACTTATTGTGTTTAAGGTCACTGTCAGCATCTTGGGCCATCTCATGACCGCAACATAGGGAAGAAGTTAAGTTTAACCAATTATTCCTACCTATGCTGCCCACTTTAAGAGGATTTCCACCCCAGGTGTTGGTTCTGGGTCCTATTTTACCAGTGAAGCAAAATTTGTTCACTGCAGTGAACAAGCACTGCTCCACATCCCAGGGGTTCCCACAGGAAACAATTATAGATGAAGGCCCCTAACTAGAATTAACTCGATCTCATTCAAATCAGGGATCATAAGCTATTATGGATTGCAAAATATTAAATTTTTAGGAACTAGAATTAGCTCGATCTCATTCAAATCAGGGATCATAAGCTATTATGGATTGCAAAATATTAAATTTTTAGGAAAGGCTATTAAAAGGTTTTTGTTTTTCTCAGGCACCTTCCTCTTCATTCAAAATCTGCCTCATCCAACTTTTTTTACCTCGGAATCTCTGATGAAACTGTTTTGTACTTGCAGAACTAAAAATTTAATCAACTGTATCTTGTTTGACAGAGATCACTGGTTATATTTGTAACTGCATTATGGGAAATTTTCACTGCTGAAAATTATAAATTTAAAGTAATTTGTATATTTTTTACACTTACCAATGGCCCAGACTTGGTTGGTGCTAACTCCAAGTTATCAAGGCCAAACAAATTTTGAACCCCCCCCAATCCCCAAAATTTGCTTGCAAAACCGAAAATTAAAAGTCCTATCTGGTTCTCCATACTTTTACTCCCCACACACGCGCAGTCGCCAGGAAGTGACCGAAATTAGCGCCAACATCATTCTTTGTAGAAAAGAGTACTACATAATAACTCAGCGGGGAGGTATGAGTGAATACTCATCGGAGGGCCATACTGTCTGGGCCATTGGTAAGTATAAAAAATATACAAATTACTTAAAATTCATAATATTTTTATACTATAACCCAATGGCCCAGACTTAGCTGAATCTTAAAAAGGCGGAGGGCCTAGGACTTCAGAATTAGTAGACCAACATAGTTCCATGGCCTGTAATCCAAAGTGAAAGGAAATTAAATTTAAAAGGAATTACATGTATTTCTCTATCTACGGTAATAGAGAAGACATATCATCAATAAGGAGCCACATTCAAGTAATTCTATATTCTCAGCATGAAGACTATGCTAATTGAGTTTCCAATTTTTTAAGGCTAGTCCTGACTAAGCCCCAAAAATTAGGATGGCGTATTTGAGAATGAGAGGCTATCCCCCACAAACATACGCCATATACAATAAACACAAGCTGTATCCAGAATATAATCTACAGACAAAACAGCTTCACTCATAGTTACATACTTATTAATATATTGGTGCTTAATGCCACTTCAGAAGCTAAGGCTATAGCGACGATCCCGGTAATTAATATCGCCTGCTCGTAACGTACACCGGAGTCGGCATACGCGGATAGGTCAAAAACCGGTTATATTATTATTTATTTATTGGTGTTTAAGGTCACATACTTCTGCACAATGGCTAATCATGACCATGACAGTTTTACGGGTATAGGAAGCCGGAGTACCCGGAGAGAACCACCGAGCAATGGCGAGCAACTGTCAGCTCCCCAACATACTAACTCCACACAAGCAGGGTTAGCATTGGTTGAAGACAAGTGCACCATCGACGTGCAGTACGCCTTAGTACACAGCGCCAATGTGCCCCCACATGTGCTGTTCCGAAAGGGAAGGGTAATTCTCTTCCTTATCCCTTTCACCATCCGAGAGAATCAGTTGCGAATCTCGGCATCTGAGTGAACAGACGACTGGACAGACCCAGCACCATCCGACAGCTCAGGATCTGAGACTGAGGGAGGCTGCATCTGCACTTGCCGGGATGCTGCGATCACCTGCGCAATCTGCGACAGCAAGTCCATCATCGAGGCCTGAGGAGCAGCAGTCTTCTGTTTCCTAGCCACTTGCTGCTCCTGGGACGGTGTGTCGGAGATGGATCTCTTCTCCAAACGTCCCAATGATCGAGGCCTCGTCTCCCCAGCTACTGGATGATCCGACTTCATAGGCGAAGAGTAGTTCCTTCTTCATGCAGCAGGCTGGATATCCAAAGCCGGGTAGCTAGGATGCGGTCGTGTGTGCTTTAATAACATAGTGGAGGAAGCCGAGACTGAAGCCGACCCCGGCTGCAGACTAGACGGAGCGTCGCGAGCAGTGGGTGGACGTATGCTCTGTCTTGTGCAAGTTTCCAAACAGAAAACTTCATGTCGGCATGTGAAAGGTAGAAGAGGAAGCCGTGACTGAAGCCATGACTGAAGCCGACTAAACAGAGCGTCCCTAGTGAAGGGTGGACATATGCTCCGGCTTGTGCAAGTTTCTCATAACATGTGGCCCCAAATGTCTGTTAGGTTAGAGAGGGGGGGGGGGGGGGGCTCTCCCGCTCGCAGTCTATAGCCCTCAACGAGTACAAGAAACTTGTTGACTTCATCCCTATTTCCGTGGTCGCTGGGTGAGCTATTTATATTAAAATGCTCGCTCTACCCAATCCACTTCTTAGACCGCTACGGACTTACCCAGCGTTACTGCATCCACGGACGGAGTACCGCTTCACCATCGAGCTAGCTGCTTGCAAGAGATTAAAACCCTTAACAAAAGGTCCTAACTCTTGCAATCATGAGCACTGCAGCTAGCTCTATATGCTCCATGGAGCGTGACGATGGTAGCACACTTGGATGGGTGTCAGAATATCATCACCATGTTCATGTCCCTCTGAAATAGAAACTGACAAATGAATTATAACGCGGCGCGAGGCCTGGCCTCAGAGCCTCACCGCCAACAACGTACCACGACACCCGTCTCCAACATTAGTCATTCCAGTGAACACAAGAATGACAAGAGTCTGCAGGAGTGGATCGACTAAAGTCAAACTCAGACCTTCAAACTCCATAACAAAATATATATAATTAAGATACCTGAATAATAGCAATCAAAAATCAATTCAAAATATTTTTGGGAAATTTTTTTTTTTAAAAAATGCCGAAGTTCCCAAAGGGAACATTAAGAGCCCAAAGGCATCCCGAAAGAGCCTAAGTGTGGATAAAATTCAAATTATTTGAGCTACACTACCGGAATAATAATCCATGTATCCTACAGTAATTCTACAGTAAAAGAATACAAGAGGCCCCAGGCGGCCTGAGGGCGCTCACCTAACATGGTCGTCTAAGTATCAAACCAGGGACTTGACTTGAATAAGCTGCATACGCCCCTCCTAAGAAAAGCATATACCAACTAGATGAAGCGATTGTGCCCACACAATACACAGGATTTTCCTTCTATTTTCAGTTCCTGCACTTTAACGTCCCAAAATTGAGATAAACACATAAAAAACAGATTTTTTTCCCAAACAAAATACTTTCAGCCTAAATTTTTTTCTTCTTCTTAAAACGCATAAAAAACGCTAAAACTAATTTCCGGATTTTGGTCCAAAATTTTCTAAGTCCCACCCCGACCCCAAATTTTTGGTGTAAAAAAAAAATGGTTTTTTTGTCTTAAAATTGACAGAAACGCATAAAAAACAAAAAACAAAAAAATTATGGATTTTGGTCCAAAATTTTCGAAGTCCCACCCGGACCCCAAATTTTCAGGGTAAAAAAAAAATTTTTTTTTTGTCTTAAAATTGACCAAAACGCAGAAAAAACAAAAACAAAAATTTTTCGGATTTTGGTCCAAAATTTTCTAAGTCCCACCCGGACCCCAAATTTTCAGGGGGAAAAAAAATAATTTTTTTTTGTCTTAAAATTGTCAGAAATGCATAAAAAACAAAAAAAAAATGTTTTCGGATTTTGGTCCAAAATTTTGAAGTCCGCAACGGGACCCCAAATTTTCAGCCTAAATATGAACCCAGGGATTTGGCTTCAACAAACTTGAATCTCACCCCCCTAAGGATGCTGCATACCAAATATCAAAACATTCTTATTGCTAGATCTGAAGAAGAAGATTTTTCAAAAATACTCCTCATACTGCACTAATTTAAACATTTGGGCTCCCATAGAGAGCCCAAATATCGACCCAGGCATTTGATTTCAATAAACATGTGAAACAATCTTCCAAAGATGTTATATGTGAAATTTTAAAGCTTTTGGAGCAGTGGTTTCCGAGAAAAGTAGTCTTATGTTTTTCCCATTACCTACAGTGTTAAAAAATGCTGACTCAGCACTTTTTCAAAGTCCCCAAAAACTACCCCCATCATAAAACCGATGGCAATTTTTTTTGATCATTCCATTCTGTTGGTCCTAAGGAAGCTTCACAACAAATAAGAATTCTCAGTGCCGTGTAGTTTTGGAGATATGGGCTTTTTCATTTTTTTCTATTTTTAGCTCCTGTGGTTCCCACGGGGCTATGGGAAAAAAAATTTCGCCATAAATTAGGTACTTATGACCCAATAAGCACTCATGTAAATTTTGGTTCAAATCGGCCTCGCGGTTTGGAAAATAGAAATTTGGGGCGGGGCCAAAATTTTTGCCCCTCCTTTAACATCGTCAAATATAGCCCCTCCAACTTCTCTTGAACAAACTCGAGTCTACACCTCAAAAGGAAGCTGCATACCAAATATCAAGTCTCTGCTATTGCTGGTTCTTGAGAAGAAGATTTTTTAAGAATTGGAGCATTTTTGCCCCATCCCTCTGCTCAATGTGAGCCGAAACCAAATTTGACAAAAAATCAAAGTCCGCATACATAACCCCTTCTCACATGAAATTTCATTAATATGCGGCCAGTGGTTTGGGAGAAAAAGCCCAAACACCACCTTCACGACAGCGCCGGACGACGGACGAAAAGTGACCAGAATAGCTCACCCTGACTTTCAGTCAGGTGAGCTAATAAAACAAAAGGCCCCAGGGGGCCTGAGAGCACTCACCTGACATGGTAGTTTAAATATCAAACCAGGGACTTAATTTGAATAAGCTGCATATGCCCATCCTAAGAAAAGCATATACCAACTACATGAAGCAGTTGTGCCCACACAAAACACAGGATTTTTCCTTCTATTTTGAGTTCCTGCACTTTTACGTCCCAAAATAGAGATAAACGCATAAAAAACAGATTTTTTTTTATTTTTGTTTGGAAATTTTCGAAGTCCCAAACAAAATATTTTCAGCCTAAAATTTTTTTTTCTTCTTAAAATTGACCAAAATGTATAAAAAACCCAAAAAAATTTTTTTTCGGATTTTGGTCCAAAATTTTCTAAGTCCCACCCGGACCTCAAATTTTCAGTGTAAAAAAAAAATATTTTTTTGTCTTAAAATTGACCAAAACGCATAAAAAAACTAAAAACTCATTTTTGGATTTTGGTCCAAAATTTTCAGTCCCATCCAGCCTCCAAATTTTCAGTGTAAAAAAAAAAAAAAATTTTTTTTGTCTTAAAATTGACCAAAACGCATAAAAAACAAAAACAAAAATTTCCGGATTTTGGACAAAATTTTCAAAGTCCCACCCAGCCCCCAATTTTCAGTATAAAAAAAAAAAAAATTGTCTTAAAATTGACCAAAACACATAAAAAACCCAAAAACTAATTTCCGGTTTTTGGTCTAAAATTTTCTCAGTCCCACCCGGACCTCAAATTTTCAGTGTGAAAAAAAAAAAAAAATTTTTTGTCTTAAAATTTACCAAAACGCATAAAAAACAAAAAAATTAATTTCCGGTCCCTCCGAGATCTCAAATTTTCAGTGTAAAAAAAAATATATTTTTTTGTCTTAAAATTGACCAAAACGCATAAAAAAACAAAAAACTAATTTTTGGATTTTGGTCCAACCTGGACCCAAAATTTTCAGTGCAAAAAAAATTTTTTTGTCTTAAATTTGACGAAAACGCATAAAAAACAAAAACAAAAAAATTTCCGGATTTTAGACAAAATTTTCAAATTCCCACCCGGCCCCCCCCCCCCCCCCACCCCCCCCCCCCCCCCAATTTTCAGTATAAAAAAAAAAAAATTGTCTTAAAATTGACCAAAACACATAAAAAACCAAAAAACTAATTTCCAGATTTTGGTCCAAAATTTTCTAAGTCCCACCCGGCCCTCAAATTTTCAGTGTAAAAAATAATAAAAATTTTTTGTCTTAAAATTGACCAAAACGCATAAAAAACAAAAAAAATTTGGGATGTGACAAATTTTCAGTGTAAAAAAAAAAAAAAATTTTTTTTGTCTTCACCGAAACGCATAAAAAACAAAAAAAACTAATTTTCGGATTTTGGTCCAACCTGGACCCAAAATTTTCAGTGCAAAAAAAAATTTTTGGGGGTCTTAAAATTGACCGAAATGCATAAAAAAACAATTTTGGATTTTGGTCCAAAATTTCTAAGTCCACAACGGGACCCCAAATTTTCAGCCTAAATATGAACTCAGGGACTTGGCTTGAAGAAACTTGAATCTCACCCCCCTAAGAATGCTGCATACCAAATATCAAAAGATTCTTATTGCTAGATCTAAAGAAGAAGAAGATTTTTAAAGAATATTCCTCATACTGCACTAATTTAAACATTTGGGCTCCCATAGAAGCCCAAATATGGATCCAGGGAATTGATTTCAATAAAAATGTGAAACAATCTTCCAAAGATGTTATATGTGAAATTTGAAAGCTTTTGGAGCAGTGGTTTCCGAGAAAAGTAGTCTTACATGTTTTTCCCATTACCCACAGTGTTAAAAAATGCGGACTCAGCACTTTTTCAAAGTCCCAGAAAAGTACCCCATGATAAACCGATAGCAATTTTTTTTTATCATTCCATTCTGTTGGTCCTAAGGAAGCTTCACACCAAATAAGAATTCTCAGTGCCGTGTAGTTTTGGAGATATGGGCGTTTTAATTTTTTTCTATTTTTAGCTCCTGCAGTTCCCATGGGCGACGGGAAAAAAAAGTTTGCATAAATTAAGTACTTATGACTCAATAAGCCCTCATATCAAATTTGGCCCAAATCTGCCTCTCGGTTTGGAAAATAGAAATTTTGGGAAGGGCAATATTTTTGCCCCTACCATTATGATGCCAAATATAGACCCACAAACTTCTCTTGAACAAATCTGAGTCTACACCTCAAAAGGAAGCTGCACACCAAATATCAAGTCTCTACTACTGCTGGTTCATGAGAACACTTTTTAAGATTTCAGCACACTTTTTGGGTGTGGCCCTACCAATGGGCGAGGCAACTTGATTTGAACAAAATCAAATTGCGATGTCATAACAAACTATTATCTCAAATATCAATGAAATTGGTTTAGCGGTTTGGAAGGAGAAGGCGCAAACACCATTATCACGGATGACGACAGATGACGGACGACGGACGGTGAGTGATCACTATAGCTCTCCTGACTGAAAGTCAGGTGAGCTAAAAACTACCTATGTTTGAGGACGTTGTCAATGTAAACAACGTCAATGTAAACAAGACAGCAGGCAAACAAAAAGGCCCAAAGTCATAAAACAATTTAATGCAATCAGATGCAAAGCTAGATCTTCATACGAAGAAAAAACAATACATCGGATAGAAGATGCAACAACCTAACACCCCTAGGGTGAGGATGTAACCATGGGGAAGCAACAGAATAATATTCTGTAATAAACGTTAAACTCCCAAGAAATTTTATAAAATTTTTTTTTTAAAAATAGCCAAAAAGCTTAAGAGTTTTAACAGGAAGGGTTCATGGAAGGATAGGGAAGGAATACTTAACAAACAGTGGAATAATCATTAACAAAAATGATGACATCAGGCGTATGTCCCGAAATTGGGAAACATGAAATAATTTTATAATTATTATAAAGTTACAGCCCTGAACGTCAAAAACCACCGTGAACACTTCCATTATCCAGTAACAGCCTTGGATCCATCAATTCTTGCATAGGTTTGTATTTGGCATCCTCAAAAAAGGAGAGTTTAAAGCACAGATGTCATTTCATTGTTGATGACTTTAGGGCCAAACAAACAATGACGTTGGCGCTAATTTGGGTCACTTCCTGGAAACTCCGCAAGCGCGGAGAGTAAAAGTATGGAGGACCAGATAGGACTTTTAATTTTCGGTTTTGCAAGCAAATTTTGGGGATTGGGGGGTTCAAAATTCGTGTTTGGCCCTTGGTAACTTGGGAGTTAGCACCAGCTATGTCTGGGCCATTGGGTTATAGTATAAAAACATATTGTGTTTTCCAGGTAATACTGTAAGGAGGTAAATTTCTAATTCATTTTAAGAAATGTTTTGTGAATCAACTTAAAAAAAAAAGAAAGGATAAAAATGCCTCCCGCCCTCATCAAAAACTGAGGAAAAACTGCCAAAGAAACAAGAAGTTTTTTATAGGCCTGATAACAAATTCTGTGTTGCCTTCTAGCCATGTAAAGCAGGCCTTGACAATTCCATATTTTGGTAAACCTATAACCAGTTTACCCATTTAGTTGTTCATTAACCTATTCTGAAGGTTAATTAAAAATCCAAACACGATACTCCACAGGCATAATCCGAAGGCTGCAGGCCTGAGCTGAGGGAAGGTTTGGGCGGGAAATGTCGAGTTGTGCCTCTTCTGTTAGCAACGCGAAATGACTTCCGACGATAAAAATATCAGCAAAGCAGAAATACTCACTACAAATATAGGAGTTGTGCCTCTTCTATTGGCAGCATTACATATAAGAACGTGTAGTGGTGAATAGGCCCAGAATTGATTTGGCAGTGGCCCCGTCTTACATCAGGCTACAGTGCATTTCAATTTCCATAAAGTGTGACAACATGTTACTAATTATGCTTACAGCTGAATAAGCACAAATTTAATATTTGTTTGTGCACTACTTTCTCCTCAGGCATCTAATATGACGATTGTAAAAAAGTTGGTTAATTCAACCATTTACAGTAATAAATAACTAAATGACAAATGCAAATCTATCGGATGAAATGGTTTTAGCACGCCAAAGGCACACGGGGACGGTATGGGGCAGGCCCCTTTCGACCCTCGGTAACAGTATGTTAGTTTTCTTGTATGTCTGAGCGTGGTAAAGGAGGAGAGAGTTAAGGTACTCAGTTGCACTTGTGCCATTTCTGTTTCTTTTTCTTATCTGGTGGTGGCTGAGTAGGAGAAGGTCGAAAACTCCATCAGCCCATCCTTCCTGAGTTGTAAAGTATTCCCAGAAGTCATCTGTGGTGCCATCAAAATCCAACTTGAGCTCGCCGAAGCGCTCAATGGCTCGTTCATCCAGGCTTTCAATGTACATTCCTAGGGACATGTATGTTGCCTTCACAGTTTCGTACTCGGAGTCCGAGATCGAACTGGTATTGTGGTCTGGTTGGTTGGGGTTGGTTGGAGATCCAGGTACTGTTTGGATAACTTCCATCACCTCCTCCTCCATCTCCTGCTTCTCCTCCCCCCCCCCCCCCCCCCCCCTTTCCGGCCTCTTTGGTGTAGAGGTATGGTTTAGGATTGGTGATGCAGGTTTAGGAGGTGAGTCGACAGTCGTTACCCTCTCCGTCTTCTGTTTCTCGGTAGCAACCCTTTTCTGCTCGATCCACGCCTCCATTCGCCTGGCATTCCGGCATTTGGTGGCTGGTGACTTCTTCTTCATCTTTGGCTTCTTCTTTGCTTCCACGGGTGCCTCGGTGGTAGTCTCCTTTCCCTTCCTCTGGGGTGGACCAGTGCAGGTTGGCCTGCGAAAGGTGCTACCACTCCCAGAGGTGGGCTTTGTCTCGTACTTAATTGTAAGCTGGACACAGTCACTCTCAACCTGGACATTCTAGTTGAGAAGTGAGCTGGCATCCAGCACCAGCAAGGTGTTCTTGATTTTTTCAGGCAGGAAATCCATGTCTAATTGGTAGTTCGCACTCTGAAGTCAGAGGTGTGAATGCATCACCTGACTGGCAAATCTATCAATGAAAGTACTAGCCTTTATACAGTACCACCATTATTGCTTGAAGATTAAATTAATACAACTCTTTATCTTGCATGACTTACAGAAGCACAGCAAATATTTATTACATAAAAACATACAAATTTACATGTTTTGCTTCCAATATCAAGCTTATGATCCCTTATTAAAAATGTTTGAGTATTCTTATAGATTTTACCATTATAAGCATCATGAAATGATTTTGCTTGTTTATTAAGTTTAGTAACTTTCTGTTTCTGTGGCTATATTACGACTGGTAAACAAGTTTGAAGTCACTTTTAGCCAATCACTTACAGTTGTCTTGCTAACTTAAGAGGGTTCCCACGCTAAGCATTGGTTGCCATGTCCTATTAAGGAAGAATTTGTCTTCCACAATAAAGCACTGCATTACTTCACGGGGTACCCACTGAGAATAATGAACTGATATTTCAGTTGTTTGGTATTTAAGTTGATATGACGAACTTAGAAATGTCGTTTCAGATTTTTTTTCATAACGCTGATGATGTGCTGTTAAAACACAAAATGATTGCTTGTATTACATAACAGCTTTTCTTCTTCAAAGTTAAAAATATAAGTAAAGAGGTGAGCATTATTCTAGAATGGATCATGAAACTAAAATAATTAAAGATGAAAGTGTTTAGGTACTGGGTAAAGCATGAGGATATCAGTTTATCTCTTAACTGTTTAACAATCAAGGTAAATCAGACTGCCCCCAGAAGATCAGAAATCATTCTTCAGTTGTTAGAGATACTTTGGACTACCATTTACCTAATGGAAATGGCAATTAGTGGCCAGCATTGTTCACAAAAATCACCATTCATATTTTATTAATGTTTCAATTTTTGCCTCAAAAACAGCTTATTACCCATGGTCATAAGCTTCTTTTTCAGACAAAAAATGAAATTTTTTCAGGCAGAAAATGAAATTTTTTAGTTTTTTTTATGAGAGTGTTGTATTCTTATTAGGTAAAAGGTAAGCTGACAGTATACTTTTATATAATTAGGGATGAGAATGGAAGGTACCTGAATTATCTGAGATAAGCTGAAACTATCATAATTGTACCTGAAAATCAGTGAAGATAACGTTTGTTAAAAAAAAAAGAGGACATATAGTTAAAGCATAACTTGGAAGACATTTTATTTCAAAATGTCTACATGAAAATGGTCTTTAAGATCATTTTCATGTAGATTTATAGAAAATAAAATTTCAGCTATTCCATAAATTATCTGAAATCAACTTTGGTAATTAACCCAAAGTACACAATATCAAAATAAATTATTAAAATATTTTTTTCTTCAAATTTTTCATAAAATTTCAACAAAATAATATCATGTGACATCTCATTGGAACAAGCTCGACGACCTTGTTCCAATGAGACGGTCACATTATAAGTTTTTTGCAAATTTTTGGAAATTTGTTTTTTATCTGCTCTATTTGTAAATTTCGTGGGTGGATGCCACTGACAAATTAGGTAAAGGATTAACGGAATTCTCCGATCCCTGTATAATACACTGTTGGAACTGGTTCTGGAAGCCTGCTCCAACGGTGTATCACATAACAGCATTTCTTCAGCAAATGCAAGGATGTTGTTTCCATTCTAAAATACATCATTGCATAAAACAGTTGACAATATAAACATGATCAACAACATTAAATCCTTAAGGTTGAGACTAGGTGTTTTGGAAGATGCCATGATGGTTCCCATGTATTAATTTTTGGGGGATAAATTTGTGAAATCAGCTGCTTGAGAAATTAGCACAGATATGCTATGCATTAAGTGAGATGAACGATTAAGTTTTGGTGAATTTTGGTAGTTGTTAGGCATACAAGTGCCAAATCTGTGGCAAAAATGTTCTTAAAGGTGACACTAAGAATTAGAGTAAATTTGAAGCTACATAAGAAAAAAAAACCAGATTTTACCACAAAGATTTCGCTGAATTTACATACTAACCTAAACCTCGGGAGGCTACATCTGTTGCAATTAAAATTGGGGTTCTTCCATGCTTGAATTCTGAAAATTAGAAAAAATCTAAAATCCATAAATCACATTAAAACTAAATTTTACTTTTGTCATAAATGCGGTATGCACATTAAGTTTTATGCTTTTCTCATGCACAATTAGGGCGTGTTTACATCATGATGAGCATGGACAAGAAAATTGTATGTTTTGGGTAATTTTGAGTTGCAGGGAGAATCTGCCTGGATATCTCTCTTACTTGCCAATACATGCCACTAGTTGACCAGAATAAAGTGGATAATTCTCCTTGGTAGTTTTGAGCATTGTATCTATTCAGTTTAGCGACACAAGACCAGTAACAACATGCAACAGGTTTAACAAACTATTTTATATTTTCCTGCTTTCGTAATAAGCTATGTGTGAAAGCTGCAAGGACAAATGGTTGTTTTCATGAATTGGACCCTATTTTCATTTAAAAAATCTGCCTTTGATAAGCTTCTTTTAAAGAATAAAAGTGGATATTAATAGAAATAAAATCATCGCTAAGATTTGTGCAATGTTGAGTTACAAAGAGGTGGATTGTTGTGGAGCAGTATATTTGTGAGCATGGACTTTACATGCCCTCTGTGAAATTTTGACTTACTAGTTCTCAGGGCATGATTCTTGTCGTTAGCAAATGAAAGACTATTTCTTTTTTTAAATCCATTTTAAACAAGTTTCCAAAAATGAGCAATACCACTTGAAACAATTTATTTATTGATGTTTAAGGTCACATATTTGCTTGAAACAAAAAAAACTTTTTTCTGGTGCAGTGATTTTGATGAAGAATCATTCAGTGTTATGGGTTAAGAACTGAGAAATACTCTTGACCTTTGGCATCGCCACTGTGAATAAATTATTAATTTAGTATGTACATGTACAAGACAATGGACCTCACAGAGAGGGGCTATCTTTATTTTGATAATAATGCCTCTCTGCTTGGGACCCTTGATTAAAGTTCCCAGACATCTCACTATTTTAGTACAAGGATTTTACTTTACATGTCTGTGTGGGCAGGTACTGATATTCATTCACTCTTGATGGTGAAAAGGGAAATGGGGCAAACCACATCATTGATTGCACTTTGAAGATCATGTTGCTTTAAAAAAAAAAATAGTCAACCCTTTTGCTTAAGAATCTATCCCCACTCCCCCCCCCCCCCCCCCCCAAGATTTTTTAAGGTTGGGCATCTAGGGCCCCTACCCCAACACAATTTTATAGGCAAGGCTCTCCCTAGGATTCCACCCCATCGCCGATGTATATACTTGGGATATCTATTCCTCTCCATTTCAAGTTCATATGGTCAAATGCTGTCAAAATAGTCAAAGAGTGTGTTGGTTACTTTCTGCTAATCAGAAAACATTTGGTAATTACTTCTGAGGGTCCTCAAGTTTCCACTCAGTGACCATGACTGGGTACTGGAATGCAAACTAGAGGTGTGACTGTCCCTGTCCATACCCCTCTGCCGCACCCGTAACCATGATTATTCTGAGATGAAAAGGGGAATAATTCTGGCTAAAAAAAAGTCTGATTGAAACTATAAACGCAGGAGAACAGTTTCCCATGGGAGAAAATCTATGGACAAAATTCAGACATTCTAAGATCAAAAGAGGCATAACTTCTACAAAATGCCCAATCGAAACTTTAATCGCAGGTGCACAGGTTCCCATGGTAGTAAACATCCATACCATACAAAATTCTAGGCCTGCTTTTTCAAGTTGAAAAGGGGCATAATTCTGGCAAAAATAATCCGGACAGAACCATAATCGCAGGTGCACAGGTTCCCATGGCGGTGAACATTCATAGCATGTTTCGAGCAGATTGGTCCATAAACGTCTGAGAAAATCTCCGGACAAAATTATGTCTATGGATGGACAAGGTTATTCCAGTATAACAGCACCCCTCCCCCACCCACAACCCATTGAGGGGGATATAATAATAGG
Organism: Pictodentalium vernedei; assembly: GCA_031216915.1. Lineage (NCBI taxonomy): Eukaryota > Metazoa > Mollusca > Scaphopoda > Dentaliida > Dentaliidae > Pictodentalium > Pictodentalium vernedei. The sequence goes on along the minus strand of CM062297.1, from coordinate 495,223,947 downwards.
TTTATTACTCAAAACAACTGTTCTGTTAAAAATAAATTTCTTGTTCTATACATATAGATGATTTGAGTATTCATCAAAACTTCATATGACTGCACGTGTCAATTATCGTACACATGATTAGTGACCTACTTATTCTATTTTCTTTGCATGGCATCTAAAGCAGGTTACCTGAATGTATGAACTTACTGAGTAGAATTACATTTAACTCTTAACCGCCTGAGTATTTTAAAAATATTTTTCATCGAATCTTGTCATGGCTGTTGTGAAGTCAAAGATTTCATTCCATTTACAGGGGAGAAATTTGGTTAAATGTGCCCAAATTTCACTTATTTCAGTGGAAAGGTATTTTCTATCCAACTGTATCCAACAGCATGCAAGGAGTTAAAGGAAACCGAGTTTAAAACACAAAAAATAAAGTGTGTTTCAGCTATTTATTCATTCACCAACAGCACTTGAAAGAACACAGTGTTTTTTCACGGTTGCAAGTTTTTCACAAATTTCAAAAAACATGTGTATGAAAGTCAGACATATTGTTTGTCAAGAAATTTTGCTCTTTTATGATCCATTCTGTTAAATGAAATCAAACATCATCTTATATCCATGGACAATCCATATTTTAATTGCGGCTGTCCAGTGTCGTGAACAAACTCAGAAATGGTACATGAATTACAGGCCAATTTTTTTTTTTTAAATAGTAAAGAGGCTTCCAAAAGAAAACAGTTAGTTAAAGCTAAGCCCACTGTATGATTGGAAACTCCACTCTGTAGGTGGTTTCATCATAAGTAACCTATCTATGCAGTCCTTATCTCATGTGATACAACCAGTGCATTACAGGTAAATTATTAACCCTCCAGTAGAGAACTGCAGAAAGTGTTTGATCAGGTAATCAGAAAATGGACATTTGTGAACTGAACAATTTCATTTTCTAATGAAAATAACAAGATTAACAAGTGTGTTTGACATCTAACTGTTTGGATAAGAGCAATATGTTATTCTAGTTTGAATAAGTGTAACAGATATTCCTTCGAGATAAATTACTGCAAAAATGCTGACTCATCATCTTTTCAATACCCTCTACAGGACACACTGATAGAACTGGTGGCAATTCTTTTTAACCATTCCATTCTACTGGTCCTAAGGATGCTTCATACCAAATAACAGTTCTCTTTTCTGTGTGGTTTGGGAAATATGGGCTTTTGAATTTTTTTCTGTTTTTAGCCCCTGGGGTTGCCACAGGGCTGTGAAAAGTTTTTTTCGGGCATCAATCAATACTTAGGACCCACTTATATTGCATGCCAAATTTGGTTCAAATTGGCCTACTGGTTCTTTAAATATAAATACTGGGCAGGGACCAAAAAGGATACGCCCCACAGAGAGCCCAAATATTAACCTACCAACTTCCCTTGAACAGACTTTAATCTTCAACACCGAAAGATGTTCCATACCAAATATCAAGGCATTCCCTCTGGTGGTTCGTGATTAGAAGATTTTTAAAGATTTTTAAGCTTTTGGGGCATTAACCAGAGCCCGAATTTGGTAGCTGCTTCATTTGAACAAAATAGAATGGGTATACTCTATAGATGGTCTGTGCAATACATGTTTGAATTTGGCCTAGTGGTTGTGAAGAAGTAGTCAAGTTTAAAAAAGTTAACAGATGCTGGACGACAGACAACAGACGCCAAGTGATGGCAATAGTTCCCACTGACTTGCAGTCAAGTGAACTAAAAATATGATAACATGGCCTACTTATGGGTGCATCATAACAAGTTTTTGCAATACAAGTATAGTGGAAACCTGGTAACTGAAAAGCCTCTTTGCCAATGAAAATTATTCATTTAAAAGGAGTATTCAAGTAACAGGGATTTAGTCACTTACTTATATTCTAGAGACAAGAGGCCCCAGAGGGCCTGAGGGGGCTCACCTGACATGGTAGCCTAAATATCAACCCAGAGAATTGATTTCAACAAGTTGCATCTGCTCCTCCTAAGAAAAGCCTCCTACCAAATATCCAAAGATTCTGACCAGTGGATCTAAAAAAAAGATTTTTAAAGAATATTCCTCATATTGAACTAAGTTATAATTTGGGCTCTCACAGGGAGCCCATATATGAACCCAGGGTCTTGGCTTTAACAAACTTGAATCTCACCCCCCTAAGGATACACCAAATATCAAAACATTCCGACTGCTGGATCTGAAGAAGATTTTTAAAGAAAATTAATCATTTTGAACTAAGTTACAATTCAAGCTCCCACAATGAGCCCAAATATGGACCTAGGGACATGGCTTGAACAAACTTGAATCTTACCCCCTAATGATGCTGCATAAAAAATATCAAAAGCATTCATCTGCTGGATCTGAAGAAGATTTTTAAAGAAAATTCCTCATTTTGAACTAAGTTGTCATTCGGGCTCCCATAGTGAGCCCAAATGTGAACCAAGGGACTTGGCTTGAACAAACTTGAATCTCAGTCCCCTAAGGTTGCTGCATGCCAAATATCAAAACATTCCGACTGCTGAATCTGAAGAAAATTTTTAAAGAAAAATTCCTCATATTGACTAAGTTATAATTCGGGCTCCCATACGGCGCCCAAATATGGACCCAGGAACTTGGCTTTAACAAACTTGAATCCCCCCCCCCACCCCCAAGGATGCTACACACCACATATCAAAACATTCCAACTGCCGGATCTGAAGAAGATTTTTTAAGAAAATTTCTCACTTCGAACTAAGTTACAATTCAAGCTCCCACAGTGAGCCCAAATATGGACCTTGGGACATGGCTTGAACAATCTCATCTCCCTAAGGATGCTGCATACCAAATATCAAAACATTCTGACTGCTGGATCTGAAGAAGAAGATTTTAAAAAAAAATTCCTCATTCTGAGCTAAGTTATCATTCGGGCTCCCCAAGTGAGCTCAAATATGGACCTAGGGACATGGCTTGAACAACCTTGAATCCCCCCTCCACCCCCCACCCCCACCCCACCCCAGGATGCTGCATACCAAATATCAAAACATTCCGACCGCTGGATCTGAAGAAGATTTTTAAAGAAAATTCCTCATTTTGAACTAAGTTATAATTCGGGCTCCCACAGTGAGCCCAAATATGAACCCAGGGATTTGGCTTGAACAAAATTGAATCTCACCCTCTAGCATGGTGCATACCCAATATCAAAAGCTTCTGCCTGCTGGATCTTGAGAAGAAGATTTTCAAAGAAATTTGACTGAAATGCACTAAGTTCAAATTTGGGCTCCTATACTGAGCCCAAATATGAACCCAGGGAGCCGATTTGAACAAATTTGAATCAGATCCACCCCACAATGTTGCATACCAATTATCAAAAGATTCTGCCTGCTGGATCTGGAGAAGAAGATTTTTTAAGAAATTTGCCTCAAATGCACTAAGTTCGAATTCGGGCTTCTATAGTGAGCCCAAATATGAATCCAGGGGGCCGATTTGAACAAACTTGAATCAGATCCACCCCACAATGTTGTATACCAAATATCAAAAGATTCTGCCTGCTGGATCTGGAGAAGAAGATTTTTAAAGAAATTTGCCTGAAATGCACTAAGTTCCAATTCGAGCTTCTATAGTGAGCCCAAATATGAACCCAGGGGGCCGATTTGAACAAACTTGAATCAGATCCACCCCACAAGGTTGCATACCAAATATCAAAAGATTCTGCCTGCTGGATCTGGAGAAGAAGATTTTTAAAGAAATTTGCCTGAAATGCACTAAGTTCCAATTCGAGCTTCTATAGTGAGCCCAAAAATGAACCCAGGGGCCGATTTGAACAAACTTGAATCAGATCCACTCCACACTGTTGCATACCAAATATCAAAAGATTCTGCCTTCTGGATCTGGAGAAGAAGATTTTTAAAGAAATTTACCTGAAATGCACTACGTTCGAATTCGAGCTTCTATAGTGAGCCCAAATATGAACCCTGGATCTGGAGAAGAAGATATTTTGTTTTTCCCATTGCCTACAGTGTTAAAAAGTGCTGACTCCGCACTTTTTCTAAGTCCCGAAACTGTACCCTATGATAAAACCGATGGCATTTTTTTTTACCAATCCTTTCTGTTGGTCCCAAGGAAGTTTCACACCAAATAAAAATTCTCACTGCCATGCAGTTTTGGAGATATGGGCGTTTTAAATTTTTTCTATTTTTAGCTCCTGTGGTTCCCACGGGGCTATGGGAAAAAAAAATGTCGGCGTAAATTAGGTACTTATGACCCAATAAGAACTCACGTAAAATTTGGTTCAAATCGGCCTCGCGGTTTGGAAAATAGAAATTTGGGGCGGGGCCAAGATTTTTGCCCCTCCTTTAACATTGTCAAATATAGCCCCTCGAACTTCTCTTGAACAAACTTGAGTCTACACCTCAAAAAGAAGCTGCATACCAAATATCAAGTCCCTGCAATTGCTGGTTCTTGAGAAGAAGAGTTTTTAAGAATTGGAGCATTTTTGCCCCATCCCTATGCTCAATAGGAATCGAAACCTAATTTGACAAAAAATCAAAATGCCCTTATATAACCCCTACTCACATGAAATTTCATTAATATGCGGCCAGTGGTTTGGGAGAAAAAGGCCCAAACACCACCTTCACGACGGACGACAGACGAAAAGTGATCAGAATTGCCCACCCTGACTTTCAGTCATAATTTTCTTTCAGTCATAAACTTTCATATAATAGATTAAATAAGTGTATTGGATGGACTCAGGCCAAATAGGTCTATAAAAAGGAGAATTTAGTGATATGATAATTTTTTGACATATTAACAGGATTTTAAATTTAACAGTTCTTTTGCTCTATAACTTACAGGTAATTAACAAGTCAAATTTGTACTGAAGGTATGGAAAATGGTTTTGAGTTTGGAAGTTATATTCAATTAACAGGAAGCGTGGTGGCTCAGTGGTAGACTGTTGGACTTCTATGGTAGAGGTCCCGAGTTCGATCCCCATCCAGGACGACCCGCGATGCGGCCTTGGGCAGGCACTTTATCCCGGTTGCCTACATGGGGGCATGATAATGCCGTGTGCTAAGGCGTACTGCATGTTGATGGTGCACATGTCTTCAATTGGTGTAACCCTGCTTGAGCAGAGCTTGAACAGAATTAGAATGTTGAGGAGCCAATACTCGGTGGTTCTCTCCGGGTACTCTGGCTTCCTCCACCCATAAAACTGTCATGGTCACGATTAGCCATTGTGCATAAGTATGTGACCTTAAACACTAATAATAATAATTAAAAATGAAAGTGTCAATGACACTGTAGCTCAACTTGACAAACTTGAACTTGGAAAGTTATAAATGAAATGGCAAAATTGAAGATCATTGGTACCAGTGTCATTTTTTTTGGCCAGTGGCAACATTTTTTGACAGAAACCGAAGAAAATCGATAGCTCCCAGCTAGAGGCCTTCCCAAACAAGCATGCCAGGTTTCAAAGCAATCCGATCATAAATGTGCCCTGTAGGGTGTACAAAAGGGAAATATTGTGGTCTGACTCGACTAAATTCTAAGAACGTTGGCCGTGGCAACATTTTTTGACGGAAATTGAAGAAAATCGATAGCTCCCATCTAGAGGTCTCCCCAAACAAGCATACCAGGTTTCAAAGCAATCAAATCATAAATGTGCCCTGTAGGGTGTGCCAAAGGGAAATATTGTGGTCTGACTAAACTGAGTTCTAAAAACGTTGGCCGCGGCAACATTTTTTGACAGAAATTGAAGAAAATCGATAGCTCCCATCTGGAGGTCACCCCAAACAAGCATGCCAGGTTTCAAAGCAATCCCATCATAAATGTACCCTGTAGGGTGTGCCAATGGGAAATATTGAGTCTTCTGACTAAACTAAGTTCTAAGAATGTTGGCCGCGGCAACATTTTTTGACGGAAATTGAAGAAAATTGATAGCTCCCATCTAGAGGTATCCCCAAAAAAGCATACCAGGTTTCAAAGCAATCTGATCATAAATGGGCCCTGTAGGGTGTGCCAAAGGGAAATATTGAGGTCTGACTAAACTAAGTTCTACGAACGTTGGCCGTGGCAACATTTATTGCCGGAAATTGAAGGAAATCGATAGCTCCCATCTAGAGGTCACCCTAAATAAGCATACCACATTTCAAAGCAATCAAATCATAAATGTGCCCTGTAGGGTGTGCCAAAGGGAAATATTGTGGTTTGACTAAACTAAGTTCTAAGAACGTTGGCCGCGGCAACATTTTTTGACGGAAATTGAAGAAAATCGATAGCTCCCATCTAGAGGTCACCCCAAACAAGCATGCCAGGTTTCAAAGCAATCCGATCATAAATGTACCCTGTAGGGTGTGCCAAAGGGAAATATTGAGTCTTCTGACTAAACTAAGTTCTAAGAACGTTGGCCGCGGCAACATTTTTTTGAGAGAAATTGAAGAAAATCGATAGCTCCCATCTAGAGGTCTACCCAAACAAGCATACAAGCAATCTGATCATAAATGTGCCCTGTAGGGTGTGCCAAAGGGAAATATTGAGGTCTGACTAAACTAAGTTCTACGAACGCTGCCCGTGGCAACATTTTTTGCCGGAAATTGAAGAAAATCGACAGCTCCCATCTAGAGGTCACCCTAAATAAGCACACCAGGTTTCAAAGCAATCAAATCATAAATGTGCCCTGTAGGGTGTGCCAAAGGGAAATATTGTGGTTTGACTAAACTAAGTTCTAAGAACGTTGGCCGCGGCAACATTTTTTGACGGAAATTGAAGAAAATCGATAGCTCCCATCTAGAGGTCACCCCAAACAAGCATACCAAGTTTCAAAGTAATCTGATCATAAATGTGACCTGTGAGGTGTGCCAAAGGAAATTGTGGACGTACGTACTAACGTACTAACGTACGTACGTACGTACGTACGCCGACGGACGAGAAGTGATGGCAATAGCTCAGCTTGACTTTGTCAAGTTGAGCTAAAAAATGGTATGAACCATAACAATAGTATATATAATAGGTCAGCTGGAGTTAATTATACTAGGGAGGTCATGTTTTTATTTAATTTATATTTCGAGTTTACATAATTTTGATTTCTCATAACCATGACAGTATGAGAATATATTTGGCATATAATACATTTGATAAAACACATGGGCATGTTTTATAAATAAACAATCTATATTTAAACTGAGCACCCTGGTGCATGTAATGTGTCCCCATTGTTGTGTGAACAATATGGCTTTCCCTTGTTTTGTTTTCAAAACAGACTTTCATGTGGCATGGATCAAACTGGATATTACAACTCGGGGGTATTAATTCACATTTATTTTTGAGCAGCTATTTTTGCAGGGACCACATCGGGTAATTTCTCAACTCATTTTCTAAAGTACTAATAAAAAGGAACAATTTGGGTCACTGAAGTCTGAATACGCTGTCATTAATAATTTATGAACTGGGAATTTCCCATTCTTCTTCAACATAAAGTTGATAAACACGAGGGCTGAGAATAATAATAAATAACACAAAAGCATGTAGTTTGGGAATTTTATTTTTTTAGCTGAAAATGTGAAAAGATTAAATTGAGAAAAAAACCAACTCCATAACACTTTCATATAATGTTATTTTGATTGAACAACTGAAATTTTTGTGCACATTTTTGTGATGTTTTGCGACGTTTATAATTCCGAAGCGCTCTTACTGGACACAACATCTGTCTAAGGTTTTCCAAAGAAGGTAAAGCTTTAATAACAGTAGGCTCTGGCTATGTATCCGGAAATTGGTTCTTAGCCAAGAATTCCACTTCTGTAGTAAGAGTAATAAAATTACCCACACATACAGAAATGAGAATGTTCTACTGATAAAGTATGAAGCTCACAAACTCTTCTAGCTGAAGCAAAGAAAGCCGTTTTATAAGTAAGATATTTAAATTCAACTTCATCGTACAGCTCAAAAGGAGCTTCTTGCAACTTCAAATGAACCTGAGCTAAATTCCATTTGGGAATAAACTTAAGGTTCGAGGTCTATTGATAGAGAAATTTCTGACTAGCTTGGATAAAGAAAGATCGGATCCAAAAGCCAAATGATCATGATGAACGTGTAAGTCTGAAAACATAAGACCTATAGCCATGATAACAAGACCAATACCGGGTCTGGACCTGCGTCGCTGCATGCAATTGAATCAGCAAACAGGAAGTGGCTGCACGGCAGATCTGAAAATTGCATACACGATACAAATGATCATTATCAGGCTCCAGATGAAATATAAAATCAATCCCTTGCATAGAAGCCGAGAAAAGTTTGACGAAAAATTTCAATGTTCAGTGGGTACAGTAAAATTTCAAAGTATCGGCAAACAGGAAGTGGCTGCACAGCAGATCTGAAAATTGCTTACACGATACAACTCATCATTATGAAGCAGCAGACCAAATATAAAATCAATCCCTTGCATAGAAGCTGAGAAAACCTTGACGGAAAATTTCAATGTTTAGTGGGTACAGTAAGATTTCAAAGTATCGGCAAACAGGAAGTGGCTGCACGGCAGATCTGAAAATTGCTTACACGATACAACTCATCATTATGAAGCAGCAGACCAAATATAAAATCAATCCCTTGCATAGAAGCTGAGAAAACCTTGACGGAAAATTTCAATGTTCAGTGGGTACAGTAAGATTTCAAAGTATCGGCAAACAGGAAGTGGCTGCACGGCAGATCTGAAAATTGCTTACACGATACAACTCATCATTATGAAGCAGCAGACCTAATATAAAATCAATCCTTTGCATAGAAGCCGAGAAACCCTTAACGGAAAATTTCAATGTTCAGTAGGTACAGTAAAATTTCAAAGTATTGGCAAACAGGAAGTGGCTGCACGGCAGATCTGAAAATTGCTTACATGATACAACTCATCATTATGAAGCAGCAGAACAAATATAAAATCATTCCCTTTCATAGAAGCCAAGAAAACTTTGACAGAAAAAGTGTTTCGGATGGATGGACGGACTGACGGACTGACAGATGGAGTCGAGCGGTTACTAGACCTGCTTCGCCGATGGCGACGCAGGTAAAAAAAATGGGCTGCAGTTTTAATACGTCAAAACTGTAGACCAAAAAATTGGCAATTGTCCGCACACCAACGGAAGAAGACTCTCCACTTAACCGCATAGTTAAACGAAGAGGAGGTCCCCCTGCAGTCAGAAGGATAGGAATGAGTACCGCCCTGACTCCAGAGGTAAGCCACTAATGCGGAATTGACCGACAAATCTGAACATGGACGTTCCCTACATGAACTATCCAAGCTTACGGACTAGCCAAATAGACAACCTCTGTATGATGCTCTGTGTTTCTTCAGGAACTAAGAGTCCCAAAGACCCTAACACTTAAATCTGCAGCAATCAGGAAGGCACTGCAACCCGAAAGACTGGCATCCGCCATAAACGTGAAGACCAGATCCAGAAATTGAAGCAGAACTCACTGAATCAACCATTGAAAGTCCACCCAAAACTATTTCCTTTGTTTAACTTGGTCTGCTAAAACAATCTGAGCGAATGCATTTGACACTCCAGTTCTGAATGAAGAATAACTGGAGAGGACGCGTGTGAAATCGACTTAGTGGAATCAGCTCTGCACAGTCTCTCAATCTCATAAACACCCTTGTTAATACTGTAAGGGAATTTAGAACACAAGCATAATAGCTGACCCGCTTAGCCCTGGTTATGGGAAGATGGACCAGATTGCAATGAATCTCGGAACTCTTTCTCAAAAGAATGAAGGACATTGATGGAGTGAAATCCGACTTCTTTCATTTACAAAGAAACCTAGACGTCGGAATAACAGAAGCAGACTCTGCACAGCGTTCTAAATCATACCTTCGTTGCCGTATCTAGAAGAATATCATCCAGATAAGGCGACGTCATCACTGCCGAATGAGATCAGAAAAAAGACATGACCAAGTTCATTATTCGAGTGAACACTCAAGGGTCCAGACTTAGACCGAAATACATCACTTTGGACTGGTAAACCTCCCCTGTATGGCAAAAAGACGATACTTCTGTATGCCAGATGGACCAAGACGTGAAGTACGCTGCAAAATCGATCACTTGGAGGCTTGTTCGTACCAACCGGATAGTTTCATGTAAAACTTTGAAGCTTTTATCAATTTGATTATGTAGCTCAAGTCTATAACTGATCAGAACAAGCTGTCTGGCTTCAGCACAAGAACAATGACTGTAGAATCCTGTAGAAATGGAATTCTCTACAAACTCTATTGCCACCTTTTCTAACAGAGAAGGAACTTCTAAAAGAAGAGACTCTCTCTTGAAACAAGAGGCCCCGCAGGGCCTGAAGTGCTCATCTTGAACAGAACACAATATAAACAGAGTCCAAGAATGAGTACATTAAGCAAGCCATCTCCATAGGCTACACTGTTAATCCTCGAGTCCCTCAGAAGTGACAAAAATAATCTGGGCATCATGCCTTTTTTTCAGTTGAAGAAGTAAAATGTGGAGCTCCCCTACGAAGCCCCTTGATACAACCTATGTGGATTAATCTTAGTTACACATCTTTAGAGGGTACTGAATACAAAATTTTTAATTTTTCAGCAAAATGGCCAATTCCGTCTCCCATAGGGAGCCCAAATATTAAGCCAGGCTCTCGCTTTGAACACAGTTGAATCTGTCTACCCTAGAGATGTTGTGTACCAAAGATGAAAGCATTTTGACTGTTGGATCTGGAGAAGAGAAATTTTAAAGAAATTTCTTCATATTGCACTAAGTTAAAATTTGGGCTGCAATTGCGAGCTCAAATATTAACCTATGGATCCGATTTGAACAAACTTGAATCTGACCCCCCTAGAGAAGTTGTATACCAAATATGAAAGCGTTCTGACTAGTGGATCTGAAGAAGAAGATTTTTGAAGAAATTCCCTCATTTTGTACCAAGTTAAATTTCAGGTGCCCATATGGCACCCAAATATTAACCCAGGCACTCGAATTGAACAAACTGGAATCTGATCCCCCTAGAGATGTTGTACACCAAATATGAAAGCATTCCGACTGGTGGATCTGGAGAAGATTTTTAAAGAAATTTCCTCATATTGCACTAAGTAAAAATTTGAGCTACCATAGCGAGCCCAAAAATACACCTAGGAATCTGATTTGAACAAACTTGAATCTGACCCCCCTAGAGATGTTGCATACCAAATATGAAAGCATTCTGACTGGTGGATCTGAAGAAGAAGATTTTTAGAAATTATCCCCCATATAGAACAAAGTTAAAATTCGGGCTTCTGTAGGAAGCCTAAATATTTACCTAGGCACTTGGTTTGAACAATCTTGAATCTGACCCTCATAACAATGATGTATGCCAAACATTAAAAGATTCTGACTGGTGGTTCTGAAGAAGAAGATTTTTAAAGAATATTCCCCATATTACCCTATGTTAAAAATTCGGGCTTCTGTAGTGAGCCCAAATATGAACCAATGAGCTTTATTTCAACAAACTTGTATCTGACCCCCCTGTGAATGCTGTATACCGAATATCAAAAGATTCTGATGATTGGCTCTGGAGAAAAGATTTTTAAAAATGTTTGCAAATATGCTGACTCAGCATTTTTTCGATGCCCATTACCGACAGACTGGCATCCGCCATAAACGTGAAGACCAGATCTAGAAATTGAAGCAGAACTCACTGAATCAACCATTGAAGGTCCACCCAAAACTAATTCCCTTGTTTAACTAGGTCTGCTAAAACAATCTGAGCGAATGCATTTGACACTCCATTTCTGAATGAAGAATAACTTGGAGAGGACGCGTGCGAAATTGACTTAATGGAATCAGCTTTGCACAGTCTCTCAATCTCATAAACACCCTTGTTAATACTGTAAGGGAATTTAGAACACAAGCATAATAGATGACCCGCTAAGCCCTGGTTATGGGAAGACGGATCAGATTGCAATGAATCTCGGAACTCTTTCTCAAAAGAATGAAAGACACTGATGGAATGAAATCCGACTTCTTTCATTTACAAAGAAACCTAGACGTCGGAATAACAGAAGTAGACTCTGCACACCGCTCTAAAGCATACCTTCATTGCCGTGTCTAGAAGAATATCGTCCAGATAAGCTGACGTCATCACTGCCGAATGAGATCAGAAATAAGACATGACCGAGTTCATTATTCGAGTGAACGCTCAAGGGTCCAGACTTAGACTGAAATACATCACTTTGGACTGGTAAACCTCCCCTGTATGGCAAAAAGACGATACTTCTGTATGCCAGATGGACCAAGACGTGAAGTACGCTGCAAAATCGATCACTTGGAGGCTTGTTCGTACCGACCGGATAGTTTCATGTAAAACTTTAAGCTTTTATCAATTTGATTATGTAGCTCAAGTCTATAACTGATCAGAACAAGCTGTCTGGCTTCAGCACAAGAACAATGACTGTAGAATCCTGTAGAAATGGAATTCTCTACAAACTCTATTGCCACCTTTTCTAACAGAGAAGGAACTTCTAAAAGAAGAGACTCTCTCTTGAAACAAGAGGCCCCGCCGGGGCCTGAAGTGCTCATCTTGAACAGAACACAATATAAACAGAGTCCAAGAATGAGTACATTAAGCAAGCCTTCTCCATAGGCTACACTGTCAATCCTTGAGTCCCTCAGAAGTGACAAAAATAATCTGGGCATCATGCCTTTTTTTCAGTTGAAGAAGTAAAATGTAGAGCTCCCCTACGAAGCCCCTTGATACAACCTATGTGGATTAATCTTAGTTACACACCTTTAGAGGGTACTGAATACAAAATTTTCAATTCTTCAGCAAAATGGCCAATTCCGTCTCCCATAGGGAGCCCAAATATTAAGCCAGGCTCTCGATTTGAACACAGTTGAATCTGACTACCCTAGGATGTTGTGTACCAAATATGAAAGCATTCTGACCGTTGGATCTGAAGAAGAGAAATTTTAAAGAAATTTCTTCATATTGCACTAAGTTAAAATTTGGGCTTCGATTGCGAGCCCAAATATTAACCTGTGGATCCAATTTGAACAAACTTGAATCTGACCCCCCTAGAGATGTTGTATACCAAATATGAAAGCATTCTGACTAGTGGATCTGAAGAAGAAGATTTTTGAAGAAATTCCCTCATTCTGTACCAAGTTAAATTTCAGGTGCCCATATGGCACCCAAATATTAACCCAGGCACTCGAATTGAACAAACTGGAATCTGATCCCCCTAGAGATGTTGTATACCAAATATGAAAGCATTCCGACTGGTGGATCTGGAGAAGATTTTTAAAGAAATTTCCTCATATTGCACTAAGTAAAAATTTGGGCTACCATAGCGAGCCCTAAAATACACCTAGGAATCTGATTTGAACAAACTTGAATCTGACCCCCCCCCCCCCCCCCCCCCTAGAGATGTTGCATACCAAACATGAAAGCATTCTGACTGGTGTATTTGAAGAAGATGATTTTTTAAAATTATCCCTCATATTGAACAAAGCTAAAATTCAGGCTTCTGTAGGAAGCCTAAATATTTACCTAGGCACTTGGTTTGAACAATCTTGAATCTGACCCTCATAACAATGATGTATGCCAAACATTAAAAGATTCTGACTGGTGGTTCTGAAGAAGATGATTTTTAAAGAATATTCCCCATATTACCCGATGTTAAAACTTCGGGCTCCTGTAGAGAGCCCAAATATGAACCAATGAGCTTTATTTCAACAAACTTGTATCTGACCCCCCTGTGAATGCTGTATACCGAATATCAAAAGATTCTGATGATTGGTTCTGGAGAAAAGATTTTAAAAAATTTTTGCAAATATGCTGACTCAGCATTTTTTTCGATGCCCATTACAGAACACCCTAAGATAACAGATGGCAATTTTTTTTACTATTCAATTCTACTAGTCCTAAGGATACTTCATAGCAAATAACAGCTCTTTGTTCCATGTGGTTTGGGAAATATGGGCGTTTGAAAATATTTCTATTTTTAGCTCCCAGGGTTCCCATGGGGATGCAGGAATTTTTTTTTTTTGCATGGGTAAAGTACTTATGACCCAATAATACCACATACCAAATTAGGTTCATACCGGACAATCCTTTCAAAAAAACAAAAATTTTGAACGGGGCAAAAAATCTCTACTCCTCCCATTTGAACAAACTTGATTCTACACCTCAAAAGGAAGCCCATAGCAAATATCAAGTCATTGTACACACTGGTTCTTGAGAAGAAGATTTTAAAAATATTTTGGGGCATTTTCTCCCACTCCCTCCATATGAGGTTGAGCATGTTGAGTTGAACAAAAATGCAATGCCCCTTTGCGACCATCACTCACACAAACTTTCACTTGAATTGGCCCAGTGGCTTTGGAGGAGAAGACCAAAATATGGTGTTGACGGACAACGGACGGACGGAGAGTGATGAGATTAGCTCAGCTTGACTTTGTCAAGATGAGCTAAAAATGCCATTAGATTTGTCCAACCAGACTTCTAGTAAGGGGAGGCTTAGATCAGAATAACAGCCGAAGACCACTTTTGACTGCATTCCTATCCACTTATCTTCCGTTATCTCTATCCAGATGGAAGCGAAAATCGATAAACCTCTGCCAACTGGAGAACAATAGAGGTCTAGAATATCACTAATAGGACTTCCGAGGCTTACGGGAAGAGAAACTACGTCCTCCCCGAGAACCTCCTGAAGCCGTCAGCTTAAAGGCATTGGACTTAATAGTCCATTCCGAACTTACGCCCCTACCAGAATCGCAAGATTCATGGTTTCCCGAAATGACGTACGAGGGTTCAAGATCCACACGAGGAACCCTTCTTTGACAACTTAGAAAAGAAGTCTCCTCGCCTACTATATTAAGCAGATGACTGCTGTTGCGAAACCGACCTTAACAACAAGGTGTTAATTGTCTTATGGTAGTTCCTCGTACACAAGGATAATTAGCCACAAGACAAGAATGACCAGAAACCAGCGTGACTCTGAGTGAGCTTAACCTGATCATCCATCAATTTAGACGATGCAAAAGCTCTGTCAGGTCTAATCTACTCCAAATTAGCCACTGAAAGGTGGAGTGATACATGGCAAACATGATAGCTATGGAAAGGACCCTGAGCAGCAAAAATGTTGTCAAAATCCTTTCCGCTAAGATGCTGAGTCAAAGCCATAATAAGGCCTGCGTACAACATTGCGTCCAAAACCGCACAACTGGAATCAACAGAAGATTCCAGAATGTCGGAACGGAATATAATGAAGCGGGCAATGAAATATCTAATTCCGACGCCCGCTCATGCAACACAGATGAGCTCTCATAAGGTCTACGCCTTCCACTTTCATAATGTGATCCAGAAAACGGTAAATGAAGAGAAGCATATGATAAGAAACCGCCTTTCTTATACTATTTGCTAGGCCAAGGGTGGCATCGTCAAGCAGGCCAAAGGCCTCCGACACCTGAGCAGAATGACCCGAGATAACTGGTATGCTGTGATAAGCTGCGCAATCTGCGACAGCATATCCGTGATGGAAGCTTGCAGAGCAGCGGTCTTCTGTTCTTCGCCACATGCTGCTCACGGAACCGAGATCTGACCAGATCTTTTTAATGCATGTCACGTATATATATGCCTCAAACCACTAGTTGCAGGTTAATCTGACATCAGTGGTGACGACTGGGAACACCTCCGTGGAACAGCTTGAACATCCGAAAGTTGGACAGCTAGTCTGCAGTCTAACGTGCTTCGTCGATGAAGCAGAGGAAGAAGACAAAGTTGCAACCAGCCCCGGCTGCAGTGTGGAAGGAGCGTCCTGGACCGCAAGCTCGAACGGACGCCCCAACTCACTGAAGTCTCTCGAAGCGGAAACAGTCAACCCCAACTGCTGACGGAACGGAGAGGGCTCTCCAACTCACGATCTGACCCCAGATCTCGTTGAGAAACTTGTGGGCTTCTACCCCTTAGCATGCTTTTCCATGAAAGAAGAGGAAGCCGTAAAAGCAGCCGACCCTGACTGAAGTGTGGAAGGAGCATTCAGAATTGCAGGCGAGGACGGCTGCTCCGACTCACTGAAGTTTCTTGCAACCGAAACAGTTAACCTAGACTGCTGACGGGATGGAGAGGGTTCTCCAACTCGAGATCTGGCCCCAAATCTCGCCAAGTGTCCCACAGAGAAACTTTCAGGCTTCTTCCCCTTTGCCGTCGTCGCTGGGTGAGCTTTTGTTTTTGAGGTGCTCGCTCTACCCATGTCTACACTTCTCGACCGCAACGGACCTACCCGGTGTCCCACAAATTGGGGAACCGCTTCACCGGTCGAGCTAGCTGCATGCAAAGGATTAAGAGAACTAACTAGAGACCTCAATCCTTACTAATAATCATGAACACCTTGGCAGCTAGCTCTGTTTACTCATCTGAGTGCGGCGACGGCAGCACGTAACGGACAGGTTTCAAAGTACCATCACCATGTTCTTGTTCCTTTGAAAAAGAGACTGAAAGACTAGAATTAGCCTGCAGTGAAAGTTCCAACATCGGAACTTCACCGCCCACCACACAGGTCGACACCCGCTTCCAACGTTTCGCATCTCAATAGTACAATTATTGAAGGAGTGCAGCGACTACAGGCAAGACAACAAGCATGTAAATCCAAGACAGACTTCCTGGACTTACGCTATGTACCAAATTATTCATAGTAGATACAATAATTATGAAGCCAAAATCATTAAGTCTGCTACACTCCCCAAAAAATAATACAGAAAAAAACATAGCAAGGATACATAACATAGACAATAACAAAAATTTTCGAAAAGAAATAAATAAATTTTTTCGAAAAATTTTGAATGAAGCCTGGGTACCCCAAGGGAACCTCATGAGCCCAAGGGCATCCCAATAGAGCCAAGGTGTGGACAAGCATTACATAATTGAAGATAAACTACCAGAATAAGGTATAATATGTATCCTATTAGAAAAACATTAACTGTTCTATACTAAATACTGAATTAATATGTATCCACAGAAAACGTCAAGAGGAAAAAACGGAAACTAACCAAACAAACAGGCACAACAGAGGCCTGTAGCCAGTAGCCGATCAACAACCACCTGATGCAAAGCTAGATCTTCATAGGAAGAAAAAACAATGCATGTGGTAGTAGATGCATGAATACAAAACATCCTGAACAGTAAAGGAACAGGATGTAAACACGGAGGATAAATGGAATACCCATTTCGTAAAACAAGTTAAACTCCCAAGAATTTTAATAAAAAATTCGCAATAAAAAAGCCGAAAAACTTGGGAATCTAACAGGAGGGTTCAGGAGAGGAAAGGGAATTAACACTAACAAAACAACAGTGGAGTCATAGTAAAAATGACGACATTCAGGCGCATTTTCCCGAAAATAGGAAACATGAATAATTTTTTTATAAAAATTATAAAGTTACAGCCCTGAACATCGAAAACCACCGTTATTCACTTCCAACATCCTGCTACACTGTTGATTCCATGAAAACCATCATTGATTTGTGTCTGGCATCTTCAATGAAAGTGTCAATGACACTGTAGCTTAACTTGTGTGTTGTGTTTGATGAAAAGGATAATGTTCAATATTTATGAAAGGATTATGAAATAAGACAAGAATTGTGATAATTGGGAATATGTTCATTTCTGTTCCCTGTATGCTATGTTTTTGATAAAAATAATATGAGGTGTACACTGTACTAAAGAGCTGAGGGGTGGGTTAATATGACCTCACAGTTAATGTATGTGGCCCTCCGTATATCAAAAGTTACCAAGTTACAGTGAAATTATTCCGAAACGAGTCATCCTATCAAGTTACATTGAAATCCCTTCATAAATATGGCCTGTAGACTGTGCTAAAGGTTTTCGAGGCTTCGGGCCCCTGTAGCCGTCAGTTTTCCAATTGCGTCCAAAGGGGACGTTCTCATCTAGACATTATATGAAGTCAACCTACCAAGTTACAATGAAATCCCTTCATAAATATGACCTGTAGACTGTGCTAAAGGTTTTGTGGTTTTGGGCCCGGGAAGCCGTCAAGGCAAGATGATCACGACCAAAAGAGGACGTTCTCATCTTGACATTATTTGGAGTCATCCTACCAAGGTACAATGAAATCCCTTCATAAATATCACCTGTAGACTGTGCTAAAGGCTTTTGGGCTTCAGGCCCCTGCAGCCGTCACAGTTGCCTAATGGTGTCCAAAAGGGGCTGTTCTCATCCAGACATTATATGAAGTCAAACCTACCAAGTTTCAAAGAAATCCCTTCATAAATATGAACTGAAGACTGTGCTAAAGGTTTTCGGGCTTTGGGCTCGGGCAGCCATCATGGTTGAATGATCGCAACCAAAAGAGGACATTCTCATCTGGGCATCATCTTGAGTGATCCTACGAAGTTACAATGAAATCCCTTCATAAATATGACCTGTAGACTGTGCTCAAGATTTTCGGGCTTCGGGCACCTGTAGCCATCACAGTTGGCCAATCACGACCAAAAGGGGATATCATCTAGGCATTATATGGAGTCAACCTAACAAGTTACAATGAAATCCTTCCATAAATACAACCTATAGACTATGCTAAAGGTTTTTGGGCTCAGGCAGCCATCAAGGCTGAATGATCGTGACCAAAAGGCCAAAACCCTATAGACTATGCTAAAGGTTTTTGAGCTCAGGCAGCCATCAAGGCTGAATGATCGTGACCACAAGGGTACGTTCTCATCTAGACATTATTTGGAGTCATCCTAACAAGCTACAATGAAATCCCTTCATAATTATGACCTGTAGACTGTTCTAAAGGTTTTCGGGCTTTGGGACCCTGTAGCTGTCACAGTTGCCCAATCATGTCCAAAAGGGGACGTTCTCATCTAGACATTATATGAAGTCAAACCTACCAAGTTACAATGAAATCCCTTCATAAATATGACCTGTTGACTGTGCTAAAGGTATTCAGGTTTCGGGCTCGGGGAGCCATAATGGTTGAATGGTCACAACCAAAAGGGAACATTCTCATCTGAGCATCATCTGGAGTGATCCTACGAAGTTACAATGAAATCCCTTCATAAATATGACCTGCAGACTGTACTCAAGATTTTCGGGCTTCGGGCACCTGTAGCCATCACAGTTGACCAATCACAACCAAAAGGGGATGTAGCATCATCTGGAGTGATCCTACGAAGTTACAATGAAATCCCTTCATAAATATGACCTGCAGACTGTACTCAAGATTTTCGGGCTTCGGGCACCTGTAGCCATCACAGTTGACCAATCACAACCAAAAGGGGATGTCATCATCTAGGCATTATATGGAGTCAACCTAACAATTTACAATGAAATCCTTCCATAAATATGACCTATAGACTATGCTAAAGGTCTTTGGGCTTGGGCTGCCATAAAGGCTGAATGATCGCGACCAAAAGGGGATGTTCTCATCTAGACATTATTTGGAGTCATCCTACCAAGCTACAATGAAATCCCTTCATAATTATGACCGGTAGACTATTTTAAAGGTTTTCGGGCTTTGGGCCCCTGTAGCCGTCACAGTTGCCCAATCGTGTCCAAAAGGGGATGTTCTCATCTAGACATTATATGAAGTCAAACCTACCAAGTTACAATGAAATCCCTTCATAAATATGAACTTAAAACTGTGCTAAAGGTTTTTGGGCTTTGGGCTCGGGCAGCCATCATGGTTGAATGATCACAACCAAAGGGGACAATCTCATCTGGAGTGATCCTACGAAGTTACACTGAAATCCCTTTATAAATATGACCTGTAGACTGTGCTCAAGGTTTTCGGGCTTTGGGCACCTGTAGCCATCAAAGTTGACCAATTACGACAAAAAGGGGATGTCATAATCTAGGCATTATATGGAGTCAACCTAACAGGTTACGATGAAATCTTTCCATAAATATGACCTTTTGCCTATGCTAATGGTTTTTGGGCTCGGGCACCCATCAAGGATGAATGATCGCGATCGAAATGGGACGTTCTCATCGAGACATTATTTGGAGTCATCCCGCCAAGTTACAATGAAATCCCTTCATAAATATGACCTGTAGACTGTGCAAAAGGTTTTCAGGCTTCAGGCCCCTGTAGCCGTCACAGTTGCCCAATCAGGACCAAAAAGGGACTTTCTCATCTAGATATTATATGAAGTCAACCCACCAAGTTACAATGAAATTCCTCAATAAATGTTAAAAAATTTATAGTAATTTATATATTTTTTATACTTACCAATGACCCAGACTTAGCTGGTGCTAACTCTAATATTCTAGGACCAAACACAAATTTTGCCCCCCCCCCCCCCCCCAATCCCCAAAATTTGCATCACAATCCAAAAATTAGATGTCCTATGTGGTCCTCCATACTTTTATCCACTGCACGTGCGCAGTAGTCAAGAAAGTCCGAAATTGGTACCAAATCCTCATTCTTGCAACCAGTGCCTGGTAAGTGTTATGTAATCAGCGGGGAGGTATGCGTTCCCAACTCCTGGGAGGACCATCCCTGTCTGGGTCATTGGTAAGTATAAAAAATATATAAATTACTATAAATTTTTCAACATTTTTATACTGTACCAATGACCCAGACTTAGCTGAATAGAAACAAGAGGCCCCAGGGGGGCCTGAGGGCGCTCACCTGACATGGTAGCCTAAATATCAACCCAGAGAATTGATTTCAACAAGTTGCATCTGCTCCTCCTAAGAAAATCTAAAACCAAATATCCAACGATTCTGACCAGTGGATCTAAAAAAAAGGAAGATTTTTAAAGAATATTCCTCATATTGAACGAAGTTATACTTCGGGCTCCCACAGGGAGCCCATATATGAACCCAGGAACTTGGCTTTTTAACAAACTTGAATCTCACCCCCCTAAGGATGCTGCACACCAAATATCAAAACATTCCAACTGCTGGATCTGAAGAAGATTTTTTAAGAAAATTCCTCATTTTGAACCAAGTTACAATTTGAGCTCCCACAGTGAGTCCAAATATTGACCTAGGGACATGGCTTGAACAAACTTGAATCTCACCCCCCTAAGGATGCTGCATACCAAATATCAAAACATTCTGACTGCTGGATCTGAAGAAGATTTTTAAAGAAAACTCCTCATTTTGAACCAAGTTACAATTTGAGCTCCCACAGTGAGTCCAAATATTGACCTAGGGACATGGCTTGAACAAACTTGAATCTCACCCCCCTAAGGATGCTGCATACCAAATATCAAAACATTCTGACTGCTGGATCTGAAGAAGATTTTTAAAGAAAATTCCTCATTTTGAACTAAGTTATAATTCGGGCTACCACACTGAGCCCAAATATGAACCCAGGGACTTGGCTTGAACAAACTTGAATCTCACCTAAGCATGGTGCATACCCAACATCAAAAGATTCTGTCTGCTGGATCTTGAGAAGAAGATTTTCAAAGAAATTTGCCTGAAATGCACTAAGTTCAAATTTGGTCTCCTATACTAAGCCCAAATATAAACCCAGGGGTCCGATTTGAACAAACTTGAATCAGATCCACCCGACAATGTTGCATACCAAATATCAAAAGATTCTGAATGCTGGATCTGGAGAAGATTTTTTAAGAAATTTGCCTCAAATGCACTAAGTTCGAATTCGGGCTTCTATAGTGAGCCCAAATATGAATCCAGGGTGCCAATTTGAACAAACTTGAATCAGATCCACCCCACAATGTTGCATACCAAATATCAAAAGATTCTGCCTGCTGGATCTGGAGAAGATGATTTTTGAAGAAATTTGCCTGAAATGCACTAAGTTCGAATTCAAGCTTCATTAGTGAGCCCAAATATGAATCTAGGGAGCCGATTTGAACAAACTTGAATCAGATCCACCCCACAATGTTGCATACCAAATATCAAAAGATTCTGCCTGCTGGATCTGGAGAAGAAGATTTTTTAAGAAATTTACATGAAATGCACTAAGTTCGAAATCAGGCTCCTATACTGAGCCCAAATATGAACCCAGCGGGCCAATTTGAACAAACTTGAATCAGATCCACCCTACAATGTTGCATACCAAATATCAAAAGATTCTGCCTGCTGGATCTGGAGAAGATTTTTTAATGTTTTTCCCATTGCCTACAGTGTTAAAAAGTGCTGACTCAGCACTTTTTCAAAATCCTGAAAAAAGTACCTTGTGGTCAAACCAATAGGGATTTTTTTTTAACCATTCTATTCTACTGGATAAAAGTAAGCTTTATACAAAATAAGAATTCTCTGTGCCATGTAGTTTTGGAGATATGGCAGTTTTAAGGTTTTTCCTATTTTTAGCTCCCGAGGTTCCCACGGGGCAATGAGAACATTTTTTTTTTGCATCAATCAACTACTTATGACCCATTATCATCTCATATCAAATTTGGTTCAAATCGACCTCACGGTTCAGAAAATAGAAATTTTAGGCGTGGCCAAAATTTTTGCCCCTCCCATAACGAAGGATTCTAAACCTCAAAAGGACTCTGTATACCATATATCAAGTCTCTGCTACTGGTGGTTCATTAGACGAAGATTTACAAAAAATTTGGCCAGTTTTTCCACACCCCTCTGCTCAATATGAGCCGAAACCTAATTTGCATAAAAATCAAAATGCCCCTATATAACCACTACTAACATGAAATTTAATTAAAATGCGGCCAGTGGTTTAGGAGAAAGAGGCTCAAACACCACCTTCACGCAGGACGACGGACAGAGGGACAACGGACGAAGAGTGATAAGAAAAGCTCACCCTGACTTTCAGTCAGGTGAGCTAAAAAGGCTGGAGGGCCCAGGACATACAGGAAAATCCAATAGGCTCAATTACATGTAAACAGAATTATACCCTCAAGGAAAAGAGAACAGGTTTTACATGTACCTTTCTAGTTTTAACCAAATAAGAAAGACACAATACCATTCCGTAATTGAGCACAATAACATCAATGATCTCTATTAACATCCAGTATAACCCATTATACTAATCTTTTTAAAGGAAAGCCAATAAATAAAGATAGTTCAAAGAATAAGACTCTTTATACTCATTTAAAAGTGTCCGAGGATTGTATATTAGCGCTCGTATGACACGTGACATATACAAATGCTTCACACCGAGCTACACTTTAAAAATATTTCATAAATGAGATAGACATTAGCTTTATACTTTAAAACCATCCCGGCACCGACTTGGAATTACTGACTCCAGAGGAGGTATTCCCTTGCTTTTCACTATAAAGCAGGTGATATAAGGGAACACGACCTCCCCCCCCCCCCCCCCCCCCATTCCCCCTTCCCATTGCTCTGGGTCAATACCCCAGAACGAAGAGGGCAGCAGGACAGAGTTACTACCGGAACAGTAAGCCTGCATAACTATAGTTGCAACTGTTTAGTGGACGACATTCTCAGCAACAGATAACAGACCTAAACAACGTAGGTCGTCAGAAATGGACTCAATATTTCTAAGATAAAAATTTTTGAACGTGGAAGGCTGAGACCAATATGCAGCCTTCATCAGATCGGTAATAGCAACACTATTAGCATAAGCCCAAGGTGTAGACAGTGCTCTTACTTCATGTGCCAAAATCTTAAGCACAGACTGCTGAGTTGAAGATAATTTTTCATAAGCAGTACGGACAGTTAATTGAATCCACCTTGCAACAGAATGGACTGTGATGTCCTTTCTATTAGGCAGCAGAGACAGAAAGAAACGCTTACGTCCCTTTCTGATAAACTCAGATCTACGTTTGTAAATGCGCATGGCTCTAACTGGGCAGAGCAAAGGCCTATGACCATCTGAAGATGGAAGAGCCTTAATAACAATAGGTTCAGGATACTTATTAGGAGCCTGATTCTTAGCCAAAAATCCAGCATTAGTAGTTAAAGTAATAGTATTACCAACACTACGATAGTGAGAATCATCGACCGATAGTGCATGAAGCTCACTAACTCTTCTGGCAGAAGAGAAGGCTAAGAGAAAAGCTGTCTTATAAGATAAGAATTTGAAGTCCACTGTATCAAGGGGCTCAAATGGCGCTTCTTTTAGCTTCAGAAGAACCCAAGTTAAATTCCACTTAGGAATTAACCTAAGGGTTCTTAGTCTATTTATCGAAAAGTTTTTCACTAACTTAGATAAAGAGACATTAGATCCAATCTGTAACCTATCATGATGAGCATAGGTATCCGATAGCATAGACCTATAACCCTTAATGGTTATTGGCTGCAGTTTGATCTCGTCAAACAAGTAGACCAGAAAATTAGGAATGTCTGAAATGGAGGGATCATAAATATCAATAGAATGATCCCCACACCACAAATAGAAAACCTTACACTTAGCAGCATAATTTAGCGAAGAGGAGGTCCTCCTACAGTTAGAAATTGCGTCCACTGCTCGTCCTGTAAAATGCTTGCCATGCAAGAAGGACCGCACAACAGAAATATGTGAAGGTTGAGACCTTGCGGGTTGTGATGCAGTGTGCGTGATTTCCCCTGGGAAAAAAGGTCCTCCCGTGGAAGAAGCTTCTGCGAAATGTCCCACAACAGACACCTGAGTAGATTTATCCCTGGTCTCTGGGGTGACAGAGATGCTACCAACAGAATCTTGCAGTGAGATTGCTTGATTTTTAGCAATATCTGCTGAATCAACGGAGCTGGAGGATACGCATATCCTATCATTCTGTCCCAAGAGATCAAGAGGGCGTCTACTGCAAACGCTTGAGGATCTGGGCATGGCGACACATACGTCTGCGACGGATTGTTGAGATGCGTCGCAAACAAGTCTATCATAGGACGATCCCATTGGTAGCAAATCTGATTGAATACTCGTTTGTTGCGAGTCCATTCTGAAGGCAACATGCAACCTTTCCGAGAAAGGGAGTCTGCTAGAACGTTCAGACGACCCGGTATATGACGGACCGAAAGGAGAACTTGGTGCTCTAGGACAAACAGAAGGATCCTTTCCGTTAAACTGAATAACGGAATGGAATGAGTGCCTCCCTGGTTCCGAATATACGCTACTACTGTCGAATTGTCAGACAGAATTTGAACATGCGAATTCTGAATGATGTTCATCCAATGACGTAGTGCAAGCCATATTGACATCATCTCTTTGATGTTTATGTGCTTGTTTAGGAACTGCAGATCCCAAAGACCCTGGCACTTGGAATCTGTTGGGCTCAGAGTTGCGCCCCAACCTGTTTGATTCGCATCCATCATTATCGTAACACTCAGATCCGGCTGTTGCAGTGGTACTCCTTGAGTTAGCCACTGAATATCTGCCCAAGTCTGAATGTCTTGTTTCACTTGATTCGACAAGACAATGTTCGTTTCGAGCGAATGGGTCTTCACACTCCAATTCTGAGTAAAAAATATCTGGAGTGGACGAGTGCATAGCCACCCCATCGGAATAAGATCTGCAGCGGTTCCGCACAAACCTGTCAGTCTCATGAATTCTCTCGCTGTTACTACAACTGAGTGAAGACAAAAGCGAGCGTAACAACTGACTAATTTTGCTCTGGTTAGCAGCAGACGAACGAGATTGTTGTGCGTCTTGAAGCTCATTCCCAGGTGGGTGAATGACTTGGACGGCACTAGATCTGACTTCTTTTCGTTTACTATGAAACCAAGACGTCGGAGCAGTTGAAGCAGACTCTGGACATCGTTCTGAAGCATTAACTTGTTGCCGTACCTCTGAAGAATGTCGTCCAGGTAGGCCGGCGTTACTACAGACGAATGAGCTCGGATATGAGTCATTACTGAGTTCATTATTCGAGTGAATGCCCAGGGCACTAGATTCAGACCGAAGCACATCACTCAGAACTGATAAACAACTTCTAGGACAGCAAAGCGAAGATACTTTCTGAACACTGGCCGTACCATGGCGTGAAAGTACACATCTTTGAGATCTATGCTCGCAACATAATCGTTCACTCGAATGCCCGATCGGATGATCTCCATATAAAATTTTGGAGCCACGATCAGCTTGTTTATCCAGCTCAAATCTATGACTGGACGAAACGAGCCGTCTGGTTTTGGAACCAGAAACAGGTGACTGTAGAAACCTGGAGATTCCTGGTTTTCTACGACCTCTTTAGCATTCTTGTCCAGAAGAGATTGAACTTCTGATAGAAGCGATTCTCTCTTCTGAACATTTGATGGAAGCTGAGTCCAACGTGGACTTCGAGTTAACAGAGGTTTTTCCTTGAAGGACAGTTTTAGACCTTCGGAAATCACCCCTTGCACCCATGGGTCATCCGTAATTGACAACCAATTGGTTAAGAATCTTGACAGCCTTCTGCCGACTGGAACGCAATAGAGGTTTAAACCATCACCTCCTGGACCTGCGAGGCCTGCGGGAGAAGAAACCACGTCCTCCACGACCCGCACCTCGTCCCGTCGACATAGGGGCGTCTGACCGGTTATCTCGGCCAGTATAATGGCCCCAGTCTGAGTCGCTAGAGTAAGACGTAGAGGCTTTCTTAGATCCTCTGTAGGAACTTCCCTTGGACGTATTTGCCCCAAAAGTACCTGCCTTACTCTTCTCTGCTGAGTCAGACTTGTTAGAAGCGGATTTAAAAAGCAGAGAGTCCGAAGCTTTCTTAGTAATCTGATCATAGATAATAGAAAGCTTTCCATCGAAGAGAAGCTCTCCAGAGACCGGAGCAACTCGAAGAGAGTTTTTCACCTTACTGTCCACTCTAGTGGACGCAGCCAGGGCAGCATCACGTCTGACCAACT
Organism: Pictodentalium vernedei; assembly: GCA_031216915.1. NCBI lineage: Eukaryota > Metazoa > Mollusca > Scaphopoda > Dentaliida > Dentaliidae > Pictodentalium > Pictodentalium vernedei. The sequence continues at coordinate 495,197,264 of CM062297.1, read as the reverse complement.
CTAGAATTGCCACTGAAAGGGCGGAGTTATAAGTAGAATATGCTATAGCCCTCTAAAGAACTCTTAAGGAAGTTTGAACATCCTGGAATTCTTTCCCTTCGAGACGTAATGATAACGCTCTGGTAAGGTGATCTGTGTAAGATAATGCATCTAAATTTAATTCTATTAGACGGGATTGTCATCTCCAGTATACTGGAGTTAATAGACATGGACACCGGCAATGACAATTTCAGGTCTTCAGCCTGGTTGGCCAAATGCAGAGGAACTCTCGGCATGCCTTGTTCGGCCGTTTCAAATGTATGTCTCGCATTGATGAAAGGCAGCTGAAAAGCGCTAGGCGATAAGAAACCGGATTTGCCAGTCTTAGAGGCTAGCTTGTATATAGCGGGATTCAAAAGTTCAAATATCCGTGTGACATTTCTGGATTGGGTCGGAACTCAGGGACAGTGTCCATGATCCGGCCGAAAAAGTCTGTGTCCACTGACGCTATCAGTCTCTTATCCGGTAATGCAGCATTTTGGTCTGGAGGAACAACTTCTGGAAGGTGTTGCCGGATGAAATCTACGGCCACCTTATGTTGTTCAGAAAGGGAAAATTACAGCTCCGCTGATTCCCTTTCACCATCCGACTGGACCATATCAGATTCTCGGTCGTCCCTTTCTAACTCTGCAGGGGAGCGAACCGACCCAGCTTCCTTAGACAATTCCTGTTCCGAAAAAGTTTCTGATGGCTTCTGGGATGCTGCAATGAGTTGAGCTATCTGTGATAGCAAGTCCGTCACGGAGGCCTGTGGAGCCGCACTCTTACGTGATTTAGCCGCTGGGAGCTCCTGGGACATTACTTCCTGCATACTTCTTTTATGCAAACATCCCGACTGGTAAGGCCTCGTGTCCTTGGCGTGACCTGATCTACGTGGAATCCCTGGTCGGTGAAGCAGGCTGGATATCAAAAGTCATGTAGCCAAGTTTCGGTCGTGTGTGCTGCCGTGAGGATGAGGAAGCCAATAGACTAGTCACGCCGGACTGTCTATACGACGGAGCGTCCCGAGGGGTGGACGCATGCTCCGACTGACGAACATTACGTACAACAACATCTGGTCCCAGATGTTGTTGTAAGAGAGAGGGGACTCTCTCGCTCGCTGTCCGGGCTGACCTGGACGAGCTAGGTACCGGACTGATTGGCTTCCTCTGTACCATCCTTGGATCCGTCGTCGCCGGGTGTGCACAATCCATGTTTATAGTGCTTGCAACACCCGATCTCCTTTCCTGGACCACAACAGATGAACCCGGAGTCAAAACCATTTCATGAATGATTGCTTCACTGGCCGAGCTCGCGGGCAACAATGCCGTTGATCCTACGTGGGACCTCTTAGGCATTTGGCGAATTTCATTGGGCACTTTTTCCGCTAGCTCTTCATTTATCTGCGACGACGCAGGCACACTTCGTGAAGACATCACGGATCATCAGCCTGTTCTTGTTCCTCTGAAAAAGAGACTGAAAAACTAGAGTGACCCTGTGGTGAGAGGGCCAGCATGGACCTCTCATCACTAACAATATACCGTGACACACGTCTCCAACGTTTGTCATTCCAATTGGCACACACAGAGCAAGAATTAGTGCGAGTAAACTGAGTACAATTAATACACTGAACATGAGAATCAGAGGAAGACTTCCTCGAATTGCAATTTGAACAAACTTCTTTCATTTTGAAAAAAGTTAAACAGTCAACGTACTCGCACTAACCCTTGAAAATAAGATACATGATAATAATATTATCCATTACAAACATTTCGAAAAATAATTCGAAAGAAAAATTTTCGAAAAAATTTTCAAGTTGAGCCAAGTTCCCAAAGTTCCCAATGGGAACGATGAGCCCAAATGGATCCCAAAAAAGCCTAAGTGGGGACAAAAATTTTAAATCATGTCTAAAAATTAATGTTACACTTATTGACAATATAATATTATGTATCTGGTTATGAGCAGAACTTATAAGATGACAAGGAATCACTGTCTGAAGTAACCGTTGACAATGTAAACAAAAGTGAATAAAACTGGAAACAAGACTCCAGGCTCTGAAAATATGGCCCGAAATCAGTAACCAATTTTAACACTATCCGATGTAAAACAGAGGCTTCCTGAGAAGAAACTGCAGTACATCGGATGGTAGATGCATGACTGAAATGCCTAACCACCCTAAGGTGAGGACGTAATCATGGGGAAAAACAGAATAATCATTCTGTTACCAAGCCAAAACTCCCAAGAAATTTCATTGTAAAATAATTACAAAAATTATGCCAAAAGCATGGGAGAATAGCAAGAGGGGTACTAAGGAAAGGGAGAGAGGAAACACTGAACAAACAATGGAAATTTCATAGCAAGAATGAAAATATCAGGCCCATGCCCCGAAATTAGGGAACATGAAATAATTTTTCATAAAATTTATAAGTTACAGCCCTGAACACATCCTTCCACTGTTTCTTCCTCTCATCCTTTTATTTCATCATTAGATCCACCATTTCTCTCATGATTATGTGTCTGGCATCATTTAAACTGAGATTTTAAGCACAGATATCAGTGTGATGTTACTGATTGAAGGGCCAAACAAAGAATGAGAGTTCGGCTCCAATTTCGGACTTCCTTGACTACTGCGCATGCGCAGCGGATAAAAGTATGGAGGACCACATAGGACATCTAATTTTGGGATTTTGATGCAAATTTGGGGGATGGGGGGGGGGGGGGGGGGCAAAATTTGTGTTTGGCCCTAGAATATTAGAGTTAGCACCAGCTAAGTCTGGGTCATTGGTACAGTATAAAAATATGACCTGTAGACTGTGCTAAAGGTTTTCGGGTTTTGGGCTCGGGCAGTCATCACTGTTGGCAGATCACGCCCAAATGGGGAAATTCTCATCTAGACATCATAAGTCATCCTACCAAGTTACAATGAAATCCCTCCATATTAAACATGACCTGCAGACTGTGCTAAAAGTTTTTGTTTTGGGTTTTGGGCTTGGGCAGCCATCACGGTTGACAGATCATGGCCAAAAGGGGATGTTCTCATCTAGGCATTATACAGAGGCATCCTACCAAGTTACAATAAAATCCCTTCATACATACGACCTGTAGACTGTGCTAATGGTTTTGGGCTCGGGCAGCCATACCAGTTGACCGATCGCGACCAAAAGGGGACGTTTTCATCTAGACATGAACCCAAACCTGCATATGAAATTTCTTGACGATCAGACAAGAACTGCGGGGTGTAGCCTGTGCTAAAGGAAAATGTGAACAGACTCACAGACTCAGAGACTCACAGACTAACAGACTTCCGCATGCGTGATGGCAATAGCTTATCTTGACTATGTCAAGTTAAGCTAACTAGAGGCTCTACAGAGCCTGTAATCGCTCACCTGGAAATACATATAACAAGAGGGATGTTACATCCCAACGCTCACCTACATTCGTGCTTGATAATGTCGTTCCAATGTAACATGCCTAATATTTAGTTAATATAAATCATTAACTAGGCATCAAATGATTAATGTGGTTTATGTGATGGCTTTGGAAAGTTTATATTTCTGCATTTATTATATATCAATTCAACATAGAATCACTGGATATAAAAGGATTTTTTTCTTTTAGAAATGTTTATGATTAAGAATATGAATCGTGAGGCCAGGTATTAAATCATAAATAAGAATTAGGAAAGGCTTTCATAAATCACTGAAATTGTAATTGAAGTACATTCATTGGTTAAAGAGGAGTTGCGGAAAAACATTCATTCAAGAAAGTGACTATAAGTCCCAACAAAAATACATCACATCAACAACTAAAATAAGCCTTAATGTTACTAGTAACAAGTATGAGAAAGTATTAAATGAAAAAAAAAGTTAAAAAATTTTTTTTTTAAAGAAAGTGAATATAAGTCCTCAAAATCCCCATTAAATTCCTCAAATATGCATGTAATGAGGGCGCAACGTTACCGCAATGTAGTTCAGTAACCCATGCGTACAATATCAATTGCCTGGAAAGACACATAGAAACAGAACTCACCTTAACACCTCACCTTAACACAAACTTTTAGAACTTAAAATTGAGTAAGTCAGACAAAAACGTGAACATTGTGACTGAAAAAAAGAAAGGAAATCAGTTAATTTTCTGCATACAGTAGGATTAATACCTATAGTTGTTATTGAAATGAGAAAATAAACAGTAATGAGAGGTGAAGGCACCACAATCTGCACAAAAGCTGACTTTAACACAAATTCTTACAACACCTAAACGCTAATTCTTACAAGTTTTGGCAGAAAATCAGCCTCAAATTCCTCAAATATGCATGTAATGAGGGTTAAATATTACTGCAATGGAGTTCAGTAACCCAAGCGTAGAATATTAATCGCCTGGAAAGACACATAGAAACACAACTCACCTAAACACAAAGTTTACAAAGTTTTACAACTTAAAATTTACTAAGTCCGAGAAAAACATGAAAATTTTGAGTGATAAAAAAGAAAATTTCCTTCAAATTTCTGCATACAGTAGGGTTAATACCTACAGTTGTTATTGAAATATGAAAATCAACAGTAATGAGAAGTTAAAGCAGCACAATCTGCACAAAAGCTGACTTTAACGCAAATTCTTACAACACCTAAACACAAATTCTTACAACAAATTTTGGCAGAAAATTTTAGGTAAAATTTGGAAAAAAGTCATAGTATCAGGGTTAAATACTGTTCTGATAGACCCCTACAACCTACATATGCAATATCAAAGGCCTGAGCCCACTGATCTTTGAGAACTCAGCTTAACACCTCACCTTAACACAAACTTTTAGAACTTAAAATTTACTAAGTCCGAGAAAAACATGAAAATTTTGAGTGAAAAAAAAGAAAATTTCCTTTAAATTTCTGTATACAGTAGGGTTAATACCTACAGTTGTTATTGAAATATGAAAATCAACAGTAATTAGAAGTTAAACCAGCACAATCTGCACAAAAGCTGACTTTAACACAAATTCTTACAACACCTAAACGCAAATTCTTACAACTTTTGGCAGAAAATTTTAGCTGAAATTTGGAAAAAAGTCGTAGTTTCAGGGTTAAATACTGTTCTGATAGTCCCCTACAACTTACATATGCAATATCAAAGGCCTGAGCCCACTGATGTTTGAGAAATTCACCTTAACATTAAATCTTACAATATTGGACACGCCGGACGCCGACGCCCGAGGTTATCACAATAGCTCACCACATCTTACAGATGTAGGTGAGCTAAAAATGTGATTTCCCATAGGCTTTCCATGGTAACTATGAGCTGCAATTGTGGCCATGTTTGCAACATTACATCAAAATTACATGAGGATCATTGGTAGGTGTCCCAGTCTTCAATCACGTGAAGTTTCAAAACATTTGAATCAATCAAACAGAATCATAGAATGTCTCTGGTGGCCATATTTTACAGCCAATGGGAACAAAAAGAGGATCATTTTTAGAGGGCCTCCTATAGACCATTCTTGCCAAGTTTTGGTTCACGTCAGCTCAATAGTTCCAAAGAGAAGATGAAAATGTGATTTCCTATACTTTTTTTCTATAGTAACTATAAACCGCAATTGTGGCCATGTTTGCAAAACGATCAACATTAAAATGAGGAATGTTGGTGGAGGGTGTCCCAGTTATCAACCATGTAAAGTTTCAAAACATTTGGCCCTGTGGTTTCAGAGGAGAAGAGTTTTCAAAATTGACCAATCAGAATCAAAGAATGCTTCTGGCAGCCACATTTTTTCACCCAACAGGAATAAAATGAGTAACAGTTGTAGAGAACCTCTCATAGACAATGCCTGCCAAGTCTGATTCACATTGGCTCAGTACTTTCAGTGAAGATGATGAAAATGTGATTTGCTATAGGGTTTCTATAGTAACCATAAGCCACAATTGCAGCCATAATTGCAACCCGATGAAGATTAAAATAAGGATCATTGGTAGAGAGGGTTACAGTCATCAGTCACATTAAGTTTTTTCAAACCATTTGGCCTTGTAGTTTCAAAGAAGATTTTCTTGAAAGTTAAAGAATTTATAGTAATTTATATATTTTTTATACTTACCAATGACCCAGACATAGCTGGTGCTAACTCTTAAAATATAGGGCCAAACACAAATTTTGCCCCCCAATCCCCAAAATTTGCATCTAAAACTAAAGAAAACATGTCCTGAGAGGCCCTCCACACTTCGCCCCTACTGCGCATGCGCAGTGTCAAGGACGTTCCGAAATTGGCGCCATTTATCATTCTAATAACCAGTGCCTGGTAAGCGCTATGTACTCAGCGGGGAGGCAAGAGTTCCCAACTCCTGGGAGGGCCATCCCCGTCTGGGTCATTGGTAAGTATAAAAAATATATAAATTACTATAAATTTTTTAACATTTTTATACTGTACCAATGACCCAGATATAGCTGAATAGTAAAAAGGCTGGAGGGCCAAGGACATAGAGCAAAATGGAATACGCTCAATAAAATAAAATAGAGTCATCCCCTGTAGGGAAAAGAAGTAATAGGCCTTACATGTATCTTTCTTATTTATGATAAATTAGAAAGATACAACACCTTCCAAAAATTGAGCTTCATACATCCATGTACTCTATTAATATCCAATAATCCTTATACTAATAATTTTTAAAGTAAGCCAATAATAAAGTAAGTCTAGAGAATAGAGACTCTTATACTCCTAAAAGTGTGTGAGAATTGCATAATCATGTCCGTTGACATATGCAATATTCAAAAGCTATACTTTAAAAACTAAGACTTGAATGAATTTTATAAACTTAAACTTCTCACTAAACAACGTTCCCAATAACAGCTCAGAATTACTAACTCCGGAGGAGGTATCCCCTTGTTTTCATAGTAAAAACAGGTGACCCAAGGGAACACCCTCCCCCCCCCCCCCCCTTTTTCTTGCCCTGGGTCAAATAGCCCAGAGCGAAGAGGGCAGCCGAACGGAGACACTGCCGAAACAGACAGCCTACCTAGCTATAGTAGCAACTGTTAAGTGAATGACATTCTGAGCAGTAGATAATAGACCTAACAATAGAGGCCTCCAGAAATGGACTCGATATTTCTGAGATAAAATTCATGAATGGATGGCTGAGCGCAATGAGCAGCCTTCAAAAATCTATAATAGCAACACTATTAATGTAAGCCCAAGAAGTAGAAGAACTCTTACTTCATGAGCCGAAATCTTAAGCACAACTGCTAAGCCAATGATATACCATAAGCAGTACGCTAGTTAATAGAATCCATTAACAATAAAATGGAGCGTAACGTCCTTCTACTAGACATCAAAGACAGAAGAAGCTTACGCCCTTGTAATAAACAGATATCTGTTTATAAATACATAAACTGTACCCGGAAAGAGTAAAGGCCTATGCCCATACGAAGACGGAAGGACCTTAAAATAATAGGTTCCGGATAATAGGAGCCTAACTCTTATGCAACAATCCAACCTAAATAGTAACGGAAGTATTGATTCCGAAACTATGAAAGTGAAAATCATCCATCGATAGTGCATGAAACTCACTGACTCTACAGTAAAAGAGAAACCAACAGAATTACTGTCTAAAAGGTCAGAATTTGAAAACTACTGTTTCCAGAGGCTCAAATGATTACTTAGCTAAATAAGAACCTGAAGTTAAAATCCGTATAGGAATTTAATCTAAAGATTCTAAGTCTATTTATCAAAAAGTTACTAATTGACTTAGATAAAGAGACAAAAGACTCAATTGTAAACTATCGTAGAGTGCATAGGTATGAGGTAACATAAACCTATAACCTAAATAACAACAGGCTGCAGTAGATCTTGTGAAACAAGTATACTAAAAAATAGCAATGAGTAGTATGGAGGGATCAACCATATGAACATAATGATCCCTACACCACAACGGAAGAGCCTCCACTCTAGTCGCATAGAATAGCGAAGAAGAGGATCTCCTATAGTAAGAAATCGCGTCCAAAGCTCGTCCAGTACAGTGCTTACAATGCAATACGGACCACACAACGGAATACATGAAGGTTGCGACCTTGCTGGTTGTGATAAAGATGACACGATTTACCCAGTGAAAAAAGATCCTCACATAGAGGAAGATTTCACGTTAAGATCCACAGTAGACAAGAGAGTAAATTACTCATGATCTCTGTGAAGATAGAGATGCTATCAACAGAAATGTATTGTGGTTGTTTATCTTAGCAATACCTGCTAAAAACAACAGCGCCGGAGGATACGCGTATCCTATCATTCCGTCCTATAGATCGATAGAGCGTTAACAGTATTAGCTCAGAGATCTGGACAAGCCAACACATACGTCTGCAATTGATTAGCCAGCTGTGTCATAAATAAAACATCATTGGGCGCTCCCAAAGATAGCAAATCTGATTGAATACTTGTTTGTTGAGAGTCCATTCTGACAGCAACAAGCGACCTGTAAGAGAACGGGAGTCCGATAAAACAATCAGACGACCCGGAATATGACGGACCAAAACTGAACTTGGTGTACTATAACCAACAGACGGATTCTTTCCATTAAATTGAATAACGGAAACGAAAGAGTGCCTCCCTGGTTCCGGAGATACGCCACTACTGTTGAATTAAAGGACAGGAATTTGGGCATGCGTTTCTGAATAATGTTCATGCAATGACATAAAGCAAGCCTAAAAAACATTATTCCGCGGAAGTTAACTGATAGCTAAAAGACTGCGGAACCCAAAGACCCTGGCACTTCGAATCCGTAGGGATCAGTATATATCCCAATCTGTTTGACTGGCAACCGTCATAACAGCCACACTCGGGTCCGGCAACTGCGGCGGCACTCTCTGAGTCAACCACCGAATGTTTGCCCCAGTCTGAATCTCTTGTAACACTAGATAGACAAGAGAATGTATAAATCAAGCAATTCATGGATTGCCGGAAGTTGCCGTCGAAGAGAAGCTCCTCCGAGAACGAAGCGACTCTGAGAGAGTTCTTAACCTACTATCCACGCGTGGATGTAGCTAGGGCTGCCTCACGTCTAACCAACTCCAATCAGCCACTGAAGGGCGGAGTTATACGTGAACAAACTACTGCCCTCAAAAGAAATTACATTGAGAATAATATCCCGTAAATCTTTTCTTGAAGACGTAATGATAACGCCTCAGTAAGGCGGATTACGTATAATAAAGCGTCTAAGTTAAGTCTACTATACATAATGTCGTTCCCAACATTGAAATTGGAAAAGACATAAACGGTGAAAAAGAATATATGCAGTCTTTAATCACACCGTCTAGACGCATATGAACTCTCGGTATGCCCTGCTCTGCCAAAATAAACTATATGTAAAAAAGATAAAATGGCAGAAATGAGCCACGCGGACAAGAAACTAAACTATCATGCTTAGTAGCAGGCTTGTATATATATATAAATATATAGCGTCGAAAAATAAAACACATGTTGTAATTACAATATTGGACTGCGTCGGTAAGTCAGGGACAAAGTCCCTGTACCGATCGAAAAATCCGAGTCCAATGACGCTATAAGTCTCTTATCCAAGATCGCAGCAATGAAGTCCGAAAAATAATCACTGGAAGAAATGCCAGAAGATATGAAAGGCATCTTCCGATACTACTAAAGGGAAAACTCGAAATCTTTCGAATCCCTTTCGCCATCCTGTCGGACCCTATAAAGCGTTCGGTCGTCCGTAGCTTGATGCAACCGCGGACCGCACCGACCCAGCGCCGTCGGATAATTCCTGATTCGACCGAGAAACCGTCAATTGCTGGGATGCTGCGAAACAACTGTGCTAACTCGGATAGCATGTCCGTCACTGAGGCCTGAGGAGCAGCGGTCTTACGATGCATTGCCGCAGGAAGCTCCGAGATCGTTACCGCGTGCATACTTCCAATATGCGAGCGAACGGAGTGTATAGGCCTCGTGTCCCTTGGCTACCGGATGGCGCGACCTATTCGCTGTGGAATCACTGAATGCCGAAACTGATCGGATACTCGAGGTCACGTAGCCAATGTGCGGTCGTGTGCCCTGCTGTGAGGATGAGGAAGCATTAAAGACAGTCTCTCGGACTGTCAATATAACGGAGCGTCCCGAGCAACGGACATATGCTCCGAATGTAAAATATCTGAACCACAACATGCGGTCCCCTATGTTGTTGGCTTCCTCCGATCTGTCCTCAATCTGCCGTCACTGGGTGAGTACTAAAGTAATTAAAGTGCTCGCATCACCCAAATCTCCTTCCTAGACCGCAACGGACGAACCCGGCAGCCGAACCATTCGATGAATGTACGCTACACCGGGTGAGCTAGCGAATGTCACTCCGTAAGCGATAGACATATTCCATGAGCACTTATTGCCGCTAACTCTTCATTAACTATGACGACAGAGGCACACTTTTGAAAGACATCTCCATAATTCTTCGAACAAGAAACCAGAAATGCTTGGATAGCAAGCATAAAATAATAATATATATAGCGTCGTTCAATAATTCGAAAGTTTGTGTGACATTATTGGACTATGTCGGAACTGAGGGACGATGTCCCTGAACCGAACCAAAAATTTCTAAGTCCACCGACGCTATCAGTTTCTTATCCGGCATCGCAGCATATGTTGTTCCGAAAGGGAAAGCTTGAAATCCACCGAATCCCTTTCGGTATCCCGTCGGACTGGATGAAACTTTCGGACGTCCGTACCCGCTTCCGCGGAGCGTCCCGACCCAGCATCGTCGGATAAAATATATGCGACAGATTCAGTTGATGCTGGGATGCTGCGATAAACTGTGCTATTAAGGAAAGCACGTCCGTTCCCGAGGCCTGTGCAGTAGCGGACTTACGATGCATTGCCGCTGGAAGCTCCGTGTACGTTGACTCCCGCATACTTCCTATGCGAACGTCCGGAGTCTGCAGGCCTCGGGTCCCCGGCTACCGACCCAGCGCTGTCGGATAATTCTCGATCCGACACCGTTTCTGTCGGCTGCTGGGATGCTGCGATAAGCTGTGCTATGTGCACAAGAATGTCCGGCGTCGAGACCTGCGGAGGCGCAGTCTATCGCTGCTTCGCCGAGGGCAGCTCCGCATCAGATGGCTCCCGCATACTTTTCCTATGCGAACGTCCGGAGTCCATCGGTCTCGAATCCCTGGCTGCCGGATGGTGTGACCTGGTCGCCGAAGAATCCTTGATCGGCGAAGCTGGTAATATATCGGCGGTCACGCAGCCAAGGTGCGGTCGTGTGGGCTGACGAGAAGAGGAAGCCTTAGCAGTCTCAGCGGACTGCCTATACAACGGAGCGTCCCGAGCGACGGACGTATGCTCCGCTAACGACACATTTGTACCACAATATCTGGGGCCAGATGTTGTTGAACGAGAGAGGGGCCTCTCTCGCTTGCCGTCCGGATGGACCGGAACGAGCTATGAACCGGACTAAAAGGCTTCCTCCGTTCTCCCTCCGATCCGCCGTCACTGGGTGTGCATTAAGTTAATTTTATAGTGCTCGCATCACCCCAAAATTCCTTCTAGACCGCAACGGACGAACCCGGCTGCCGAACCATTCGGTGAATGGACGCTACACCGGGCGAGCTAGCGGACGTCAAAGGCCATCGAACCTACTAGGGTCCTCTTAGGCAATTGGCGTATTACAAGAGCACTTTTCCGCTAGCCCTTCATTAATTGTGACGACGGAGGCACACTGTTGGAAGACATCACAGATACATCACCCTAATCTTGATCGTCTGAAATAGAAATTGATAAAGTAGAGTGACCCTGCGGGGAAAGGACCGGAGTGTCCAAATCCCCAACAACATACCGTGACATACGCTTCCCATATTGTCATCGAAATCATACGATACAGAACCGGAGTTAATGCGAGTACACTGACCACATATAGAATGATAATAAGGTCAGAGGAAGACTTCCTCTTAAAACAATTGATCAATATCCTTTCAATGTGAAAAGAAAACAAGTCCTGGTACTCGCACTAACCCCTGGCAATCAAAATACATAATAATAATAATATGATCCATTAATATAGAAAAAATAATTGAAATCAAAATATTTTGAAAAAATATTTTTTCAGAACAGCCCAAGTTTCTGAAAAGTAACGTTGAGCCCCAATGGATCCCAAGCCTAAGTGTGGACAAAAATTTTAAAAATATTTTAAACAATTTATTCAACACTTACGAACAATAATAATGTATCTAGCTATGATTGAAATAACATAAAGATATTATTATTTAGAAATCCCCCCCTCACACAGAGGGCTGTTGTAAATGTAAACAATGAGTGTAAAAACACTAAAATAAGACTCCAGGCACCCAGGCCCGAAATCAGTTACCAAAAATACACCATCTGATGCAAAACAGAGACTTCCAGGGAAGAAACTGCAGAACATCAGATGGTAGATGCAGAACACAACGCCTAACCACCCGTAGGTGAAGACGTAAACATGGGGAAAAGAACAGAATTCATTCTGTTATTCAGCTAAACTCCCAAGAAATTTTAGTAATAATAATTACAGAAATTATGCCAAAAGCATGGGAGAATAGCAAGGGGGAACTTAAAGGACAGGGAGAGAGGAAAAACACTTGAAAAAACAGTGTAACTAAATAATCAGAATGACAACAAAATGGCTGCTGCCTTGAAAATAGGTAACTTAACATAATTTCATTAAAAAATTTTAAGTTACAGCCCTGATAATATTCTGTCACACATTCTTTTCCTCTCCTCCTTTTCTATCCTCCTTAGAATCACCATTTCACTAATATTTATGTGTCTGGCATCATTTAAACTGAGATTTAAAAGCACAAAGATCAGTCAGATGTTAACTGATGAAGGGCCAAACTTAGAATGATAAATGGCGCCAATTTCGGAACGTCCTTGACACTGCGCATGCGCAGTAGGGGCGAAGTGTGGAGGGCCTCTCAGGACATGTTTTCTTTAGTTTTAGATGCAAATTTTGGGGATTGGGGGGCAAAATTTGTGTTTGGCCCTATATTTTAAGAGTTAGCACCAGCTATGTCTGGGTCATTGGTACAGTATAAAAATATGCACACATTTATGAATTCTATTTCAACAAAAAAAATCAGTAAAAAAGGGTTAAAATATTTTGAAAATTACAATTTTTTCAGACACTATTCTTTTTCAAAATAGCTTTTGGACAGGTAAAGGGTTACAGGAATCTTAAAAGATTTACAATAATTACTGTCATCTGAGATGACATGATTGCAAAATAATAAAGAGAATTTACAATATAACCTAGATTTTTCTAAACAATTTAACATGTGTCAAACATAATTAGATTACAGCTGAAGACATCAACCTACAGTTGCACTTGTTTTACAGTACAAGTCAAAATAAGCTGTGTAGGATAATCCTATAAACTATGTATCCTTTCTCTTCCTACACTGATAAGACCAGAAGCTGACATCATTTTCTGGAAAGCTCTCACTGATAGCTTTTCCAGAAAAATGTCAGATTCTGATCTTGTCAGGGCAGAAGCTGCAGTCTACTTAGTTTATTGCAGTTATGCTACAGCTTATTTTGACTTGTACTGCTTGTACTGAAAATAAAATATTTTGGGGTTTTTTTTCCCAGTTCTCAGTGGAGAAAAAACTGGAAACAACCCTTACCAGATTCTCAAAAAACTAGTATTTTGCTGACAGTACCGATCTTTTGTGCAGACAGGAGGGGCATTGGGTTAAGCATTAGAATATAGCATCTGGTGGCCACATATTTCCATCCTCTCATAGACCATTCCTGTGAAGTGTGGTTCACGTCGGCTCAGTAGTTTCAGAGAAGAAGATGAAAATGTGATTTCCTACAGGGTTTCTATAGTAACAATAAGCCAAAATTGTGGCCATGTTTACAACCCGATCAACATTAAATGATGATCGTTGGTAGAGGGGGTCCCAGTCATTACTTATGTGAAGTATCAAAACATTTGGCCTGGCAGTTTCAGAGGAGAAAATTTTTGAAAATCCAACTATCAGAATCAAAGACTGCCTCTGGCGGCCATGTTTTTCAACCCTCGGGAACAAAATGAGGATCGTTTGTAGAGGACCTCCCATAGACCATCCCTGCCAGGTTTGGTTCACGTCGGCTCAGTAGTTCCAGAGAAGAAGATGAAAATGTGATTTCCCATAGGGTTTCTATAGTAACTATAAGCCGCAACTGTGGCCATGTTTGCAACCCGATCAACACTAAATGAGGATCGTTGGTAAAGGGGGTCCCAGTCATCGTTTATGTGAAGTATCAAAACATTTCGCCTGGCAGTTTCATAGGAGAAGATTTTTGAAAATCTACCAATCAGAATCAAAGAATGCCTCTGGCGGCCATGTTTTTCAACCCACGGGAACAAAATGAGGATCATTTGTAGAGGACCTCCCATAGACTATCCCTGCCAGGTTTGTTTTCACGTCGCCTCGGTTTTTCCAGAGAAGAAGAGGAAAATGTGATTTCCCATAGGGTTTCTACAGTAACTATAAGCCGCAATTGTGGTCATGTTGGTAACCCAATCAACATTAAATGAGGATCGTTTGTATAGGGGGTCCCAGTCATCATTTATGTGAAGTTTCAAAACAATTGGCCTGGCAGTTTCAGAGGAGAAGATTTTTGAAAATCCACCAACAAGAATCAAAGAATGCCTCTGGAAGCCATGTTTTTCATCCGACGGGAACAAAATGAGGATCGTTTGTAGAGAACCTCCCATAGACCATTCCTGCCAAGTTTGGTTCACACCGGCTCAGTGGTTACAGAGAAGAAGATGAAAATGTGAAAAGTTTACGGACACCGGACGACCAACGACCGGACGCCAAGTGATGAGAAAAGCTCACATGGCCTTTTAGACTAGGTGAGCTAAAAATGAGATTTTATTGCACAGATGTCAGTTGAGATGTTTACTGACTAGGGCCAAACAAAAGAATAATGCTTGGCGCCAATTCCGGTTTCTTCCTGGTTACTACACATGCGCAGTACTAAAAGTATGGAGAACCAGACAGGACTTTCAAATTTCAGATTTGTATGCAAATTTTGGGGATTGGGGGTTCAAAATTTGTGTTTGGCCCTTGATATTATTGAGGTTGCACCAGCTAAGTCTGGGCCATTGGATCTAGTATAAAAATATACACATCCTAGGGATGCTAAATTCAAGAAACATTATTTTGTCTGGTGTTTTTGGAAAAGATTTTTAATTAACTCCCTTTTTGAGTCCCCGAGTGGGTCTGACTGAACCCCAAAATATTTGTTCTCATACCACAGTGATAACAAAGGCACCCATTAAATTTATAGCAAATATTACTGACATAAAAAATCTTCTTTACAGGTTCTGTACAAAAAATGTAACACACTCGTTCTCGTCCCAAGGTAATAACAAAGGTACCCAAGAAGTTTCGTGAAGATCGGTTCATAAATACAGCCTCTTGCCCGAGACGTATTGACATGTGCACTTACTGTGTATAAGTAGCACTGAATAAATCAAAGTTCATATAGTCTGCATAATTTCTGCACGAGAAAAAAACGTATTATATGTGATGTATTCCATGTTACTAAACATTCATTCAAAAATTTATTCAAATCAGAACCTTCATATAGAAGTTCTGTACAAAAAGCTGATTGTACCTAATTTCATTACAAAATGGCTGCCAGCAGCCATCTTGAATTTTGGAACGCACCCAAAAACACTCGTCCCAAGGTGATAACAAAGGTACCAAAGAAGTTTTGTGAAGATCGGTTCATAAATACAGCCCCTAGCCCGAGCCGTATTGACATGTGTACTTACTGTGTATAAGTAGCACTGAATAAATCAAAGTTCATCTAATTTGAGTAATTTCTGCACGAAAAAAACCCTGTATTATATGTGATGTATTCCATGTTACTAAACATTCAGACAAAAATTTATTCAAATCAGAACATTCATACAGAAGTTCTGTAAAAAAACTGATTGCACTAATATCGGTACAAAATGGCTGCCGACGCACATCTTGAATTTCGGACCTCACCAAAAACACTCGTTCTCATCCCACGGTGATAACAAAGGTACCCAAGAAGTTTCGTAAAGATCGGTTCATAAATATGCCACTAGCCTGAGCCGTATTGAATTGTTGATGGATTGAGTTGTTGAATACCACATTACTCCCCCACTCACAAGATCTTGACAAGAGGATTTATTAAAAAAATTTGTGACAATGTTCCTCCACTCCCTCCCCATGGGGTGGGGGGGGGGGGGGGGGGGGTGGAAACAACAATTTTAATAAATATTAATTGTCTCGCCCCAGTCACCATTCACATGAAATTTGATTGGAACTGGTCCAGTATTTTAGGAGGATAAAACTCAAATCCCACCTTTACGACAGATAATGACAAAGAGTGATCAGTATAGCAGCTCACCCCGATTTGTGGTGAGCTAAAAAGGCTAGATTCCATAACACCCCTAATATCTGAATATTTTTGGGCTGACAAATTGCCTATTGAATTTTGTAAACTCCACTATACTCAGCATCTAGATATTTACCATTTAAAACCCAATCTCTCTCCTGTTGTGCTTTATCCCCATGTATGCACAGAGCAGGCCATCTAAAAAAAACACAAAAAGAGGAACATCAATGCAAAACAAAAACATAATTGACATTTTAAAGTATTTACGAAAGAAACAAGAGCAATGCTAATGCGTATGCTGATGCCCCCGAAAGGTAGCAAAGTCGGACTTGCATGTCAATAAATAACTTCTGAATGTTTGAAGAGAATTGGTTCATCCAAACAACTTTGAATGAACGATATTAAAAAACACTATGATTCTGGTGTCATCCATATTTATATGAATATATCGATATGTAGTAGGTTAAAATGACATGCAAACCTGCCCTGCAAACACTGGGCAGTACAGAAATAGTGGACTGGAAAAAATTGTGGTAGTGGACTAAAAAAAAAAAATGCCGCTCAGGATCACAGATCCAATGTCGAGTTGTGACCTTGACCTTTGACCTGGCGAGTCCAAGGTCAAAAGGGTTCTTCCTCGCACCAAGGCCAACACACCTATGAAGTTTCATGACTCTAGGTTGAACCACTATCAAGTTCTCATCCGGAAACCAATTGTTGCGATATACTATGTTCAAGGTCACTGTGACCTTGACCTTTGACCTGGCGAGTCCAACATCAATAGGGTTCTTCCTCGCACCAAGGCCAACATGCCTGTAAAGTTTCATGGCTCTAGGTTGAACCACTATCAAGTTATCATCCGGAAACCAATTGTTGCGATATACTATGTTCAAGGTCACTGTGACCTTGACCTTTGACCTGGTGAGTCCAAGATCAATAGGGTTCTTCCTCGCACCAAGGCCAACATACCTATGAAGTTTCATGACTCTAGGTTGAACCACTATCAAGTTATCATCCGGAAACCAATTGTTGCGATATACTATGTTCAAGGTCACTGTGACCTTGACCTTTGACCTGGTGAGTCCAAGATCAATAGGGTTCTTCCTCGCACCAAGGCCAACACACCTATAAAGTTTCATGACTCTAGGTTGAACCACTATCAAGTTATCATCCGGAAACCAATTGTTGCGATATACTATGTTCAAGGTCACTGTGACCTTGACCTTTGACCTGGTGAGTCCAAGATAAATAGGGTTCTTCCTCGCACCAAGGCCAACACACCTATGAAGTTTCATGACTCTAGGTTGAACCACTATCAAGTTATCATCCGGAAACCAATTGTTGCGATATACTATGTTAAAGGTCACTGCAGCCCTGGGAATTAGGAAAATTGTCTACGGCAGATAAATGCCGTCGTCAAATCAAACTCAACAGCAATTTTAACATTTTTAAGATTGTCTACGGCAATTTTTTCCACAGGTGGTTGGAAACGTAAAATAAGGAAGTGAAGGTTTTTTTCTCATTGAAAATAACGAAGCCAGTTACTGTTAGTAATACTATTACTAATAGCAGGGCCATATCCAGGAATAATTTGGGGACACCGGTGAGAATCCGGCAGGTCGATCGTGGGGGTAGGGGGGGGAGTCCAAATACGATGCGATGCATCGTCCGAGCCGCGAAGCGGCGAGGGGGGAGAGCACGACTCGAGAGGGGGTGTCCCCCCCCCCCCCCCTCATTGGTGGGGGTCTGGAAAAAATTTTATTTCTGGAGGCTCTCAGGTGGTCTCTGACGGCACACCGAGCTCCAAAATTGTGGAACATTTCAACAGAGAAATCAGTATTTTTGTTGGTAAAATTTGAGAAATTAAAAAAATGGAGCTACTAACCTCACTTCTAGTGTTAACATGACACAATTCCCTGTCAAATATGGGGGCCCTGGTTGTCCGCCCAGTCTGCCCATTCGTAACTACGAAGCAAACAATATTATAATTCACTTGACAATGTGGTGCATCGTGGTTTGAGAGTGTCCTCTGAACCGTCGGTGCTTGATGACCAATCATCATTCAGTTTTAATGTTGCACATCAAGGGAGCTAATTAACAGAGCCATTCTGATTCAACTTGCGTTTCGCTTTTAAGCTTGCGTTGCGCAATCGTTATTGAAAGAAATTCGAATCCTGACAAATTGTCAATGAATAAATTCAAACAAATCGTCATGTGAGATCCAGAGGGTCATCCTATGTCCCCAATGGGACAAAGGACGTTCTGGTTCTCAAACGACGAAATGGCACACGTCTGATCAGTTACTGAGTAAATGATCACAGGTGTGCCATTTCGTCATGTGAGAACCAGAACGTCCTATGTCAACTGATCAGTGGCGGCGCCAGGATTTCGAAATAAGGGGGCGTGTAAATATTAGAGGGGGGTTGACTAACGAAATGGAGTTGCATATGACATATGACGTTGAATTAGGCATACTTTATTTATTCACTTGCGTGTGAAGGCAGCTGCCACACGCCACCGACGTGTGCTACGTAATCCATTATCTCGCACCTTTCGAAGTGGACAGATGTGTTTTTTTATCAAACTGATACTACGGCAAAACAATTGCCGTCGTCATTGGCGTTTTCATCGGCATTTACGACGGCACTGCCGAATGCCGCGGTAAATTCCCAGGGCTGCACTGTGACCTTGACCTTTGACGTAGCGAGTCCAAAATCAATAGGGTTCTTCCCCTCACCAAGGCCAATCTACCTATGAAGTTTCATGAATGTGAGTTGAACCATTATCAAGTTATCATCCGGAAACCAATTGTTTAAGATTTACTATGTTCAAGGTCACTGTGACCTTGACCTTCGACATAGCATGTCCAAAATCAATAGGGTTCTTCCTCCCACCAAGACCAACCTACGTATGAAGTTTAATGAATGTGAGTTGAACCACTATCAAGTTATCATCCGGAAACCAATTGTTTACGCCCGCCCGCCCGCCATTCACCAAACTATAAGTCGAGTTTGACTTCGTCACAACTCGACTAAAAATTGGGCAGCACTTCCCCTGTAAGACACTGGTCAGTAAGAATAAAGCTGAAATTGGCATCCATATTTATATGTTTATATCGATATGTAGTAGGTTAAAATGACATGCAACCTCCCCCACCAAGCACTGGGCAGCACAGAAATAGTGGACTAAAAAAAATTGGGTAGCACTTCCCCCACAGGCACTGGCTAGTAAGAATAAAGCTGAAATTGGCAACCATATTTATATGGTTATATTGATATGTAGTTTAAAATGACATGCAACCTCCCCTGCAAGCACTGGGCAGTACAAAAATAGTGGACTAAAAAAAAATCGGGCAGCACTTCCCTATAGGCACTGGACAGTAAGAATAAAGCTGAAATTGGGAAATTTGTGATATTTTAATTCAAAAAGAGGCATAACTCTTGCAAGAATGGTCGTAGTGAACCTCCAAATCTAAGCTGACCTGTATTTTGACATTAGTAATAAGGAAATAAAATTTGAAATCAACTGGTGCGGTGATACAATTTTAAATGGTCTGGAACCAAAATCACTATAATTCTTGTGTCATCCATATTTAGATGGATATATTGATATGTAGAGGTTAAAATGTCATGCAACCTCCCCTGCAAGCACTGGGCCGCAGAAAAAATAATGAACTAAAAAAAAAATTGGGCAGTACTTTGCCCTACAGGCTATGATACAATTTACCTTAGTCAGAAACAGAGGTCAAAAACAAACAGGGGCCATAACTCTACCAAACATGAATGGACGAAACGCTAGGTATGGGGGCATCTATTCCCCCAAGCTGCCCTATCACCATACCAAAGAACATTAAAATCCGACAACTGATGCTCAAGTTATAATACAAAATGTTTGTACGGATGGACGGACAGACGTACAGACGGACAGAGACCTCGACTATATACCCCTCGAAAATGTTTAGGGGACATAATTACATCTGAGAACAACAACAATGGCCGCCATTGGACCATCTTAACTTTTTTGTCTCCCAAGATACTGTGGGTGGGCTATTTTGATTTTTTTTGTTTGAATCAGTTATTCTGAAGAAAAATACCTCAGTTTCAGTTTTTCTTCATGGATTGTGAGTATTCTGGTAATCTATTTCTCATGGAATTTTACAGAACTGCTCGTTTCATAGAGTTGAACTAACTTCACAATATAAAGTGTATTATTAGAAAGTAATTACAGTTGACTTTCATAGCCTAAGTATACATTCCCTTCTGGATTCTAAGAGTAAGATATGGAGATCATTTATGATCTGTCAACAATAATGTGTAAATCAGCACAACAAGCCGACTGAAGCTCACTATCTCACCCTCTCAAGTGACTAGTGTCTACGCATGCAGAGAAACAAATAAATGTCCTCCATTGCCGCCAATGAAAATTCTTTCGTAAGGCCTGCTGAGTGTAAATAGTTCTATGCAGGGAGGAGTGAGTGAATAACTCACCTGAGTCCACTTCCTGTCAGCACAAGTGATAGGTATCATAAATACAGATAATATTAGAAATTTCCATCATTTATCCACCATTACCACTGGCCCAGACAAGCTAAATAGATAACAAGAGGCCTCTCAGCCTAGACAGCTTCGCCCAGGGTCACTGCTTATAGGGGAAGCTCAACACAAGACAAGAATCCAAGTGTTACTGCTTGTGACCTTAACCTTAATGATATGACAATGGGTCAAGGTCATGACATAACATTAGGTTATGGGTAACAATTGAGCAAAGATCTGTCAGAGATTCAATTATACAGACCAGACAAGGGCTGTATAACAATATCAAAGCTTTGATGTCTGTGATCTTACCTTGATATGACCTTGGATCAATGTTGCGACACACCTTTGAGTCATGAGCAATAATTGTACTAAGTATGAATAAAATCTGTCAATCATTGCAAGTTATATGGACTGGACAAGAGCTTTATAACATTAACAAAGTTTTACGGTCCTTGACCTTGACAATATGATCTTGGATCAAAGTCTGACCTTGACAATATGATCTTGGATCAAAGTCACGACTCACCTTTGAGTCATTGGCGCAATAATTGTACTAAGTGTGAATAAGATCTGTCAATCATACCAAGTTATACGGACCGGACAAAGGCTGTAAAACAATATCCAAGTTTTGCTGTCTGTAAACCCTGACCTTGATGATATGACCTTGGATCAAAGTCGTGACACACCTTTTCAGCCATCAGCAAAAATTGTACCAAGTATAAATAAGATCTTTCAATCATACCAAGTTATATGGACTGGACAAAGGCTGTACAACAATACAAAAGTTTGCTGCTTGTGACCCTGACCTTGATGATATTACCTTGGATTAAAGTCGCGACACACCTTTGATTCATCAGCAATAATTGTACCACATATAATTAAGATCTGTCAATCATACCAAGTTATATGGACTGGACAAAAATTCCAGTGAAATGTCAACGTTTTTCTAACTGTCACCTTAACATAGGACCTTGACCTTGAGGGGCACATACCTTACTATAATTCGCGACATATTGTCTTTTGATAATACATACTGTTTGCAATAAAGCCCAGCCTAGCACCAAATCTGTTTGAACAAAACTGAAAGATGGTCACCCGAGTTAATGTCTGACAGCTTTAATGGGGTCCTGTCCACAGGTTATTTGGAAGACTGTAATGTGAAAAGCCAAAGATGAGGAATGCTGGTTGCCACTGAATAGTAGTCGACCCCATGTTTAAAACTGTGTCCAATATGAACAGAGAACTTAATACAAACTGTCTAGAAACATAACACTGAAACACTACGAACAGTTAGGGAAAATCCTTCAAATAGAAATCTATGAAAACTACATAATTGAGAAATGTGTGTGGGCGCCACAATTCAATTGGAAGATTTTTAAGAATTGACAAAATAAATTACTCACCCATCTCGTTTCAAACGTCTGGATAAGTCGTCTGCTCTTCTTTTTGTCTCTGAAAATACCAGTGTTTTATTGTCTCTCTCATGCATTATCTCATCTAACAGTTTGACTACTCTGAAAAGATAAAGAGAAAGAAATGAAAAAATTTATAGTAATTGATATATTTTTTATACTTACCAATGACCCAGACTTAGCCGGTGCCAACCCAAAAATATCCAGGGCCAAACACAAATTTTGCCCCCCAATCCCCAAAATTTGCATGCAAAACCGAAAATTAGAAGTCCTATCTGGCCCTCCATACATTTTAGCCTCCGCGCATGCGCAGATGCCAGGAAGTCACCGAATCTGGCGTCAATAAAATCATTCTTTGTAGAAAAAAGATTATAATAATTCAGCGGGGAGGTATGATTGCCCTGTACTACTCACTCAAGGGAGGGCCATTCCCGTCTGGGTCATTGGTAAGTATAAACAATATATAAATTACTATAAATTTTTTCATATTTTTATACTGTAACCAATGACCCAAACTTAGCAGAATTGTAAAAAGGCGGAGTGCTCAGAACTTCTGAAATAGTAGATAAACATTGATCAAATCATTCTATCCATGATGAAGAAATTAGAATTTACATGTATGTCTCTTAATACCATAATAGAAGAGACATAACCTAATATGTATCCCAATTATGTAAATCCTAAATCTAAGCATAAAATCATGTTAATTAGGATGTAACAAATAAACAATTTTAGAGACTAGTCTGGACTAGGCCCTAACAATTATTATGGCATACTGAGAATGAGTGAAAATATCCCATAAACCTACGCCACACAATAATACTGCAGCTGATCGCCGAACATAGTACGGACAAGACAGCTTCTTCAATAATTACATACCTCATAAGGCAGAGAAGTGGACAAAATGACTCCTCCTCCCCCTTTTTTTTAACATATCTTCAAAAGAAAGAGGGGAGAGCTCTGGAATCAATAAGCAGAACCCGGAAACGATATAAATAAATATCGATCAGGCACTCAAAAAATTAATTCATGTATAATAATGGTGCTTAATGCCACTTCACAAGCCAAGGCTATAGCGATGATTTTGGTAAATAACATAATCCGCTACAAAATATGCACTGCAGACGCCGTATACAGGTACGACAAAATCAGTGAGAAATCAAATATAACATATACATACAAAAGCGGGATACAATGAACAATCTCTGCACAGAAAACACGCTTCAAGATCATTCACAGGAGGCCTCTGTAATATTAATCTGGTAAAAACACTATCCAACATGTACTGTTTGGTATCTACAACTATAACACATGAGAATATGCGATTTAAGAACCAACAAAATAGAGACCAGGATCTAGAAATGGAGGTTGGTATGATTAACCAGCTCCAACACAGACCGCCCCTGAAATATATAATAATTTCAAGGTCCACCAAAGAGATAGCGTAATCACACATTGCGCAAGTGCATAAAAATCCAGCCTATTAATTATCTAAAAACCACTAAATGGCTATGCCATAACCTATGAGCTCAAATAGCAGCCATTATGATGATAAAATAAGTGCCTGTATAGTAGAAATCAGAAATTAAATACCGGAAACAAATGCAACAGAACTGCATATATGCCTATGAGGGCGCCATCCAACACGACCCAGGCGCAGAGTATATATGTATTAAAATATATATACGCGACACGACAGTGTGTGTGGTTTAGGGGGGGGGGGGGGGGAATTCGAACATAGGTCGAAATCTCCTCACCCACATTACTTAATCATTGCTGGTGCAGACAGCAATAATATAGTGACCATAAAGCTCTTTCACGTCAGAAATAATCCGTAATGCTACTGAGAGCGGAGAATGACATGCAGAATAAAACTTCCCTTAAAGAAGAAAACCCTCAGATGGGGAAGCTTCTGGCGAATGCTCAATAGCAGACCCCATAACCTCAATGAAATCAACAGAAACAAATTAATTGAAGGAAACACATATCCTATCATTCTTCCCCATGAAAACGACTGAGCGTCAATGTATGCTCTCAAAAGCCTTATACTAGCAAAACAAATAATGGAAACTATTATTCCCATGCGCCAAAAACTTAACTATCCTGAAGAGATCCCACATAAGATCATGTAATAGCTAAACAATTAGAATAAGCATGAGATATAGCCAGCGCTTACTTATGCGCTGAAATCTTAAGCATTGACTGCTAATTGGAAGATAAACTAGAACTATCACTGACGGTTATTAATACCCCGGCTTTGGGTTTTTAGAGGAATGCACTTCTGATCATGTAGGCGAAGGCCATAAGGAAATTGATTGATAAATGTAGGAGTTGCACACACAAGAATTTCATGTAGAAACCCATATTAAATCAAAGTTCAAGAGAGATAACCTGGTTAAAATTGTCGCAGATCAAAAATTTTGGAATATGCACATGTTCACTTAGTAGTGATGATGTTTGAAAGGTTTCTTCAAAATCGGTTCTTTAATGTAGGAGGAGTTGCGCACACAAGAATTTGTTCGGATGGAAAGATGTACGGACGGACGGACAGATGGATGGATGGAGAGACGGACGTACAGACGGACGTCCAGGGCGATTCCTATATAGCCCCCACTTCTTTCGAAGCGGGGGTATAATAACCCAAGCAGTATGAATAGCTAACTGACTTATTTAACAATAGAATGAACATAAACGTCCCTTCTATTGAAAAATAATGACAAAAGAAGCATTACTTCTCTTCTGATAAACTCTGATGTGCGTTTATAAATACATGAACGGAAAAAAATTTGATGATGTAATCATAAACAATGAGACATCATTGAATATGTGATTTCCAATAACCAAGGGTCCCAATATCCCTGCATAGAGAGACCCTCGGACTTAAGATTGTAACGCAATATATGAACTCACGTCCGAAATAATTGAGAAAACCGTAATATATGCCCAAACTTGACCTTATGTTAAAAGATTCTCTAAAACAAAACAGGTCAAGAGGGAAAAATGTCTACCACTCCAGTTAATAACTGGAGTAGACATGTGTAAGCGACCCATCGAAATAACATTCCAAGCCGCTCCACACCACTCCATCCGGCGCAAAAACTATCACTGTTAATGCGTCAGATAACAGATAAAAGCGAGCCAAACAGCTGGTTAATTCGCTCTGTGAAAGAACAGATGAACCAGCCAAATGAAAAGTGGGATACATATATCCTATCATAAATCCCATGAGACATTATCTAGTTCACAAAACAAGTGATCTAAAGAACTAGACTCGCTACAATTGCCAAACGTTCGCTTTTCGACTGAAAGATAATCTTAAATAACCTAATTATCCACTTCCAGTCAAAATCGGCCGGACCGAGTTCTATAAGAGCCTCGAACCACCAGCTCAGGGGAGTCTGATCAGTAACTCAGTCTGACGAGAAACCCCTATCCAAGTGGCTGTATTATAAGCGAATTGAGTCTAGGACAAACTCTCCTACTCTTCTGTTGGCAGTGATCGATTAGACCCCAACTTAAAGAGTCGAGTATAGATGCTTTCTTGTAGTTTAATCCTACAATAATGAAAGCTTACCATCAAAGACTTAGGTATACCTATACCTTTGCTATGAGTCCTTATAGACAATCAGAGTCTAGGACATCTCAAATTCTTTCTGCTGGTGTTGGTACATTAGACCCCAACTTAAAGAATCAAGAATTGATTCTTATCATAAAGACAAGAGTTGGAAGACTAAAGCGACCTATGGCAAGTTTTCCACCTAGTCAAATGCAAAGATGAAGACACAAGGCTTCGTTGCATCAGAATAACTCCCACTTAACATTAGTTAAGACCGAGATATAAATACTAGGTCTGGAAAGAATTTTAAAAGGTACAAACGACCACAAAATTCCTTTCCATATAGACGATGCGCCACAGTACTTAAAATTAAAGTACATAAGACCATGAGACTAAATTCGCTCTAAGAAATTATCTTTCAATTGCGTCCGAGCGAACAGCTAAATGATGAAGGTAAGGCTAAAACTAGAACTATCACTGAAGGTGATTAATACCCCCGCTTTGGGTTTTTAGAGGAATGCACTTCTGATCATGTAGGTGAAGGCCATAAGGAAATGTATACATAAAGATCATTTTTTGTTGTTGAAATTTGTATTTGCATGTGGCCTTCCACAGAACAGCACTGAATACTTAAAGAGCCCACACATATATGGTTTACATTTGGAAAAACACATTTACAATGTGCAACATGTATTCAAAATCGGTTCATTAATGTAGGAGGAGTTGCACACACAAGAATCCCATTTGAAAACCCATAATAAATCCAAGTTAAAGGGAGATAACCTGGTTAAAATTGTCGCAGATCAAAAATTTGGGAATATGCGTATATTCACTTAGTTGTGATAATGTTTGAAAGGTTTCGTCAAACTTGATTGATAAATGTAGGAGGAGTTGCACGCACAAGAATTTCATGTAGAAACCCATAATAAATCTAAGTTAAAGGGAGATAACCTAGTTAAAATTGCCACAGCTCAAAAATTTTGGAATATGCGTATGTTCACTTAGTAGTGACGATGTCTGTAAACTTTCGTCCAAATTGATTGATAAATGTAGGAGTTGCGCACACAAGAATTTCATGCAGAAACCCATATTAAATCAAAGTTCAAGAGAGATAACCTGGTTAAAATTGTCGCAGATCAAAAAGTTTGGAATATGCACATGTTCACTTAGTAGAGATGATGTTTGAAAGGTTTCATCAAAATCGGTTCATTAATGTAGGAGGAGTTGCGCACACAAGAATTTGTTCGAACGGAAAGACATAATAAATCTAAGTCAAAGGCAGATAACCTGGTTAAAATTGTCGCAGATCAAAAATCTTGGAATATGCGCATGTTCACTTAGTAGTGATGATGTCTGACAAGTTTTGTCCAAATTGATTGATAAATGTAGGAGGAGTTGCACGCACAAGAATTTCATGTAGAAACCCATAATAAATCTAAGTTAAAGGGAGATAACCTAGTTAAAATTGCCACAGCTCAAAAATTTTGGAATATGCGCATGTTCACTTAGTAGTGATGATGTCTGTAAACTTTCGTCCAAATTGATTGATAAATGTAGGAGGAGTTGCGCACACAAGAATTTCATGCAGAAACCCATATTAAATCAAAGTTCAAGAGAGATAACCTGGTTAAAATTGTCGCAGATCAAAAAGTTTGGAATATGCACATGTTCACTTAGTAGAGATGATGTTTGAAAGGTTTCATCAAAATCGGTTCATTAATGTAGGAGGAGTTGCGCACACAAGAATTTGTTCGAACGGAAAGACAAAATAAATCTAAGTCAAAGGGAGATAACCTGGTTAAAATTGTCGCAGATCAAAAATTTTGGAATATGCGCATGTTCACTTAGTAGTGATGATGACTGAAAAGTTTTGTCCAAATTGATTGATAAATGTAGGAGGAGTTGCGCACACAAGAATTTCATGTAGAAACCCATATTAAATCAAAGTTCAAGAGAGATAACCTGGTTAAAATTGTCGCAGAATAAAAAGTTTGGAATATGCACATGTTCACTTAGTAGAGATGATGTTTGAAAGGTTTCATCAAAATCGGTTCATTAATGTAGGAGGAGTTGCGCACACAAGAATTTGTTCGGATGGAAAGACACAATAAATCTAAGTCAAAGGGAGATAACCTGGTTGAAATTGTCGCAGATCAAAAATCTTGGAATACGCGCATGTTCACTTAGTAGTGATGATGTCTGAAAAGTTTTGTCCAAATTGATTGATAAATGTAGGAGGAGTTGCGCACACAAGAATTTCATATAGAAACCCATATTAAATCAAAGTTCAAGAGAGATAACCTGGTTAAAATTGTCGCAGATCAAAAAGTTTGGAATATGCACATGTTCACTTAGTAGAGATGAAGGTTTCATCAAAATCGGTTCATTAATGTAGGAGGAGTTGCGCACACAAGAATTTGTCCGGACGGAAAGACGTACGGACGGATGGACAGACGGATGTACGTACGTACAGGGCGATTCCTATATAGCCCCCACTTCTTCGAAGCGGGGGTATAACTAGGATCTTAGCCTGCTCAATCAATGCAGAGGAACTCTCCACATCTTCCCCTGTTGTTTTTAAAAGTATGTGAACAATCACAAACGATTAAAAATACAGAGGAAGATAAGAAACCGAATTACTTTTTCCCGCAGGAAGTTAAATATGGTGTCGTCTACACAATCGAAGACCTGTGACACCTGTGTAGACTTAACCGGAAAGAGATCTTATTACTCTGCTCTTTACCCGGATGAAGTCAGCGTCCAACTACGCTAGTGGTTTCTCATAATTACTCGCAGCATTTTGAATCACTGGAACAAGTTCAAGGAAATGATAATGTATGGTATCTATATCATCCAAGAGTTGTTCCGGAAGGAAAGTTATCCTTTTCATCATATGTTCAAATCAGTTAGAATCACAGTCACCAGCATCTAAACAGGCAGGTGACTGGACCAAATAAGCACCATGGAACAGCTCAAGATTTGAGACTGACGTTGAGTGCTTCTGCTTTAGCAGGAAAACTGCGATTAGCTGCACAAATGCGACAGCAAGTCCGTTACAGAGGCCTGAGGAGCAGCGGTCATGAATAGCCTCTTCGCCAGCTGCTCCTAGGACAGGGAGTCCAATATAGTTATTACTGCGGACGACCCAATGAATGAAGCCTCATCTGCTTGGCTACTAGATGGTGCGACTTTCTTCACAAAAGATGGACCTTTTGACGATGCAGACTGGAAATCCTGAGTCACTTAGCCAAGGTGCGGTCGGGAGCGCTTGATAGACGCTAAAGAAGCAAAACTGTAGCCGTCCCCATCTAAGAACTGAACTAAGCGTACCGGACAATAGCTATGTACATAAGCTTTGACTGACGCAAGTTCCTACCAACAACACCCGGCTCCAGACAGAGGGGTCTCCCTCTTGTTCGCGGTCTGGAGAGACCTGGACGAGCGTAAGTAAAAACTTGCTGTCTTCTACCTTCCATCAACACTGGGTGAGCATGATTTGATTAAACAGTGCTCGCTACACCCTTATTCACTCTCGACCGCCACGGACTTACCCGGCATCACATCACCCACATACGAGTGAGATCTGCCGGTTGAGCTAGCTGTAGACAAGGGACGTAAACCTCTTTTGAAGCCTAGCCCTTGTCTAAAATCATTGAGCACTTTTCCACTAGCTCTAAATACAATGCATATGCGACACATCCGGAGTCACAGTCTTTCTCGTATTCAATTTTTACCGTTTCACCGGCATCAGGGAACTGAAACCACTCATCGGGTTTTATAGCCCTGTGCAACATAAAGATCACTTTGTCCGTTATGTAGAGGAAACCATAAGACTAGCCGGCCCTGGCTGCCTATTAGACGGGACATCCCGGACAGGAGGCATGGACGTATACTCCAAGTGATGCAAGTTCCTACCAACAACATCTGTCTCCAA
Source organism: Pictodentalium vernedei (assembly GCA_031216915.1). Lineage (NCBI taxonomy): Eukaryota > Metazoa > Mollusca > Scaphopoda > Dentaliida > Dentaliidae > Pictodentalium > Pictodentalium vernedei. Next base: position 495,167,440 of record CM062297.1, on the reverse strand, counting down.
ATGATGCTGTAAGAGAGAGAGGCCTCTCTCTTGCTCGCGGCACTGGATGACCTGGACAAGCTTACCTCAGAACTTGCCGGTTTCCTCCTTCCGTCGTCCTAGCTCTAAATACAATGCATATGCGACACATCCGGAGTCACAGTCTTTCTCGTATTCAATTTTTACCGTTTCACCGGCATCAGGGAACTGAAACCACTCATCGGGTTTTATAGCCCTGTGCAACATAAAGATCACTTTGTCCGTTATGTAGAGGAAACCATAAGACTAGCCGGCCCTGGCTGCCTATTAGACGGGACATCCCGGACAGGAGGCATGGACGTATACTCCAAGTGACGCAAGTTCCTACCAACAACATCTGTCTCCAAATGATGCTGTAAGAGAGAGAGGCCTCTCTCTTGCTCGCGGCACTGGATGACCTGGACAAGCTTACCTCAGAACTTGCCGGTTTCCTCCTTCCGTCGTCACTGGGTGAGCATAGTTTTTTGAATATAATATTGTTCGCTCCACCCTATATCATCTCCTAGCTTGGATCGTATACACCCAGCGTCACAGTTCTCAGAGGCCTAAGTAACTACTTCACCGATCGAGCTAGCTGGCGACAATGAACTTGTGCGGTCGTGTGTGCTTTTCGAACATAGAGGAAGCTATAAGACTGGCCGACCCCGACAGTGTATGGAAGGAGCGTCCCGTGGACATAAGTTCCAACTGACACAAGTTCCTACCAACAACCTCAGACCCCAGATGTTGTTATAAGAGAGAGGGGCCTCTCTCTTGCTCGCGATCATGGAAGACTTGGATGAGCATACCTCAGAACTTGTCTGGCAGACACAAGTTCCTACCAACAACCTCTGACCCCAAATGTTGTTATAAGAGAGAGGGGCCTCTCTCTTGCTCACGATCACGGAGTATACCTCAGAACTTGTCTACTTCCTCCTTCCCCCTTTCCGTCATCACCGGGTGAGCATGTTCGTATGTTTATAGTGCACCCTTATTCCTCTTCTCGACCGCTACGGACATACCCGGCATCACACACCACTAGTCTACGTGATAGATCTGCCGGTTGAGCTGGCTGGCGACAAGGTTGTCAATACTACTAAGAATCAAGGCACTTGTCTAATTCCTTGAGCACTTTTGCCACTTCATTGATTTGTGACGATGGCAGCATCCTCCCTGACAGTGTCATGAAGCCACACCATGTTCTTGTTCCTCTGTAAATAGAAACTAAACAAGAGGCACCAGGGGGCCTGATGGCGCTCACCTGACATGGTAGTCTAAATATCAAACCAGGGACTTGACTTGAATAAGCTGCATATGCTCCTCCTAAGAAAAGCATATACCAACTAGATGAAGCAGTTGTGCCCACACAATACACAGGATTTTTCCTTCTATTTTCAGTTCTTGCACTTTTACGTCCCAAAATTGAGATAAATGCATAAAAACAGATTTTTTTTTAATTTTGTTTGGAAATTTTCGAAGTCCCATACAAAATATTTTGAGCCTAAATTTTTTTTTTTTTCTTAAAATTGACCAAAATGCATAAAAAAACAAAAAACTAATTTCTGGATTTTGGTCCAATATTTTCTAAGTCCCACCCGGACTCCAAATTTTCAGTGTAAAAAAAAAATTTTTTTTGTCTTAAAATTGACTGAAACACATAACAAGAGGCCCCATGGGGCCTGAGGGTGCTCACCTGACATGGTAGCCTAAATATCAACCCAGAGAATTGATTTCAACAAGTTGCATCTGCTCCTCCTAATGAAAAGCTTATACCAAATATCCAAAGATTCTGACCAGTGGATCTAAAAAAAAAAGATTTTTAAAGAATATTCCTCATATTGAACTAAGTTATAATTCGGGCTCCCACAGGGAGCCCATATATGAACCCAGGGACTTGGCTTTAACTAACTTGAATCTCACCCCCCTAAGGATGCTGCACACCAAATATCAAAACATTCTGACTGCTGGATCTGAAGAAGAAGATTTTTAAAGAAAATTCCGCATTTTGAACTAAGTTACAATTCAAGCTCCCACAGTGAGTCCAAATATGGACCTAGGGACATGGCTTGAACAAACTTGAATCTCACCCCACTAAGGATGCTGCATATAAAAAATCAAAACATTCCAACTGCTGGATCTGAAGAAGATTTTTAAAGAAAATTCCTCATTTTGAACTAAGTTATAATTCGGGCTACCACAGTGAGCCCAAATATGAACCCAGGGACTTAGCTTGAACAAACCTGAATCTCACCCCCCTAAGCATGGTGCATGAAGAAGATTTTTTAAGAAATTTGCCTGAAATGCACTAAGTTCGAATTCAGGCTTCTATAGTGAGCCCAAATATGAATCCAGGGAAGCGATTTAAACAAACTTGAATCAGATCCACCCCACAATGTTGCATACCAAATATCAGAAGATTCTGCCTGCTGGATCTGGAGAAGAAGATTTTTTAATCTTTTTCCCATTGCCTACAGTGTTAAAAAGTGCTGACTCAGCACTTTTTCAAAGTCCTGAAAAAAGTACCTTGTGATCAAACCGATAGGGATTTTTTTAACCATTCTACTCTACTGGATAAAAGTAAGCTTTATACAAAATAAGAATTCTCTGTGCCATGTAGTTTTGGAGATATGGCAGTTTTAAGGTTTTTCCTATTTTTAGCTCCCGAGGTTCCAACGGGGCAATGAGAACATTTTTTTTTGCATCAATCAACTACTTATGACCCATTATCATCTCATATCAAATTTGGTTCAAATCGACCTGACGGTTCTGAAAATAGAAATTTTAGGCGTGGCCAAAATATTTGCCCATCCCATAACAATAATGAAAGCTTACCATCAAAGACTTAGGTATACCTATACCTTTGCTATGAGTCCTTATAGACAATCAGAGTCTAGGACATCTCAAATTCTTTCTGCTGGTGTTGGTACATTAGACCCCAACTTAAAGAATCAAGAATTGATTCTTATCATAAAGACAAGAGTTGGAAGACTAAAGCGACCTATGGCAAGTTTTCCACCTAGTCAAATGCAAAGATGAAGACACAAGGCTTCGTTGCATCAGAATAACTCCCACTTAACATTAGTTAAGACCGAGATATAAATACTAGGTCTGGAAAGAATTTTAAAAGGTACAAACGACCACAAAATTCCTTTCCATATAGACGATGCGCCACAGTACTTAAAATTAAAGTACATAAGACCATGAGACTAAATTCGCTCTAAGAAATTATCTTTCAATTGCGTCCGAGCGAACAGCTAAATGATGAAGGTAAGGCTAAAACTAGAACTATCACTGAAGGTGATTAATACCCCCGCTTTGGGTTTTTAGAGGAATGCACTTCTGATCATGTAGGTGAAGGCCATAAGGAAATGTATACATAAAGATCATTTTTTGTTGTTGAAATTTGTATTTGCATGTGGCCTTCCACAGAACAGCACTGAATACTTAAAGAGCCCACACATATATGGTTTACATTTGGAAAAACACATTTACAATGTGCAACATGTATTCAAAATCGGTTCATTAATGTAGGAGGAGTTGCACACACAAGAATCCCATTTGAAAACCCATAATAAATCCAAGTTAAAGGGAGATAACCTGGTTAAAATTGTCGCAGATCAAAAATTTGGGAATATGCGTATATTCACTTAGTTGTGATAATGTTTGAAAGGTTTCGTCAAACTTGATTGATAAATGTAGGAGGAGTTGCACGCACAAGAATTTCATGTAGAAACCCATAATAAATCTAAGTTAAAGGGAGATAACCTAGTTAAAATTGCCACAGCTCAAAAATTTTGGAATATGCGTATGTTCACTTAGTAGTGACGATGTCTGTAAACTTTCGTCCAAATTGATTGATAAATGTAGGAGTTGCGCACACAAGAATTTCATGCAGAAACCCATATTAAATCAAAGTTCAAGAGAGATAACCTGGTTAAAATTGTCGCAGATCAAAAAGTTTGGAATATGCACATGTTCACTTAGTAGAGATGATGTTTGAAAGGTTTCATCAAAATCGGTTCATTAATGTAGGAGGAGTTGCGCACACAAGAATTTGTTCGAACGGAAAGACATAATAAATCTAAGTCAAAGGCAGATAACCTGGTTAAAATTGTCGCAGATCAAAAATCTTGGAATATGCGCATGTTCACTTAGTAGTGATGATGTCTGACAAGTTTTGTCCAAATTGATTGATAAATGTAGGAGGAGTTGCACGCACAAGAATTTCATGTAGAAACCCATAATAAATCTAAGTTAAAGGGAGATAACCTAGTTAAAATTGCCACAGCTCAAAAATTTTGGAATATGCGCATGTTCACTTAGTAGTGATGATGTCTGTAAACTTTCGTCCAAATTGATTGATAAATGTAGGAGGAGTTGCGCACACAAGAATTTCATGCAGAAACCCATATTAAATCAAAGTTCAAGAGAGATAACCTGGTTAAAATTGTCGCAGATCAAAAAGTTTGGAATATGCACATGTTCACTTAGTAGAGATGATGTTTGAAAGGTTTCATCAAAATCGGTTCATTAATGTAGGAGGAGTTGCGCACACAAGAATTTGTTCGAACGGAAAGACAAAATAAATCTAAGTCAAAGGGAGATAACCTGGTTAAAATTGTCGCAGATCAAAAATTTTGGAATATGCGCATGTTCACTTAGTAGTGATGATGACTGAAAAGTTTTGTCCAAATTGATTGATAAATGTAGGAGGAGTTGCGCACACAAGAATTTCATGTAGAAACCCATATTAAATCAAAGTTCAAGAGAGATAACCTGGTTAAAATTGTCGCAGAATAAAAAGTTTGGAATATGCACATGTTCACTTAGTAGAGATGATGTTTGAAAGGTTTCATCAAAATCGGTTCATTAATGTAGGAGGAGTTGCGCACACAAGAATTTGTTCGGATGGAAAGACACAATAAATCTAAGTCAAAGGGAGATAACCTGGTTGAAATTGTCGCAGATCAAAAATCTTGGAATACGCGCATGTTCACTTAGTAGTGATGATGTCTGAAAAGTTTTGTCCAAATTGATTGATAAATGTAGGAGGAGTTGCGCACACAAGAATTTCATATAGAAACCCATATTAAATCAAAGTTCAAGAGAGATAACCTGGTTAAAATTGTCGCAGATCAAAAAGTTTGGAATATGCACATGTTCACTTAGTAGAGATGAAGGTTTCATCAAAATCGGTTCATTAATGTAGGAGGAGTTGCGCACACAAGAATTTGTCCGGACGGAAAGACGTACGGACGGATGGACAGACGGATGTACGTACGTACAGGGCGATTCCTATATAGCCCCCACTTCTTCGAAGCGGGGGTATAACTAGGATCTTAGCCTGCTCAATCAATGCAGAGGAACTCTCCACATCTTCCCCTGTTGTTTTTAAAAGTATGTGAACAATCACAAACGATTAAAAATACAGAGGAAGATAAGAAACCGAATTACTTTTTCCCGCAGGAAGTTAAATATGGTGTCGTCTACACAATCGAAGACCTGTGACACCTGTGTAGACTTAACCGGAAAGAGATCTTATTACTCTGCTCTTTACCCGGATGAAGTCAGCGTCCAACTACGCTAGTGGTTTCTCATAATTACTCGCAGCATTTTGAATCACTGGAACAAGTTCAAGGAAATGATAATGTATGGTATCTATATCATCCAAGAGTTGTTCCGGAAGGAAAGTTATCCTTTTCATCATATGTTCAAATCAGTTAGAATCACAGTCACCAGCATCTAAACAGGCAGGTGACTGGACCAAATAAGCACCATGGAACAGCTCAAGATTTGAGACTGACGTTGAGTGCTTCTGCTTTAGCAGGAAAACTGCGATTAGCTGCACAAATGCGACAGCAAGTCCGTTACAGAGGCCTGAGGAGCAGCGGTCATGAATAGCCTCTTCGCCAGCTGCTCCTAGGACAGGGAGTCCAATATAGTTATTACTGCGGACGACCCAATGAATGAAGCCTCATCTGCTTGGCTACTAGATGGTGCGACTTTCTTCACAAAAGATGGACCTTTTGACGATGCAGACTGGAAATCCTGAGTCACTTAGCCAAGGTGCGGTCGGGAGCGCTTGATAGACGCTAAAGAAGCAAAACTGTAGCCGTCCCCATCTAAGAACTGAACTAAGCGTACCGGACAATAGCTATGTACATAAGCTTTGACTGACGCAAGTTCCTACCAACAACACCCGGCTCCAGACAGAGGGGTCTCCCTCTTGTTCGCGGTCTGGAGAGACCTGGACGAGCGTAAGTAAAAACTTGCTGTCTTCTACCTTCCATCAACACTGGGTGAGCATGATTTGATTAAACAGTGCTCGCTACACCCTTATTCACTCTCGACCGCCACGGACTTACCCGGCATCACATCACCCACATACGAGTGAGATCTGCCGGTTGAGCTAGCTGTAGACAAGGGACGTAAACCTCTTTTGAAGCCTAGCCCTTGTCTAAAATCATTGAGCACTTTTCCACTAGCTCTAAATACAATGCATATGCGACACATCCGGAGTCACAGTCTTTCTCGTATTCAATTTTTACCGTTTCACCGGCATCAGGGAACTGAAACCACTCATCGGGTTTTATAGCCCTGTGCAACATAAAGATCACTTTGTCCGTTATGTAGAGGAAACCATAAGACTAGCCGGCCCTGGCTGCCTATTAGACGGGACATCCCGGACAGGAGGCATGGACGTATACTCCAAGTGATGCAAGTTCCTACCAACAACATCTGTCTCCAAATGATGCTGTAAGAGAGAGAGGCCTCTCTCTTGCTCGCGGCACTGGATGACCTGGACAAGCTTACCTCAGAACTTGCCGGTTTCCTCCTTCCGTCGTCCTAGCTCTAAATACAATGCATATGCGACACATCCGGAGTCACAGTCTTTCTCGTATTCAATTTTTACCGTTTCACCGGCATCAGGGAACTGAAACCACTCATCGGGTTTTATAGCCCTGTGCAACATAAAGATCACTTTGTCCGTTATGTAGAGGAAACCATAAGACTAGCCGGCCCTGGCTGCCTATTAGACGGGACATCCCGGACAGGAGGCATGGACGTATACTCCAAGTGACGCAAGTTCCTACCAACAACATCTGTCTCCAAATGATGCTGTAAGAGAGAGAGGCCTCTCTCTTGCTCGCGGCACTGGATGACCTGGACAAGCTTACCTCAGAACTTGCCGGTTTCCTCCTTCCGTCGTCACTGGGTGAGCATAGTTTTTTGAATATAATATTGTTCGCTCCACCCTATATCATCTCCTAGCTTGGATCGTATACACCCAGCGTCACAGTTCTCAGAGGCCTAAGTAACTACTTCACCGATCGAGCTAGCTGGCGACAATGAACTTGTGCGGTCGTGTGTGCTTTTCGAACATAGAGGAAGCTATAAGACTGGCCGACCCCGACAGTGTATGGAAGGAGCGTCCCGTGGACATAAGTTCCAACTGACACAAGTTCCTACCAACAACCTCAGACCCCAGATGTTGTTATAAGAGAGAGGGGCCTCTCTCTTGCTCGCGATCATGGAAGACTTGGATGAGCATACCTCAGAACTTGTCTGGCAGACACAAGTTCCTACCAACAACCTCTGACCCCAAATGTTGTTATAAGAGAGAGGGGCCTCTCTCTTGCTCACGATCACGGAGTATACCTCAGAACTTGTCTACTTCCTCCTTCCCCCTTTCCGTCATCACCGGGTGAGCATGTTCGTATGTTTATAGTGCACCCTTATTCCTCTTCTCGACCGCTACGGACATACCCGGCATCACACACCACTAGTCTACGTGATAGATCTGCCGGTTGAGCTGGCTGGCGACAAGGTTGTCAATACTACTAAGAATCAAGGCACTTGTCTAATTCCTTGAGCACTTTTGCCACTTCATTGATTTGTGACGATGGCAGCATCCTCCCTGACAGTGTCATGAAGCCACACCATGTTCTTGTTCCTCTGTAAATAGAAACTAAACAAGAGGCACCAGGGGGCCTGATGGCGCTCACCTGACATGGTAGTCTAAATATCAAACCAGGGACTTGACTTGAATAAGCTGCATATGCTCCTCCTAAGAAAAGCATATACCAACTAGATGAAGCAGTTGTGCCCACACAATACACAGGATTTTTCCTTCTATTTTCAGTTCTTGCACTTTTACGTCCCAAAATTGAGATAAATGCATAAAAACAGATTTTTTTTTAATTTTGTTTGGAAATTTTCGAAGTCCCATACAAAATATTTTGAGCCTAAATTTTTTTTTTTTTCTTAAAATTGACCAAAATGCATAAAAAAACAAAAAACTAATTTCTGGATTTTGGTCCAATATTTTCTAAGTCCCACCCGGACTCCAAATTTTCAGTGTAAAAAAAAAATTTTTTTTGTCTTAAAATTGACTGAAACACATAACAAGAGGCCCCATGGGGCCTGAGGGTGCTCACCTGACATGGTAGCCTAAATATCAACCCAGAGAATTGATTTCAACAAGTTGCATCTGCTCCTCCTAATGAAAAGCTTATACCAAATATCCAAAGATTCTGACCAGTGGATCTAAAAAAAAAAGATTTTTAAAGAATATTCCTCATATTGAACTAAGTTATAATTCGGGCTCCCACAGGGAGCCCATATATGAACCCAGGGACTTGGCTTTAACTAACTTGAATCTCACCCCCCTAAGGATGCTGCACACCAAATATCAAAACATTCTGACTGCTGGATCTGAAGAAGAAGATTTTTAAAGAAAATTCCGCATTTTGAACTAAGTTACAATTCAAGCTCCCACAGTGAGTCCAAATATGGACCTAGGGACATGGCTTGAACAAACTTGAATCTCACCCCACTAAGGATGCTGCATATAAAAAATCAAAACATTCCAACTGCTGGATCTGAAGAAGATTTTTAAAGAAAATTCCTCATTTTGAACTAAGTTATAATTCGGGCTACCACAGTGAGCCCAAATATGAACCCAGGGACTTAGCTTGAACAAACCTGAATCTCACCCCCCTAAGCATGGTGCATGAAGAAGATTTTTTAAGAAATTTGCCTGAAATGCACTAAGTTCGAATTCAGGCTTCTATAGTGAGCCCAAATATGAATCCAGGGAAGCGATTTAAACAAACTTGAATCAGATCCACCCCACAATGTTGCATACCAAATATCAGAAGATTCTGCCTGCTGGATCTGGAGAAGAAGATTTTTTAATCTTTTTCCCATTGCCTACAGTGTTAAAAAGTGCTGACTCAGCACTTTTTCAAAGTCCTGAAAAAAGTACCTTGTGATCAAACCGATAGGGATTTTTTTAACCATTCTACTCTACTGGATAAAAGTAAGCTTTATACAAAATAAGAATTCTCTGTGCCATGTAGTTTTGGAGATATGGCAGTTTTAAGGTTTTTCCTATTTTTAGCTCCCGAGGTTCCAACGGGGCAATGAGAACATTTTTTTTTGCATCAATCAACTACTTATGACCCATTATCATCTCATATCAAATTTGGTTCAAATCGACCTGACGGTTCTGAAAATAGAAATTTTAGGCGTGGCCAAAATATTTGCCCATCCCATAACGAAGGCAAACAATGCCCGACAAACTTCTCTTGAACAAACTTGATTCTAAACCTCAAAGGGACTCTGTATACCACATATCAAGTCTCTGCTACTGGTGGTTCATTAGAAGAAGATTTTCCAAAAATTTGGCCATTTTTTCCCTACACCTCTGCTCAATATGAGCCGAAACCTATTTTGGATAAAAATCAAAATGCCCCTATATAACCACTACTGACATGAAATTTAATTAAAATGTGGCCAGTGGTTTAGGAGAAAGAGGCTCAAACACCACCTTCACGACAGACGACAGATGACGGACGATGGACGAAAAGTGATCTAAAAAGCTAAAATTTTCAGTGTAAAATAAAAAATTGGTTTTGTCTTGAAGTTAACCGAAACACATAAAAAACAAAACAAAAATTCCAGATTTTGGTCCAAAATTTTGCAAGTCCCACCCAGCCCCCAAATTTTCAGTGTAAAAAATTCTTTTTTGTCTTAAAATTGACCGAAACACATAAAAAAGAAAAAAAAAATTCCAGATTTTGGTCCAAAATTTTCGAGGTCCCACCCAGACCCCAAATTTTCAGTGTAAAAAAATTTTTTTTTCTTTGTCTTAAAATTGACCGAAACACATAAAAAACAAACAAAAAAATTTCCAGATTTTGGTCCAAAATTTTCTAAGTCCCGCCCAGCCCCAAATTTTCAGTGTAAAAAATTTGTTTTTGTCTTAAAATTGACCAAAACACATAAAAAACAAAAAAAAAATTCCACATTTTGGTCCAAAATTTTCGAGGTCCCACCCGGCCCCCAAATTTTCAGTGTAAAAAAAAAATTTTTTTGTCTTAAACTTAACCGAAATGCATAAAAAAATTTCCAGATTTTCCGAGGTCCCACCCAGCCCCCAAATTTTCAGTGTAAAAAAACAAAATTTTTCTGCTCTTAAAACTGACCGAAACGCATAAAAAACAAAAAAAAAATTCAGGATTTTGATCCAAAATTTTCGAAGTCCCACCCGGCCCCCAAATTTTCAGTGTAAAAAAAAAAAAAAATTTGTCTTAAAATTCACCAAAACACATAAAAAAACAAAAAACAAATTTCTGGATTTTGGTCCAAAATTTTTGAAGTCCCACCCAGCCCCCCAAATTTTCAGTGTAAAACAAAAAAAAATTTCAGGATTTTGGTCCAAAATTTTCCAAGTTCCACCCGGACCCCAAATTTACAGAGTAAAAAAAAATATTTTCTTTTGTCTTAAAATTGATTGAAACACATAAAAAACATAAAAAAAATTTCTGGATTTTGGTCCAAAATTTCAAAGTCCAGAACGGGACCCCAAATTTTCAGCCTAAATATGAACCCAGGGACTTGGCTTCAACAAACTTGAATCTCACCCCCTAAGGATGCTGCATACCAAATATCAAAAGATTTTTATTGGTAGATCTGAAGAAGATTTTAAAAAAATATTCCTCACACTGCACTAATTTAAACATTTGGGCTCCCATAGAGAGCCCAAATATGGACCCAGGGAATTGATTTCAATAAACCTGTGAAACAATCTTCCAAAGATGTTATATGTGAAATTTGAAAGCTTTTGGAGCAGTGGTTTGGGAGAAAAGTAGTCTTATATGTTTTTCCCATTACCCAGTGTTAAAAAATGCTGACTCAGCACTTTTTCAAAGTCCCAGAAAAGTACCCCATGATAAAACCGATAGCAATTTTTTTTTATCATTCCATTCTGTTGGTCCTGAGGAAGCTTCATACCAAATAAGAATTCTCAATGCTGTGTAGTTTTGGAGATATGGGAGCTTTAATTTTTTTCTATTTTTAGCTCCTGCAGTTCCCATGGAGCGATGGGAAAAATTTTTTTTGCATAAATTAAGTACTTATGATCCAATAAGCCCTCATATCAAATTTGGTCCAAATCTGCCTCTCAGTTTGGAAAATAGAAATTTTGGGAGGGTCAAATATTCTTGCCCCTCCCATAACAATGCCAAATATAGCCCCACAAACTTCTCTTGAACAAATCTGAGTCTACACCTCAAAAGGAAGCTGCATGCCACATATCAAGTCTCTGCTACTGCTGGTTCATGAGAAGAAGATATTTTAAGATTTCAGCACACTTTTTGGGTGTGGCCCTACAAAGCGGCGAGGCAACTTGATTTAAACAAAATCAAATTGCGATGTCATATAACTATTATCTCAAATATCAATTAAATTGGTTCAGCGGTTTGGGAGGAGAAGACGCAAACACCATGTTCACAGACGATGGATGACGGACGGTGAGTGATCACTATAGCTCTCCTGACTGAAAGTTAGGTGAGCTAAAAACAATAGTGACATTTTGACGAGAGGACCAGCCGAGACCTGTTGCCATGATAGGACCGATAGTGTTCACTCGCCTAACACAAACCATGATGCCCGTCATTCAAATTATCAAATCTGACACATGGAGTAGAATTAGTGGTAGTACATCAAGTAAACTCATTACAACGGCCAAGTAAATAAAGGAAAGGTTTCCTCTATTTGCCATACTATCAGATAAAAATAATTACCTAAATATTAATGTATGTCATTGTTCCACCACCAAATCTACATATAATATAAGATAACATTAAAATATAATCAATGAAATAAATATATCCAAAAGAAAAACTCTTTCAAAAATAAAATAAAAATTTTTGAAAAAATTTTCCTAATATAAGAGCCTAAGTTCCCAAAGGGAACGATGAGCCAAAAAAAGCCTAAGTGTGGACAAAATTATAAAATCTGTGTAAAAATAACTACCACACTATCAGAATATTTAATGTTACTTACAACTGTTGTTCCTAAACAAAAATAGGTAACAACCTAGAGTAATGAAATGTAAACAAAACACCGGAATCAAGACCCCAGACAACACGGCCCGAAGTCAGTAACAGAAACAAGACTATCCGATGTAAAGTAAGATCTTCCTCAGAAGAAAAAACGATACACTGGATTAAGATGCATGACCAAAAAATGCCCGAACACCCTAAGGATGAGGACGTAACCTTGGGGATGTACAGAATAATCTTCTGTATAAAACGTTAAACTCCCAATAAATTTTATAAATTTTTTTTATTAAAACAAGCCAAAAAGCTTGGGAGCTTAACTGGGTGGATCAAGAGAAAGCAGGGAAGGAATACTAAATAAACAGTGGATAGATCATAATCAATCACTGATAACGTAAGGCTCATGTCCCGAAATTAGGGAACATGAACTAATTTTAATAAATATTACAAAATTACAGCCCTGAACGTTTTAAACCACCGTTTCTTCGTTCCTTCATCCAGTTCTGTCCTTGGATCCACAAATTTAACCATTGATTTGTGTCTGGCATCATTATTAATTGAGATTCAAAAGCACAAATATCAGTTTGTTGTTATCTGACAAGGGCCAAACAAAGAATGATTTTATTGGCGCCAGATTCGGTGACTTCCTGGCGTCTGCGCATGCTCAGAGGGACAAATATATGGAGGGCCAGATAGGACTTTTAATTTTCGGTTTTGCATGCAAATTTTGGGGATTGGGAGGCAAAATTTGTGTTTGGCCCTGGATATTTTTGGGTTGGCACCAGCTAAGTCTGGGTCATTGGTTACAGTATAAAAATATAAAGAATTTCAGGTTTTTAGGCCACTGCACCCAGCCCATTGGACTTAGCTACATCTAATAAACAAACTTGGAAGGTTATCTCCTAAAGATAATTTAAACCACATTAGGTTGGGTTTGGTCCAGTGGCTCTTGAGGAAAAAACTGATATGCAAAGTTAACAAATGCTGGACAACAAGCAAAAGATGCAAGTGATGGCAATAGCTCATCCTGACTTTCAGTCAGGTTAGCTAAATATAAGAGATATAAGCCATGGTAACCTTTCCAGGCAGCCTCCCATGACGAAAATGACATTTTGTCATTTATCAATTGAACTTCAAATTAACAGATCTGATTGATGGGTTGGAAATACATGTCTGAAAATAGCTGAAACACAACTGCTGTTGGGGGTGTTGAGACGAAAGGCCTGAATGCTACATGTGACACAAATCAATGACCTAAATTACACAAAGCTTAATAATTTCATCTCCAGTTCTAGTTTCTGAGCTAGGTCCGAGGCATCCGAGTAAGCTAACACGAGACCTTTACATTAAAATTTATTTCATGATACAAACCTGACTCATGGGTAGGACATACATGTTCACTGTCTCTGACATTTAAGCTAAGTTTGAATTTATATCACAGCTTCCAAGTAATGATCCCTCCTTTCCTTGCACACACATGGGCTATGCTAAATGTAATGTTTCTTAAATTTGACAGAGAATATTTGTATTGGGTGCATTTGTTTTACAACTTGGTTAGTCACATTGTCTGCTCAGCTTCTATCACCCTATAACCTGCCTGAGCGGGCTTGGTGCTCTGAGCTGAGCAATCCTCCCCCCCTCCCCCGAGTGCTAACACCTGCCTAATTTTCCATCCATGTGAGCATTTTAGTGCCCAGCTCGCCGAAGGACAGTCGCAGACATCGGCACTTCAAATTCAGCTAATCTGCATTCAAGAGACTAAGTTGTGTTATGCCTCTGCTGTCGCCGATTATCCAATTTTTGGAGTGAAAAATTTGAGATGTGTACTGTGCAGCTGACTGTAAACTGTTGACAAATTCACAATGTGGTTATATTTATAAGTTTTGGCGATCAACAATTGAATAAACTTGACTATACTCACCGAGCTGAAAACAATATCTTCAAGAAAGCATTTTTTTTAAGTACATGCACAGTTTTGTATTATTTTGATTTAAAATCACAAGATATGATGGACAGCTCACCACCAGGGAAAACAATGAAGTGCCATTAATTTTTCTTTGAAAAAAATATCCCACAATTCGTTAAAGCAGTTTTTAGCTTTCTTTGTTCATGTATATTAATTAATACAGCTGTTATGGGAACGGGATGTGGGCACTTTATACCCTGTGTCTTTTTTCTCGTTTGTTTGGTTCTTCTTATGAGTTATTGTATTTTTAGTTTTAATAGATATGTCCAGGGCATGTTTGTGTGAGTTATTAATGTTCAAGTAAGCAGTCACTATTAATGTCTGAATGGATTATTGTTGAGCAGGCTTCTCTTTTTCTTTCTGTTTCTCCACAGTATGTACACACATACTCACAACTGCCCCTAATTTGATGTGTAGGTAACTCAGATCTTAGAGGCTTAAGATATAAATAAATATTATGTTTATTTGAATTCATTATTAATTTTGGGGATAATGTTTGTAAAAAAAATATTCGAAGAGATGAAAAACATGAGGCAGCTATGCCTAGATAGTTCCGCCGAGGGTCACTGCTCTTAGGGGAAGCTAAGTACAAGACAAGAATCCAAGTGTAACTGCTTGTCATCTTAACCTTCATGATATGACAATGGGTCAAAGTCATGACACAAGGTTAGGTTATGGGTAACAATTGTATGAAGTATGGACAAGATCTCACAGATTCAATTATACAGACCAGACACGGGCTGTATAACAATATCAAAGTCTTGTTATCTGTGACGTTGACAGTATGACCTTGGATCAAAGTCGCGAAACTCTTTTGTGTCATGAGTAATAATTGTACCAACTCTGAATACGAACTGTCAATCACACCAAGTTATATGGCCCAGACAAGGGCTGTATAACAATATCCAACTTTTGCTGTCTGTGATCTTGACCTTGAAATGACCTTGGATCAATGTCAAAGCACACCTTTGAGTCACAAGCAATAATTGTACCATGTATGAACAAGATTTGCCGATCAGATCAAATTATATGGACTAGACAAACAAAATGTTGATGTTGGACTAACAGGCGATGGGTGGATAGATGGATGGACAGACAATGGACAACTTAGCATTCGAAAAGCTCCACTGACATTCTGTCAGGCAGAGCTAATATTCAGTGATTAAGAAATTAGGGATCGGACAAACAAATGTCAAAGTTTTTCTGTCACCTTATCATAGGGCCTGTGACCTTGACCGTGAAGGTAACATACCATATTATAATTGGCGACTCACTGGCTTTTGATATTACATATAAAATTTCATTGAAAAATATTCTGTAGTTAAGAAATTATGTCCCAGAAAAACAAATGTCAACATTTTTCTAGGTGTCACGTTATCAAAGGGCCTGTGACCTTGACCTTAAGAGGCACACGCATGGTACCATGTTACAATTCGTGACACACTGTCTTTTGATATTACATATTGTGAAGTTTCATTGAAAAATATTCAGCATTTAAGAAATTATAGCCCGGAAAAACAAATGTCAAAGTTTTTCTAAGTGTCACCTTATCATACAGCCTGTGACCTTGACCTTGAGGGGCAAATACCATATTATAATTCGCAACGCACTGTCTTTTGATATTACATACTGGTATAAAGTTTCATTAAACAAGGGGCCTTAACTGCTCACCTGACAAAGTGGTTCAAAGAAGTATTTGGGGTTACATTCAGTAAGTCATGATGGTTTATTAATACTACACAGGAATGAAGTCATGAAAGGCAAATTTTATGGAAAAACACTAAGGAATGGATTTGAACAAACTCAAAGCTAACCTGCTCTCCACCATCCCCACCCTATAGAGAGCCCAAATATTAAGCTATGGACTCAAATTGAATAAACTTGAATCTGATCCCCTAGAGATGTTATATACCAAATACAAAAGAATTCTGACTAGTGGATCTGAAGAAGGTGGTTTTCAAAGAAATGCCCTCACATTGCACTAAGTTAAACTTTGGGCTCCAATAGAGAGCCAAAATATTAACCTAGGGTCTGGATTTGAACAAACTTGAATCTGACCCACCTAGAATGTTATATACCAAATATGAAGGATTCTGACTGTTGAATCTGAAGAAGATTTTAAAATAAATTCCCTCATATTGCACCAAGTTAAAAATCAGGCTCCTATAGGTAGCCCAAATTAATAACCCAGGGGCTCGATTTGAACAAACTTGAATCTGACTATCCTATAGATGCTGCATACCAAATATTAAAGGATTCTGACTCATGGATCTGAAGAAGATTTTCGAAGAAATTTCTTCATACTGCACTAAGTTAAAATTTGTGCTCCCATAGGGAGCCCAAATATCAACCTAGGGATCCGATTTGAACAAAATTGAATCTGACCCACCTAGAGATGTTGTATACTAAATATGAAAGGATTCTGACTATTGGATCCGAAGAAGATTTTTAAATAAATTCCCTCATATTGCACTAAGTTAAAATTTGTGCCCTATAGATGCTGCATACCAAATATTAAAGGATTCTGACGCATGGATCTGAAGAAGATTTTCGAAGAAATTTCTTCATACTGCACTAAGTTAAAATTTGTGCTCCCATAGGGAGCCCAAATATCAACCCAGGGACCCGATTTGAACAAACTTGAATCTAACCCTCCGAGAGATGTTGCATACCAAATATGAAAGCATTCTAACTGGTGGGTCTTTTAAAGAAATTCCCTCATATTGCACTAAGTTAAAATTCAGGATCCAATAGAGAGCCTAAATATTAACCCAGGGACCTGAATCTGATCCTCCAACTGATGTTGCATACCAAATATGAAAGCATTCTGACTGGTGGGTCAAATGAAGAAGATTTTTAAAAAAAACTTCCAAGGGTTATTTTGTCACTGCAGTTTGAAACACAAATTTTATGGAAAAACACTGAGGAATGGATTTGAACAAACTTGCACATAACCATCACCACCCCCCCCCCCCCCCTCCCCTACTCCTGAAGAGAGCCAAAATAATATTAAGCCAGGGACTCAAATTGAACAAACTTGAATCTGATCCTCCACAGAAATGTTAAAAACCAAATATCAAAAGATTCTGATTGATGGTTGTGGAAAAAAAGGATTTTTAAAGAAATTTCCTCATACTGCTCTAAGTTAAATTTTGGGCTCCAATAAAGAGCCCATATAATAACTCAGGGACCCAATTTGAACAAATTTGAATCTGCACATCCTAAATATGTTGCATACCTAATATGAAACATTCTGACTGATGGATCAGAAGAAAAAGATTGCTCAAGAAATTTCCTCATATTGCACTAAGGGAAGATTTGGGCTCCCATGCAAGCCCAAATATTCACCCAGGTACTTGATTTGAACAAACTTGAATCTGACCCCCTTTGAAATGTTGTATATTGAAACATTTTAATTGATGGTGATGGAGAAGATTTTTAAAGAAATTCCCTCATATTGCACTAAGTTAAAATTTGGGATCCCAGAGGGAGCCTAAATATTAACCAAGGGACTCAATTTGAACAAACTTAAATGTGACCCCCTAGCGATGCTGTATATCAAATATGAAAGGATTCTTGCTGGTGGATCTGAAGAAGATTTTTAAAGAAATTTCCCAATATTGCATTAGTGGCCAAGTTAAACTTCGGGCTCCAACAGAGAGCCCAAATATTAACCCATGGACTCAATTTAAACGAACTTGAATCTGACCCCCTAGCGATGTTGTATACCAAATATGAAAGGATTCTTGCTGGTGGATCTAAAGAAGATTTTTAAAGAAATTTCCCAATATTGCATTAGTGGCCAAGTTAAACTTCGGGCTCCAACAGAGAGCCCAAATATTAACCCAGGGACCCAATTTGAACAAACTTGAATCTGACCCCCTATAGATGTTGTATACCAAATATGAAAGCATTCTGACTGGTGGATCTGAAGAAGATTTTTAAAGAAATTTCTTCATATTGCGCTAAGTTAAAAATTCTGGCTCCCTTTACCGGCATAGGAGCCCAAATATTAACCCAGGGACCCGATTTGAACAAACTTGAAACTGACCCACCTAGAGATGTTGTATACCAAATATGAAAGGATTCTGACTGTGGATCTGAAGGAGGAGGATTTTAAAGAAAGTCCCTCATAATGCACTAAAAAAGTTAAAATTTGGTGTCCCAAATATTTATTATTTATATATTGGTGTTTAAGGTCACATATTTCTGCACAATGGCTAATCATGACCACGACAGTTTTATGGGTGGAGGAAACTGGAGTACCCATAGGGAATCACTGAGCAATGGCAAGCAAATGTCAGCTCCCCACCATACTAACTCCACACAAGCAGGGTTATCATCGGTTGAAGACAAGTGCACCATCAACGTGCAGTACGCCTTAGTACACAATGCCACCATGCCCCCACGTGGGCAATGGGGGTGAAGTGTCTAGTCCAAGGACACAGCGTGGTTGCTGCAGGTGGGATTTGAACTGAGGCCCTCTCGGCTTGCAGCCTGCACCTCTTCCTGCTGAGTCACCGATCCCCCCCGGGTTCCCATAACGAGCCCAAAGATAAACTCTGAGACTCGATTTGAACATAACTGAATCTGATCCCCATAGAAGTTTTGAATACCAAATATGAAAGCATGCTGACTGGTGGATCTTAAGAAGATTTTTAAAGAAATTTCCTCATATTGCACTATATTGATATTTCCTCATATTGCATTGAAGGGTGTGCTAATGGAATTATTTGCTGACAATTTATATCCAAATCCAAGATGGCTCCTGGTGGCCATGTATGTTTTTCAACAAAATTCAGAAATAATCGACACCTCCCATCTGGTCATCACACCAAAGCTAGATATGAAATTTGAAAACGAAACGGGTCGGAGATGTGGCCTATAGGGTGTGCTAATAGAATTGTTGACAATTTACATCCAAATCCAAGATGACCACTGGTTGCCATGTTTTTCAATGAAATTCGGAAAAATTTGATAGCTCCCATCTAGACACTGCCAAAGCAATGTATGAAATTTGGAACTGGTTTGGTGAGAGCTGCTGCCTGTAGAGTGTGCTAAAGGAATTGTGGATGGACAGAGGAATCTACATATGTACGGACAGACAGACAGACAGACGTATGGATGGATGATGGATTGCAACCCATGCCAATAGTTCATACCTGACGTTGTCAAGTTGAGCTAAAAAGTATGGAAAACTGTTATTTCAAATAACCGAATGATGGAATGACAGACGAACAAGGATAACACTATATGCCTGCGGTCATTTTATGGCAGGGGAATAAAAATATCTCAATACATACTCAAGTTATCCAGAAACCCAAATTCAGAGGTATGGATGGCAATTCAAGGGGAATAACTCTAAAATGGTGAAAGCGAATATGGTGGCCAAATGAAAACCTCATCTGTATTTTGCCATTCTAGACAACATGTGAAAGTTTAAATGAAAGTGTCAATGACACTGTAGCTTAACTTGACTGTGTGTTGTGTTTGATGAAAAGGATAATGTTCAATGTTTATGAAAGGATTATGAAATACGACAAGAATTGTGATAATTTAGAATTTGTTAATTTCTGTTCCCTGTATGCTATGTTTTCAATAAGAATAATTTGAGGTGTAGACTGAAATAGAGAATTGAGGCCTGGGGAAATGTGGTCCTCACAGTTAATGTATGTCAACCAAAGTTACCAAGTTAAAGTAAAATCATTTCAAAATGAGTCATCCTACCAAGTTATAATAAATCCCTTCTTCATTTATTTATTTACTGGTGTTTAAGGTCACATACTTATGCACAATGGCTAATCATGACCGTGACAGTTTTATGGGTGGAGGAAGCTGGAGTACCCGGAGAGAACCACCAAGCATCAGCGAGCAACTGTCAGCTCCTCAACATTCTAACTCTGTTCAAGCTCCGCTCAAGCAGGGTTACAGCGGCTGAAGACACTGCACCATCAACGTGTCGTACGCCTTAGTGCACGGCGTCATCGTGCCCCCATGTAGGCAACCGGGATAAAGTGCCTTGCCCAAGAACACAACGTGGGTCATCCCAGGCTGGGATAGAACTCAGGACCTCTAGCATAGAAGTCCAACAGTCTACCACTGAGACACCGTGCTCCCAACAAAGCCCTTCATAAATAATATATCTCGTAGACTTTGCTAAAGGAATGTAGGCAACATGATGGCTTGGCGGTCATGGCTGACCGATTGTGACCAAAATTGTACAGTCTCATCTAGAAATCATTTGGAGTTATCCTTCCAAGTTACAATGAAATTGCTTCATAAATATGAACTGTAGACTGGGCTAAACAAATCTAAGTCACCTGCCTGTTCGGCCGTCACGGTTAACCGATCATGGCCAAAATATAATATTCTCATCAAGACATTATACCGAGTCATCCTACAAATTTGCAATGAAATCCCTTCATAAAAGCAAGCTGTAGACTGTGCTAAAGAAATCTAGGTAACATGCTCCTGCGGCCATTACGGTTGACTGAATCCAACCAAAAAAAAAAAAAGGACGTTCTCATCTAGACATTATAGAGAGTCATCCTACAAAGTTACAATAAAATCCCTTCATAAACATAGTGATGAACCAATAATCGCAATTGGCAATGGGAACAGGTGAGAAAAGCGAATCGGCCAGTTATGACAACCGGCAGTTTCCGGTCATTCTATATTTAACAATGACTATTAAAAATCTCTTTGATATCTGGCCATTTCAATAAAGTTTCCCCATTAAAAACAAGTGTAGTGCATAGCAGAATATTTAGGGATTTGCCGAGCCGAGATATTACGGAATTTACCATCTGCAATCGGTACGAGATCACCACCATTTCTAGGCCGACTGAAGTCACTGTCCTTCAGTCATGGTGCTGTACGTTGCATTGGGTGCATGTATAAATAAAATGTGTTCAACTAGTAGTCTGTAGTACTTATTTATTTATTGGTGCTTAATGCCACATCAGCAGCCAAGATCATATCGTGGCGAGAAAATGTTGAAAGAAAACATGTCAACAATGAAACAAGAGGCCCCAAGGGGCCTGAGGGCGCTCACCTGACATGGTAGCCTAAATTTATATCAACCCAGAGAATTGATTTCAACAAGTTGCATCTGCTCCTCCTAAGAAAAGCTTATACCAAATATCCAAAGATTCTGACCAGTGGATCTAAAAAAAAAAAGATTTTTAAAGAATATTCCTCATATTGAACTAAGTTATAATTCAGGCTCCCACAGGGAGCCCATATATGAACCCAGGGACTTGGCTTTAACAAACTTGAATCTCACCCCCCTAAGGATGCTGCTCACCAAATATCAAAACATGCCGACTGCTGGATCTGAAGAAGAAGATTTTTTAAAGAAAAGTCCTCATTTTGAACTAAGTTACAATTCGAGCTCCCACAGTGAGTCCAAATATGGACCTAGGGACATGGCTGAAGAAGAAGATTTTTAAAGAAAAGTCCTCATTTTGAACTAAGTTACAATTCGAGCTCCCACAGTGAGTCCAAATATGGACCTAGGGACATGGCTTGAACAAACTTGAATCTCACCCCCTAAGGATGCTGCATACCAAATGTCAAAACATTCCGACTGCTGGATCTGAAGAAGATTTTTTAAAGAAAATTCCTCATTTTGAACTAAGTTATAATTCGGGCTACCACAGTGACCCCAAATATGAACCCAGGGACTTGGCTTGAACAAACTTGAATCTCACCCCCCTAAGCATGGTGCATACCCAATATCAGAAGATTCTGCCTGCTGGATCTTGAGAAGAAGATTTTCAAAGAAATTTGCCTGAAATGCACTAAGTTCAAATTTGGGCTCCTATACTGAGCCCAAATATAAACCCAGGGGGCCGATTTGAACAAACTTGAATCAGATTCACCCCACAATGTTGCATACCAAATATCAAAAGATTCTGCTTGCTGGATCTGGAGAAGAAGTTTTTTTAAGAAATATGCCTGAAATGCACTAAGTTAAAATTTGGGCTCCTATACGGAGCCCAAATATAAACCCAGGGGGCCGATTTGAACAAACTTGAATCAGATCCACCTCACAATGTTGCTTACCAAATATGAAAAGATTCTGAAGCTGGATCTGGAGAAGAAGATTTTTTAAGAAATTTGCCTGAAATGCACTAAGTTCGAATTCGAGCTTCTATAGTGAGCCCAAGTATGAATCTAGGAAGCCGATTTGAACAAACTTGAATCAGATCCACCCCACAATGTTGCATACCAAATATCAAAAGATTCTGCTTGCTGGATATGGAGAAGAAGATTTTTTAATAAATTTGCCTGAAATGCACTAAGTCCGAATTCGGGCTTCTATATTAAGCCCAAATATGAATCCAGGGGGCCGATTTGAACAAACTTGAATCAGATCCACCCCGCAATGTTGTATACCAAATATCAAAAGATTCTGCCTGCTGGATCTGGAGAAGATTTTTGAAGAAATTTGCCCGAAATGCACTAAGTTTGAATTCGAGCTTCTATAGTGAGCCCAAATATGAATCCAGGGGGCCGATTTGAACAAACTTGAATCAGATCCACCCCGCAATGTTGCATACCAAATATCAAAAGATTCTGCCTGCTGGATCTGGAGAAGATGATTTTTTAAGAAATTTGCCTGAAATGCACTAAGTTCGAATTCAAGCTTCTATAGTAAGCCCAAATATGAATCTAGGGAGCCGATTTGAACTAATTTGCAGCAGATCCATCCCACAATGTTGCATACCAAATATCAAAAGATTCTGCCTGCTGGATCTGGAGAAGAAAATTTTTTAAGAAATTTGCCTGAAATGCACTAAGTTCGAATTCGAGCTTCTATATTAAGCCCAAATATGAATCCAGGGGGCCGATTTGAACAAACTTGAATCAGATCCACCCCACAATGTTGCATACCAAATATCAAAAGATTCTGCCTGCTGGATCTGGAGAAGACTTTTTAAGAAATTTACATGAAATGCACTAAGTTCGAAATCAGGCTCCTATACTGAGCCCAAATATGAACCCAGCGGGCCAATTTGAACAAACTTGAATCAGATCCACCCTACAATGTTGCATACCAAATATCAAAAGATTCTGCCTGCTGGATCTGGAGAAGATGATTTTTTAAGAAATTTGCCTGAAATGCACTAAGTTCGAATTCAAGCTTCTATAGTAAGCCCAAATATGAATCTAGGAAGCCGATTTGAACAAATTTGCATCAGATCCATCCCACAATGTTGCATACCAAATATCAAAAGATTCTGCCTGCTGGATCTGGAGAAGAAGATTTTTTAAGAAATTTGCCTAAATGCACTAAGTTCGAAATCGGGCTCCTATACTGAGCCCAAATATGAACCCAGGGAGCCGATTTGAACAAACTTGAATCAGATCCACCCAACAATGTTGCATACCAAATATCAAAAGATTCTGCCTGCTGGATCTGGAGAAGAAGATTTTTTAAGAAATTTGCCTGAAATGCACTAAGTTCGAAATCGGGCTCCTATACTGAGCCCAAATATTAACCCAGGGGGTCGATTTGAACAAACTTGAATCAGATCCACCCCACAATGTTGCTTACCAAATATGAAAAGATTCTGCCTGCTGGATCTGGAGAAGAAGATTTTTTAAGAAATTTGCCTGAAATGCACTAAGTTCGAAATCGGGCTTCTATAGTAAGCCCAAATATGAATCCAGGGGGGCGATTTGAACAAACTTGAATCAGATCTACCCCGCAACGTTGCATACCAAATATCAAAAGATTCTGCCTGCTGGATCTGGAGAAGAAGATTTTTGAAGAAATTTGCCTGAAATGCACTAAGTTCGAATTCGAGCTCTTATAGTGAGCCCAAATATGAATCTAGGGAGCCGATTTGAACAAACTTGAATCAGATCCACCCGACAATGTTGCATACCAAATATCAAAAGATTCTGCCTGCTGGATCTGGAGAAGAAGATTTTCAAAGAAATTTGCCTGAAATGCAGTAAGTTCAAATTTGGGCTCCTATACTGAGCCCAAATATAAACTCAGGGGGCCGATTTGAACAAACTTGAATCAGATCCACCCCACAATGTTGCATACCAAATATCAAAAGATTCTGCCTGCTGGATCTGGAGAAGAAGATTTTTTAAGAAATTTGCCTGAAATGCACTAAGTTCGAAATCGGACTCCTATACTGAGCCCAAATATGAACCCAGGGGGCCGATTTGAACAAACTTGAATCAGATCCACCCTACAATGTTGCATACCAAATATCAAAAGATTCTGTCTGCTGGATCTGGAGAAGAAGATTTTTTAATGTTTTTCCCATTGCCTACAGTGTTAAAAAGTGCTGACTCAGCACTTTTTCAAAGTCCCGAAACTGTACCCTATGATAAAACCGATGGCAATTTTTTTTTACCAATCCTTTCTGTTGGTCCTAAGGAAGCTGCACACCAAATAAAAATTCTCAGTGCCATGCAGTTTTGGAGATATGGGAGTTTTAAATTTTTTCTATTTTTAGCTCCTGCGGTTTCCACGGGGCTGCGGGAAATTTTTTTTTTTGCATAAATCAAGTACTCATGACCCAATAAGCCCTCACATATAATTTGGTTCAAATCAGCCTCTCGGTTTGGAAAATAGAAATTTGGGGGGGGGGGGGGGGCAAAAAATTTTGCCCCTCCCATAACAATGGCAAATATTGCCCCTCGAACTTTCTGTGTACAAGCCTGAGTCTACAACCCAAAAGGAAGCTGCAAACCAAATATCAGGTCTCTGCCACTAATAGTTCATGAGAAGAAGATTTTTAAGGATTTTGGTGCCCCTTGGGGGTGTGGCACCACCCAGGGGGAGAGGCAACTTTATTTGAACAAATCCGAATTGGTATTGGTGGACGAATATTTGACCAAGATTTGAATAAAATTGGGCTATTGGTTTGGGAGGAGAAGTCGATAATGTAAAGTTCACGACGGACGACAAGTGTTAAGTTAAGCTCCCTTCGGTGAGCTAATAAAAAGATGAGTAAAAACATGAAACAACTACAAGTAAAACTAGAGGATGGCCACCAAAGGGTGGCTGATTCCCCCGAAAAAAGCCTTGATAGCCATTCCAACCTTATTTGCGACACACCCTCTGGTTGTGGGCAATAATAATAACAAGTATCATTAATATCCTTGAAGGCTGTAAGAAGTTATGGAGCGGACACGAATTCCGTCTACACCCGGACGGACAGACAGACAGACAGACAGACGGACAGATGGACAGACGGACGACGTCACAGCTAGATTCCCCCGAATCTTTTTCGGGGAATAATGACAAGGACAATGTGGTGAACATGAACAATAGCAGTGATGAGTGACGAAGCAAGAAATGTGAAAATCTCACAAATCAACCTGATGAGTTTAAGTCTTAAATACTCTAGTTTAAAATAATAAAAAAAGAAGAGGCCTCACGGCCAAGATAGCTCCGACCAGAGCAACTACTTTCAGGGGCAGCCATATACAGGGTAACATTTGATCCCCAATCTCTGATTCTGATAACCCTTCACCCAACACGGATAGCAGACAACAACATCATTTTTTGTCTCAAAAACATAGCTTATGGCCCCTCATTGGAACAAGTTTGTTGAGCGTGTTCAATGAAGGCTCATTAGCTTTGTTTATTAGACAAAAATTGAAAACATAATAAAATTTGGCAAATACATTGGTGTTACTTTGACCAGGTAGTCTGTGACCTTAACATTGATGGATACAGACCTTATTATGATTAATGTCACACTGCCTAGTGACAATACATACTGTTATAAAGTTTTGTTAAAAAATATCCAGTGGTAAAGAAATTATGGCTCAGACAAACAAAATGTTGACGTTTTCCTGAGTGTTACCTTTACCATGTGGCCTGTGACCTTGACTTTGATGGATACAGACCTTATTGTGATTGATGACACACTCTGTATTGACAATACATACTGTTATAAAGTTTTGTTAAAAAATATCCAGTGGTAAAGAAATTATGGCTCGGACAAACAAAATGTTGACGTTTTCCTGAGTGTTACCTTTACCATGTGGCCTGTGACCTTGACCTCGATGGATACAGACCTTATTGTGATTGATGACACACTGCGTATTGACAATACATACTGTTATAAAGTTTTGTTAAAAAATACCCAGTGGTAAAGAAATTATGCCTCGGACAAACAAAACGTTGATGCCGGACGACGGTCGGAAGGACGGACAACTTGATATCAGAAAAGCGCTGACTTTGTCAGGCAGAGCTAACAATTTTAAATTTTACTAAAAAGGTCGATTGCTTTCAAAAAGGAGAGAATCTTGTGCGGGCTTGTACGATAAAAAGATCTCTTAGAGAACCTACAGAGAAATACAGCCCTCTATCATGATTAAAATCAGTGCAATGTAAAAGAATGTGTTCCACTGAGAGCACTTGCTGACAAGGAACACACTCTGGTCGCATATTACCCTCTAACCCTCTAACAAAAAAGGAATGTGTAAGTAGTGTAGTCTGTATTATTTCATGATGCAAGCATCACAATACAATAAGAAATTAAAATTGGAGAAAAAACTAAAAAAAAGACCCTTTTTTCAATGACTGATGATTGTTACACAACATGTAAGTCGCCTGACTGTCACAAACACGTTTTCAGTTTGTCAAATTAATTTTTTAATTCAGTTACCTCCCTTGATGTTTCTCTCCAATGTTGCTTGCAGAGTAAATGTAAACACTGGAAAAACACATCAAGGGAGCTAACAAGTTGAAAAATAAATTCTGACATGTTGCGTGTGTATCTGTAAACCATGCTTCATACAACTTCACAATTTCACAACACACATTAACATCAAAGTTTTTATTCAATTAAGACACAAAGTATTTGTGGTCAGTATATTCCTGGTTAATACAGCCAAGTGTATTGTATTCTAACACCATTTAACCGTATTAACACTATTTACCAGAATAAACACAATCTTCACAAGAGAACAATATCATGTGACAGTATCATTAATAAGGATCTTCTCCCCCACTCCAAAAATGCAAATAATATTTTGGCTAATATTGCCCAGCACTAAACCTGCATACTCTGAGAACTCACATGGTATGAAGCTTTCGTAATTGGTGATATATCAATGAAATTCTGGTGTATAACAGGCACCAACAGATTTTCTTCTGTGTACCATTTCAACAATTGGAATTGGCATCGGAATCTGCATAATCGGCAGATAAATAATCGGTAATCGGTTTATATTAAGTTTTGATAATAGGTTCATCACTACATAAATACAACCTGTAGAGTGTATTAAAGGTTTTCGGGCTTCAGGCTCGCAAAGCCATCAAGGTTGACTGATAGCGACCAAGAGGGGACGTTCCCATCTAGACATTCTACGGAGTCATTCTTCCAGGTTACAATGAAATCCCTTCATAAATATTACCTGTAGACTGTGCTAAAGGTTTTCGGGCTTTGGGCACACATAGCCATCACGGATGACCAATCGCGACCAAAAGGGGACGTTCCCATCTAGACATGATACAGAGTTATCCTACCACATAACAATGAAATCCCTTCATAAATACGACCTGTAGGCTGTGCTAAATGTTTTCGGGTTTCGAGCTCGGGCAGCCATCACGGTTGAACAATCGCAACCAAACCAAAAGGGGACATTCTCATCTGGGCATGACCTCGAACCTGCATATGAAATTTCGTGATGATCAGGCAAGAACTACAGGGTGTGGCCTGTGCTAAAGAAAATGTGAACAGACTCACAGACTTCTACAAGCATGATGGCAATAGGTTATCTTGACTTTGTCAAGTTAAGCTAAAAATAATAGTGCAACGCAGACTCAAGTTATCATCTAACTAGAGGGGGTATCAGTACCCCGTGGCTCACCAACAGGTGGCCAATGTAAAGGGGTGGCTGGAGTGAAAAAAAAAGTTCAAAACTTGCACACAAAAGTCCAAAATTAAAGAAAATAAGCAGCTAAAGGGTTAAATAATATAATAACCCCTAAGAAGCATGCTAACATAAAATAGGAACCATGGCAATATGTTACAAGGTAAGTCTCCACTTTGAAAAAAAGAAAGACAAACCTCAAAACCTGCACATAAAGGTAAAAAAAGTATCACATTTGTTTCAAAGAGTTAAAATTTAGAAAAATACCCTGAAAATATTACAATAACCAGCGGGGCAATATGCCAGTGAGATAAAACTCCACTTAAAAAAATATCAAAACCGGCACAGAAAAGTACAAAACCTGCACAGAAAAGTCCAAAATTAAAGTAAATAAGCAGCTAAAGGGTTAAATAATATAAAAATAGCCCAAGAAGCAACCTAACATAAAATAGGAACCATGGCAATATGCTACAAGGTAAGTCACCACTTGGAAGAAAAGAAAGACAAACCTCAAAACCTGCACATAAAAGTAAAAAAAAGTATCACATTTGTTTCAAGGGGTTAAAATTGAGAAAAATACCCTGTCACAGTAACCACAATGGCAATATGCCAGTAAGGTGAAAGTCTACTTGAAAAATATCCACTTGGAAGAAAAGAAAGACAACCCTCAAAACCTGCACATAAAAGTATCACATTTGTTTCAAAGGGTTAAAATTTAGAAAAATATCCTGAAAATGTTACAGTAACCACCGTGGCAATATGCCAGTGAGGTAAAACTCCACTTGAAAAAAAAATATCAAAACCTGCACACAAAAGTCCAAAATTAAAGTAAATAAGCAGCTAAAGGGTTTTAAATAATATAATAATAGACCCAAGAAGCATCCTAACATAAAATAGGAACCATGACAATATGCTACAAGGTAAGTCGCCACTTGGATGAGAAGAAAGACAAACCTCAAAACCTGCACATAAAAGTAAAAAAAACATCAAAACCTGCACACGAACGTCAAAATGAGTCCAAAATTTGATTCAAAGGGTTAAAATTAAGACGAAATACCCTGGAAAAGAGTTAAATGTTATCGTGAACCCCCACAGCAATATGCAAAGAAGAAAACAATTTTTTTAAAAACACAAAAATCCAAACCTGTAAACAAAAGAAGTCCAAAATTGAAGTAATTAAGCAGGAAAAGGGTTAAAGAATACAACGTAGCCCTAAGATGCATGTTTACATACAACAGAAAGCATGGACATATGCTACAAGGTAAATCTCCACTTGGAAGAAAGGAAAAAAAACCCATCAAAACCTGCACGCAAACATCAAAATAAGTCTAAAATTTGATTCAAAGGGTTAAAATTAAGACAAAATACCCTGGAAAAGAGTTAAATGTTATAGTGAACCACCATAGCAATATGCAGAAACTAAAAAAATTTTTAAAAAGCCAAAAAGTTAAAAAATTTATAGTAATTTATATATTTTTTATACTTACCAATGACCCAGACATAGCTGGTGCTAACTCTTAAAATATAGGGCCAAACACAAATTTTGCCCCCCAATCCCCAAAATTTGCATCTAAAACTAAAGAAAACATGTCCTGAAAGGCCCTCCACACCTCGCCCCCACTGCGCATGCGCAGTGTCCAGGACGTTCCGAAATTGGCGCCATTTATCATTCTAATAACCAGTGCCTGGTAAGCGCTATGTACTCAGCGGGGAGGCAAGAGTTCCCAACTCCTGGGAGGGCCATCCCCGTCTGGGTCATTGGTAAGTATAAAAAATATATAAATTACTATAAATTTTTTAACATTTTTATACTGTACCAATGACCCAGACATAGCTGAATAGTAAAAAGGCTGGAGGGCCAAGGACATAGAGCAAAATGGAATACGCTCAATAAAATAAAATAGAGTCATCCCCTGTAGGGAAAAGAAGTAATAGGCCTTACATGTATCTTTCTTATTTATGATAAATTAGAAAGATACAACACCTTCCAAAAATTGAGCTTCATACATCCATGTACTCTATTAATATCCAATAATCCTTATACTAATAATTTTTAAAGTAAGCCAATAATAAAGTAAGTCTAGAGAATAGAGACTCTTATACTCCTAAAAGTGTGTGAGAATTGCATAATCATGTCCGTTGACATATGCAATATTCAAAAGCTATACTTTAAAAACTAAGACTTGAATGAATTTTATAAACTTAAACTTCTCACTAAACAACCATCCCAATAACAGCTCAGAATTACTAACTCCGGAGGAGGTATCCCCTTGTTTTCATAGTAAAAACAGGTGACCCAAGGGAACACCCTCCCCCCCCCTTTTTCTTGCCCTGGGTCAAATAGCCCAGAGCGAAGAGGGCAGCCGAACGGAGACACTGCCGAAACAGACAGCCTACCTAGCTATAGTAGCAACTGTTAAGTGAATGACATTCTGAGCAGTAGATAATAGACCTAACAATAGAGGCCTCCAGAAATGGACTCGATATTTCTGAGATAAAATTCATGAATGGATGGCTGAGCGCAATGAGCAGCCTTCAAAAATCTATAATAGCAACACTATTAATGTAAGCCCAAGAAGTAGAAGAACTCTTACTTCAAGAGCCGAAATCTTAAGCACAACTGCTAAGCCAATGATATACCATAAGCAGTACGCT
Source organism: Pictodentalium vernedei (assembly GCA_031216915.1). Taxonomy (NCBI): domain Eukaryota; kingdom Metazoa; phylum Mollusca; class Scaphopoda; order Dentaliida; family Dentaliidae; genus Pictodentalium; species Pictodentalium vernedei. The sequence goes on along the minus strand of CM062297.1, from coordinate 495,136,615 downwards.
AGTTAATAGAATCGATTAACAATAAAATGGAGCGTAACGTCCTTCTACTAGACATCAAAGACAGAAGAAGCTTACGCCCTTGTAATAAACAGATATCTGTTTATAAATACATAAACTGTACCCGGAAAGAGTAAAGGCCTATGCCCATACGAAGACGGAAGGACCTTAAAATAATAGGTTCCGGATAATAGGAGCCTAACTCTTATGCAACAATCCAACCTAAATAGTAACGGAAGTATTGATTCCGAAACTATGAAAGTGAAAATCATCCATCGATAGTGCATGAAACTCACTGACTCTACAGTAAAAGAGAAACCAACAGAATTACTGTCTAAAAGGTCAGAATTTGAAAACTACTGTTTCCAGAGGCTCAAATGATTACTTAGCTAAATAAGAACCGAAGTTAAAATCCGTATAGGAATTTAATCTAAAGATTCTAAGTCTATTTATCAAAAAGTTACTAACTGACTTAGATAAAGAGACAAAAGACTCAATTGTAAACTATCGTAGAGTGCATAGGTATGAGGTAACATAAACCTATAACCTAAATAACAACAGGCTGCAGTAGATCTTGTGAAACAAGTATACTAAAAACTAGCAATGCGTAGTATGGAGGGATCAACCATATGAACATAATGATCCCTACACCACGACGGAAGAGCCTCCACTTTAGTCGCATAGAATAGCGAAGAAGAGGATCTCCTATAGTAAGAAATCGCGTCCAAAGCTCGTCCAGTACAGTGCTTACAATGCAATACGGACCACACAACGGAATACATGAAGGTTGCGACCTTGCTGGTTGTGATAAAGATGACACGATTTACCCAGTGAAAAAAGATCCTCACATAGAGGAAGATTTCACGTTAAGATCCACAGTAGACAAGAGAGTAAATTACTCATGATCTCTGTGAAGATAGAGATGCTATCAACAGAAATGTATTGTGGTTGTTTATCTTAGCAATACCTGCTAAAACAACAGCGCCGGAGGATACGCGTATCCTATCATTGCGTCCTGTAGATCAATAGAGCGTTAACAGTATTAGCTCAGAGATCTGGACAAGCCAACACATACGTCTGCAATTGATAGCAAGCTGTGTCATAATAAAACATCATTGGGCGCTCCCATAGATAGCAAATCTGATTAAATACTTGTTTGTTGAGAGTCCATTCTGACAGCAACAAGCGACCCGTAAGAGAACGGGAGTGCGATAAAACAATCAGACGACCCCGAATATGACGGACCAAAACTGAACTTGGTGTACTATAACCAACAGACGGATTCTTTCCATTAAATTGAATAACGGAAACGAAAGAGTGCCTCCCTGGTTCCGGAGATACGCCACTACTGTCGAATTAAAGGACAGGAATTTGGGCATGCATTTCTGAATAATGTTCATGCAATGACATAAAGCAAGCCTAAAAAACATTATTCCGCGGAAGTTAAACTGATAGCTAAAAGACTGCGGAACCCAAAGACCCTGGCACTTCGAATCCGTAGGGATCAGTATATATCCCAATCTGTTTGACTGGCAACCGTCATAACAGCCACACTAGGGTCCGGCAACTGCGGCGGCACTCTCTGAGTCAACCACCGAATGTTTGCCCCAGTCTGAATCTCTTGTAACAGTAGATAGACAAGAGAATGTATAAACCAAGCAATTCATGGATTGCCGGAAAGTTGCCGTCGAAGAGAAGCTCCTCCGAGAACGAAGCGACTCTGAGAGAGTTCTTACCCTACTATCCACGCGTGGATGTAGCTAGGGCTGCATCACGTCTAACACTCCAATCAGCCACTGAAGGGCGGAGTTATACGTGAACAAAATACTGCCCTCAAAAGAAATTACATTGAGAATAATATCCCGTAAATCTTTTCTTGAAGACGTAATGATAACGCCTCAGTAAGGCGGATTACGTATAATAAAGCGTCTAAGTTAAGTCTACTATACATAATGTCGTTCCCAATATTGAAATTGGAAAAGACATAAACGGCGAAAAAGAATATATGCAGTCTTTAATCACACCGTCTAGACGCATATGAACTCTCGGTTTGCCCTGCTCTGCCAAAATAAACTATATGTAAAAAAGATAAAATGGCAGAAATGAGCCACGCGGACAAGAAACTAAACTATCAAGCTTAGTAGCAGGCTTGTATATATATATATAATATATAGCGTCGAAAAATAAAACACATGTTGTAATGACAATATTGGACTGCGTCGGTAAGTCAGGGACAAAGTCCCTGTACCGATCGAAAAATCCGAGTCCAATGACGCTATAAGTCTCTTATCCAAGATCGCAGCAATGAAGTCCGAAAAATAATCACTGGAAGAAATGCCAGAAGATATGAAAGGCATCTTCCGATACTACTAAAGGGAAAACTCGAAATCTTTCGAATCCCTTTCGCCATCCTGTCGGACCCTATAAAGCGTTCGGTCGTCCGTAGCTTGATGCAACCGCGGACCGCACCGACCCAGCGCCGTCGGATAATTCCTGATTCGACCGAGAAACCGTCAATTGCTGGGATGCTGCGAAACAACTGTGCTAACTCGGATAGCACGTCCGTCACCGAGGCCTGAGGAGCAGCGGTCTTACGATGCATTGCCGCAGGAAGCTCCGAGATCGTTACCCCGTGCATACTTCCAATATGCGAGCGAACGGAGTGTATAGGCCTCGTGTCCCTTGGCTACCGGATGGCGCGACCTATTCGCTGTGGAATCACTGAATGCCGAAACTGATCGGATACTCGAGGTCACGTAGCCAATGTGCGGTCGTGTGCCCTGCTGTGAGGATGAGGAAGCATTAAAGACAGTCTCTCGGACTGTCAATATAACAGAGCGTCCCGAGCAACGGACATATGCTCCGAATGTAAAATATCTGAACCACAACATGCGGTCCCCTATGTTGTTGGCTTCCTCCGATCTGTCCTCAATCTGCCGTCACTGGGTGAGTACTAAAGTAATTAAAGTGCTCGCATCACCCAAATCTCCTTCCTAGACCGCAACGGACGAACCCGGCAGCCGAACCATTCGATGAATGTATGCTACACCGGGTGAGCTAGCGAATGTCATTCCGTAAGCGATAGACATATTCCATGAGCACTTATTGCCGCTAACTCTTCATTAACTATGACGACAGAGGCACACTTTAGAAAGACATCTCCATAACTCTTCGAACAAGAAACCAGAAATGCTTGGATAGCAAGCATAAAATAATAATATATATAGCGTCGTTCAATAATTCGAAAGTTTGTGTGTCATTATTGGATTATGTCGGAACTGAGGGACGATGTCCCTGAACCGAACCAAAAATTTCTAAGTCCACCGACGCTATCAGTTTCTTATCCGGCATCGCAGCATATGTTGTTCCGAAAGGGAAAGCTTGAAATCCACCGAATCCCTTTCGGTATCCCGTCGGACCGGATGAAATTTTCGGACGTCCGTACCCGCTTCCGCGGAGCGTCCCGACCCAGCATCGTCGGATAAAATATATGCGACAGATTCAGTTGATGCTGGGATGCTGCGATAAACTGTGCTATTAAGGAAAGCACGTCCGTTCCCGAGGCCTGTGCCGTAGCGGACTTACGATGCATTGCCGCTGGAAGCTCCGTGTACGTTGACTCCCGCACACTTCCTATGCGAACGTCCGGAGTCTGCAGGCCTCGAGTCCCCGGCTACCGACCCAGCGCTGTCGGATAATTCTCGATCCGACACCGTTTCTGTCGGCTGCTGGGATGCTGCGATAAGCTGTGCTATGTGCACAAGAATGTCCGGCGTCGAGACCTGCGGAGGCGCAGTCTATCGGTGCTTCGCCGAGGGCAGCTCCGCATCAGATGGCTCCCGCATACTTCCTATGCGAACGTCCGGAGTCCATCGGTCTCGAATCCCTGGCTGCCGGATGGTGTGACCTGGTCGCCGAAGAATCCTTGATCGGCGAAGCTGGTAATATATCGGCGGTCACGCAGCCAAGGTGCGGTCGTGTGCGCTGATGAGAAGAGGAAGCCTTAGCAGTCTCAGCGGACTGCCTATACAACGGAGCGTCCCGAGCGACGGACGTATGCTCCGCTAACAACACATTTGTACCACAACATCTGGGGCCAGATGTTGTTGAACAAGAGAGGGGCCTCTCTCGCTTGCCGTCCGGATGGACCGGAACGAGCTATGAACCGGACTAAAAGGCTTCCTCCGTTCTCCCTCCGATCCGCCGTCACTGGGTGTGCATTAAGTTAATTTTATAGTGCTCGCATCACCCCAAAATTCCTTCTAGACCGCAACGGACGAACCCGGCTGCCGAACCATTCGGTGAATGGACGCTACACCGGGCGAGCTAGCGGACGTCAAAGGCCGTCGAACCTACTAGGGTCCTCTTAGGCAATTGGCGTATTACATGAGCACTTTTCCGCTAGCCCTTCATTAATTGTGACGACGGAGGCACACTGTTGGAAGACATCACAGATACATCACCCTAATCTTGATCGTCTGAAATAGAAATTGATAAAGTAGAGTGACCCTGCGGGGAAAGGACCGGAGTGTCCAAATCCCCAACAACATACCGTGACATACGCTTCCCATATTGTCATCGAAATCATACGATACAGAACAGGAGTTAATGCGAGTACACTGACCACATATAGAATGATAATAAGGTCAGAGGAAGACTTCCTCCTAAAACAATTGATCAATATCCTTTCAATGAGAAAAGAAAACAAGTCCTGGTACTCGCACTAACCCCTGGCAATCAAATACATAATAATAATATGATCCATTAATATAGAAAAAATAATTGAAATCAAAATATTTTGAAAAAATATTTTTTCAGAACAGCCCAAGTTTCTGAAAAGTAACGTTGAGCCCCAATGGATCCCAAGCCTAAGTGTGGACAAAAATTTTAAAAATATTTTAAACAATTTATTCAACACTTACGAACAATAATAATGTATCTAGTTATGATTAAAATAACATAAAGATATTATTATTTAGAAATCCCCCCCTCACACAGAGGGCTGTTGTAAATGTAAACAATGAGTGTAAAAACACTAAAATAAGACTCCAGGCACCCAGGCCCGAAATCAGTTACCAAAAATACACCATCTGATGCAAAACAGAGACTTCCTGGGAAGAAACTGCAGAACATCAGATGGTAGATGCAGAACACAACGCCTAACCACCCGTAGGTGAAGACGTAAACATGGGGAAAGAACAGAATTCATTCTGTTATTAAGCTAAAACTCCCAAGAAATTTTAGTAATAATAATTACAGAAACTATGCCAAAAGCATGGGAGAATAGCAAGGGGGAACTTAAAGGACAGGGAGAGAGGAAAAACACTTGAAAAAACAGTGTAACTAAATAATCAGAATGACAACAAAATGGCTGCTGCCTTGAAAATAGGTAACTTAACATAATTTCATTAAAAAATTTTAAGTTACAGCCCTGATAATATTCTGTCACACATTCTTTTCCTCTCCTCCTTTTCTATCCTCCTTAGAATCACCATTTCACTAATATTTATGTGTCTGGCATCATTTAAACTGAGATTTAAAAGCACAAAGATCAGTCAGATGTTAACTGATGAAGGGCCAAACTTAGAATGATAAATGGCGCCAATTTCGGAACGTCCTGGACACTGCGCATGCGCAGTGGGGGCGAGGTGTGGAGGGCCTTTCAGGACATGTTTTCTTTAGTTTTAGATGCAAATTTTGGGGATTGGGGGGCAAAATTTGTGTTTGGCCCTATATTTTAAGAGTTAGCACCAGCTATGTCTGGGTCATTGGTACAGTATAAAAATATCAAAACCTGTACACAAAAGTTCAAAATATTTGAGAGCCGACGCCGACGCTGACATGAGGGCTATGCCATAGGCTCACACAACTAACGTTGGTGAGCCAAAAACCAAAACTTGGATGTGCAGACAGACAAGGGTAACACTTGATGCTTTTCGCGTTTCATGTGAGGGCATAAAAATATCCACCCCACTGACACAATATATATATGTATAAATGTTCAGTGCCAAATGCACAAATAAACTAATGTTGTTCCATGGAAACTTGAAATTCAACTTCTAGTGGCAGTGACCTTGATCTTTGATCCACAGCCAGGGTTCCCACTCATTTTTCTGAGTGAAATTCCAGTACTTTTCCAATACTAAATACCAACAAGGCAACCGCTTCAGCAGGGCCTCACCTACTTTAAGCATCACTGTACAACCACTTCAGCAGGGTCTCACCTACTTTAAGCATCACTGAACCATGGCTTTCACCTGAAGCGGGTGTGTGAATTAGGTGAATTTTGTTTTTTTTATCATTAACTAGATGTGGCCTGTCCCAACTTGGGACCAATAATACCCCCCATGACACACTCTCTGATAGTGCGTAACAATAATACCAAGTGTCATTAATATCCTTCAAAGCCATCAAAAGTTCTGAGACAGACACAACTTGTTACAGATAAAATTTGGATGTGGGGAGTATGTAAACTTGATCTTGACATTGTAAACAGGCATTCCAACCAACCTTATTCCCAACACACCCTCTAGTGGTGGGCAACATTAATACCAAGTATCATTAATATCCTTCAAGGCTGTCAAAAGTTCTGAGCTGGACATGACTTGTGTATATTTGGATATGGGTATGTGAACTTGAAGTAAGTCTGTGACCTTAACCTTGTAGGCAATCCTTCCAACTTTATTCGTGACACATCCTCTGGTGGTGGGCAATATTAATACCAAATATCATTAATATCCTTCAAGGACATCAAAAGTTCTGCACCGGACACGACTTGTGTATTTGGATATGGGTATGTGAACTGGAACTAAGTCTGTGACCTTGACCTTGTAGACAGGCAATCCAACCTTATTTGCGACACACCCTCTGGTGGTGGGCAACATTAATACTAAGTATCATTAATATCCTTCAAGGCCATCAAAAGTTCTGAGCTGGACATAATTTGTGTATATTTGGATATGGGTATGTAACCTTGAATTAAGTCTGTGACCTTGACCATGTAGACAGGCATTCCAACCTTATTCGTGACACACATTCTGGTGATGGGCAACATTAATACCAAGGTTCATTAATATGCTTCAAGGAAATCAAAGGTTCTGAGCCAGACACGACTTGCACAGACAGACGGATGGACAGACAGACAGACAGACAGACAGACAGACAGACAGACAGACAGACAGACAGACAGAGATACACAAGACAGACAGACAGAAAGACAAAGTGATTCATATACACCCCCCTGAATTTCATTTGCAGGGGGTATAACAAGAGGCCCCAGGGGGCCTGAGAGCGCTCACCTGACATGGTAGTCTAAATATCAAACCAGGGACTTGACTTGAATAAGCTGCAAATGCCCCCTCCCAAGAAAAGCATATATCAACTAGATGAAGCGATTGTGCCCACACAATACACAGGATTTTCCTTCTATTTTCAGTTCCTGCACTTTTACGTCCCAAAATTGAGATAAATGCATAAAAAACAGATTTTTTTCCCAAACAAAATACTTTCAGCCTAAATTTTTTTCTTCTTCTCAAAACGCATAAAAAACTATAAAGTTAAAAAATTTATAGTAATTTATATATTTTTTATACTTACCAATGACCCAGACATAGCTGGTACTAACTCTTAAAAATCTAGGGCCAAACACAAATTTTGCCCCCCAATCCCCAAAATTTGCATCTAAAACCAAAAGAAATCATGTCCTAAAGGACCTCCATACTTTGCCCTTACTGCGCATGCGCAGTGTCAAGGGCGTTCCGAAATTGGCGCCAATCATCATTCTTACTGGCAGTGCCTGGTCAGCGCTATGTACTCAGCGGGGAGGTATGAGTTCCCAACTCCTGGGAGGGCCATCCCCGTCTGGGTCATTGGTAAGTATAAAAAATATATAAATTACTTTAAATTTTTTAACATTTTTATACTGTACCAATGACCCAGACATTGCTGAATAGTAAAAAGGCTGGAGGGCCTAGGACATAGAGGAAAATTCAATAAGCTCAACTATATAATATAGAGTGAACCCCTCAAGGAGAAAAGGAGTATTAGGCTTTACATGTATCTTTCTTATTTTATGATAAATTAGAAAGATACAATACCCTTCATAATTGAGCACAATAACATTCATGTTCTCTATTAACATCCAGTATAACCCCTTATACTAATTATTTTTAAAGTAAGCCAATAAATAAAGTTAGTCCAGAGAATTGAGACTCTTTATATTCTTTAAAAGTGTCCGAGGATTGTATATTAACGCCCATTTGACACTTGTCTGTCTGTATACAAATGCTTCACACCGAGCTACACTTTAAAAATATGACATGAATGAATTTTTAACATTAATATTACACTTTAAAACCATCCCGGAAACGACTCAGAATTACTGACTCCGGAGGAGGAATTCCCTTGCTTTTCACTATAAAGCAGGTGACCTAAGGGAACACCCTCCCCCCCCCCCTTCCTCTTGCCCTGGGTCAAAAAGCCCAGAGCGAAGAGGGCAGCAGGACAGAGTCACTGCCGGAACAGAAAGCCTGCATAACTATAGTTGCAACTGTTTAGTGGACGACATTCTGAGCAACAGATAACGGACCTAAACAATGCAGGTCTCCAGAAATGGACTCAATATTTCTGAGATAAAAATTTGTGAATGTGGATGGCTGCGACCAATAAGCAGCCTTCATTAAATCTGTAATAGCCACACTATTTGCGTAAGCCCAAGATGTAGAAAGAGCTCTTACTTCATGAGCCGAAATCTTAAGCACAGACTGCTGGGAAGAAGATAAATTTTCATAAGCAGTACGGATAGTTAATTGAATCCATCTACCAATAGAATGGACTGAAATGTCCTTTCTATTAGGCATCAGAGACAGAAAGAAACTTTTTCGTCCCTTTCTGATAAACTGAGATCTCTGTTTATAAATGCGTAAAGCTCTAACAGGACAGAGGAAAGGCCTACGCCCGTCTGAAGACGAAAGAGCCTTAATAAAAATAGGTTCCGGATATTTATTAGGAGCCTGATTCTTAGCTAAAAATCCAACATTAGTGAAGGTGATAGTGTTCCCGACACTACGATAGTGAGAATCGTCCACCGATAGTGCATGAAGCTCACTGACTCTTCTTGCAGAAGAGAAAGCTAAGAGAAAAGCTGTCTTATAAGACAAGAATTTGAAATCTACTGTCCCAAGAGGCTCAAATGGCTTTTCCTTTAGTTTAAGAAGAACCCAAGCTAAATTCCACTTAGGAATTAATCTAAGAGTTCTGGGTCTATTTATCGAGAAGTTTCTAACTAACTTAGATAAAGAGACATTAGATCCAATTTGTAAACTATCGTGGTGTGCATAGGTATCAGATAACATAGACAGACCTATAACCCTTAACTGGTAGAGTGCTAAATTATTTTTGGCCATCAAATCTTGTACACATGTATTTGCCTTATTACAATTTATGGGAGAGTGCCTATGGGCACTCTCCCATAAATTGTAACAAGGCATACTCCTACAGACTAAATGATGTCACTTAAAAGATAATACAAAGCACATCCACTGAATATGAGCCTTCAAGCTGAAGTACTTGCACTTGAGAATAAAGCCCAAATATGGGCTTCCAGCACTCTACCAGTTAATAGTAACAGGCTGCAGTTTGATTTCGTCAAACAAGTATACTAGAAAGTTTGCAATGTCTGGTATGGAGGGATCAAAAATATCAACAGAATGATCCCTACACCAACGACGAAAAACCTTCCACTTAGCCGCATAATTTAGCGAAGAGGAGGTCCTCCTACAGTTAGAAATCGTGTCCACTGCTCGTCCTGTAAAGTGCTTGCCATGCAAGAAGGACCGCACAACGGAAAAACGTGAAGGTTGAGACCTTGCGGTTTGTTATGAAGTTGACGCGGTTTCCCCTGCGAAAGAAGATCCTCCCGTGGAGGAAGCTTTCGCGGTAGGTCCCACAACAGACACCTGAGTAGATTTATCCACGGTCTCTGTGGAGACAGAGATGCTACCAACAGAATCTTGCATTGAGATTGTTTTATCTTTAGCAATACTTGCTGAATCAACGGCGCTGGAGGATATGCATATCCTATCATTCCGTCCCATGAGATCGATAGAGCGTCTACTGCAAATGCTCTTGGATCCGGGCACGGTGACACATACGTCTGCAACTGATTGTTGAGATGCGTCGCAAATAAGTCTATCATTGGCCGTTCCCACTGGTAGCAAATCTGATTGAATACTTGTTTGTTGAGAGTCCACTCCGACGGCAACAAGCGACCCTTCCGTGAAAGGGAGTCTGCTAGTACATTCAGACGATCCGGTATATGACAGACCGAAAGTAGAACTTGATGTTCTAGAGCAAACAGAAGGATTCTCTCCGTTAAATTGAATAACGGAACAGAATGAGTGCCTCCCTGGTTCCGTATATACGCCACTACTGTCGTATTGTCGGACAGGATTTGGACGTGAGCTTTGTGAATAATGTCCATCCAATGACGTAACGCAAGCCAAATTGACATCATTTCCTTGATGTTTATGTGCTTGCTTAGGAACTGTGGATCCCAAAGACCCTGGCATCTCAAATCCATTGGGATCAATGATGCACCCCAACCTGTTTGACTGGCATCCGTCATAATGGTAAAACTCGGATCCGGCAACTGCAGCGGAACTCCCTGAGTTAACCACTGAATGTTTGCCCAAGTCTGAATCTCTTGATTCACTTGATCTGACAAGAGAACGTCTATGTCGAGCGAATGAATCTTCACACTCCAATTCTGAGTTAAGAAAATTTGGAGAGGACGAGTGCGTAACTGCCCCATCGGAATGAGATCCGCAGCGGCTCCGCACAGACCTATCAGTCTCATGAACTCCCTCGCTGTGACTTTGTCTGCATGAAGACAATAGCGAGCGTAACAACTGACTAATTTCGCTCTGGTTAACAGCAGACGAACGAGATTGTTGTGCGTCTCGAAGCTCATTCTCAGATGAGTGAATGACTTGGACGGCACCAGATCCGACTTCTCCTCGTTTATAACAAAACCGAGACGTCGGAGCAATAGAAGCAGATTCTGCACATCGTTCTGAAGCGTTAACTCATTGCCGTACCTCTGAAGAATGTCGTCCAGGTAGTCCGACGTTACCGCAGACGAATGAGCTCGGAAATGCATCATTACCGAGTTCATTACCCGAGTGAAAGGCCAGGGTGCTAGGTTCAATCCGAAGCACATCGCCCGGAATTGATACACCACTCCTAGGACTGCGAAGCGTAGATACTTTCTAAATGTCGGATGTACCATGACATGAAATTACGCATCTTTGAGATCTATGCTTGTAGCTTAATCGTTCACCCGAATACTCGCTCTGACCGACCGAATCGTCTCCATATAGAATTTCGGAGCGACGATCAGCTTGTTTATCCAGCTCAAATCTATGACTGGACGGAACGAGCCGTCTGGTTTTGGAACCAGAAACAGATGGCTGTAGAATCCCGGTGTTTCCTGGTCTTCTACGACCTCTACCGCATTCTTCATTAAAAGAGACTGCACCTCCGATAACAGAGCGTCTCTTTTCTGCGGATTTGACGGAAGTTGAGTCCATTTTGGACTTCGAGTTAAAGGAGGCTTTCGTTTGAAGGATATTCTTAGACCTTCCGAAATCACCCCTCTCACCCAAGGGTCGTCCGTAATCGACGCCCACTCTTCTGAAAAACTCAACAACCTTCCGCCAACCGGAACACGATAGAGGTTGAAGCCATCACGTCCTGGACCTGCGAGGTCTGCGGGAGGAGAAACCACGTCCTCCACGACCCGCGCCTCGTCCCGTCGACCTCGGGGCGTCCAACCGATTGTCCCGGCCCGAAGGACGTCCCGCACGTGAGTCGCTGCCTTGATGGTCTCTTGAATAAGACCAAGAGGACGCACCGGAACCTCTATAGGAACCTTTCTTGGGCGCATTAGTCCCAGAAGTGCCTGTCTTACTCTTATCTGCCGTATCCGACTTTTTGGAAGCGGATTCAAACAGCAGAGAATCCGAAGCTTTCTTAGTAATTTTATCATAGATTGCAGAAAGCTTGCCGTCGAAGAGAAGTTCTCCGGAGACCGAAGCGACTCTGAGAGAGTTCTTCACCTTACTATCCACGCGTGTGGATGTAGCTAGGGCTGCGTCACGTCTAACCAACTCCAGGTTTGCCACTGAGAGGGCGGAGTTATACGTGGAATAAGCCACTGCCCTTGAAAGAAGTCTTAAAGAGGATTGTATATCCTGGAATTCTTTCCCTTGAAGATGCAGTGATAACACCTTTGTAAGGTGGTCTGCGTAAGATAAAGCGTCTAAACTGGCCCTGTTAGACGTAATTGTCGTATCCAACACCGCGGTTGGAACGGACGTAGACGACGGTAATGACAATTCTAAGTCTTCCGCCTTGTCGTCAAGACGCAGAGGAACTCTCGGAATACCCTGTCCTGCCGTATCGAATTTATTCCTTGCATTAATGAAAGGCAGGTTAAGAGCATTGGAGGACAAGAAACCAGCTTTGCCTGTTTTGGAAGCAAGCTTGAATATAGCATCGTTCAATAATTCAAATGTTCTTGTGACATTATTGGACTGAGACGGAAACTCAGGGACGATGTCTCTGAACCGCTCGAAGAATTCAGTGTCCAATGACGCTATCAGTCTCTTGTCCAGTACCGCAGCAGTCTGGCCCGACGGAACAACCTGAGGAAGGAAGTGCCGGATGAAATCCACGGCAGCTTTATGTTGTTCCAAAAGGGATAACTCCAAGTCATCCGTATCCCTTTTGCCATCCGGTCGGACCTCATGATGCTCCTGGTCGTCCGCACCCGATGCTTCGGCGGAGCGTAGCGACCCAGCGCCGTCGGATAATTCCCGATCCGACACCGATTCTGTCGATTGCTGGGATGCTGCGATAATTTGTTCTATCTGAGCAAGCACGTCCGTCATCGAGGCCTGCGGAGTAGCAGTCTTTCGCAGCTTAGCCGCGGGAAGCTCAGCATCAACTGACTCCCGCATACTCTTTCTATGTGAACGTCCGGAGTCCACCAGCCTCGTGTCCCTGGCTACCGGATGGCGTGACCTGGTCGCCGAAGAATCCCTTATCGGCGAAGCTGGTAGAATATCCACGGTCACGTAGCCAAGGTGCGGTCGTGTGCGCTGGAGAGAGGATGAGGAAGCCTGAGCAGTCTCTGCGGACTGCCTATACAACGGAGGGTCCCGAGCGACGAACGTGTGCTCCGCTTGCGACACATTTTGTACCACAACATCAGGTCCCTGATGTTGTTGTACGAGAGAGGGGCCTCTCTCGCTCGCGGCCCGGCTGGACCTGGACGAGCTAGGAACCGGACTAGAAGGCTTCCTCCGATCTCTCCTATCATCCGCCGTCACTGGGTGTGCACCTTGTATGTTTATAGTGCTCGCATCACCCAACATTTCCTCCTGGAACGCAACGGACGAGCCCGGCTGCCGAACCATTCGGTGAATGGACGCTACACCGGGCGAGCTAACGGACGACAGCGCCGTCGGTCCTACTCGGGACCTCTTAGGCAAATCTCCATGAGCACTTTTGCCGCTAGCTCTGCATTCAATTGTGACGACGGAAGCGCACTCTTGGAAGATAACATGGAAACATCACCCTGTTATTGTTCCTCTGAAATAGAAACTGATAGACTAGAGTGACCCTGCGGAGAAAGGACCGGCATAGCCCTTTCTCCACTAACAACATACCGTGACACACGTTTCCAATGTTTGTCATCCCAATATTGACATATTGAACAGGAGTTAGTGCGAGTACACTGACTACAATTAATACAATGATCATGAAAGTCAGAGGAAGATTTCTTCCTATTACAATTTGAATAATGTCCTTTCATTGTGAAAAGACAACAAGTCCTAGTACTCGCACAAACCCCTAAACACAAAGATACATAATAACATGATCCATTAACATTGAAAAAAGCAATTGAAATTCAAAATAATTTTTGAAAAATATTTTTTCAGCGAAGCCCAAGTTTCTGAAAAGTAACGTTGAGCCCCAATGGATCCCAAGGGTAAGTGTGGTCAAAAATTTTAAAATTATTTTAAATAATTAATGCAACACTTACGGATAATAATAATGTATCTAATAATGAGTAAACTACTCCAAAGGCAAAAAGCCCCCTCAAAAGAGACTGTTGCCAATGTAAACAAGAAGTGTATAAACACCAGAAAACATGACTCCAGGCACTGACAATACTGGCCCGAAATCAGTTATCAACAATACACACTATCTGATGCAAAACAGAGACTTCCAGAGAAGAATCTGCAGAACATCAGATGGCAGATGCAGAACACAACGTCTAAACACCCATGGGTGAGAACGTAAACATGGGGAAAATAACAGAATTCATTCTGTAACCAAGCTAATTCTCCCAAGAAATTTTAGTAGTAATCTTACTCAAAAAAATGCAAAAAGCATGGGAGAATAGCAAGGGGGGACTTACAGGATGAGAGAGGAAAGACTGAATAAGCAGTGCAACTTCAAAGCAAGAATGACAACAACAGGCCCATGCCTCGAAAATAGGCAACTTAACATAATTTCATTAAAAAATTTTAAGTTACAGCCCTGAATATTTTCTGTCACTCCTTTTTCCTCTCCTCCTTCTCTATCCTCCTTAGAATCACCATTTCTCCAATATTTATGTGTCTGGCATCATTTAAACTGAGATTTACAAGCACAAAGATCAGTGAGATGTTAACTGATGAAGGGCCAAACAAAGAATGATGATTGCGCCAATTTCGGAACGTCCTTGACACTGCGCATGCGCAGTAAGGGCAAAATATGGAGGTCCTTTAAGACATGATTTCTTTTGGTTTTAGATGCAAATTTTGGGGATTGGGGGGCAAAATTTGTGTTTGGCCCTAGATTTTTAAGAGTTAGCACCAGCAATGTCTGGGTCATTGGTACAGTATAAAAATACTAATTTCCAGATTTTGGTCCAAAAAGTCCCATCCGGACCCCAAATTTTCGGTGTAAAAAAAAAAAAATTTTTTTTGTCTTAAAATTGACAGAAACGCATAAAAAACAAACAAAACAAAAAACTTCCAGATTTTGGTCCAAAATTTTCGAAGTCCTACCCGGACCCCAAATTTTCAGGGGAAAATTTTTTTTTTTTTTTGTCTTAAAATTGACAGAAGCGCATAAAAAACAAACAAAAAAAATTACGGATTTTGGTCCAAAATTTTTGAAGTCCCACCCGGACCCCAAATTTTCGGTGTAAAAAAAAAAAATTTTTTTTGTCTTAAAATTGACAGAAATGCATAAAAAACAACAAAAATTTTTTTTTCGGATTTTGATCCCAAATTTTCGAAGACCCACCCAGACCCTAAATGTTTGGTGTAAAAAAAAAAAAATTATTTTTGTCTTAAAATTGACCAAAAAGCAGAAAAAACAAAAAAATTTTTCGGATTTTGGTCACCCGGACCCCAAATTTTCAGGGGAAAAAAAAATTAATTTTTTTTTTGTCTTAAAATTGACCAAACGCAGAAAAAGCAAAAAAAAATTTTTTTTCGGATTTTGGTCCAAAATTTTCTAAGTCCCACTTGGACCCCAAATTTTCAGAGGAATTTTTTTTCTTTTGTCTTAAAATTGACTGAAACGCAGAAAAAACAAACAAAAAAAATTTCGGATTTTGGTCCAAAAATTTCTAAGTCCCACTTGGACTCCAAATTTTCAGGGGAAAAAATTTTTTTTTTTTTTTTGTCTTAAAATTGACCGAAACGCAGAAAAAACAAAAAAAATTTTTTCGGATTTTGGTCCAAAATTTTCCAAGTCCCACTTGGACCCCAAATTTTCAGGGGAAAAAATTTTTTTTTTTTTTTTGTCTTAAAATTGACCGAAACGCAGAAAAAACCAATAAAAAAAATTTAGGATTTTGGTCCAAAATTTCGAAGTCCGCAACGGGACCCCAAATTTTGAGCCTAAATATGAATCCAGGGACTTGGCTTCAACAAACTTGAATCTCACCCCCCCCCCCCCCCCCCCCCCCTAAGGATGCTGCATACCAAATATCAAAACATTCTTATTTTGCTTGATCTGAAGAAGATTTTTAAAGAATATTCCTCATACCGCACTAATTTAAACATTTGGGCTCTCATAGAGAGCCCAAATATCGACCCAGGCAATTCATTTCAATAAACATGTGAAACAATCTTCCAAAGATGTTATATGTGAAATTTTAAAGCTTTTGGAGCAGTGGTTTCCGAGAAAAGTAGTCTTATGTTTTTCCCATTACCCACAGAGTTAAAAAATGCCGACTCAGCACTTTTTCAAAGTCCCCAAAAAGTACCCCATGATAAAACCGATGGCAATTTTTTTTTACCATTCCAATCTGTTGGTCCTAAGGAAACTTCACAACAAATAAGAATTCTCAGTGCCGTGTAGTTTTGGAGATATGGGCGTTTTCATTTTTTTCTATTTTTAGCTCCTGCGGTCCCCATGGGGCGACGGGAAAAAATTTTTTTTGGCATAAATTAAGTACTTATGACCCAATAAGCCCTCATATCAAATTTGGTCAAAATTTGCCTCTCGGTTTGGAAAATAGAAATTTTGGGAGAGGCAAATATTCTTTCCCCTCCCATTACGACGCCAAGTATAGCCCCACAAACTTCTCTTGAACAAATCTGAGTCTACACCTCAAAAGGAAGCTGCACACCAAATATCAAGTCTCTGCTACTGCTGGTTCATGAGAAGAAGATTTTTTAAGATTTCAGCACACTTTTTGGGTGTGGCCCTACCCACGGGCGAGGCAACTTGATTTGAACAAAATCAAATTGCGATGTCATAACAAACTATTATCTCAAATATCAATTGAATTGGTTCAGCGGTTTGGGAGAAGACGCAAACACCATCTTCACAGACTACGACGGACGACGATGGACGGTGAGTGATCAATATAGCTCTCCTGACTGAAAGTCAGGTGAGCTAAAAATGAGTTCTGAAGGATTGAGTGATTTTATGTCCCTCCCCCTCCCACCCCCACACCACCCCTCCCCCTAAAAAAATAATCCCTCACCATAGCACAAGTCCAAAAAAAAAATAGAATTTTTTTTTTTAAATAACACAAAGTTTCACAGAACTATCATCAGCTGTGAAGATGTTACAGCTGACTGAAACACTTGACCCATCAAAACTTTTGAAATTTTCACATTGCCCGAAAGACTGATAGAAGTATACATCAAAATAATGTCTAGAGTACAAGGAAATGGAATGTATTCACATTTCCACCCCCCCTCCCCATCCCCCACCAACCCCCCCCCCTCCCCCTCCACCCCCTCCAAAACAAAATTTTTTTAGAAGTTGGGTGACAAATTTCCAATGACATAAGTAACCAATCGCAATCAGTAATTCTAATGACTAAAGTGAGCTTAAAACTCTCACCTGGTTCAAGTTGTCAAAAGAGATGAGTGTATCAGTAAGTGATCAGCAGCAAGAGCAAGATTTCTATTTGCTATGACACAACCAAAGGCAACTTTTTTGGCCATTCATTTCTGCTGGTCCTAGGAAAGCTTTCTTGCAAGCTCTGTTCTGTGAATTTTTGTTTCGTTTTCAACTACTGTGGTTCTCTCTACCCTCCCCCCCCCCCACCCACCCCCCAAAAAAATTCCTGCATACTTATGACCCAGTTATATATATACTGCATGGCAAATATGGTTCACATCTGCCCACTGAATCTGAAAATAGAAATACTGAGTGTAGCCAAAAATTTGGGAGCCCAAATTTTGACTTAGTGAGTTTCTTTGAAAAAAAGAAAGTGAATCCGCATCACTAAAGTAAGTTCCAAACAAGAAATCTAAGCATTGTTACAAGTGGCTTATAAAAAGAGGATTTTAAAAGCATATTAGGCTTATGGAGCATTAACCCCACCCTAAGGGATATAGTAATTTGGAGGGAATAAAAGTGTCAATGACACTGTAGCTCAACTTGTCAAGACAAAGACATGTACATGTATAGTATGTGACACAGCAATGACAAACATCTAGGTAATGACCTGATAACAAAGGTACATATAAAGTATTGTAACGGTCTGTACATAAATACTGGCCGTTGCCTGTAACAAATGTATAGGTAAAGTATTGTAAAGGTGGGTGACAGTCAGATGCTAAACTAGAAAAGAAATCTTTGAGTCCCAGAGTAGGTCTGACTGAACCCTAAAATATTTGTTCTCATAGCACAGTGATAACAAAGGCACCCCAAAACACACTCATTCCTGTCCCAAGGTGAAAACAAAGGCACCCAAGAAGTTTTGTGAAGATCAGTTCACAAATATGAGCTGTGTAGAAGCTGTGACAAAAAACTGATTGGACCTAATTTCAGTACAAAATGGCCACTGGCAGCCATCTTGAATTTTGGGCCGCACTCAGAAACACTCGTTCTCGTCCCAATGTGATAACAAAGGTACCCAGGAAGTTTTGTGAATATCGGTTCATAAATACAGCCTCTAGCCCGAGCCGTATTGACATGTGCACTTACAGTGTATAAGTAGCACTACATAAATCAAAGTTCATCTAATTTGCATAATTTCTGCACGAGAAAAAAACCCGTACTATATGTGATGTATTCCATGTTACTAAACATTCAAACAAAACTTTTTGGTACAAAATGGCTGGTGGCCATCTTGAATTTCGGACCACACCCAAAAACACTCGTTCTCATCCCACGGTGATAACAAAGGTACCCAAGAAGTTTCGTAAAGATCGTTTCATAAATACGGCCTCTAGCCTGAGCCGTATAGAAGTTGTGTACAAAAAACTGATTAGACCTAATTTCGGTACAAAATGGCCACTGGCAGCCATCTTGAATTTTGGACCGCACCCAGAAACACTCGTTCTTGTCCCAAGGTGATAACAAAGGTACCCAAGATGTTTCGTGAAGATCGGTTCATAAATACAGACTCTAGCCCGAGCCGTATTGACATGTGTACTTACTGTGTGTAAGTAGCACTGAAAAAATCAAAGTTCATCTAATTTGCATAATTTCTGCACGAGAAAAAAACCTGTATTATATGTGATGTATCCCATGGTACTAAACATTCACACAACAAATTATTCAAATCAGCACTTTCATATGGAAGTTCTGTGCAAAAATCTGATTGCACCAAATTTTGTACAAAATGACTGCCATCGGGCTTCTTGAATTTCGGACCGGACCCAAAAACACTTGTTCTCGTCCCACGGTGATAACAAAGGTACCCAAGGAGTTTTGTAAAGATCGGTTCATAAATACGGCCTCTAGCCCGAGCCGTATTGGCATTTGCACTTACAGTGCTGAAAGTAACACCAAAAAACATCAAAGTTAGTCTAATTTGCATAATTTCTGCACGAGAAAATAAGCTGTATTATATGTGATGTATCCCATGGTACTAAACATTCACACAACAAATTATTCAAATCAGTGCTTTCATATGGAAGTTCTGTGCAAAAATCTGATTGCACCAAATTTTGTACAAAATGGCTGCCATCGGCCATCCTGAATTTCGGACCGGACCCCAAAACACTCGTTCTCGTCCCACCGTCATAACAGAGGTACCCCAGAAGTTTTGTGAAGATTGGTTCATAAATTCAGCCTCTAGCCCGAGCCGAATTGGCATTTACATTTACAGTGCTGAAAGTAACACTGAAAAAATCAAAGTTCATCTAATTTGCATAATTTATGCACGAGAAAAAACCCCATATTATATGTGATGTATCCCATGGTACTAAACATTCATACAAAAAATTATTCAAATCAGAGCTTTCATATGGAAGTTCTGTACAAAAAACCAATTTCTGCATCGTCGGTATAAAATGGTGGCTGGCAGCCATCTTGAATTTCAGACTGCACCCAAAAACACTCGTTCTCGTCCCACGGTCATAACAAAGATACCCAAGAAGTTTTGTAAAGATCGGTTCATAAATACGGCCTCTAGCCCGAGCCGTATCCAATTGTTGACGGACAGACAGACAGGCAGACGGCGGACGACGGGCCATAGCATAAGCTCAAATTTGGCTTCGCCAAAGTTGAGCTAAAAATCAGAAGAGTAAATTCCACCAGCCTGAAGATGGCAGCAGCTTCATTTGAACAAAGGAGAAAAGGTTTACTCCAAAGATGGTCTGTGCCATAAATGAATGAATTTGGCCCAGTGGCTTTAAAGAATAAGAAAGATTTCAAACAAGAGAAACAGAATTTTACTGCCACGAGTAAATTCAAGTCTGTGTGAAAATGGTTAAAACATTAGAAACAAGAGGCCCCACAGGGGCCTGAAGCGCTCATCTTGTACAGAACACAATTTAAACAGAGTCCAAGAATGAGTCTACATTAAGCAAGCCATCTCCATAGGCTACACTGTCAATCCTTGAGTCCCTCAGGAGTGACAAAAATAATCTGGGCATCATGCCTTTTCTTCAGTTGATCATAAGTAAAATGTAGAGCTCCCCTATGAAGCCCCTTGATACAACCCATGTGGATTAATCTTAGTACCTCTAGAGGGTACTGAATACAAAATTTTTAATTCTTCAGCAAAATGGCCAATTCCGGCTCCCATAGACAGCCCAAATATTAACCCAGGCTCTTGATTTGAACACAGTTAAATCTGACTTCCCTAGAGATGTTGTGTACCGAATATGGAAGCATTCTGACTGTTGGATCTGAAGAAGAGAAATTGTAAAGAAATTTCTTCGAATTGCACCAAGTTCAAATTTGGGCTACCATAGCGAGCCCAAATATTGACCTATGGATCCGATTTGAATAAACTTGAATCTGACCCCCCTAGAAATGTTGTATACCAAATGTGAAAGCATTCTGACAAGTGAATCTGAAGAAGATTTTTGAAGAAATTCCCTCATATTGTACTAAGTTAAATTTCATGTTCCCATATGGAGCCCAAATATTAACCTAGGCACTCGAATTGAACAACTTGGAATCTGACCCCCCTAGAGATGTGGTATACCAAATATAAAAGCATTCCGACTGGTGGATCTGAAGAAGAAGATTTTTAAAGAAATTTTCTCATATTGCACTAAGTAAAAATTTGGGCTACCATAGTGATCCCAAATATATACCTAGGGATTTGATTTGAACAAACTTGAATCTGACCCCCATAGAGATGTTGCATACCAAATATCAAAGCATTCTGACTGATGGATCTGAAGAAGAAGAAGATTTTTTTAAATTACCCTCCATATTGAACAAAGATAAAATTTGGGCTTCCGTAGGAAGCCCAAATATTAACCTAGGGACTTGGTTTGAACAATCTAGAATCTGATCCTCATAACAATGATGTATACCAAATATTAGAAGATTCTGACTGGTGGTTCTGAAGAAGAGGATTTTTAAAGAATATTCCCCATATTACCCTATGTTAAAACTTCGAGCTCCTGTAGAGAGCCCAAATATGAACCAATGAGCTTTATTTCAACAACCTTTTATTTGACCCCCCTATGAATGCTGTATACCAAATATCAAAAGATTCTGATGATTGGTTCTGGAGATAAGATTTATTTAAATTTTTGCAAATATGCTGACTCAGCATTTTTTCGATGCCCATTACAGAACACCCTAACATAACCGATGGCAATTTTTTTTTTACCATTCAATTCTACTGGTCATAAGGATACTTCATACCAAATAAAAGCTCTCTGTTCCGTGGGGTTTGGGAAATATAGGCGTTTGAAAGTATTTCTATTTTTAACTCCCAGGGTTCCCATGGGGATGCAGGAATTTTTCTTTTTGCATGGTAAAGTACTTATGACCCAATAATACCACATACCAAATTTGGTTCATACCGAACCATCGGTTCAGAAAATAGAAATTTTGGGCGGGGCCAAAAATCTTACCCCTCATTACAAAGCCAAATATTACTTTACGAACTTTGTTTGAACAAACTTGATTCTACACCTCATACGGAAGCTCCATAGCAAATATCAAGTCATTGTACACACTGGTTCTTGAGAAGAAGATTTTAAAAATATTTTGGAGCATTTTCCCCCACTCCCTCCCTATGGCACTGGGCATGCTGAGTTGAACAAAAATGAAATGCCCCTTTGGGACCATCACTCACACAAACTTTCACTTGAATTGGCCCAGTGGCTTTGGAGGAGAAGACCAAAACAAGGTGTTGGAAAAAAACATAAATGTTCACAGCAGTGAAAGGGTTCATCATGAAATAAAATCTTTGGAAAAACACACTCAAGTCATGAGAGGGTTAAATTAAAGATGTGAATATGGGAATCAGATCAATCTCTTTACCAAGGAACCAGAAAAAAACATATACAGCATTGAAAGGGTTTGTTCATGGCATCAATAAAATCTTTGGAACCCACATTGATGTCTTGAGAGGGTAAAATTAAAGACATGCATCCAGGAAACAGATAAAGGTTTCCAGCATTGAAAGGGTTCAACATGAAATAAAATCTTTGGAAAACAAACTGAAGTCACAAATTTTCTGAACAATTTCCTGGTAAGAATAACAAGATTACAATGTGCCTGGCAGCAATTTATTGTTTTAAGAACAATATGTCAATCAAGGTTCTCAGTGAATGAAAAATTTTTCTCCAGGATAAACTACTGCAAAAATGCGGACTTATCATTTTTTCAATACCCTCTACCGGGCACTCTGATTGAACTGGTGGCAATTTTTTTTAACTAATCCCTTCTAACTGTCCTAAGGACGCTTCATATCAAGTAACAGTTCTCTGTTCCTTGTGGTGTGGGATATATGGGCTTTTGAATTTTTTTGCTTTTAGCACCTGGGATTGCCACAGGGCTGTGAAAAGTTGGGGGGGGGGGGGGGGGGGGGGGGTAACAATCGATTACTTAGGACCAACTTAAACTACATGCCAAATTTGGTTGAAATTGACCCACCAGTTCTTGAAATAGAAATGGATATGCCCCCACAGAGAGCCCAGATATTGACCTAACAACTTCCCTTGAACAAACTTTAATCTTCTACGCCAAAGGATGTTCCATACCAAATATCAAGGCATTCCCTCTGGTGGTTCATAAGAAGATTTTTAAAGGTTTCGAAGCTTTTGGGGGCAAAAAACAGAGCCTGAATATGGCAGCTGCTTCATTTAAACAAAATAGAAAGGGTATACACCATAGATGTCTGTGCAATATATGTTTGAATTTGGCCTAGTGTTTGTGAAAAAGATGTCAAGTTTGCAAAAAGTTAACAGACACCGGACGACAGACGCCAGACTAAAGTGATGGCAATAGCTCCAACTGACTTGCAGTCAGGTGAGCTAATAAAAAACTTCAAACTCCAGACTCGGAAAATGCATATTTCACCATTTAGTCTCTATGAGTTAGAAATGCCACAACAAAAATGCACGAAAAAGAAATAAGCTACGATCTGAAAACACCATGCTGGAAGTCGGTCAAATGATGGTTTGTAACAATATAAAGCAAACTGTGAACTTAGGCATAATATTGTTTTCAAAGAGCGAAGAACTGCAGAAATGATCACACTCTACTGAAATCTGCAAGGTGATGGAATTGAAAATGCTCAATATGTTTACAGCAGAAAATTGCACTGACAATGCCATTACAATGAGATAAAGTCGAAATTGCAGGACAATTTTTCAATTTCCGCGAGGACGATTGTTTGAAAACAAATTATGCAAAGTAAAACATGAAATGAACATTCACATGCTTTAAACGAAATCGGTTGATACAAATATTTTCTCCACCCCCTCACTAAATTTGAAATTACTGAAATTATTTCTTTGGCATGAAATCAATTGAAATCCTTCAAAACTCATTTTAAAGCAAAACCCCCACCCCACCACACCCCAATCCTAGCCTTCCTCTCCTTCACCAAAAAACTCATCTCCATTCATGGTTGTGAATACACCCATAATAACATTTTCACAGAATTATCTTCAATAGTTAAAAAGTTATAGGTGATTCAGGTTTCAACCCCCATTTTGTGAAAAACAAGAACATTTTTAGGGACAAATTTGCAAAGGGAATTTTTAGGAATAAACAAGACAGTTTAACGACATCCATATCACCATTGATTTTACGTTAAGATAGGAATAATCTCATTATCGACCTGGACATGCATTCATACCCAATAATGTCACTCACCAAATATCATTTAATTTCTTTAATCACAACTGAATATATCTTCCAAAAACCTACAATTTTGGTAAATTCAAAGTCGACAAGGGCTATAACGCTGGTAAAACTATTGGAATCAAAACTTCCTTTCCATATGCACATGTACACATCATACTCATAGTGTATGCCAAGTTTCGTAAATCAAACGAAAAATGCAGAAGCATTTGTGATGGAAATTTTGCTATTACCAAGGGCCATAACCATGCAAAATTTGTCGCATTGAAAATTCCGGACCACATGCACATCTACACTCGATACTAACACTTCAGACCAAGTTTCGTAAAAATCCAATAAAAAATGTAGGAAGAGTCAAGCAGACAAGCCTTTGTGATGGAAATTTTGCTATATTTCCAAGGGCCATAACCACGCAAAATTTGTCGCATCGAAAATTCCGGACCACATGCACATCTACACTTGATACTGACACTTCAGACCAAGTTTTGTAACAATCCACTGAAAGCTGTAGGAGGAGTTAAGCGGACAAAGTTTGTGACGAACGGGTGGACGGACGAACACCATTTCAATATCGCCCTCCAGACTTTGTCGACGGGGGATAAATCATTGAATTTCTTTAATCGCAACTGAAGATATCTTCCAAAAACCTGCAATTTTGGTAAATTCAAAGTCGACAAGGGCTATAATCAGGAAAAATTATTCGAATCGAAACTTCCTTTCCATATGCACATGTACATATCATACTCATACTGCACACCAAGTTTCATAAAAATGCAATGAAAAATAAGTTAAGCAGACAAGCATTTGTGACAGAAATTTTGGTATTACCAAGGGCCGTAACCACATAAAATTTGTCACATCAAAAATTCCTGACCACATGCACATCTACACTTGATACTGATACTTCAGACCAAGTTTCGGAAAAATCCAATAAAAAATGTAGGAGTTGAGCGGACAAGCCTTTGTGAAGGAAATTTTGCTATTTCCAAGGGCCGTAACCATGCAAAAATTTGTCGCATCAAAAATTCCTGACCACAGGCACATCTACACTTGATGGTGATACTTCAGACCAAGTTTCATAAAAAATCCGCTGAAAACTTAGGAAGAGTTAAGCGGACAAAGTTTGTGACGAAAGGATGGACTGACAGACTGATGGACTGACAGATGGACAAACACCATTTCAATATCCCCCTCCTGACTTCGTCGGCAGGGGATAATAAAGGAACTTTAAAATAAAATATGGGCAAAATATTACACATCTTTCGTAAAAGTAATTAAATTACTTACCTGTAACCGTATCGAAAGATCATTACCATAGATGTTGGCTTCCATAGTCATCAACATACCCATTCAGCACTCATTCACTGTGCTACAACTTGTATTTTACAAAGAGCACAATGATCCCTCAGTACATAATGTATTTCTTCATTGGGAACATGCAGTGTCAATTAAATTACCTTCAATGTAAGAGGGCCAGCTTCATCAAATGCATCGGATAAATGCTGAATGCACCCATTTCTGACTATAGCCAATCTCTGGTTGATCTTTCTCAGTATCTGAAAGACTAAACCTTAGATCAGATTAACAATAGACACCTTATTGTTATTTCTGACTGAAACAAGGTGCAACGCAACCAGTATCTCCGCCAAGGGTTTCTAGTTGAAAAAGCAGGAAAAGGCCCATAACTGTATCAAAAAAAAAAATTGGTCAAAACCGGTTACTTGTGAATATCCATTCCCCCATGGTGGTCTATCAGCATACCAAAAATCATTTAAATCCAACATTCACTGACTGAGATATGAAGGTCCTAAGTTGTTACGGACAGATGGATGGACAAATGGATTAACAAACGACTGGACAGACCCCATTTCTATATCCCTAATTAAATATGCGCGGAAAATGACCATATTCGAACTTGGACCCACAATTGATGAAAGTGATCTACTATCCAAATTTCATCAAAATCCGGTCACTGTAAGGAAAGTTAGAGTCTGGAAACGAAAAACACGGAAGGACAGAAGGACGAATGGACACCCCAAATTTAATATCTCCGGTTTTTTTCAAAAAGTGGGAGACAATAAAAATCAGTAAAAGAAGGTTAAAGAACATGTTGAAAATTACAGTCTTTCAGACAGTACTCTCTTTCAAAGAGCTTTGGATAGGTAAAGGGTTACACAAAGCACATCTCATTCAAAGGATTTGTCATTATGTCTATCTTGAATGAATGATAAAATCCAAAGAATAATAATGTGGAGAATATTTATATACTATCATTCAGAGCTGACCAGTAAATTATACCAAGTTTTCCAAACACCTGTCATCAATCACAACGTGAGTTTTTCTGATAACATATAGTTGCAAAGTTGTTTCCAGTTACATCCCAACATAAAACTGTACACAGTATTTTATCATTGTCCCAGTTCTCAGTGGAGAAAACTGCTACAGTACAAGGGGAGTGTATTATCACTAAAACCACCCACAGAGTGGAAATTCCACCCAAGCAATAACTGCAAATTTGTTGCAAAGCATAACAATCACAAGCAAAGTTCCCATAGGGTTTCTATAGTAACTATACGGCATAATTGTGGCCATGTTTGAAACCCAATCAACTTTAAATGAGGATCGCTGGTTGAGGGCGTACCAGTCATCAACCATGCAAAGTTTCAATGCATTTGGTCCTGTGGTTTCAGAGGAGAAGATTTTTCAAAATCCACCAATCAGAATCAGAGAATGCCTCTGGCGGCCACGTTTTTCAACCCCCAGGAAAATGAGGATCGTTTGTAGAGGGCCTCCCATAGACCATTCCTGCCAAGTTTGGTTCACATCAGCTCAGTAGTTCCAGAGAAGATGAAAATGTTATTTCCAATAGGGTTTCTATAGTAACTATAAGGTGCAATTTGTGGCCATGTCTGCAAATCAACATTATCATTTGTCCCAGTTCTCAGTGGAGAAAACTGCTACAGTACAAGGGGAGTGTATTATCACTAAAACCACCCACAGAGTGGAAATTCCACCCAAGCAATAACTGCAAATTTGTTGCAAAGCATAACAATCACAAGCAAAGTTCCCATAGGGTTTCTATAGTAATTTTAAGACACAATTGTGGCCATGTTTGCAACCCAATCAACATTAAATGAGGATAGTTGGTAGAGGGTGTCCCAGTCATCAACCATGCAAAGTTTCAAAACATTTGGCCATGTGGTTTCATAGGAGAAGATTTTAAAATTCCACCAATCAGAATCAAAGAATGCCTCTGGGGGGCCATGTTTTTCAACCCACTGGAACAAAATGAGGACTGTTTGTAGAGGGCCTCTCATAAACCATTCCTGCCAAGTTTGGTTCATGTGGACTAAGATGTTCCAGAGAAGAAGATGAAAATGTGATTTCCCATAGGGTTTCTGTAGTAACTATAAGGCGCAATTGTGACCATGTTTGAAACCCAATCAACATTAAATGAGGATCGTTGGTAGAGGGTGTCCCAGTCATCAACCATGCAAGGTTTCAATGCATTTGGCCCTGCGGTTTCAGAGGAGAAGATTTTTCAAAATCCACCAATCAGAATCAGAGAATGCCTTTGGCAGACATGTTTTTCAACCCACTGGAACAAAATGAGGATCGTTTGTAGAGGACCTCCCATAGACCATTTCTGCCAAGTTTGGTTCACATCAGCTCAATAGTTCCAGAGAAGAAGATGAAAATGTTATTTCCCATAGGGTTTCTATAGTAACTATAAGGTGCAATTTGTGGCCATGTCTGCAAATCAACATTAAACGAGGATCGCTGGTTGAGGGTGTCCCAGTCATCAACCTTGCAAAGTTTCAATACATTTGGCCCTGTGGTTTCAGAGAATATTTGTAAAAATCCACCCATCAGAATCAAAGAATGCCTCTGGTGGCCATGTTTTTCAACCCACGGAAACAAAATGAGGATCGTTTGTAGAGGACCTCCCATAGATCATTCCTGCCAAGTTTGGTTCACGTTGGCTCAGTTGTTCCAGAGAAGATGATGAAAATGTGATTTCCCATTGGGTTTCTATGGTGACTATAAGCTGCAATTGCGGCCATGTTTGCAACCCGATTAACATTAAATGAGGATCATTGGTTGAGGGTGTCACAAGCATCAATCATGTGAAGTTCCAAAACATTTGGCCTTGTGGTTTCAGAGAAGATTTTTAACAAGAGCTGGACTTTCGTCCTGTGCATACCCCCATGTGGTGTACCGCCTAGTGCGGGCATACCTATGACCAACAAATATCATTTATGAATATTCTCATACGGACTGACGGACGGATGCACAGATGGACGGATGCAATCCAGTATACCCCCCCCCCCCCTCCATTTTCTTCGAAAGTTTTCAACAATTTCTAAGTCAAAAGGTATGGTAAATTGTTTGGTGTTTGGAAGTTTTATGCAATGAGGCAGAAGCCTTTGTCATAGGCAAACTGCATGCCATATTTCACTAAAAACCGATAAACCCAATCCAGTATGACCACCCCCCCCCCTCCCATTTTCTTCGAACGTTTTCAACAATTGCCAACAATTTCTAAGTCAAAAGGTATGGTAAATTGTTTGGTGTTTGGAAGTTTTATGCAATGAGGCAGAAGCCTTTGTCATAAACAAACTGCATGCCATATTTCACCAAAATCCGATAACCCATACCTGAGATACAGGCTGAACAGACAAATAATGTCTATTTCCTACAATTTCTAAGTCAAAAAGGGGGATAACTCTAAAAAGGAGAATGTGAGAAATATCGTTGAATCCTTTTTTTAAAGCCTATACCATAAGCAGTGTTCATGGCAAATTTCATTGCAATAGAACATTCAATACCTGAGATACAGGCTGAACAGACAAAATTGGGCTCGGACGGACACAATTTCTAAGTGAACAAGTAATAAAAAAAAAAATCATAAAAAAAAAAAAATAACTAGTGTGGGCATACCTATGACCAACAAATATTATAAAAAATAATAATATACTTAAGTTATGAATATTTTCGGATGGACTCACACACGGATGCACAGACGGACGGACGGATGGACAGACGGATGGACGCACGGACGCATGTAATCCAGTATATCCCCATTTTCTTCGAAAGTGGGGGTATAAAAATCCACCAACCAAAATCAAAGAATGACTTTTGTTTTCATCCGATGAGAACAATTTGAGGATCGGTTGTAGAGGACCTCCCAAGTTCGGTTCACACCGGCTCAGCCTTCCAGAGAAGATGAAAATGTGAAGTTTACGGACAGATGACGACGGACGCCAAGTGATAGCAAAAGCTCAGGTGAGTTAAAAAAAAACATGAATTTTCCTTAAAAAATAAGGGAAATTTTAGGATTGTTAAATGAAAATTAGGAAAATAAGGATTGGCAAAAAAAAAGGAAAATTAGTAAAATTAGGGCCAGTTGAATGCCTGGTGATTCAACAACTCAACCCAAAAACTTAACCTTGACATGAAATCTATTTTTAGTAACAGTGACCTTTTTTTTTATTGTGACATATCAGTTCATGGTGGATATATCACTGTCCAGTTTCACAGAGATGTCTTCAACAGATACAAAAATAATGTCCATTTTTCCAGCATTTTCAGACCTGCAAAAAAAGCAGTTTTCAGGACCTGGAAACCAGTTCATTTTCCCATTTCTTGGATTGGCATTCGATCCCGGTACAGGTCCCAAATGCAATTCTAATCATCTGCCCCAAAAGGCAACCTATGTATTAGGGTGAGAGTCCTGTTCACCCAATGAAACTCAAGTCATTCCATGGAAACTGAAATTCTATTTAAAGTAACACTGACCTTGACCTCTGACCTACTAACCCAAAAGGCACTTCTGTAATTCCAAACATCGCCATACACTAGGCAATCTGTGTATGAATAATGGGTATTGCATGTCGAGGGGAACAAAAGTTACTGCCCAGATATGAATGGGATGGTATGTATGGATAGGATAGGTGTAAGGACAGACAGAATGATGAACACACATGGAAACAGCTAGATAGCTCCCCACCTCAATACTACAGGGCAGAGGCATATAAAAAGTACAAGCTACTTTTGAGTTCTTACTTATAATCTTTTTCTGAATCTTGACAGACGTCAATGATCTGGAGAATATTGTGATTGGCATTCAATGATAAGGAACCAATGGTGATATGATCATAGTCTTTCAAAAAATCTTCTGCCAGTTTGCGAACCTCCTTTGGCCAAGTAGCACTCCACATGAGGGTTTGTCTATCAGGCTGCAAAAAAAATATCAGTTAACATATGTCAGAATTACAAGAATGTTTTACAATGTTTTTTGTTGAAAATCTTCAAAGTCTTAAAAATCTGAATTTCATATACATATAAACACATTGTTTGCACTCACATAATTAAATTTATCTGGCAGAAATGTTAACCTTATTTGGATTGAATTTCAAAATAAACTAGAGCTGGCCACCAAAAAATGCCCCAATACATCAATGAGAGTAGGGAAATGGGAAAGCTGGTAAATTAAAGGTTGCCATGACTTTGACCTTTAGAACAATGCCCCTGAAATAAATAAGGCCCTTTCTCTCAACATACCCACTCAACATAT
Source organism: Pictodentalium vernedei (assembly GCA_031216915.1). NCBI lineage: Eukaryota > Metazoa > Mollusca > Scaphopoda > Dentaliida > Dentaliidae > Pictodentalium > Pictodentalium vernedei. Next base: position 495,105,945 of record CM062297.1, on the reverse strand, counting down.
CAAGTTTAGTTTCAATCAGCACAGCAATACTTTAATTAGAGTGCAGAAACCAGGAAAATTTGTAAGTAAAAGGTCACTGTGACCTCGACGTTTGACACAATGACCCCAAAATAGGGTTCTTCCTCTCATTATACCCAAACCAGAAGTTAACTTTTATTTTGACTAGCCCAGTGGAACATTAATTAGAGTGGAAAACAGAAAAATTTGCAAGTTAAAGGTCATTGTGACACTGGCCTTGGCACAATGATCCCAAAATAAATAGGATCCTTCCTCTCATCATACCCAATCCACATGTCAAGTTTGGTATCAATCAGCCCAGTGCAATTTTAGTAAGGGAGTGGAAACAAACTTGAGAAAATTTTTAAGTTCAAAGTCATTGTGACCTTAACAAATGACACAATGACCCCAAAATACATAGGGTTCTTCCACTCCTCATACCCAACCCACATCTCAAGTTTGGTTTTGATTGACCTACTGGTAGCTGAACTTCAATTAGAGAGCAAAAAAACAACTCCATCTACAGACAGGTGGACAGAGCCATGTTATATCCCCCCTAAATCCCCCACCTACCCCCCCCCCCCCCCCACCCCCGGCGACCCCCGATTTTTTTTTCTGGGGATAAAAAGACACAGCTCACAAATATAAATGGTCAAATTTGTATACAAACTGAACTTGATTTGAATATTCCCAGAATTCACCTCCCACTATTTCATTTCTGTGTTCTTTTGTACTCTTCAAAGTTACTAAATAGAAACTTTGATGATGATAAATTCTCTGTGAAATACTCCAAACCCCAGCAGTATTTACAGGAATTGTACCTTGGTTTAACCTGACTGGATAATTTTATTAAAATACTATTTTGCAAATAATAGTTTTTCTCTTTAAGGTTTAGGCCAAAAAAAAAAATCAATTGATTCTCAGGCAATTTTTTTTTCAAATCAATGAGGGAGGGAGGATTTATTTTTATTTTTTATTTCTTCCAGATGGTGAGCAAGGATTGAGAGGCAAAAGTCACTTTCTGATGTCTGTTTTTACCTAAAAAGCATGGAAAGTGCATATTGTAAAATGATATACAAATAAAACTCATTTTATTGAAAACTAAAACTGTTTTTCTTTATTTTTTGCTTTTAGTATATAGAAACAGAACTCTGACTTCACTTTTAAACTTTTACAAAGCAGAACTATTTTATGAATATTCAAAGTAAGGGTATCTCCCATGAACTGACACAGTTTGGATGCAAAGAACAGTCCCATTCACAAGCATGTTCTAGTGACAGGATCATCCAAATTGGATGAGAGATAGGTTACATCTGTGTATACATTGTCAGATAATAACACAAATTCTCAACCCCTCTGGTGGGTGGGTCTTTCTTAATTAACTGGTAGAAGGCCAAGTTATTTTGGGGCATCAAAATTTGTCCACATGTCTTTGCCTTGTGACAATTTATAGGAGAATGCCTATAGGCACTCTCCAAAAAATTGTAACAAGGCAAAGCCATACAGAATAACTAATTTCACCTCAAAAATAATACAAAGCATATCCATACAATATGGAGCCCACCGATGAACAGTTTTTTAACCACCTCCCCCAAGGTACTGTCATCTTCCGTAGATATTATTGACCACCCTCGTATTATTTTGGTATCATTGTGAGTTATTTTGATAGAAATAAGCATTTTTACGATTGAAATTTTTGAATGAAAACAACTGAGAATGGAAGCAAGCTTCTGGTGTCAATTTAGTATGAAATTTTTTTGTCTTAAAATTGACCAAAACGCATAAAAAACAAAAAAAAAGTCTACAACGGGACCCCAAATTTTCAGCCTAAATATGAACCCAGGGACTTGGCTTGAACAAACTTGAATCTCACTCCCCCTAAGGATGCTGCATACCAAATATCAAAAGATTCTTATTGGTAGATCTGAAGAAGAAGATTTTTAAAGAATATTCCTCATACTGCACTAATTTAACTATTTGGGCTCCTATAGAAAGCCCAATATGGACCCAGGGAATTGATTTCAATAAACATGTGAAACAATCTTCCAAAGATGTTATACGTGAAATTTGAAAGCTTTTGGAGCAGTGGTTTGGGAGAAAAGTAGTCTTAAATGTTTTTCCCATTACCCACAGTGTTAAAAAATGCTGCCTCAGCACTTTTTCAAAGTCCCAGAAAAGTACCCCATGATAAAACCCGATAGCAATTTTTTTTTATCATTTCATTCTGTTGGTCCTAAGGAAGCTTCACACCAAATAAGAATTCTCAGTGCCATGTAGTTTTGGAGATACGGGCGTTTTAATTTTTTTGCTATTTTTAGCTCCTGCGGTTCCCATTGGGTGACGAGAAAAAACATTTTTGCATAAATTAAGTACTTACGACCCAATAAGCGCTCATATCAAATTTGGTCCAAATCTGCCTCTCGGCTTGGAAAATACAAATTTTGGGAGGGGCAAATATTCTTGCCCCTCCCATAACAACGGCAACGGCAAATATAGCCCCACAAACTTCTCTTGAACAAATCTGAGTCTACACCTCAAAAGGAAGCTGCACACCAAATATCAAGTCTCTGCTACTGCTGGTTCATGAGAAGATTTTTTAAGATTTCAGCACACTTTTTGGGTGTGGCTCTACCAATGGGTGAGGCAACTTGATTTGAAATTGTGATGTCATAACAAACTGTTATCTCAAATATCAATTAAATTGGTTCAGCGGTTTGGGAGGAGAAGATGCAAACACCATGTTCATGGACGACGGACGTAACTATGAGCTGCAATTGTGGCCATGTTTGCAACATTACATCAACATTACATGAGGATCATTGGTAGAAGGTGTCCCAGTCTTCAATGACGTGAAGTTTCAAAACATTTGAATTCACCAAACAGAATCGTAGAATATCTCTGGTGGCCATATTTTCCAACCAACAGGAACAAAAAGAGGATCGTTTGTAGAGGCCTCATATAGACCATTCTTGCCAAGTTTTTGGTTCACGTCGGCTCAGTTGTTCCAGAGAAAAGATGAAAATGTGATTTCCCATAGGGGTTTTCTATAGCAATTGTGGCCATGTTTGCAATACGATCAACATTAAATATTAAATGAGGATTGTTGGTAGAGGGTGTCCCAGCCATCAACCATGCAAAATTTCAAAACATTTGGCCCTGTGGTTTCAGAGAAGAGTTTTCAAAATTGACCAATCAGAATCAAAGAATGCTGCTGGCGGGCACGTTTTTCACCCAACAGGAATAAAATTAGTAACAGTTGTAGAGAACCTCTCATAGACCATACCTGCCAAGTCTGGTTCACATTGGCTCAGAACTTTCAGTGAAGATGATGAAAATGATTTTCCTGTAGGATTTCTTTAGTAACTATAAGCCACAAATGCAGCCATAGTTGCAACCTGATGAAGATTAAATGAGGATCATTGGTAGAGGGGGTTACAGTCATCAGTCACATTAAGTTTTTCAAACCATTTGGCCTTGTAGTTTCAAAGAGGATTTCCTTGAAAATGCACACATTTATATGAATTCTGTTTCAACTAAAAAAATCAGTAAAAAAAGGGTCAAAATATTTTGAAAAATAATTTTTTCAGACAGTATTCTCTTTCAAAATAGCTTTTGGATAAGTAAAGGGTTACAGGAAAACACATTTTCTCCAATTTTTGTCAGATCTCAAAAGATAAATATAATTACTGTCATCTAAGCTGACATGATGTGAACAGAATGTAAACAAGCTTCCATTCTTATCACATAAGTCACTGCTGTGTTTCTGATAAGAGATAATAGATAATTAGTTTACAGTTGAAGTTGTTTTACAGTACAAGTGAAAATAAGTTATGTTAATCCTGTAAACTATGTATCTTTCTCCTCCTACACTGATAAGACCAGAAGCTGACACCATTTTCTGGAAAGCTCTCACTGATAGCTTTCCAGAAAATGTCAGATTCTGATTTTGTCAGGGCAGGAGCAGTAGTTCACTTAGTTTATTGCAGTTATGCTACAACTTATTTTGACTTGTACTGTATACACAATATTTTGGGGTTTTTTTCCAAGTTCTCAGTGGAGAAAAAACTGGAACCAACCCTTACCAGGTTCTCAACCCCCCCTCCCCCCCTCCCCCCCCCCCCCCCAAGTATTTTGCTGACAGTTCTGATTTTCATGCAGACAGGAGAGGCCTTGGGTTAAGCATTAGAATACAGCCTCTGATGGCCACATATTTCCATCCTCTCATAAACCATTCCTGCGAAATTTGGTTCACGTCGGCTCAGTAGTTCCATAGAAGATGAAAATGTGATTTCCCATAGGGTTTCTATAGTAACTATAAGCCGCAATTGTGGCCATGTTTACAACCCGATCAACATTAAATGAGGATCGTTGGTAGAGGGGGTCCCAGTCATCACTTATGTGAAGTATCAAACATTTGGCCCGGCAGTTTCAGAGGAGAAAATTTTCGAAAATCCACCAATCAGAATCAAAGAATGCCTCTGGTGGCCATGTTTTTCAACCCTCGGGAACAAAATGAGGGTTGTTTGTAGAGGACCTCCCACAGACCATCCCTGCCAAGTTTGGTTCATGTCGGCTCAGTAGTTCCGGAGAAGAAGATGAAAATGTGATTTCCCATAAGGCTTCTATAGTAACTATAAGCCACAATTGTGGCCATGTTTGCAAACTGATCAACATTAAATGAGGATCGTTGGTAAAGGGGGTCCCAGTCATCATTTATGTGAAGTATCAAAACATTTCAGAGGAGGAGATTTTTGAAAATCTACCAATCAGAATCAAAGAATGCCTCTGGTGGCCATGTTTTTCAACCCACGGGAACAAAATGAGGATCATTTGTAGAGGACCTCCCATAGATTATCCCTGCCAGGTTTGTTTTCACATCGCTTCGGTTTTTCCAGATAAGAAGAGGAAAATGTGATTTCCCATAGGGTTTCTACAGTAACTATAAGCCGCAATTGCAGCCATATTTGTAACCCAATCAACATTAAATGAGGATCGTTGGTAGAGGGGGTCCCAGTCATCATTTATGTGAAGTTTCAAAACATTTGGCCTGGCAGTTTCTTCAGAGAAGTATTTTGAATATCCACCAACCAGAATCAAAGAATGCCTCTGGAAGCCATGTTTTTCATCCGACGGGAACAAAATGAGGATCGTTTGTAGAGGACCTCCCATAGACCATTCCTGCCAAGTTTGGTTCACACCGGCTCAGCGGTTACAGAGAAGAAGATGAAAATGTGAAAAGTTTACGGACGCCAGACGACGGACAACGATGAGAAAAGCTCACATGGCCTTTTAGGCCCGGTGAGCTAAAAAAGGAAATATCACATCATTTTTCCACTGCGGTGAAGCCCTTTCATTCATATCACTATCCGAGGGTCTATGGGTGAAAAATGGATAGGCCCAACTCAATACACAAAATAAGCTGGACGTGTCAACCCGTAAAGACTTTTGTTTCCATTTACTTTGAATGAAGTGAAGACGTCATTCCTATTGGGAAACACACGTGTATTTTGAGTAATCTCCCTTGATGCTCAACTGCTCTGAAAAATCTGATTTCAGATTCCATTCAGTGTTTTACCCACTCTTTTCCTGGTTATGTTCACGAAATGTCAGCAGAATTTGGACTTTTGTATTTCTTTAGTAAGTGATAATCTCCCACCCCGAAAATATACTTACCGTATATGTCCGTGTATATTAGTTTCAATAGCACCAAGAATGCTTATGTAGGACAACAATTTGAAAACAATTTGCGCTGTAACCTGCGCAGTTGTTGAATTTATATTGGTTTTTTCTGAACGTTGAGGAAAAACCAACATAAACACAACAACTGCGCAGGTTATGGTGCAACTGGTGCTCTAATTCTGAAATGAAGTTTCAGTCACAAATGAGTGTTGGATTTTCTTGACAGGGATTTAGACATTGGGGTGATAAACAAACAACGAAAAACAAATAAACGTGAGTATTTTTTAAATCTTTAATAATAATTTTCCTTTATTCTTTTATCTTATTCAACACGTGATAACTCGTGAAAACTTACCTATTTCCGTTGCATCCCAAATTGGCAAAACGTAACTTGCAACTAATTCTTGTTCATTAGTGCATCAATCAGTTGATACCTGTACCGATTATTCTCACTATTTCTCATTCATGTTTCCACAGCAAAAAAGGTTACTTGACGCCAGTACCTGGCAAATTAACATTTGGTATTCGACAAGGTGGGTTATCCTTGGGTTGGACAGCTCACCAAACATCGAGTCAAGTTTGCGTTTGAATTCCCCTGCCGTGTGCGTCCAACCTCTCGAAAATGAAAAAATTTAAAGTAATTTAGATATTTTTTATACTTACCAATGGCCCAGACTTAGCTGGTGCTAACTCAAAAATATCTAGAGCCAAACACAAATTTTGCCCCCCCAATCCTCAAATTTGAATGCAAAACCAAAAATTAGAAGTCCTATCTGGCCCTCCTTACATTTACTCTCCGCACATGCGCAGACGCAAGGAAGTCACCGAAACTGGCGCCAACATCATTCTTTGTGAAAAAGATTATAATATAATAATTCAGCGGGGAGGTATGAGTGCCCAGTAGTGCCCACTCATGGGAGGGCCATTCCCGTCTGGGCCATTGGTAAGTATTAAAAAATATATAAATTACTTTAAATTTTTTCCTATTTTATACTGTATACCAATGGCCCAGACTAAGCTGAATAGTAAATAGATGGAGGGCCTAAAACTTCCGAAATAGTAGATCAACATAGATCAAATCCTTCAATCCATGATGAAGAAAATTAGAATTTACATGTACCGGGTATGTCTCTTATACCATAACACAGGAGACATATCCTAACATGGATCCCAATTATGTAATTCCTAAATCTGAGCATGAAATCATGCTAATTAGGATGTAACAAGTTCACAAATTTTTAAGGCTAGTCTGGACTAAGCCTTAAAAATTAGTATGGCATGATGCTGTAAGAGAGAGAGACCTCTCTCTTGCTCGCGGTCCTGGCAGACCTGGACGAACGTACCTCGGAACTTGCCGGCTTCCTCCTCCCGTCGTCGCTGGGTGAGCATGGTTGCATATTATAGTGCTCACTCCACCCTATATCATCTCCTAGCCCGGAGCGGATACACCCGGCATCACAGTTCTCAGAGGCCTGAGTAACCACTTCACCGGTCGAGCTGGCTGGCGACAATGGACTTGTGCAGTCGTGTGTGCTTTTTGAATGTAGAGGAAGCTATAAGACTAGAGACCCCGGCAGCCTATTAGGAGCATCCCGGACAGGAAGGCATGGATGTAAGCTCCAACTGACGCAAGTTCCTACTAACAACCTCTGACCCCAGATGTTATAAGAGAGAGGGGCCTCTCTCTTGCTTGCGGTCATAGTAGACCTGGACGAGCATACCTCAGACCTTGTCTGCTTCCTCCTTTCCGTATTCACAGGGTGAGCATGTTTGTTAGTGCTCGCTACACCCTTGTTCCTCTTCTCGACCGCTACAGACATACCCGGCGTCAACACTACCCATATTCTGTATAATGATGCGCCGGTTGAGCTAGCTGGAGACAAGGATGTAAACCCTATATTCTAAGGTCTAGGCCCTTGTCTTATATCACTGAGCACTTTTTCGCTAGCTCTAATAGTATAATGTGACGACGGAAGCACACTCTCTGACGGCACAAAACTACACCATGCTCTTGTTCGTCTGTAAATAGAAACTAAATGAAAGTGTCAATGACACTGTAGCTTAACTTGTGTGTTGTGTTTGATGAAAAGGATAATGTTCAATATTTATGAAAGGATTATGAAATAAGACAAGAATTGTGATAATTGGGAATATGTTCATTTCTGTTCCCTGAATGCTATGTTTTTTATAAAAAATAATATGAGGTGTACACTGTACTAAAAAGCGGAGGGGTGGGTTAATATGACCTCACAGTTAATGTATGTGGCCCTCACAGTTAACGTATATCAACGAAAGTTACCAAGTTACAGTGAAATTATTCCAAAATGAGTCATCCTATCAAGTTACATTGAAATCCCTTCATAAATATGGCCTGTAGACTGTGCTGCTAAAGGTTTTCGGGCTTCGGGCCCCTGGAGCCGTCAGTTTCCCAACTGCGTCCAAAGGGGACGTTCTCATCTAGACATTATATGAAGTCAACCTACCAAGTTACAATGAAATCCCTTCATAAATATGACCTGTAGACTGTGCTAAAGGATTTTGGGCTTTGGGATTGGGCAGCTATAATGATCGCAACCAAAAAGGGAATTCTCATCTGGGCATCATCTGGAGTGATCCTACGAAGTTACAATGAAATCCCTTCATAAATATGACCTGCAGACTATGCTCAAGATTTTTGGGCTTCGGGCACCTGTAGCCATCACAGTTGACCAATCACGACCAAAAGGGGATGTCATCATCTAGGCATTATATGGAGTCAGCCTAACAAGTTACAATGAAATCCTTCCATAAATACAACCTATAGACTATGCTAAAGGTTTTTGGGCTCGAGCAGCCATCAAGGCTGAATGAACGCGACCAAAAGGGGACGTTCTCATCTAGACATTATTTGGAGTCATCCTACCAAGCTACAATGAAATCCCTTCATAATTATGACCTGTAGACTGTGCTAAAGGTTTTCGGGCTTTGGGCTCAGGCAGCCATCATGGTTGAATGATCGCAACCAAAGGGGACAATCTCATCTGGGCATCATCTGGAGTGATCCTAAGAAGTTACACTGAAATCCCTTTATAAATACAAGAGGCCCCAGGGGGCCTGAGGGCGCTCACCTGACATGGTAGTCTAAATATCAAACCAGGGACTTGACTTGAATAAGCTGCATACGCCCCTCCTAAGAAAAACATATACCAACTAGATGAAGCGATTGTGCCCACACAATACACAGGATTTTCCTTCTATTTTCAGTTCCTGCACTTTAAAGTCCCAAAATTGAGATAAACACATAAAAAACAGATTTTTTTCCCAAACCAAATACTTTCAGCCTAAATTTTTTTCTTCTTCTTAAAACGCATAAAAAACGCTAAAACTAATTTCCGGATTTTGGTCCAAAATTTTCTAAGTCCCACCCGGACCCCAAATTTTTGGTGTAAAAAAAAAATGTTTTTTTTGTCTTAAAATTGACAGAAACATCTAAAAAACAAAAAAATTATGGACTTTGGTCCAAAATTTTCGAAGTCCCACCCGGACCCCAAATATTTAGGGTAAAAAAAATTTTTTTTTTTTTTTGTCTTAAAACTGACCGAAATGCATAAAAAACAAAAACAAAATTTTCCGGATTTTGGTCCAAAATTTTTGAAGTCCCACCCGGACCCCAAATTTTCGGTGTAAAAAAAGAAATTTCTTTTTGTCTTAGAATTGACAGAAACGCATAAAAAACACAAAAATTTTTTTTACAGATTTTGGTCCAAAATGGACCCACTGGACCCCAAATTTTCAGGGTAAAAAAAAAAAAAATTTTTTTGTCTTAAAATTGACAGAAACGCATAAAAAACAAAAAAACAAAAATTCCAGATTTTGGTCCCAAATTTTCATAGTCCCACCCGGACCCCAAATTTTCAGGGTAAAAAAAAATTTGTTTTTTTTTTGTCTTAAAATTGACAGAAATGCATAAAAAACAACAAAAACAAAAATTTCCGGATTTTGGTCCAAAAAATTCCGGATTTTGGTCCAAAATTTTCAGGGGACAAATTTTTTTTTTTTTTTTTTTTTGTCTTAAAATTGACAGAAATGCACAAAAAACAAAATTTTGGGATTTTGGTCCAAAATTTTGAAGTCCGCGACGGGACCCCCAAATTTTCAGCCTAAATATGAACCCAGGGATTTGGCTTCAACAAACTTGAATCTCACCCCCCCTAAGGATGCTGCATACCAAATATCAAAACATTCTTATTGCTAGATCTGAAGAAGAAGATTTTTTCAAAAATACTCCTCATACTGCACTAATTTAAACATTTGGGCTCCCATAGAGAGCCCAAATATCGACCCAGGCAATTCATTTCAATAAACATGTGAAACAATCTTCCAAAGATGTTATATGTGAAATTTTAAAGCTTTTGGAGCAGTGGTTTCCGAGAAAAGTAGTCTTATGTTTTTCCCATTACCCACAGTGTTAAAAAATGCTGACTCAGCACTTTTTCAAAGTCCCCAAAAACTACCCCATCATAAAACCAATGGCAATTTTTTTTGATCATTCCATTCTGTTGGTCCTAAGGAAGCTTCACAACAAATAAGAATTCTCAGTGCCGTGTAGTTTTGGAGATATGGGCGTTTTCATTTTTTTCTATTTTTAGCTCCTGTGGTTCCCACGGGGCTATGGGGAAAACAATTTCGCCATAAATTAGGTACTTATGACCCAATAAGCACTCATGTAAATTTGGTTCAAATCGGCCTCGCGATTTGGAAAATAGAAATTTGGGGCGGGGCCAAAATTTTTGCCCCTCCTTTAACATCGTCAAATATAGCCCCTCCAACTTCTCTTGAACAAACTTGAGTCTACACCTCAAAAGGAAGCTGCATACCATATATCAAGTCTCTGCTATTGCTGGTTCTTGAGAAGAAGATTTTTTAAGAATTGGAGCATTTTTGCCCCATCCCTCTGCTCAATGTGAGCCGAAACCTAATTTGACAAAAAATCAAAGTCCGCAGACACAACCCCTTCTCACATGAAATTTCATTAATATGCGGCCAGTGGTTTGGGAGAAAAAGCCCAAACACCACCTTCACGACGGACGCCGGACGATGGACGACGGACGAAAAGTGATCAGAATAGCTCACCCTGACTTTCAGTCAGGTGAGCTAATAAATATGACCTGTAGACTGTGCTCAAGGCTTTTGGGCTTCGGGAACCTGTAGCCATCACAGTTGACCAATCACGACCAAAAGGGGATGTCATCATCTAGGCATTATATGACCATAAATATAACCTTTTGCCTATGCTAAAGGTTTTTGAGCTTGGGCACCCATCAAGGCTGAATGATCGCGATCAAAATGGGACGTTCTCATCTAGACATTATTTGGAGTCAGCCTACCAAGTTACAATGAAATCCCTTCATAAATATGACCTGCTAAAGGTTTTCGGGCTTCGCCTGTAGCCATCACAGTTGCCCAATCAGGACCAAAAGGTGACTTTCTCATCTAGACATTGTATGACGTCTACCCACCAAGTTACAATGAAATTCCTCAATAAATATGACCTGTAGACTGTGCTAAAGGTTTTCAGGTTTTGGGCTCGGGCAGTCGTCACGGTTGGCAGATCACGCCCAAATGGGGAAATTCACATCTAGACATCATAAGGAGTCATCTTACCAAGTTACAATGAAATTCCTCCATATTAAACATGACCTGCAGACTGTGCTAAAAGTCTTTGGGTTTTGGGCTTGGGCAGCCATCACGGTTGATAGATCATGCCCAAAAGGGGACGTTCTCATCTAGGCATTATACAGAGGCATCCTACCAAGTTACAATGAAATCCCTTCATAAATACGACCTGTAGACTGTGCTAATGGTTTTCAGGTTTTGGGCTCTGGCAGCCATACCGGTTGCCCGATCGCGACCAAAAGGGGACGTTCTCATCTAGACATGACCCCAAACCTGTATATGAAATTTCGTGATGATCAGGCAAGAACTGCGGGGTGTAGCCCGTGCTAAAGGAAAATGTGAACAGACTCACAGACTAACAGACTCACAGACTTCCGCACACGTGATGGCAATAGCTTATCTTGACTATGTCAAGTTAAGCTAAAAACTATAGTGACATTTTGGCGAGAGGACCAGCAGTGTCCCCTCGCAGCGAGAGGACCGCTAGTGTTCACTCACCTAACAACAAACCATGACACCAGTCACCAACATTGTCAAAATCTGACATATGGTACAAGAACTAGTGGTAGTACATCGACTATATGCAAGACAACAACCATGTAAATAGAGGAAAGGCTTCCTCTTATTTGCCCTGCTATTAGAGAATATTATTACCTAAGATCTAATATAGGTCAATTGTACTACCACCAAATCTACATAAATATAAGATAACATTAAAATAATCGATGAAAAAAATACATCCAAAAGAAAAATTCCTTCAAAAAATAAAAAAAAATTTGAAAATTTTTTTCTTATATAAAATCCCAAGTTCCCAAAGGGAATGATGAGCCCAAAAGAGCTTAAGTGTGGACAAAATTATAATAATATGTCATAAAATTAGCTGCCACACTACCGGAATATTTTATGTTACTGACAACCGTCGTTTCTCCAAATAATAGGAAACTACCTAGAGCATTTTCAATGTAAACAACTTCAAACAAAAACTGTAAACAAGACCCCAGGCAACACGGCCCGAAGTCAGTAACAGAAATAAACCTATCCGATGTAAAGCAAGATCTTCATCAGAAGAAAAAACGATACATCGGATGTATGATGCATGACCAAAACGCCCAAACACCCCAAGGGTGAGGACATAACCATGGGGATATACAGAACAATCTTCTGCGTAATACGTTAAACTCACAAGACATTTTATAAAAAAAAATTTCAATAAAACAAGCCAAAAAGCTTGGGAGCTTAACTGGGGGGATCAAGGGAAGGTAGGGAAGGAATACTAAAAAATCATTATCAATCAATGATGACGTCAGGCCCATGTTCCGAAATTACGGAACATGAACTAATTTTTTATAAATATTATAAAATTACAGCCCTGAACATTTCAAACCACCGTTTCTTCCTTCCTTCATCCAGTTGTGTCCTTGGATCCATCAAAATAACCATTGATTTGTGTCTGGCATCATTAAAACTGAGATTTAAAAGCACAGATGTCAGTTTGATGCTATCTAACTGAAAGGCCAAACAAAGAATGATGTTGGCGCAGTTTTGGTGACTTCTTGGCATCTGAGCATGCGCGGAGAGTAAATGTATGGAGGGCCAGATAGGACTTCTAACTTTCGGTTTTGCACGCAAATTTGGGGGATTGGGGGGGGTGGGGGCAAAATTTGTGTTTGGCCCTTGATATTTTTGAGTTAGCACCAGCTAAGTCTGGGCCATTGGTATACAGTATAAAAATATATGGCGATAACCTTTCTCCTCTCATACTTAACACACGCCTGTGCCTATATACCTGTTTATTTGTTGGTTTTGGGCCTTAAAACCAATGTGCCCTTTTCTATTTCCCTGTTTCCCATTTTCGTGCAATGACGGTTCAAATAAACAGGCCCAACACGGGCCATTTATTTCAACGTGGCGGTGCCTGAGAATCAATTCCTTTTTTTTTGGCCTTAACTCAAAAAGTTATTAATTGAAAACAAAACCTGAACCATGACAGGAATGATGTACGTGAATGGCCAATTGCCTGCCATCCATATGTATACACAACTTTCTGATAAAAATGTCAAAGAAATATAAATTTTATAGTAAATTTCCTTTCTTATTATACCTACCGCAATTGTTTACTACAGACTTGCACTACAGTGGAAGACCCTAACTCAGATAAAATACTCTCTATTTTAATCTTTCCCAAGAGACTTGGGAAAGAAAAGTGGTGTAAAAACACCATGAAAAAATAAGCCCAAACTGGGCCGAGTGCCATCGGCGCACACCCAGTAAGGGACGCTCTTCTCTTAGTACAATTCCACGACTTCCGTTAACCAGTGTGCAAGCAGTCATCAAACGATTCTTCTGAGTCTGCCAACATAGGAGGTATGTGATCAGCGGGGAGGAAGGATTCTTACCAGAATAAGAAGACGGGAGGGCCTCCATGTAAACAATTATGGTAGGTATAATAGGAAAGGAAATTTACTATAAAATTTATATTTCTTATCAACCGACCTTACAATTGTTTACTACAGGCTGAATAGACAATAGGATGGAGGGAATCACATAACCAACCCACACGTAACTCAACTGCACTGGAACCGTGGACAGAGGAAGAGATCCCTAGGCTATCGAACCATAGCATCACCAACATACATTAGTAAAAGATAATGAAAGATGAGGCGTATGGTGAAGTGCGATGCACAGACAGAAATGGCAGTAACAGCACGGAGCTGGAACTGACACTGTAAAAAGCTGAATGGCTGGGATAGATAACAGCCTGAGCCGAAGAAAAAGGGCCCATAGGACAAAGGTCCTCTGTCGGCTCCTGCAACTGTCACAGATAAATGGAGAAGGTAGCATTTCTCCAGTAGGCTGCCAGTATAACATCCGACAACATGACGGAGTTAGTAAAAGCCCCGAGAGGAAGACAATGCACGCACATCGTAGCAGAAAAAAATAATTGGTAATACAATCGCCAGTAGCTAGACGAGCAGAAGCTGCACGAATAGCAAGACAAATCCATCAACAAATGGATGCAGGAGAGATCTGGCATGTGAGAAAACGCATGTCCATCTGGGATAAAGGCGCGGATGCCCCCCACCCACCCCAAGCAGAACAACGCCCAAGAAAGTGTCCATCTTGGAGTAAACTGCAAAGTCCTTGGCCTTTTCAAGGAAAAGAGCTGAACAAGCTTGGAGAGGCAAGGATGAGTGTCGAAGCAATGCGGTACCACATATGAAAAAGGTCTCCGAAGCATGGACGTGCACACATTGCTGGAGACCCCTCTGAAAAAAAACATATACCAGAAACTCCGCAATCAGTGTGATTGAAGAAGTGACAGAAGCAACAGAGTGATCGCACACCATCGACAGAAGAACCTTCTACTGAGCCACAGAGGCTAAACCAGTGGAGTGAGTGCCTCCTTGAAGAAGAAAAGCAACTCCACGGCTTGTCTCTAAAAACCACTATGGAGGAGACAGGACCCGATAAAAGACATGCGCGAAGGCACAATGAAGTCGGGTCAACTTGAAACCTCCTCGGGTGACTTTGGCAAAGAAAGTCGCGACGTAGAGGGAGACATACCGGAACCGCCACTAACAGAAAGCGGAGCAGAGTGATCCACACCCACCGAGGAGACAGGGGTGTGATGGAAAGGATTTGACAACTGCAGGTTCATATATGGGCTAGAACCTGAGGCAGAATCAGAACCAGCAGGAAGGCGTAGCCAACAAGACCGTCCCAAAGGAGGGCCATAGCATCTACAACGAAAGTCAGAGCATCTGGACACAGGGACACGAAAGTGTCCACCTGATGGTTCCAACGAGTCGCAAAGGGATCGATGGAACACCACCATGTGGAGCATCCACTCGGTGGAAAAGAACCTGCCCCGTCGGGACAGAGTCGGCTAGAATGTTCAGACGACCGGGAATGTGACAAACAACCACCCCGGCGTCGACATCCTGAGCGAGCAGTAGAAGATACCGAGCCAATTCGTACATTGGAACCGAGTGCATGCCGCCCTGGTTCTGAATGTAAGCAACTACTGTCGAATTGTCGGACAACAGAAGGACCTGGCGATTCGACAGGTGAGGGATCCACTGCCTGAAACTCAGAAGAAGAGCAAGAAGTTCCTTCTGGTTGATGTGTAGAGATGCCTGATCCTGGTCCCACATCCCGTGAAGGGAAAGACCTAGAGGATCCAACATCGCACCCCATCCGAGATCGCTGGCATCTGCCGTCAGAACGCGATCGGACGTGGGTAAGTCCAATGGGACACCCTGCGTGATCCACTGAACAGCCGTCCAGTGGAGAAGGTGAGGATGAAGAGATTCTGGTAACTGAAGCACCAGATCCAGAGAATCGACATTCGGCCTCCAACGACTGAGCAGAAAGTGTTGGAGAGGTCTGACATGCAGCCGACCTAGAGGAATGAGATCCGTCACCGAACCGCAGAGACCGAGCAGCCAGAGAATACCCCGTGCTGTCGCGGATGTGGACTGGGACAGAGTCAGAGCAAAAGCTGAGAGAATCACAGCCCTGGACTGGGGAACCGCCACCGTATTGAACTGAGTGTGGAAGGCCATCCCCAGATGACAAAACGCCTGAGAAGGGACCAGATCCGACATCTCCTCATTGACTTTGAATCCTAGTGACGTGAGCAAGCTCAACAGAGTGTCGACATCCGACTCCAGTAAGGCAGCATTGGAATGCCTCTGGAGGATATCGGCTAGATATGCCGAAGTTCCCGACGTAAAACGTCTGAAGGAATTGTGGTTGGAAGAGGCACTCTGGACAGAGTGGGGTGCCTTTGGAAGGATATTCGAAGCCCGGAGCGAACAACATCTAACACCCAAGGATCGGATGTGATGGTGGCCCAACGGTCTGCGAACTCTGCTATCCTTCCTCCAACCTGGGACGAATCGAAGTGAGGACCTTCAGTTCGAGCCCCGACGAGGCCCACGAGAGGAGAAACCACCTTCTCTACTGAATGAAAAATCCTGAGACTTCCCTCTAGCCTGCCGACGCTTACCCTTACCCTGTGAGTAAGAAGTAGAAGCAGTGGCAGAAGGATCAGCCCTTTGCTTCGCAGAGGAAGCAGAAGGGTACTTGTTAGGCTTTGAACGGCCCTTGCCTCCCCTAGAAGGCTGATCAAGATGACGAAGCAGCAGCTGATCTTTGGAATGATGTAGGACGTCATTCCGGACCATCGACACAGAACCATAGAACAGTAGCGGACCTGCCAAAAAAGCAGATCGAAGAGCAGCGTGCTGCCCCTCAGGAAGGGATCAGCCTGTGTCCAGCACAGAGTCCCTTCGAACTAGTTCCAAAATAGCCGTGTCACAGGTATGCGTGTGAGTAAGATGCATGAGCGCCTTGGACAGCACACACAAAGGAGCCTGTACATCGTCAAACCTATCTGGAGGCAGATAAGCAGCCAAGGCAGAGACGACGTGATTGGAGAGAGAAAGCATACCCAGCATTTCTCTCGATAAGCCCAACATGGACTCCAGAGGCGTCATAGGAATGACGGCAGACTTGGGCTTGGAAAGCCCGAGGGAATTGGAGTCCTGATCCAAAACCGTCAAAGTCTGGCAGACTGACGGATTGGCGAAATCGTAGTAACGATAACGCACCGGAGGCAAAAAGGTGTCAACCCTGGTGAAGAACTGTGCCTTCATAGCCTTGGAACTCAACTTCGAGTCCAAGCCTGAAAATGCTTCAACCACCTGTACTGACGCCCAGAAGCAGGTTGCTCCACAGGCTGTAGGCACGTGACCGATGATCGTGGCCTGGCTGACACTGTCGGCTGGTTTGATGGTTTGAGATCCGGTAGGAACCCATACACAAAGTCAAGAGCTGCCCCTAAGTCAGAAGACAGCTGGCTTTCGACATCAAGGATGTCGGGACTCCTCCCCGGAGTCGGAAGACAAATAGCCCATCGTGGGCAAACCAGCCGACGCCTCCCATGGTGTAGGCACACCAGGGGGATCAGAAAGCGGCATGTTTCCAATCCCGTGAGGCGGTGCCATAGGGGGCACATGGAAACCAATCGCTGCCTCGCTGGAAGCAACGGGAAGGCTCTTGGACAGAACCTGAGTGAGTAAGGAGAGGGCCTCCCTAAGCTCACTGCCCGTACTGGCCGGTTCGACATGGGGACAAACCAGCAAAGTGGCTTCACACCTGACCCTCTTAACCAGCGAAGGGTCACGATCCTCCAATACACCCGAAGTGGGGCGACGGGCGGCAGCTGAAACATCTGATGGCAGACGTGTATAGAGGTACGACACACCTCGAGGATCAACATAGCGGGATCTCAGGAGAGTCACCGCGGACCTCTGTGGGGCAGAAGGTCCAGGCTGTACAGAAGGCATTGGTCCCTCAAAACTGGCCGTGTGACCAGAATGAGTGGACGGAAACGCCAATGACAAAACTGTGGTACTCGACGGCGCAGAGACCACAGTAGAGGGTTCGGCCGGCAGCCACTTCCAACTTCGCCAAGTTGAAGTCAGGGAAGGCTGAGGCCGATACCCCATGTCTACACTACCAGACACCGCTGCAGACGCCTGCAGGTATAAAACTGCTGTGCTCAACAGCTGAGAGGACACAGCAGGGGATTCAGTAGGCAGTCACTTCCGACTTCGCCGAATTGAAGTCGGGGAAGGCTGAGGCCGATACCCCACAACCACACTACAAACATCCCTGCAGACCCGTGCAGGGATAAGCCAAGGCTGGCTAAAAACGGTGCCCGATGACATTGTAGACGGAACAGCAGGAGCAGCAGATACGACGGGAGCTGTTGGAACTGGCGGAAAAGGGGAGAGAGCCACCCAGCTCAGCCTCCAAAGGAGGAGTCACAACCCTAGTGACAGCCTCACATGTCGACTGGAGAGGGCGCACAGTCCTAGAACCAGGCATTTTTTCACCAGAAATCCAACAGCTCCCGCAGTATCCACCACGGTAAAAAAAAAACTGCACATCCCCCACGGATGGCGAATAACTCTCACCAGACGAGGTTGAGTCGGGAGGCCCCAAAATGACAGCGTTCCCACCCCCCACATGTGCGGGAGGAGCTGCACATCCCCCACAGAGGGGGCATAACTTACACCAGATGTGGTCAAGACGGGGGCCCCAAAACGACAGCGTTCCCCACCACCCGTGGGTGGGGGAGATGCTGCAAATCCCCCACGGAGGGGGTATAACCCACACCAGACGTGGTCGAGTCGGGAGGCTCCGAAACGACAGCTTCCCCACCCCCCACAGATGCGGGAGGAACAGCCACGAGAACACACCAAAGGCAAGGGCAAAAGGAATTGCCCTAAAGGAACCGAACGGAAAATAACGGAGGTGAGAGCAGTAGAAGAAAAAGGTGAACTCAACAGATACCGAAAGTAGAAAAACACCCTCAACTATGAGAGAAGGTGGCAGAAAAAATAACCGGTGGCCATGGGTATGCAACAGAACCCAGACGGCCGACAGGGACCTAAAAAACAGAAATTCAGCCCTCAACAGAGTGAAGAAATCCTGTCCAGACAGTCCCTCACTGACACCTAACGCCAATAACAATAAAAATTTATCAACTGAAAAATTTCATTGCCGAACCGCGTTGACACGATGTCGAAAAAGACATTCGCGAAAACGGAATATATAAATAAAATACAATGAGAATGTGGTTGAAAATATTAACGAGAATATATAAAACACAGTCCTGTTATTATACGATCTCTTCTGATCCATAATCCAGTCACAGGAAAACCATTATCGACAAATTGAATTATCACTGTATCATAATGCAAAGATGGCAACACGTCAACCACGAAGAATGGTTTGATGACTGCTTGTGCACTGGTTAACGGAAGTCGAGGAATTGTACTAAGAGATGAGCGTCCCTTACTGGGTGTGCACCGATGGCGCTCGACCCAGTTTTAGCTTATTTTTACTTTTCTTTCCCAAATCTCTTGGGAAAGATTAAAATAGAGAGTATTTTATCCGAGTTAGGGTCATCCACTGTAGTTCAAGCCTGTAGTAAACAATTGTAAGGTAGGTTGATAAGAAATATGAACAGATGCTCTGGACTAACCTATATTCACTGAGTGCAACAAATCAAAATTGATTATTTTCCACCGAACATGTGTTGGAGGAAAGGCATGGCTGTTTATTTCTTTTCAGTCAACTGACAGGACATCGACTGCAAACACACATATATAAATATCTCAACTTGATCCATATATTTTGTGTACATGCCTCTTGACAGCACTCCATAAAATTCTAAAATACCCATTCTGCACATTCCATCACACTACATATGGCCTTTTGTGTTGTGATAGTCTAGAATTAATGCATTCAAGACTTGGTAAATTTAGTATACTGCAGCAAATATAAATGCTGATTCTACAAACAGAAATATTTCCTTCAATAGCAGATAAGCTGTGATATCAGATATGATTACCATTTGGTATCTCAGGAATTTGTTGAATTGGCAGGATTCAAAAGATGGTAAATTGATTACTGCAGGATATTCAGAAGGACCACATGATCACTTTTTCTCATGCTAAATCTGTAGATTCAGTACATCATCTCTGACTTATAAGAATATTTAATTGGCCCGTTAGTAATGCATTATTATTCACAAAAACAACACCTGCTGTGAAATGATAATTAAAGACCAGGGATTGAAATGACAAGCAACAAACCATTACTAATGAAAGTGTCAATGACACTGTAGCTCAACTTGTCAAGACATGTACATGTATAGTATGTGACACAGCAATGACAAACATCAAGGTAATGACCTGATAACAAAGGTACATATAAAGTATTGTAACGGTCTGTACATAAATACTGACCGTAGCCTGTAACAAATGTATAGGTAAAGTATTGTAAAGGTGGGTGACAGTCAGATGCTAAAGTAGAAAAGAAATCTCTGAGTCCCAGAGTTGGTCTGACTGAACCCCAAAATATTTGTTCTCACAGCACAGTGATAACAAAGGCACCCCAAAACACACTCATTCCTGCCAAGGTGAAAACAAAGGTACCCAAGAAGTTTCGTGAAGATCAGTTCATAAATAGGAGCTGTATAAAAGTTGTGACAAAAAACTGATTGGACCTAATTTCGGTACAAAATGGCCACTGGCAGCCATCTTGAATTTTGGACCGCACTCAGAAACACTCGTTCTCGTCCCAAGGTGATAACAAAGGTACCCAAGAAGTTCTGTGAAGATCGGTTGATAAATACAGCCTCTAGCCCAAGCCGTATTGACATGTGCACTTACAGTGTATAAGTAGCACTAAATAAATCAAAATTCATCTAATTTGCATAATTTCTGCACGAGAAAAAAACCTGTACCGTATGTGATGTATTCCATTTTACAAAACATTCATACAAAAATTTATTCAAATCAGAACTTTCATACAGAAGTTCTGTACAAAAGATTGATTGCACTAATTTTGGAACAAAATGGCTGTGGTGGCCATCTTGAATTTCGTACCACACCCAAAAACACTCGTTCTCATCCCACGGTAATAACAAAGGTACCCAAGAAGTTTTGTAAAGATCGGTTCATAAATACGGCCTCTAGCCGTAGCCGTATAGAAGTTGTGTACAAAAAACTGATTAGACCTAATTTCGGTGCAAAATGGCCACTGGCAGCCATCCTGAATTTCGGACCAGACCCCAAAACACTCGTTCTCGCCCCACCGTCATAACAGAGGTACCCCAGAAGTTTTGTGAAGATTGGTTCATAAATTCAGCCTCTAGCCCGAGCCGAATTGGCATTTACATTTACAGTGCTGAAAGTAACACTGAATAAATCTAAGTTAGTCTAATTTGCGTAATTTATGCACGAGAAAAAAACCTGTATTATATTTGATGTATCCCATGGTACTAAACATTCATACAAAAAATTATTCAAATCAGAGCTTTCATGTGGAAGTTCTGCGCAAAAATCTGATTGCCCCTAATTTTGAACAAAATGGCTGCCAGCGGCCATCTTGAATTTCAGACCGGACGCCAAAACACTCGTTCTCGTCCCACGGTGATAACAAAGGTACCCAAGAAGTTTCGTAAAGATCGGTTCATAAATGCGGCCTCTAGCCCAAGCCGTATTGGCATTTGCACTGATAGTGCTGAAAGTAACACTAAATAAATCAAAGTTAGTCTAATTTGCATAATTTAAGCACGAGAAAAAACCTGTATATGTAATGTATCTCATGGTACTAAACATTCATACAAAAAATTATTCAAATCAGAGCTTTCATATGGACGTTCTGTACAAAAAACAGATTTCAGCATCGTCGGTACAAAATGGCGGCTGGAAGCCATCTTGAATTTTGGACCGCACCCAAAAACACTCGTTCTCATCCCAGGGTCATAACAAAGGTACCCAAGAAGTTTCGTAAAGATTGGTTCATAAATACGGCCACTAGCTCGAGCTGTATCCAATTGTTGACGTACAGACAGGCGGACGACGGGCCATGACAAAAGCTCAAATTTGGCTTCGCCAAAGTTAAGCTAAAAATTGCTCCCTGTTTCCCAAAACAGAACAATGGAATTGTCTGCCAGCAGATTTTTAAAAAAAAATTTCTATTTGTTTACTTGGCTTCATTCTGGTGTGATTTTACTTTTTCAGATATTCCATACCACACAGTTTAACCAATGTTCAAACACTAGTTTGATTGTTCAGGCCTAGCATTTTCAGGAGGGCGATTTATTCGCTCGCCTACTACTTGCCTTAAAAAAATTAAAGGGGGCAAAAACTAGCCCTCCTGGCCTTAGAAAATAATGATTACCATAACAGCCTATTCTTAAAACCCACATCTTTTCAGATCTCTGCCATGTTGGTGGTCTCTGTAAGATGGCCACACTGCCCCTCCCACACCTACAGGTTTTGGCAAGACCCAGAGGTGTGGGATGGGCAGTGCAGCCATCTCATAGAGACTACTTTGTTAGCAGCACCAAATAAAATGAACAAAGTGCATCAGGCAGAATTCATTAATATAGTAAAACTTCATTTTGCCACTGTTTTTGCTCTTGTAAGCTTGAGGAGAGCTAAACTCTCCCCTAGGCCATGCAAAGGGAGCGATTTTTTGCCCTCCTGCATTTTTAAGAAAGCCAGACCTTATTGTTTAGCAACCTGAGTGTAGTGATCACCCTGGTGCTTAAAATTAGTGTGAGAATCTATACAGGCAGTCAAGACTACTGCCAAGTGCTGTAACTTCCATCAGCAAGACCAAATACCTGTGTGTAAAAACATGTGTTCTACATGTTCATGTTATACACAATACTCACCAAAATTGGAACCAGGCTCTTAGATGTTAAACATTAGTAAATATGAGGCTCCTTTTTTTTTACTGTGGAAATAGTACTGGTTGCTCTCACAGGGTTACAACAGTACTCTTATTCTAAATTATTTAAGAATGGAAAACTAATTCCTGCATTACGATTTCGCGAGAATTGAAACAGATTCTCCTGTATTAAGACAAATTTTAAGGCCTGCACTCGCAAGTGGATGGTCACAATGTTTAGATTGGCTAAACTTATATATTTCACCTGTTATACAGGTGTACACAATACAAAACCTAAAATGGTGCACCTTCAAATCAGCTGTTGCTCATTTAAGACATGGGTGTAACTGACCCAATATTCCAAATATGCATTTTTAAGCTTCACAGCAGTTTCAGTGTATTCAACAACAGCTAATTTCATGAATATAGTACCGTATATGTCTGTATATACGTCGCCCCCATGTATAAGTCGCACCCCCAACTCACACTTGGAATTCCTCCCTTTTACCTAAAGCCCATGTATAAGTCGCACACCCATTTTCAAGTATATGCAGTCAACAAGAATTAGTTGCAAGTTACGTTTTGCCAATTTGGGGCAGTCTGACAACAGAAATAGGTAAGTTTTCACGAGTTATCATGTGTTGAATAAGATAAAAGAATAAAGGAAAATTATTATTAAAAGATTTTAAAAAATACTCGCATTTATTTGTTTTTTGTTGTTTGTTTATCACCCCAATGTCTTCATCCCTGTCAAGAAAATCCAACACTCGTTTGTGACTGAAACTTCATAGTTTCAGAATCAGAGCACTATTTGCACCGTAACCTGCGCAGTTGTTGTGTTTATGTTGGTTTTTCCTGAACTTGAGAACGTTCAGGAAAACCCAATATAAATACATAAATACAACAACTGTGCAGGTTACAGCGCAAATTGTTTTCAAATTGTTGTCCTACATAAGCATTGTTGGTGCTATTGAAACTAACTTTACCTGGTGCACGTGTGCGTAATTTATAATTTCTCATTGTTATTTTGATGATTTTGTATTTTTTATGGTTTCATTCATATTGGCCCCAATAACCTGTTGATTTCCGGTACACAAACTGATGTAAACACATGGGCCGATTGAACAACACCGACTAAATAGAATACTTCTTTATTATTATTTACAGATAAAAGGAACAGAAAACACACATAATATTTTATTGACAATTTATTTTCTGAAGAATTTAAACTGAAATAAAATGAAAAGAAAATAATTTTGGTGAATCTGCACTCAGTCAAAACCACACAAATGTACTGTTATACAATTGACAAACGGTAGGAACAACGTTTGTCCGAAGAAGTCAGTGCTCTGAAAATTCTCTGAAACAAGTTGTACCCATGTATAAGACGCACGCCCAAGTTTGACATCACTTTTCCAGGTAGAAAAGTGTGACTTATACACGTACATATACGGTAGCATATGGGATAGCTGGAAAAAAAGAGGGAAAATTTCTAATATTTTCTGTATTTATTATACCTACCACTGGCCCAGACATGCTAGCTACTCTTATTCATAAGACCTCAGGTCAAACACTTAATTGCCCCCCCCCCCTCCCCCACCAACAGCCCAAAATTTATAGCCAAAGAACCAACAAGTGCACCGCCAGGCAGTGGATCAATATACAGCCATCTATGAAGAAATTGCGCTTGTGAAGAAATTTTTAGTTGAACAAAAGGTAAACAAAAGGTAAAAAAATGCCTTCAAAAATAATTTTACATTCCTGGTTTATAACCCATTAAAGTTGAATATATTGTTTTCAAGCTATTGCATGGATAATCAAAAGTCACCAAAACTCCCAGATGGTTGACATGGCGGCCATATTGGACATGCCAGAATGCTGATTATCGAAAGGGACCATCTTCTAGTCATGATTAATCAACCATAAACATCCACTGGTCACGACTATTCAACCATAAAAAACAGTATCTGTTAGATTATCTTAGTCATGATTAATCAACCATGAAAAACAGAATCTGTTGGATTCCCACATGGACAACCAAAAGTCCCTGAAAATCCAAGATGGCTGCCATGGTGGCCATATTCGATATGCCAGAATGCTGGTTATCAAAAGGAACCATCCTCTAGTCATGATTAATCAACCATAAAAAAGCAGTATCTGTTGGATCAATAGTTTTCAAGTTACTGCATGGACAATCAAAAGTCTCTGAAAATCCAAGATGGCTACCATGGTGGCCATATTGGATATGCCAGAATGCTGGTTATCGAAAGGAACCATCCTGTTGTCATGACTAATCAACCACAAAAAAACAGTATCTGTTGGATGTATTGTTTTCAACTTATCGCAGACAAACAAAAGTTAACAGATGAACAGACGGACGGACGGACGGATGGATGGATGGATGGATGGATGGATGGATGGATGGATGGATGGACGGATGGACGGATGGACGGACGGTCGGTCGGATGGACGGCTGGCAGGCAGGCAGGCAGATGGACAGATAGACGGATGGGCATTGATGCTGGTTATCAAAAGGAATCATCCTCTAGACACGACTAATCAATAGATTATCTTAGTCATGATTAATCAACCATAAAAAACAGAATCTGTTGGATTATCATATGGACATTCAAAAGTCCCTGAAATCCAAGATGGCTGCCAAGGTGGCCATATTGGATATGCTAGAATGCTGGTTATCGAAAGGAACTATCTATCCTCTTGTCATGCTTAATCAACCATAAAAAAGCAGTATCTGTTGGATCTATAGTTTTCAAGTTATCGCGTGGACAATCAAAAGTCCCTGAAAATCCAAGATGGCTGCCGTGGTTATTGAAAGGAACCTTCCTCTAGTCATGACTAATCAACCATAAAGAAACGGTGTCTGTCAGATGTATTAGCGGCCGGATATAAAACTAGAGGCTCTAAAGAGCCTGTAATTGCTCACCTGGAACTACATATAAAAATGTGATTTCCCATAGGCTTTCCATGGTAACTATGAGCTGCAACTGTGGCAATGTTTGCAAGATTACATCAACATTATATGAGGATCATTGGTAGGTGTCCCAGTCCTCAATCATGTGAAGTTTCAAAACATCTGACTTTTGTAGTTTCAGATGGGAAGATTTTTGTAAAATCCATCAATCAGAATCAGAGAATGTCTCTGGTGGCCATATTTTCCAACCGACGGGAACAAAAAGAGAACTGTTTATGGAGGACTTCCTATAGACCATTCCTGTGAAGTTTGGTTCATATTGGCTCAGTAGTTCCAGAGAAGATGAGGAGCATTTGTAGAGGACCTCCCAAGGACTATCCCTACCAGGTTTGGTTCACATCAGCTCAGTGGTTCCAAAGAAGATGAAAATGTCATTTCCCATAGGGTTTCTATAGTAACTATAAGCCACAATTGCAGCCATGTTTGCAACCTGATCAACATTACATGAGTATCATTGGTAGAGGGAGTCTAAAGTCAACAACCATGCAAAGTTTCAAAACATTTGGCCCTGTGGTTTCAGAGGAGAATATTTTTCAAAATCCACCAATCAGAATAAAAAATGCTTCTGGCAGCCATGTTTTTTGATGCACAGTAACAAAAATAAGGAGAATTTGTAGAAGACCTTCCATAGACTATCCCTGCCAGGTTTGGTTCACGTCGGCTCAGTAGTTTCAAAGAAAAAGATGAAAATGTGATTTCCCACAGGGTTTCTATAGTAACTATAAGCTGCAATTGCGGCCTTTTATACAACCTGATCAACATTAAATGAGGATCGTTGGTAGAGGGGGTCCCAGTCATTAACCATGCAAAGTTTCAAAACATTTGGACCAGTGGTTTCAGAGAAGATTTTTCAAAATCCACCAATCAGAATCAAAGAATTCCTCTGGCGGCCATGTTTTCAAAATGAGGATCGTTTGTCGAGGACCTCCCATAGACTATCCCTGCCAGGTTCGGTTCATGTCGGCTCAGTAGTTCCAGAAAAGAAGATGAAAATGTGATTTCCCATAGGGTTTCTATAGTAACTGTAAGCTGCAATTGAAGCCATGTTTGCAACCCGATCAACATTAAATGAGGATCGTTGGTAGAGGGGGTCACAGTCATCATTTATGTGAAGTATCAAAACATTAGACCTGGCAGTTTCAGGAGGAGATTTTTGAAAATCCACCAACCAGAATCAAAGAATGCCTCTGGCAGGCATGTTTTTCAACCCACGGAAACAAAATGAGGATCGTTTGTAGAGGACCTCCCATAGACCATTCCTGCCAAGTTTGGTTCACGTCGGCTCAGTAGTTCCAGAGAAGATGAAAATGTGATTTCCCATAGGGTTTCTATTGTAACTATAAGCTGCAATTGAAGCCATCTTTGCAACCCGATCAACATTAAATGAGGATCGTTGGTAGGGGGTGTCCCAGTCATCAATCAGGTAAAGTTTCAAAACATTTGGCCCTGTGGTTTCAAAGGAGAAGATTTTTCAAAATCCACCAATCAGAATCAAAGAATGCCTCTGGCGGCCATGTTTTGAAACCCATGGGAACAAAATGAGGATGGTTTTGTAGAGTACCTCCCATAGACTGTCCCTGCCAGGTTTGGTTCACGTCAGCTCAGTTGAGAGAAGATGAAAATGTTATTTCTCATAGGGTTTCTATAGTAACTGCAAGCCGCAATTGCAGCCATGTTTCTAACCCAATCAACATTAAATGAGGATCGTTGGGAGAGGGGTTCCCAGTCATCATTTATGTGAAGTTTCAAAACATTTGGCCAGGCAGTTTCAGAGGAGAAGATTTTTGAAAATCCAACCAATCAAAGAATGCCTCTGGAAGTCATGTTTTTTCATCCTACAGGGACAAAATGAGGATCATTTGTAGAGGACCTCCCATAGACAATTCCTTCCAGATTTTGGTTCACACCGGCTCAGGGGTTACAGAGAAGATGAGGATCATTGGTTGAGGGTGTCCCAGTCATCAATCATGTGAAGTTTTCAAAACATTTTTGCCTTGCAGTTTCAGAGGAGAAGATATTTTGAAAATCGACCAATCAGACCAATCCAGAACATCGGCAGACATATGGGCGGGTGTGCGTGGCTGCGCACATGGGCAGGCAATCTTTCAGGCACAGGCAGGCAACCAGAGAGATGAACAAACAGATGGGCAGACAGATGGGTGGACAGATGAGGACAGACAGACTGCATTTCATAATACTCCAGCCATAATTTCTGGAAATTCATATCTACTTCTCTGAAACCATATGTGCAGGGTTAAGTTAGAAATCAACAGTATCATAGTAATACTGTTTACCAAATAGTGCCAGCACACATTTATGGATTCTGTTTCAATAAAAACTCACTAAAAGAAGGTTAAAGAACATTTTGAAAATTACAGTTTTTCAGACAGTACTCTCTTTCAAAGAGCTTTGGATAGGTAAAGGGTTACACAAAGACCATCATTTTATTCAAATGATTTGTCATTATGCCTATCTTGAATGAATGATTAAATCCAAAGAATAATAATGTGGAGAATGCTGACCACTATAAAATTACACCAAGTCTACCAAACACCTGTCAATCACAACTTGACAGTTTTTTCTGACAACATAAAGTAGCAAAGTTATTTCCAGTTACATCCCAACATTACTGTACACAATATTTTATCATTGTCCCAGTTCTCAGTGTAGAAAACTGCTACAGTACGTGGGGAGTGTATTATCACAAAAACCATCCACAGAGTGGAAATTCCACCCAAGCAATAACTGCAAATTTATTGCAAAGCATAACCATCACAAGCAAAATTCCAGCCAATGGACTTCCATGTTAAACCCAGAGGTCCATTCGCTGGCACATTGCTTGTGGGTTTTTTTTTCCCCAGATGTACAGAATTTGAAACTGATACTTTGGGTGATTATTCCACTACACAGGTGATTTAGTTACAATCCACTCTCCACTTATTGTACTATTCAATCTACCCTGCCAGAATAGGGTTTATATTTTTCATAATAGCATATAACAGCAAAGTTTCAAAACATTTGGCCTAGCTTGTAGTTTCAGAAAACATTTTATTCATAATTGACCAAAGAGAAAGAGAGAATTTCTCTGGCGGTCATGTTTTCCAGTCGACGAGAACAAAAAGAGGATTGTTTGTAGGGGACCTCCCATAGACCATTCCTGCCAACTTTGGCTTAGTAGTTCGAGAAAAGAAGATGAAAATGTTATTTCCCATAGGATTTTCTAAAGTAACTATAAGCCACAATTTTGGCCATGTTTGCAACCCAATCACATTAAATGAGGATCTTTGGTAGAGGGTGTCCCAGTCATCAACCATGCAAAGTTTCAGAACATTTGGCCCTGTGGTTTCAGAGAAGATTTTTCAAAATCCACCAATAAGAATAATAAAATGCTTCTGGCAGCCATGTTTTTCGATGCACGGTAACAAAAATGAGATGCAGTTGTAGAAGACCTCCCATAGACTAACCCTGCCTGCTTTGGGTCACGTCGGCTCAGTAGTTCCAGAGAAGAAGATGAAAATGTGAATTCCCATAGGCTTTCTATAGTATCTATAAGCCGCAAATTACGGCCATGTTTACAATCCGATCAACATTAAATGAGGATCGTTTGTAGAGGACCTCCCATAGATCATTCCTGACAAGTTTGGTTCAGATTGTTGAGCATGTGTGTTGCTAACAGTTTCTGATTCTTAATTACCAATATCAAATGCACCCAATTTCAACGTGATTCATAACAAAACCACTGGAAGCCAAGCACACAAAACTGTGTCATTGAAAACAATAACAAAATCGCTGTTTTTCACTGAAACTGACGATGAGGGAAAAATATTTTTCCTAAAATGCAAGATATGTTCTTCCATTTTCACAGCACTTTGTGCAGAATCAAGAGCAGCTGTGTTCACACTTTATTTATAATCAAGGTTTACAGACATTTTGTCCCAATCGTTTCAATATCTTTACCTTCTTAAATGGGACGTCTCGCACTTGGACAATTCGTCTCTGCCTAATCAGAATGCCCTAAGAATTTTTATTTCTTTTTTTTTTGTTCAACTTTAACTGGTTGAGGGCTACATTATTTTTGGTCATCTGTATTTGTTCATCAAAATTTGTTTTATTAAAAATTATTGAAGAGTGCCCTTGGACACTCTTCAATAACTTGTGATAAAACAAATTTATATAAACAAAATATTATTTGCATTTGACTGAATATGAAACATGAGCAAGGAAAAAGTTGGCTTTTCCTATGGTACCCTCATTTTTTGATAACCCTGAAAGTGGCTTCCGGCAATCAAACAGTTAAAGTAAAAACGAAATAATTATTTCATTGTCCTACAGTTATGATTGTTTTTTCTTTGTTATCTTTTTCACTTGCAAATAATGTTGTACACACTCATTCGAGTCATTATTGCCTCCATTGATCTGTCGCAATTAAACTGAGTCTTCAGGGGAACAAAATACACCCATGAAAATACAGACTAGAGGCTCTTAAGAGCCTGTAATCGCTCACTGGAACTACATATAATGAAAGTGTCAATGACTCTGTAGCTCAACTTGTGTAAGACATGTACATGTTTCGTATGTGACACAGCAATGACACATATCTAGGTAATGACCCGATAACAAAGGTACATATAAAGTATTGTAATGGTCTATACATAAATGCTGACAGCCTGAAACAAATGTACAGGTAAAGTATTGTAAAGGTGGGCGCCAGTTAGATGCTAAACTAGAAAAGAAATCTTCATGGGGTTATTGTTACAATGGGGATCCTTGTATGGTGCACCATAAGCCAAATGTTAGCAACTGTTTTGGCTTGTTTGATTCAAACCCTTCTAAGGTTGATTCATACTAATTAATAAATATTTGTCCAGTCCTTCTTAAAATATAGGTATTTGAATTTTTTATCTTTAGCTCATAGGGTTCCCACAGGTGAGGTTTTATTTTTCTCATTGTAAAAAGAAAATCAGCCTGTGCTAATAATGTTTACCCTCCCCAAACAACAACAAATATTAACACAGGAACTTGGCTTCAACACATTTGAATATACACATCATACAAAAATTTATTCAAATCAGAAATTTCATATAGAAGTTCTGAACAAAAAACTGATTGCACCTAATTTCGGTACAAAATGGCCACTGGTGGATATCTTGAATTTTGGACTGCACCCATTCTCGTCCCACTGTGATAACAAAAGTACCAAAGAAGTTTCATAAAGATTGGTTGATAAATACGGCCTGTAGCCAGAACCAAGGTTATGGACAGACAGACGTCCAGATGGCCGACAGGCCATGAAAAAACCTCAAATTTGACTATGTCAAATTTGAGCTAAAAATAAACTCATCATCTCCTTCCAAAGGAAAAGTCATCAATAAATATAGAAGTTCTGTGCAAAAAAACCCTGATTACACCTAATTAAAGCACGAAATGGCCAACGGTAGGCATCTTGGATTTTGGCCCAAACCCCAAATCACTTGTTCTTATCCCACAGTGACGACAGAGGTACCCAAGAAGTTTTGTGAAGATCAGTTCATAAGTATGGCCTCTAGCCAGAACCATACTGAAATGTGCACTTACAGTGTATAAGTAGCACTGAATAAATCAAAGTTTGTCTAATGGGCCACTGGTGGCCATCTTGAATTTTGGTCCGCACCCAAACACACATGATCTCGTCCCAAGGTGATAACAAAGGTACCAGAGAAGTTTTGTGAAAATCGGTTCATATATACAGCCTCTAGCCAAAGCCGTATTGACATGTGCACTTACTGTGTATAAGTAGCACTGAATAAATCACAAAGTTCATCTAATTTGCATATTTATTTATTTATTTATTTATTGGTGTTTAAGGTCACATATTTTTGCACAATGGCTAATCAGGATCACAACATGACTATCAACTCAAGACCAGGGGTGAGCGTTAATAAGCCATGTCGCCCATTTTAGAGAGGGTTTGCACCTCCCAAGCATTGGTGACTGGGTCCTATTTTACCAGTAAAACAGGCACAGCTTCACTTGCCGGGTTCCCACGGGGAATCTAATTCTGCCCGAGAAAAAAAACCTGTATTGCATATGATGTATTCCATGTTACTAAACATTCATTCAAAAATGTATTCAAATCAGAACCTTCATTTAGAAGTTCTGTACAAAAAACTGATTGTACCTAATTTCATTACAAAATGGGCACGACAGACATCTCGAATTTTGGACCGCACACAGAAACACTCATTCTCATCCCAAGGTGATAACAAAGGTACCCAAGAAGTTTCGTGAAGATCAGTTCATAAACACGGCCCCTAGCCCAAGCCAGATTGACATGTGCATAAGTAGCACTGAATAAATCAAAGTTCATCTAATTTGCATAATTTCTCCACGAGACAAAAACCTGTATTATATGTGATGTATTGCATGTTACTAAACTATGACCTTGATCTGTGACCTGACCTCCATCGAACAAAAACAAATTTTGTGCACTATGCATTGTCTCCCCATAAGCAACATGTGTGCCAAGTTTCAACAAAGACCAATGAAGCATCACAGCATTATGGAGCAGACACGAAAATCTTCCCGACGGACTGATGGATGGACGGACGGAAATGACAAACACTATATTTTTTCGGGGCATAACAATCATTTCAATATTTCCATCCATAGCTGAAAAAGAGTGCGGAAAACATGTTATGACAGTGTTGAATTCCAAGTTCAAGGGGAATAACTTCATATTAAACCAACTGAGTGAAATGGAATTGAAACACGATCTGTAACTACCCATCAGGAAGCTACATACAAAAACTCAGTTCAATATTTCCATCCAAAGCTGAAAAAAGTGCGTAAAACATGTTTTAAATGTCAAATTTCTAAGGTCAATGATAATAACTCTGTAATAAACAAACTGAGCAGAATGAAATTGAAACTTGATCTGCAAGTACCCACCAGGAAACTACATACAAATGAAAATGTCAATGACACTGTAGCTCAACTTGTGTAAGACATGTACATGTATAGTATGTGACACAGCAATGACAAACATCTAGGTAATGACCTGATAACAAAGGTACATATAAAGTATTGTAACGGTCTGTATATAAAAATGCTGACCGTAGCCTGTAACAAATGTATAGGTAAAGTATTGTAAAGGTGGGCGACAGTTAGATGCTAAACTAGAAAAGAAATCTTTTGAGTCCCAGAGAGGGTCTGACTGAACCCCAAAATATTTGTTCTCATAGCACAGTGATAACAAAGGCACCCCAAAACACTCGGTCCTGTCCCAAGGTGATAACAAAGGTACCAAAGAAGTTTCGTGAAGATCGATTCATAAATACAGACTCGAACCCGGGCCGTATTTACATGTGCACTTACTGTGTATAAGTAGCACTGAATAAAACAAAGTTCATCTAATTTGCATAATGTCTGCACGAGAAAAAAACCTGTATTATATGTGATGTATTCCATGTTACTAAACATTCAGACAAAAAATTATTCAAATCAGAACCTTCATACAGAAGTTCTGTACCAAAAACTGATTGTACCTAAGTTCGGTACAAAATGGCCACAGGCAGCCATCTTAAATTTCGGGCCACACCCAAAAACACTTGTTCTCGTCCCAAGGTGATAATAAAGGTACCCAAGAATTTTCGTAAAGATAGGTTCATAAATACGGCCTCTAGCCTCAGCTGTATAGAAGTTGTGTACAAACAAGAGGCCCCACGGGGCCTGAAGCGCTCATCTTGAATAGAACACAATTTAAACAGAGTCCAAGAATGAGTCTACATTAAGCAAGCCATTTCCATAGGCTACACTGTCAATCCTGGAGTCCCTCGGGAGTGACAAAAATAATCTGGGCATCATGCCTTTTCTTCTGTTGATCATAAAGTAAAATGTAGAGCTCCCCTATGAAGCCCCTTGATACAAACTATGTGGATTAATCTTAGTTACACACCTCTAGAGGGTACTGAATACAAAATTTTTAATTCTTCAGCAAAATGGCCAATTCCGGCTCCCATAGAGAGCCCATATATTAACCCAGGCTCTTGATTTGAACACAGTTGAATCTGAATTCCCTAGAGATGTTGTGTACCGAATATGAAAGCATTCTGACTGTTGGATCTGAAGAAGAGAAATTGTAAAGAAATTTCTTCGAATTGCACTAAGTTCAAATTTGGGCTACAATAGCGAGCCCAAATATTAACCTATGGATCCGATTTGAACAAACTTGAATCTGACCCCCCTAGAGATGTTGTATACCAAATGTGAAAGCATTCTGACGAGTGGATCTGAAGAAGATTTTTGAAGAAATTCCCTCATGTTGTACTAAGTTAAATTTTCATATTCCCATATGGAGCCCAAATATTAAACTAGGCACTCGAATTGAACAACCTGGAATCTGACCCCCCTAGAGATGTTGTATATCAAATATAAAAGCATTCCGACTGGTGGATCTGAAGAAGAAGATTTTTAAAGAAATTTCCTCATATTGCACTAAGCAAAAATTTGGGATACCATAGTGAGCCCAAATATAAACGTAGGGATCTGATTAGAACAACCTTGAATCTGACCCCCTTAGAGATGTTGCATACTAAATATCAAAGCATTCTGACTGGTGGATCTGAAGAAGATTTTTTTAAATTACCCTCCATATCGAACAAAGATAAAATTTGGGCTTCCGTAGGAAGCCCAAATATTAACCTAGGAACTTGGTTTGAACACTCTTGAATCTGACCCTCATAACAATGATGTATACCAAACATTAAAAGATTCTGTCTGACTGGTGGTTCTGAAGAAGAAGATTTTTAAAGAATATTCCCCATATTACCCTTGTTTAAAACTTTAGGCTCCTGTAGAGAGCCCAAAAATGAACCAATGAGCTTTATTTCAACAAACATTTATCTGACCCCACTATGAATGCTGTATACCAAATATCAAAAGATTCTGATGATTGGTTCTGGAGAAAAGATTTTTTAAAATTTTTGAAAATATGCTGACTCAGCATTTTTTAGATGCCCATTGCAGAACACCCTAACATAACCGATGGCAATTTTTTTTCACCATTCAATTCTACTGGTCCTAAGGATACTTCATACCAAATAACAGCTCTCTGTTCCATGTGGTTAGGGAAATATGGGCGTTTGAAAGTATTTCTATTTTTAGCACCCAGGGTTCCCATGGGGATGCAGGAATTTTTTTTTTTTTGCATGGGTCAAGTACTTATGACCCAATAGTACCACAAACCAAATTTGGTTCATACCGGACCATCAGTTCAGAAAATAGAAATTTTGGGCAGAGCCAAAAATCTTACCCCTCCTATTACAAAGCCAAATATTACTTCACGAACTTCGTTTGAACATACTTGATTCTACACCTCATATGGAAGCTCCATAGCAAATATCAAGTCATTGTACACACTGGTTCTTGAGAAGATGATTTTAAAAATATTTTGGAGCATTTTCCCCCACTCCCTCCCTATGGAGCTGGGCATGTTGAGTTGAACAAAAATGAAATGCCCCTTTGGGACCATCACTCACACAAACTTTCACTTGAATTGGCCCAGTGGCTTTGGAGGAGAAGACCAAAACATGGTGTTGACGGACGACTGACGGAGAGCGATGAGATTAGCTCAACTTGACTTTGTCAAGATGAGCTAAAAACTGTTTGGACCTAATTTTGGTACAAAATGGCCACTGGCAGCCATCTTGAATTTTGGACCACACCAAGAAACACTCGTTCTTGTCCCAAGGTGATAACAAAGGTACACAAGAAGTTTCGTGGAGATCGGTTCATAAATACAGCCCATAGTCCGAGCTGTATTGACATGTGTACTTACTGTGTGTAAGTTTAAGTAGCACTGAAAAAATCAAAGTTCATCTAATTTGCAGAATTTCTGCACGAGAAAAAAACCTGTATTATATGTGATGTATTCTATGTTACTAAATATTCAAAAATTTATTCGAATCAAAACTTTCATACAGAAGTTCTGTACATAAAACTGATTGCACTAACTGAAGTACAAAATGGCTACTGGTGGCCATCTTGAATTTCGAACCGTACCCAAAAACATTCGTTCTAGTCCCACAGTGATAACAAAGGTACTCAAGTTTCATAAAGATCGGTTCATAAATACGGCCTCTAGCCCGAGCCGTATTGAATTGTTGACAGACAGACGGACGGCGGGCCATGGCATAACCTCAAATTTGACTTGCGTCAAAGCTGAGCTAAAAATTTGACTTACGTCAAAGTTGAGCTAAAAATCATCTCAATATTTCTAATGATAGCTGAAAAAAGTGCAGAAAACATGGGACACCGTGACAATAAATAGAGTAGGTAATACGATACAGCAAGGCAGAATATGGAGGACCGAAAGTGACATGAATCCTAACAAGTCAAAGACTCTAAATGGATAGGAAGTTCCCCAGAAAAGGCATGTGGACCTTCACCCATGGTAACACTACATTTACACTTAATTCTTAAGGGCCTGTATTTATTTATTTATTGGGGTTTAAGGTCACATACTTATGCACAATGGCTAATCGTGACCATGACAGTTTTACGAGTGGAGGAAACTGGAGTACCCGGAGAGAACCACCAAGCAACGATGAGCAACTGTCCACTCCACAACATTCTAACCCTGTCCAAGCTCCGCTCTAGCATGGTTACAGCGGTTGAAGACATGTGCACCCCCGGCATGCAGTACGCCTTAGCACACGGCGCCATCGTGCCCCCATGTAGGCAACCGGGATAAAGTGTCTTGCCCAAGGACACAACGTGGGTCGGCCCGGTCGTTGATCGAACTCAGGACCCCTAGCATAGAAGTCCAACAGTCTACCACTGAGTCACCACACTCCCTCTTAAGGGCCTGGACAAGTGTCCTAAAATCCCACCATACCACATCAGTGGCTTAGCAGTGATTTATAGTCCAGTCATGGCTTGGCTAGCTGTTAATAATAAAGGCTACATGGTTATTGAAAATATGCATTCGCATCAGAGGGGGGGGGGGGGGGGGGGGGGGGAGGGCTTAAAACTGAAGTAATTAATAACTTTATTAATTAAGCAAATGTTGCAAAACTAGTCAGCTGTTTCATCAGAGTAAGGCACAGGAATATTTTGTTTGGCTAAAAAATATTCCGTTGGCTAAAAATTGGGCACACCACAATTCTGGGCCAGCATGAACACTGATCACTGAAGAGATTTCCAGGTCAAAAAAAGAGTAATAGGGCAGATTCTCAATGATCAGGGAGGTGCCTGAAAAAGAAGTATTTTATTTTGAATAGCCTTATTGTTTTCAACATTACTCACCTAACCGATAAAAGAGTGCCACAAGAATTTAAAAACCTTTTCTATGGATAACTAAAAGAAAACTTACCAATAAATGTTCATAGATTTTTTCAACTTGCAATCAAAATATATGAAACACAGGATATGGCTTGAAA
Source organism: Pictodentalium vernedei (assembly GCA_031216915.1). Classification (NCBI taxonomy): domain Eukaryota; kingdom Metazoa; phylum Mollusca; class Scaphopoda; order Dentaliida; family Dentaliidae; genus Pictodentalium; species Pictodentalium vernedei. The sequence continues at coordinate 495,068,943 of CM062297.1, read as the reverse complement.
CTTTAGACCCAACTGGAGGTTCTAAAGAGCCTGTAATCACTCACCTGGCAGAACTACATATAAAAATGTGATTTCCCATAGGGTTTCCATAGTAACTATGAGCCACAATTGTGGATATGCTTGCAATACGATCAACATTACATGAGGATCATTGGTAGGTGTCCCAGTCATCAATCATGTGAAGTTTCAAAACATTTGGCCTTGTAGTTTCAGAGAAGATTTTTCAAAATCAACCAATCTGAATCAAAGAATGCCTCAGGCAGCCACGTTTTTCATCTAAAAGGAATAAAATGAGGAACAGTTGTAGAGAACCTCTCATAGGCCATTCCTGCCAAGTTTGGTTCACATTGGCTCAGTAATTCCTGAGAAGATGAAAATGTGATTTCCAATAGTTTTTCTATAGTAACTATAAGCTGCAACTGCAGTCATGTTTGCAACCTTATCAACATTAAATGAGGATCGTTGGTAGAGAGTGTCTCAGTCAACAGTCATGTGAAGTTTCATCACGTTTGGCCTTGTATACTACTTAAAGTTTGCTAAGCACGAAATATTTGACACATCATTGTGAAATCTGCTTGTGACATATTTGCAATATTTTGGGTCGATATGATTGAGGGATGTATTGAGATGGTCCCCAGTGTTTACATTAGCTCTCTTGACATGCAGACTTTTCGTGACAGTAAGGAAAGTTGATTTTCATGATATTTCCATCTACTGTCTATATGTACATGACATGTGTAGGGTATTCAATCTTCATTTCAACACAAACCCTTGTGATATAATTATTGAATATTGCAAATGCAAATGTAAGAAGACATTTGTCTGAAACAGAAATGTGGCTGGCTGTAGGGATGGTGGAGCAAGGGGCTACTCATCGTCAGGTTGGTGAAGCCCTTGGTGTGCACCATATGCTGATTACCAGAGCCAAGGGAAGATTTCAGCAGTACGGCACACCAGTAAGACGGCATGGTGGTGGCAGAGTCAGGGCAACATCTGCAGCTGAAGACAGGTTTTTGATCATTCAGGCCCATAGGAACCACTTTGCCACAGCAACCCAGCTTTGCAGTGACCTTCAGAATACATCCGGGGTAAATGTTTCGACGCAGACTATCCGGGCAAGGTTGCACGAAGGTGGTCTCCGATCGAGAAGACCATGTATTCGCATTCCGCTGTCCCAGAACCACCGCCAGGCACGATATGAATGGGCCATGGACCATGTTGGATGGACCAGAGAAGATTGGCGACCTGTCATTTTTACAAATGAGTGAAGGTACTGCCTGGACCACACAAACCGGCATTCTAGGGTATGGAAAAGACCAGGAGAGCAATTCCATGTAGCCAACATTGCTGAGCATGACCGCTATGGTGGAGTGTCTATCACGGTCTGGGGCGGCATCAGCTGGGATGGATGTACAGAGCTCTGTGTCTTTGAATGTGGTACATTGACTACACAACGGTATATTGATGAGATCCTGGATGTCCACGACAGATTGTATGCGGGTCCAGTGGGTGATCGATTCATTCTGATGGACGATAATGCCCGTCCTCATGTTGCCCATGCTGTCGGGGAGTACCGACAGAGGGAGGGGATTGAGTGTATGGACTGGCCAGTAAGATCATCTGACCTCAATCCAATCGAACATGCCTGGAAAGAGTTGCAGCTTGCAATTTCAGCCCGTCCAGTCCAACCAAGAAGTATCCAGGAGCTTGCATCGCACAAAGGACCTCCAGGAACCTTTTCGGGAGCATGAGAAGGCATTGTCAAGATGTAATTAACAGTAATGGGTCTCATACTCGATATTGAAGCCATACCAGTTCGCTCCCGTCAACTTTATGGCATACGGAAAAATGTCCTCTTTTACAAATAACATCCATTTTCCATGGTTATCGTATTCAAAAGCTAAAAAATAATGACAAACACAAATAAGGCTATACTTGGTGCATAAAATTGTGTTTAACAACTCTTCCGACTGTACTATTCCACATGAATGAATGGTGTATGGTTAAACTCAAAGTCAGGGCAGGCTTGCTGTCAGGCAAGCCGGTAGGCAGACAGACAGACTGCATTTCATATTATTCCAGTCATAATTTCTGGAATGTGTGCAGGGTTAAGTTAGAAATCAACAGTATCATAGCAATACTGTTTGGCAAATATTGCCAGCACACATTTATGAATTCTGTTTCAATAATGAAAGTGTCAATGACACTGTAGTTTAACTTGTGTGTTGTGTTTGATGAAAAGGATAATGTTCAATGTTTATGAAAGGATTATGAAATAAGACAAGAATTGTGATAATTGGGAATATGCTCATTTCTGTTCCCTCAGACCTGTATGCTATGTTTTTGATAAAAATAATATGAGGTGTACACTGTGCTAAAGAGCTGAGGGGTGGGTTAATATGACCTCACAGTTAATGTATGTGGCCCTCAGAGTTAAAATATCAACGAAAGTTACCAAGTTGCAGTGAAATTATTCCAAAACGAGTCATCCTATTAAGTTGCATTGAAATACCTTCATAAATATGGCCTGTAGACTGTGCTAAAGGTTTTCGGGCCTCGGGCCCCTGTAGCCGTCAGTTTCTCAATTGCGTCCAAAGGGGATGTTCTCATCTTGACATTATATGAAGTCAACCTACCAAGTTACAATGAAATCCCTTCATAAATATAAACTGAAGACTGTGCTAAAGGTTTTCAGGCTTTGGGCTCTGGCAGCCATCATGGTTGAATGGTCGCAACCAAAAGGGGAATTCTTATCTGGGCATCATCTGGAGTGATCCTACGAAAGTTACAATGAAATCCCTTTATAAATATGACCTGCAGACTGTGCTCAAGATTTTCGGGCTTTGGGCACATGTACCCATCACAGTCGACCAATCACGACCAAAAGGGGATGTCATCATCTAGGCACTATATGGAGTCAACCTAACAAGTTACAATGAAATCCTTATATAAATACGACCTATAGACTATGCTAAAGATTTTTGGGCTCGGGCAGCCATTAAGGCAGAATGATCGCGACCAAAAGGGGACGTTCTCATCTAGACAATATTTGGAGTCATCCTTCCAAGCTACAATGAAATCCCTTCATAATTATGACCTGTAGACTGTTCTTAAGGTTTTCGGGGTTCGGGCCCCTGTAGCTGTCACAGTTGCCCAATTGTGTCCAAAAGGGGACGTTCTCATCTAGACATTATATGAAGTCAAACCTACCAAGTTACAATGAAATCCCTTCATAAATATGACCTGTAGACTGTGCTAAAGGTATTTGGGCTTCGGGCTTGGGCAGCCATAATGGTTGAATGATCGCAACCAAAAGGGAACATTCTCATTTGGGCATCATCTGGAGTGATCCAACGAAGTTACAATGAAATCCTTCAAAAATATGACCTGTAGACTGTGCTCAAGATTTTCTGGCTTTGGGCACCTGTAGGCATCACAGTTGACCAATCATGACCAAAAGGGGATGTCATCATCTAGGCATTATATGGAGTCAACCTAACAAGTTGCACTGAAATCCTTCCGTAAATACGACCTGTAGACTATGCTAAAGGTCTTTGGGCTCGGGCAGCCATAAAGGCTGAAAGATCGCAACCAAAAGGGGATGTTCTCATCTAGACATTATTTGGAGTCATCCTACCAAGCTACAATGAAATCCCTTCATAATTATGACCTGTAGACTGTTCTAAAGGTTTTCGGGCTTTGGGTCCCTGTAGCCGACACAGTTGCCCAAGCATGTCCAAAAGAAGACGTTTTCATCTAGACATTATATAAATATGACCTGTAGACTGTGCTAAAGGTTTTCGGGTTTGGGCTCGGGCAGCCATCGTGGTTGAATGATCGCAACCAAAGGGGACAATCTCATCTGGGCATCATCTGGAGTGATCCTAAGAAGTTACAATGAAATCCCTTCATAAATATGACCTGTAGACTGTGCTCAAGGTTTTTGGACTTTGGGCACCTGTAGCCATCACAGTTGACCAATCACGACCAAAAGGGGATGTCATCATCTAGGCATTATATGGAGTCAACCTAACAGGTTACAATGAAGTCCTTCTATAAATATGACCTTCTGCCTATGCTAAAGGTTTTTGGGCTCGGGCACCCATCAAGGCTGAATGATCACAACCAAAATGGGACGTTCTCATCTAGACATTATTTGGAGTCATCCTACCAAGTTACAAAGAAATCCCTTCATAAATATGACCTGTAGACTGTGCTAATGGTTTTCGGGTTTTGGGCTCGGGCAGCCATGCCGGTTGCCCAATTGCGACCAAAAGGGGACGTTCTCATTTAGACATGACCCCAAACCTGCATATGAAGTTTTGTAATGATCAGACAAGAACTGCAGGGTGTAGTCTGTGCTAAAGACTAACAGACTTCCGCACACGTGATGGCAATAGCTTATCTTGACTGTGTCAAGTTAAGCTAAAAATTAGTTTTTCAGGCAGTACTCTCTTTCAAAAAACTTTGGATAGGTAAAGGGTTACAGGAAGCACAACATTTTATTCAAATGGTTTGTCATTATGTCTATCTTAAATTAAATAATATCAAAGCAATAATTGACTAGAAAATACTGGTCAGCTCTAAATGATAGCACACAAATAAATAACACTTCTAAGTTTTCCAAAAGCCTGTCATCAATCACAGCTTGACAATTTCTGATAAGAAACTTGGAGTAATTTTAACATTTTGCAGCAAACTTGTTTTTGTTTTACATTCCTACATAAAGCTACAAAAAATCTTCTCTTAAACCATGATATTTTGTGGTTTTCCCAGTTCTCAGTGGAAAAAGCAAGAACCAACCCTTACCAGATTCTCAAAAGACGAGTATTGTGCTGACAGTACAGATCTTCATGCAGCCAGGACAGGCATTGGGTTAAGCATTAGAATATAGCCTACTAAAGCAAATATTCTCAAGTTTTAATACAAACAGATATGCTAATTGTTTTCAGAAACACAAGCCAAACTTGTTAAATTTTGTAACAAATCACCACTTTTCAATAGTACTGCTATTCAAGCTACCCTGCCGGCCTAGAGTTTATATTTTTATGATAACGTATAACAGCAAAGTTGTTCCTCTCACATTGAGAGTCCCAGTCATCAATCATGTGAAGTTTCAAAACATTTGGCCTTGTAGTTTCAGGGATTTTTCAAAATCAACCTATCAGAATTCAAATGAAAGTGTCAATGACACTGTAGCTTAACTTGTGTGTTGTGTTTGATGAAAAGGATAATGTTCAATGTTTATGAAAGGATTATGAAATAAGACAAGAAGTGTGATAATTGGGAATATGTTCATTTCTGTTCCCTGTATGCTATGTTTATGATAAAAATGAAAGTGTCAATGACACTGTAGCTCAACTTGTCAAGACAAAGACATGTACATGTATAGTATGTGACACAGCAATGACAAACATCTAGGTAATGACCTGATAACAAAGGTACATATAAAGTATTGTAACGGTCTGTACATAAATACTGACCGTCGCCTGTTACAAATGTATAGGTAAAGTATTGTAAAGGTGGGTGACAGTCAGATGCTAAACTAGAAAAAAATCTTTGAGTCTCAGACTGGGTCTGACTGAACCCCAAAATATTTGTTCTCATAGCACAGTGATAACAAAGGCACCCCAAAACTCGTTCCTGTCCCAAGGTGAAAACAAAGGTACCCAAGAAGTTTTGTGAAGATCAGTTCATAAATACGATCTGTATAGAACTTGTGACAAAAAACTGATTGGACCTAATTCCGGTACAAAATGGCCACTGGTAGCCATCTTGAATTTTGGACCGTACCCAAAAACACTCATTCTCGTCTCAAGGTGATAACAAAGGTACCCAAGAAGTTTTGTGAAGATCGGTTCATAAATACAGCCTCTACCCTGAGCCGTATTATTGACATATGTGCTTACATTGTGTAAGTAGCACCGAATAAATCAAAGTTCATCTAATTTGCATAATTTCTGCACGAAAAAAAACCCTTACAATATGTTATGTATTCCATGTTACTAAACATTCATACAAAAATTTATTCAAATCAGAACTTTCATACAGAAGTTCTGTACAAAAGACTGATTGCACTAATTTTGGTACAAAATGGCTGCTGGTGGCCATCTTGAATTTCGGACCACACCCCAAAACACTCGCTCTCATCCCACGGTGATAACAAAGGTACCCAAGAAGTTTCGTAAAGATTGTTCATAAATATGGCCTCTAGTCTGAGCTATATAGAAGTTGTGTACAAAAAACTGATTAGACCTAATTTCGGTACAAAATGGCCACTGGCAGCCATCTTGAATTTTAGACCGCACCCAAAAACACTCGTTCTCGTCCCAAGGTGATAACAAAGGTACCAAAGACATTTCGTGAAGATCAGTTCATAAATACAGACTCTAGTCTGAGCCGTATTGACATGTGTACTTACTGTAAGTCGCACGAAAAAAATCAAAGTTCATCTAATTTGCATAATTTCTGCACAAGAAAAAACCCCGTATTATATGTGATGTATCCCATGGTACTAAACATTCACACAAAACATTATTCAAATCAGCGCTTTCATATGGAAGTTCTGTGCAAAAATCTGACTGCACCTAATTTTGTACAAAATGGCTGCCATCGGCCATCTTGAATTTCGGACCGGACCCCAAAACACTTGTTCTCGTCCCACGGCGATACCAAAGGTACCCAAGAAGTTTCGTAAAGATCGGTTCATAAATACGGCCTCCAGCCCGAGCCGTATTGGCATTTGCACTTACAGTGCTGAAAGTAACACCAAAACACATCAAAATTAGTCTAATTTGCACAATTTACGCACGAGAAAAAAACCCGTATTATATGTGATGTATCCCATGGTACTAAACATTCATACAAAAAATTATTCAAATCAGAGCTTTCATATAGAAGTTCTGTACAAAAACAGATTTCTGCATCGTCGGTACAAAATGGCGGCTGGCAGCCATCTTGAATTTCGGACCGCACCCAAAAACACTCGTTCTCGTCCCACGGTCATAACAAAGGTGCCCAAGAAGTTTTGTAAAGATCGGTTCATAAATACAGCCTCTAGCCCGAGCCGTATCCAATTGTTGACGTATGGACAGACGGCCAGATGGACAGACGGATGACGGACGTCTGGCCATGACAAAAGCTCAAATTTGGCTTCGCCAAAGTTGAGCTAATAATATGAGGTGTACACTGTACTAAAGAGCTGAGGGGTGGGTTAATATGCCCTCACAGTTAACGCATATCAACAAAAGGTACAATGAAATTATTCCAAAACGAGTCATCCTATCAAGTTACATTAAAATCCCTTCATAAATATGGCCTGTAGACTGTGCTAAAGGTTTTCGGGCTTCGGACCCCTGTAGCCATCAGTTTCCCAATTGCATCCAAAGGGGACGTTCTCATTTAGACATTACATGAAGTCAACCTACCAAGTTACAATGAAATCCCTTAATAAATATGACCTGTAGACTGTGCTAAAGGTTTTTGGGCTTTGGGCTCTGGCAGCCATCATGGTTGAATGATCGCAACCAAAAGGGGACATTCTCATCTGGGCATCATCTGGAGTGATCCTACAAAGACCTGTAGACTGTGCTCAAGGTTTTGGGGCTTCGGGCCCCTGAAGCCGTCACAGTTGACCAATCACGACCAAAAGGGGATGTCATCATCTAGGCATTATATGGAGTCAAACTTACGGGTTACAATGAAGTCCTTCCATAAATATGACCAATAGACTATGCTAAAGGTTTTGGGTTCGGGCAGCCATCAAGGCTGAATGATCACGACCAAAAGGGGACGTTCTCATCTAGACATTATTTAGAGTCATCCTACCAAGGTACAATGAAATCCCTTCATAAATATCACCTGTAGATTGTGCTAAAGATTTTCGGGCTTTGGGCCCCTGAAGCCAACACAGTTGCCTAATGGTGTCCAAAAGGGGCTGTTCTCATCTAGACATTACATGAAGTCAACCTACCAAGTTACAATGAAATCCCTTCATAAATATGATCTGAAGACTGTGCTAAAGGTTTTCGGGCTTTAGGCTTGGGCAGCCATCATGGTTGAATGATCGCAACCAAAAGGGGGCATTCTCATCTGGACATCATCTGGAGTGATCCTATGAAGTTACAATGAAATCCCTTCATAAATATGACCTGTAGACTGCGCTCAAGATTTTCGGGCTTTAGGCACCTGTAGCCAACACAGTTGACCAACCACGACCAAAAGGGGATGTCATCATCTAGGCATTATATGGAGTCAACCTAACAAGTTACAATGAAATCCTTCCATAAATACGACCTACAGACATGCTAAAGGTTTTTAGGCTCAGGCAGCCATCAAGGCTGAATGATCATGACCAAAAGGGGATGTTCTCATCTGGACATTATTTGGAGACATCCTACCAAGCTACAATGAAATCCCTTCATAATTATGACCTGTAGACTGTTCTAAAGGTTTTCAGGCTTTGGGCCCCTGAAGCCGTCACAGTTGCCCAATTGTGTCCAAAAGGGGAAGTTCTCATCTAGACATTATATGAAGTCAACATACCAAGTTACAATGAAATCCCTTCATAAATATGACCTGTAGACTGTGCTAAAGGTTTTCGGGCTTCGGGCTCGGGCAGCCATCATGGGTGAATGATCGCAACCAAAGGGGACAATCTCATCTGGGCATCATCTGGAGTGATCCTCCGAAGTTACAATGAAATCCCTTCATAAATATGACCTGTAGACTGTGCTCAAGGTTTTCGGGCTTCAGGCACCTGTAGCCATCACAGCTGACCAATCACGACCAAAAGGGGATGTCATCATCTAGGCATTATATGGAGTCAATCTAACAGGTTACAATGAAATCCTTCTATAAATATAACCTTCTGCCTATGCTAAAGGTTTTTGGGCTCGGGCATCCATCAAGGCTGAATGATCACGACCAAAATCGGACGTTCTCATCTGGACATTATTTGGAGTCATCCTACCAAGTTACAATGAAATCCCTTCATAAATATGACCTGCAGACTGTGCAAAAGGTTTTTGGGCTTCGGGCACCTTTAGCCATCAAAGTTGCCCAATCATGTCCAAAAGGGGACGTTCTCATCTAGACATTATATGAAGTCAACCTACCAAGTTACAATGAAATCCCTTCATAAATATGACCTGTAGACTGTGCTTAAGGTTTTCGGGCTTCGGGCTCAGGCAGCCATCATGGTTGAATGATCACAACCAAAGGGAACAATCTCATCTGGGCATCATCTGGAGTGATCCTACGAAGTTACAATGAAATCCCTTCATAAATATGAACTGTAGACTGTGCTCACGGTTTTCGGGCACTTGTAGCCATCACAGCTGACCAATCACGACCAAAAGGTCGGGCTGCATGATCGCGATCAAAATGGGACGTTCTCATCTAGACATTATTTGGAGTCATCCTACCAAGTTACAATGAAATCCCTTCATAAATATGACCACTAGACTGTGCTAAAGGTTTTCGGGCTTCGGGCCCCTGTAGCCATCACAGTTGCCCAATCACGTTCAAAAGGGGACTTTCTCATCTAGACATTGTATGAAGTCAACCCACCAAGTTACAATGAAATTCCTCAATAAATATGACCTGTAGACTGTGGTAAAGGTTTTCGGGTTTTGGGCTCGGGCAGTCGTCACGGATGGCAGATCATGCCCAAATGGGGAAATTCTCATCTAGACATCATAAGGAGTCATCCTACCAAGTTACAATGAAATCCCTCCACATTAAACATGACCTGCAAACTGTGCTAAAAGTTTTTGGGTTTCGGGCTTGGGCAGCCATCACGGTTGATAGATCATGCCCAAAAGGGGACGTTCTCATCTAGGCATTGTACAGTGGCATCCTACCAAGTTACAATGAAATCCCTTCATAAATACGACCTGTAGACTGTGCTAATGGTTTTCGGGTTTTGGGCTCGGGCAGCCATACCGGTTGCCTGATCGCGACCAAAAGGGGACGTTCTCATCTAGACATGACCCCAAACCTGCATATGAAATTTCGTGATGATCAGACAAGAACTGCGGGGTGTAGCCCGTGCTAAAGGAAAATGTGAACAGACATCACAGCCTAACAGACTTCCACACACGTGATGGCAATAGCTTATCTTGACTATGTCAAGTTATATATTTATGTATTGGTGTTTAAGGTCACATACTTATGCACAATGGCTAATCGTGACAGTTTTACGGGTGGAGGAAGCCGGAGTACCCGGAGAGAACCACCGAGCAACGACTAGCAGCTGTCAGCTCTCCAACATCGTAACTCTGAACTCCGCACCGCAGCACAGGTTAGATTGGTTGAAGACATGCACACCATCGACGTGCAGTACGCCTCAGTACACAGCGTCATCGTGCCCCCATGTAGGCAATCGGGGTGAAGTGTCTTGCGACTATGTCAAGTTAAGCTAAAAATAGGCTGATGAAATCGTCAGATGTGTACCCATACGCGCAACTAGTAGAAAGCTGTATGACAGAGGGCCACCACGGATGCCGACATTATGTACACCATACAAGGTATGGGTACATATAGAAAAGGATTGGAGGAGTGTCTAATTTGATGGATAAAGGGTTAATATCTCCAGATCAAATTATCAGATTTACATAAAAAACTATACAGCACAGCACACCAGTAACTAATAAATATATAGTAACATGACAATCGGATTGATATTTTTTGAGTTATCTCATGCCAAAGGGATTGGAGGAATTTTCAATTTGAAGGATAAAGGGTTAATATCTTGGGATCAAATTATCAGATTAACACCAAAAACTATACAGCTCAGCACATCAGTAACCTGAACACAATTGTAAAGTAACTTGACAATCCAAGCAATATTTTTCAAGTTATCAAATGCCAAAGTGATTGGAGGAATTTTCAATTTGAAGGATAAAGAGTTAATATCTCAGGATTAAATTATCAGATTTACACCAAAAACTATACAGCTCGGCACATCAGTAACCTAAACACAAATATGAAGTAACTTGACAATCCAAGCAATATTTTTCAAGTTATCGAATGCCAAAGGGATTGGAGGAATTTTCAATTTGAAGAATAAAGAGTTAATATTTCAGGATCAAAATAACAGATTTACACCAAAAACTATACAGCTCGGCACATCAGTAACCTGAACACAAATATAAAGTAACTTGACAATCCAAGCAATATTTTTCATGTTATCGAATGCCAAAGGGATTGGAGGAATTTTCAATTTGAAAGATAAAGGGTTAATATCTCGGGATCAAATCATCAGATTTACACTAAAAACTATCCAGCTCGGCACATCAGTAACCTGAACACAAATATAAAGTAACTAGACAATCCAAGCAATATTTTTCAAGTTATCGAATGCCAAAGGGATTGGAGGAATTTTCAATTTGAAGGATAAAGGGTTAATATCTCAGGATCAAAATTCATGGTTCATACACCTCTATGCAGATAAAAATCCATGACTTTTCCAGACTTTTTCCAGGATTTTTAGAAAATTTCCAAGACTTTCGACTTCACAAATTCCATAACTTTTCCAAACCTGACCACAATTTTGAAAAATATAACAAGCTTGCATTGGTCAAGGTTTTTTTCCTTATGATCTTAGAAGCAACACAGTACCAGTCATACATACTATTTCAAAACAAAACATACAACAATCTACTTCATTTCAACCAAGAACTGGCGACTGTTATTTGTTTCTCAGTGATGTGTGGAAGGAGTAGTGAGTCAGAGTGTTCGACACTGTTGAATCACGAAAATATCTGATGTGAATGTCCATCTGTTTCTTGTTGATTTTTCTTGTTGAGGCTTTCATCAAACAATGATACAAAAGGACCACTTGCTTTAAACGGAAGTAATTAACTGCTTTTTGAAATACTCGGCAAGTCCAAAAACAGCTAAGTATGCAGTTTTCCTCTCCCCACACTGGAAACTGCTGGCTATATTACTGTCTGGAAACATCATTCAGAACAGCTCACTGGCATTGGTGTTCGAATTATAAGAATTGTGGGTACAGATAGTTTGCATTGTCCATATGATTTCAGATTTCATGACATCTATGGCGAGGGTCACTTTTTCACCAACACTAGTAACAGAGGGTTTATTAACAACTTCGATTGTGTGATCTTGTTTCTTAAAAAATTCACTCATTTTCGAAGTTGCAGTCCGCTGGTTCTTCACAGCATCATCATGTTTTTTCGAATTCATGTGGCTGACAAGGGCCGCTTCGCTCATGTTGCGAATATCAACGTCTTTGTCACAAAGCTGGCACTTGGCTTTCGATTTGTCTTTTCCACGAGCAATCCATACTTCAAAACGTGTGTCTGTGATCCACTTCTCACGAAAAATGCAATTCCCGGGCATATTATTTAAGTCTATTGTTGAAAACCGACAAAGCGAATCAAGGAGGTCAATTATCTTTCTTTCTTTGATTGAAGGCACTCGATTTACCACAAATAACAATTGGCGGCACAATTCAACTTGTACATGGATATGGACAACAGATTGTGTACAAAATTCGGACAAGTTGTGTCCGGTGTATGTTTAGGCCTTGGAATTGCCCCCAGGGCGAACCAAAAAGAAACACCCCGATGTTATAGACTGAATTCCATGACTTTTCCAGACCCTTTCCCTGACGTTTACTAATTTCCAAGACTTTTCCATGCCACAATCAAAAAAGGTTTTATTTTCCAGACTTTTCCAGGCCTGGAAACCACTTTTTCAAATTCCATAGCTTTTCCAGGATTCCAGACCCATGTACGAACCCTGCAAATCATCCGATTTACACCAAAAACTATACAGCTCGGCACATCAGTAACCTGAACACAAATATAAAGTAACTTGACAATCCAAGCAATATTTTTCAAGTTATCGAATGCCAAAGGGATTGGAGGAATTTTCAATTTGAAGGATAAAGGGTTAATATCTCAGGATCAAATTATCCGATTTACACTAAAAACTATACAGCTCGGCACATCAGTAACCTGAACACAAATATAAAGTAACTTGACAATCCAAGTAATATTTTTCAAGTTATCGAATGCCAAAGGGATTGGAGAAATTTTCAATTTGATGGATAAAGGGTTAATATCTCAGGATCAAATTATCAGATTTACACCAAAAACTATACAGCTCGGCAAATCAGTAACCTGAACACAAATATAAAGTAACTAGACAATCCAAGCAATAATTTTCAAGTTATCGAATGCCAAAGGGATTGGAGGAATTTTCAATTTGAAGGATAAAGGGTGAATATCTCAGGATCAAATTATCCGATTTACACCAAAAACTATACAGCTCGGCACATCAGTACCTGAACACAAATATAAAGTAACTTGACAATCCAAGCAATATTTTTCAAGTTATCGAATGCCAAAGAAATGGATACGGACGCCGGACGGACAGACGGACGGACGGACGGACAGATGGATAGACGGACGGACAAAGGATGGACGAACGACGGATGGTCACCCCGGATGCCGGCATTATGTGTACCATACATAGTATGGGTACACATAAAAATGCCTCTGGCGGCCACGTTTTTCCATCCTCTAATAGACATTCCTTCCAAGTTTGATTCACATCAGCTCAGTAGTTCCAGAGAAGAAGATGAAAATGTGATTTCGCCTTGGGTTTCTATAATAACTATAAGCTACAGTTGCAGCCATGTTTGCAACCCGATCAACATTAAACGCTGGTAGAGGGTGTCCCAGTCATCAATCATGCAAAGTTTCAAAACATTTGGCCTTGTGGTTTCAGAGAAGATTTTTCAAAATCCACCAATCAGAATCCAAGAATGCCTCTGTGGCCATGTTTTCCATCGGTCGGAAACAAAATAAGGATCGTTTGTAGAGTACCTCCCATAGACCATTCCTGCCACATCTGGTTCACGTCGGCTCCGTAGTTCCAGAGAAGAAGATGAAAATGTGATTTCCCATAGGGTTTCTATGGTAACTGAGATGCAATTGCGGCCATGTTTGCAACTTGATCAACATTAATAAATGAGGATCGTTGGTAGAGGGGGTCCCAGTCATCGATCACGCAAAGTTTTAAAACATTTGGCCTTGCAGTTTCGGAGAAGATTTTTGAAAATCCACCAACCCAAATCCAAGAATGCCTCCGACGACCATGTTTTTCATCCGATGGGAACAAAATGAGGATCGTTTGTAGAGGACCTCCCATAAACCATTCTGGCCAAGTATGGTTCACACCGGCTCAGTGGTTCCAGAGACGAAGATGAAAATGCGAAAAGTTAACGGTCGCCAACGGATGCCAAGTGATGGTAATAGCTCACATGGCCCTTTGGGCCAGGTGAGCTAAAAATGTATAAAGTGTTGAAATGGGTACCCAAGAACTTGATGCAAGTAGCATGAAATATCTTAAAAAACTCTTGAATTTAAATTACTCACTCTAATCTGTTCTACAATCTTTCTAATTTGTGGTTCAAAGCCCATGTCCAACATTCTGTCTGCTTCATCTAATACAAGATATGTACATCTTTTCAGGTTTGTTTTTCCACATTCTAGAAAGTCAATCAACCGTCCAGGAGTAGCAATGCATATCTCAGCACCTAAGAGAAAAAAAGAAAAAGGGTGTTTACTCTTCAAAACTTAGCGATACTATTTTTCTGTAATCTACTCTAATTTTATTATTGTTTCCGGAGATAATGTTGTATCTTAAACTCTATACCCGACACGAGTAGCAGACGAGGCTTGACCCAAAACTTAAGCATTCTGATAAAGTGTGTGTGTGTGTGTGTGTGTGTGTGTGTGTGTGTGTGTGTGTGTGTGTGTGTGTGTGTGTGTGTGGGGGGGGGGGGGGGTGCTTAAAAGCTATGTTTTTCAGGAGAAAATTTGAATAATAAAGTTTTTATTATAAATAGCACTGGCTGTTTTTGGCAGTTGTGTTAGTTAAGGGGTTAATTCATTATCAAATCTGCAACAATTGTTTTGAATCTCAATATTTATTTATTTAATGGAGTTTAACGACACTTTTGACAGCTGGAGTCACCTCGTGTCAGACAGTTTTACAGGTGGAGGAAGCCGGTGTACCCAGAGAGAACCACCGAGCAACTGTCAGACTCCCCAACGTACTCATTCCACAAAAGCAGTTAGCATTGGTTGAAGACACTTGCATCACATCTTAGTACACAACGACACCATGCCCCACGTGGGCAATCGGGATTAAGTGCCTTGCCCAAGGACACAACGCAGTTACCCCTGGCAGGGAAGTCAACCGTGGACCTCTCAGTTAGAAGTTCAATGCCGTAACCACTGAGCCCCTGCACTCCTTTTCAATCTCAATAAATGTCAAACAGTTTTTAAAAGTTTACAGGCCTTCAAGTGGGTTTTTTATTAAAAGTTTATTTGAACATTCTTGAATCTGCTAAGACCCCCCCCCCCCCCACCCCCCCCCCCCCCCCCCAGATCAAATATATTAAATATTCTGACTGGTGTATCTGAAGAAGAGTATTAAAGTATTTTATTCATATTGCACTAGTTAAAGTTCGGGTTCCCATAAGGAGCCCAAATATAAATCTAGGGACTTAATTTGAACAAACTTGAATCTGACCTCCACAAGGATGCTGTGTAACAAATATCAAACGATTCTGAATGGTAGAACTTAAGATTTTTAAAAAACATTCCTGATACTGAACTAAGTTAAAATTTGGGTTCCACAGGGAGCCCAAACATGAATCCAGGGACTTTATTTGAACACATTTGAATCTGTCCCCAACACGAATTCTGAATACCAAATATTAAAAGCTTCTGCCAGGTTGATCAGACGAACAAGTGGTTCAATATTTTTTCTTATATTGCATGAAGTTAAAATTTGGGTTCTCCCATAGGGAACCCAAATATGAACCCATATACCTCATTTAACATACTTAAACCACTATAAGGATGCTGCGTGCAGATTCTGACTGGTGGATCTGAAGAAGATTTTTTGAAGAATTTTCCTCATGTTGCAACAAGTTATATTTCAGGTTCCCCTGAGAAGCCAAAATATGAACTGAGAGACTTGAATTGGATTCTCCTAGGGATATTGTATACCAAATATAGAAAGATTCTAATTGGTAGTTCTAGAGAATGAATTTTTCATTTTTGAAAAGTGCTCACAAATTTTCAATTTTTAAAATTGGAGGTGCGAAGTATACTGATTGCTACCATTTGAAGTGAAGAGCGCTATTGTTGAACATCGGTAACATGTTTTCAAGAAAAACATTGGCAAACATCTGCACACCTTTCCCATGCCTAATGTACTCGGATGATATCGTTCACCAGTCCCATGCCTACTGTACGCGGATGATATTGTTCTAATCTCACACTCTATGGAGGGTCTACAAAATATGCTAACTAAATTAAATACATTTTGTTGTAATTGGCAGATAACTGTTAACAACGAAAAACAAAGACTCTCATTTTCAAAAAGTTGGGTAAAAAATTGAACCATCAATTTACATTAGGTGACACCATTCTATGCTCATCTCAGGAATATAAATATCTTTGACTAAAATTCTCAGCTTCTGGGAACCTCAGCACCGCTGTTTCAGACCTAAAAAACAGGGCATCAAAAGCGTTATTTAAAATATATAACTCTTTAGGGGGAAACGATGTACCCATTTTGGTGATAATGAAGCTATTCGATGCATGCATTAAGCCTGTATTGTGCTATAGCAGTGAGGTATGGGGGATCATTGTTTTCTAAAACGCATTAACGACACTGAAAATTTCCATATACGGTTTTGCAAGTGTGGTCTTGGTCTGAATCGCAGGGCGTCTAAAGTGGCGTCCTTTGCTGAAATTGGAAGATTCCCATTGAAATTCGAAATTTTAAAAAACATGATCAAGTATTGGCTGCTCTTGGAATCGCACGACTAGATAGATTACTGTACATATGCTTCAGTGATTTGAAACAGCGGGGAGGCTCACAATGGTTCAATCTAATACGTGATACCCTCTTTAATCACGGCTTTGGTTATCTGTGGGAAAATCCAAGGCGGGTGAAGGTTGACCAGTTTCTAGATACTTTTCTGACTAGAATTCAAGATATGTATTTGCAAACTTGGAAACATTCTGACATAGTTGGAAAGTCAAAGATACAAGGAAAGATGAGATTTTACTTCTCCATAAAGAACACTTATTCTAAAGCGCTGTATCTTGACTCTCTTCCGTTTGACAAAAGAAAAGTAATCATGAGTTTTCTTTTAAGTTGCCATAATTTAGAAAATGAGAAGGGTAGACATCATAAACCGAAGCCAATACCAGTTGAAATGAGGTTATGTAATCAGTGTCTTACCCAGGAGATCGAGGACGAAAAGCATTTCCTTCTCGTTTGTCCTCGGTATACTGAATTACGTAATCATTTATGGAAAGCCGTCGAATGTGTAAGACCCAATTTCCATTTTCTACACTCGGTTGAGAAACTCACAACCCTTTTCTTTAGAAACATTGACGATATAAGTGAACCCTTAAGTGATTATATATATAGAGCTATGAAAGTATGGGCTGAAAATCGGGTGAAGTAACCTGCTGCTGCTGAGGATGCTGTGGCTGTGGGTGTATGTGTGTGTGGGTGTATGTGTGTGTGTGTGTATGCACTCACTTACTATTGGGATGTGAGCTAACTGCACCACAATGTATTCAGCAGGTTGGAATCGCTGGCCTTCACGTATCAACACAGAAAAAGCAACATTTCATTCATTTTTGTGAATGTATGTATACGACTTCTCATGTTTATTTTTTCATGCCATACCACTTCTTGTATTTTGGTAGTGCAAATAAATATTCTATTCTATTCTATTCTATTCCATTCTATTCCTTTCACTCCACTGGCGCACAGTATCTAGTGATTCGGAAAATATTACATGATTTTTCGAATAAGCTTTTTGCAGCATTATCATACTGAGTTTGGTATAATACATAAAATGCAACTTCAAAGGAGCAACTGCAAGTCAATCAGTTGATTATCCATGGAATGCATGAGCAAAAAAACAGTGAGTAGTATTACTGGCCTTGAAAGTTTGTTGAATTATGTTGTTTATGTACTAATTCTAGGAGAGTGAAATCCTGGAATGCTACAGCTTATAATTAATGGTGTATTGTTCACATTTTCGTGCACACATTGTTTTATTTAGCCTATTTCCCATAAACAGATTTTAACCCTTTACAGGAAACACATTATATTAAAATTTATTTTAATTTTTTCCCCAAATTCTTAACCCCTTACCTAACACAAAAAGCAGATCACACTTGCAAATAAAATTCTTGAATAACCAATTTTTGTTATCATTTTTTGTTTCAAAAACATAGTTTATGACCTCTTACTGGAAGGGACTCATTCCAATGAGGGTCATAAGCTATGTTTTTTAAACAAAAGGGACAAAACTAATGAACACTGAATGGTGGCTTTGTGAATAGCGTTTGGGGCGTTATGTTGGGAAAAGGGTTAAAAGAAATTCAACAAAACCATATCATGTAAACCTCCCTCATTAGAATAATTTTGACAAGCTCGTCCCGATGTGGGAGTCACACAATATTGTTTATGTTGAATTTTCAAATGCCCAGCTTGTGTATTATGCAGCGAATGCAGACAATTCGTTAGGCAAGGTTAATCGCTCATTAGGTGGAATCGAGGCGCGCTGCTGTCTGCGGGCAAAACGTAAATATTGCAGATGTGATGGTGTGCAAGAGCGACAACTCACCTCAAAATCAAAAAGACTGCATTTTTCCATTAACCCATTTGGCATCCCATTTCCCAACTCATTGAGATGTTTTGGGCCATATTGATTCTACTGGTCAAAAGGATACTGTATACCAAATAACAATTCTTTGTTCAGTGCAGTTTGGGAAATATGGGCGTTTAGATTTTTTCTATTTAGCTCCTGGAGTTCCCACAGGGCTGCGAAAAAATTGTCTGGCATAATTCAAGAAAATGTCCCCAGCAGGAACTTGCACTACTACATAGCAAATCTTGTTTGAATCGGTCCACTGATTCAAAAAATGAAAAAATTTAACGTAATTAATATATTTTTTATACTTACCAATGGCCCAGACTAGCTGGTGCTAACTCAAAAATATTTAAGGCCAAACACAAATTTTGCCCCCAATCCCCAAAATTTGCATGCAAAACCGAAAATTAGAAGTCCTATCTGGCCCTCCATACATTTACCCTCCGCGCATGTGCAGACGCCAGGAAGTCACCGAATCTGGCGCCAACATCATTCTTTGTAAAAAGATTATAATATAATAATTCAGCGGGGAGGTATGAGTGCCCAGTACTGCTCACTCATGGGAGGGCCATTCCCGTCTGGGCCATTGGTAAGTATAAAAAATATATAAATTACTTTAAATTTTTTCATATTTTTATACTGTATACCAATGGCCCAGACTAGCTGAATCTTAAGAAGGTGGAGGACCTAGAACTTCCAAACTATTAGATCAACATAGATCAAATCCTTCAATCCATGATGAAGAAAATTAGAATAATTAGAATTTACATGTATGTCTCTTTATATCATAATAGAAGAGACATATCCTAATATGGATCCCAATTATGTAAATCCTAAATCTGAGAGTGAAATCATGCTAAATAGGATGTAACGAGTTCACAAATTTTTAAGGCTAGTCTGGACTAAGCCCTAAAAATTAGGATGGCATATTTGAGAATGTGAGAAAATTGCCCATAAACCTACGCCATACAATAATACTACAGCTGAACGCCGAATATAGTACGGACAAAACAGCTTCCTTCATAGTTACATACCCAATAAGCCAAGGAAGTGGAGAAAATGCCCCCCCCCCCCCCCTTTTTTTTGAACATATCTTCAAAAAAATGAGGGGAGAGCTCTGGAATCAATAAGCAGTACCAGGAAACAATATAAACAAGAGCGCACGTATCGCTGAAGCAATACAAGGTCTCCTACTGGACTAATGAGCATTAATAATTATACAAATGTTATAACCTAGATGTGATCAGCATGAATTCCGTTGAAGCGTTTCCAAAAAAAGTTTGGAAAACTGATAATTTGGCGCTTTTCCATATTTCCAAGGGCCATAACTCACACAAGAATAATGCAATCAGCATGAAACTCAAACTTGATCTGTAAGTCATCGTTCTATAGTAGGTTACCAAGAATGAAATCATTCGGTTGAAGCATTTCCAAAAAAAGTCTGGAAAACTAAAGTATGACTGACAGACTGACTGACAGACTGACGGATGGACAGAGTGCAAATGAAACTTGATCTGTAAGTCATCGTTCTATAGTAGGTTATTACCAAGAATGAAATCATTCGGTTGAAGCATTTCCAAAAAAAAGTCTGGAAAACTAAAGTATGACTGACAGACTGACGGATCGATGGACAGAGTGTAAATGAAACTTGATCTGTAAGTCATCGTTCTATAGTAGGTTACCAAAAATGAAATCATTCCATTGAAGCGTTTCCAAAAAAAGTCTGGAGAACTGATATTTTGGTGCTTTTCCATATTTCCAAGGGCCATAACTCACACAAAAATAAGGCAATCAGCATGAAACTCAAACCTGATCTGTACGTCATCGTTCTATAGTAGTTTACCAACAAGAAGGATGCCAACACCCTATAGCTCACCAACATTCCTCTTTGATAGTAACTTTGGCAAACACAAGAACTGTATCAAACAGGCTCATAACATGTGACAAAGCTTACCTAAGGCCATAAAAAAAAGAACCTCTGTTTCTCAGGCCCGCACGCATGGTCATTTTTGGTGCTCATGCAACCTTTTTACCATGCGTTTGTCTTTAAAAATCTTTAAAAAAAATTTGAGATATTGTGCTCATTTTGGTAAATCGATATCGATGCGTTCGCACATTTTAAATTAACACACTTCAAGCTTTTTCTACATCATACTTTAATAAAGTGGGTGGGTTTTAGCAATATTCACGACAGAAAGTGTTTTATTCTGTAAAAGGTAAGTCATAATGACAGCAAGAAGGAAGGTGTCTTTCAGTCTGACAACAACATTCACAAAGGGGAATGGTCGATTCGCACCACGTTTGATTCGCACCAACCCTCAGAAAGTCTGCAAAGTCAGGTGCTATGCTGAATGGAACACAGTCTCCTGGCATTTATTTT
The DNA here is from genome assembly GCA_031216915.1 of Pictodentalium vernedei. Lineage (NCBI taxonomy): Eukaryota > Metazoa > Mollusca > Scaphopoda > Dentaliida > Dentaliidae > Pictodentalium > Pictodentalium vernedei. The sequence goes on along the minus strand of CM062297.1, from coordinate 495,047,830 downwards.
TAGTAACATTTGTATTGTAAATGGCTGTCACTGGGAATTTGTGTACTGTTATTTGAAACCGTTACGAGTTTCCCAGTTAATTTAAATAAATGCATTTGAAATGCAGGATCATTAGATAACTAATAGTAACCGTTGCTTAATATAAAAGTAACAGTCATAGTTGAAAATAAATCGCATATAGGCAGGTATGTGCGGTCGAATTGGTTAATAAAAACACGCAAACATTTGTTTTGTATTTCATTTTCAGATTTTAAAAAAATATGATTTATGGATGAACTGCCCGTTCAAGTGGGTTGTGATAATTTTGAATATAATGGGGAAAAATTGCGATTCACGATTTTATTAGGCAGGTTGTGAAAGGATTTTTTTTTTTGGTAAAATAAATCTCTGAAAGTTGGCACTTCGACATTTGATTTGTCCCAGAGACGTTTCAACCCGAGACGTTTCACCCAAGAGGCGTTTCGTGACTTTCGTCCTCTGTTATAATTTTCACGTTTCACTGAAAAACCAAACATTCAAACCCCCACTTCATTTACGACTCAACACCCCTATGGTGAATAACCAATATATTTGCGAAATTTTGCATGGTCCACCAGGCGTTTGGGTGGGCGTCAAATTACCACAAACAACCTCTCAGGAGAAAATAAAAAAAAATAAAAAAACGCCCGCCCGTATGCTTTTTTGGAAAAAATGGCCTGAGAAACAGACAATCAACTTTGTATGGTCTAAACACAACCTCTTAAAAGTAAAACACAGAAACTGAAATAAACACTAGGTTAAACATGAAATTCTGAGCTAAACAGAAAACTAAACGCAAATAAAAATGTCAAGAAAAATGTTTAAAATGCAGGGTATGAGGGGTTAATCATAGAACAATGATACTGAGGAACATGTATGATGAATATAAGTGCCATGGGAAGAGAAGGAGCACAGCAGCTGACCTAAATACTAAGTTAAACATGAAATTCCGAGCGAAACAGAAAACTAAACGCAACTAAAAATGTCAAGAACAAGAGGCCCCAAGGGGCCTGAGGGCGCTCACCTGACATGGTAGCCTAAATATCAACCCAGAGAATTGACTTCAACAAGTTGCATCTGCTCCTCCTAAGAAAAGCTTATACCAAATATCCAAAGATTCTGACCAGTGGATCTAAAAAAAAAGATTTTTAAAGAATATTCCTCATACTGAACTAAGCTATAATTCAGGCTCCCACAGGGAGCCGATATATGAACTCAGGGACTTGGCCTTAACAAACTTTAATCTCAACCCACTAAGGATGCTGCACACCAAATATCAAAACATTCTGACTGCTGGATCTGGAGAATAAGATTTTTAAAGAAAATTCCTCATTTTGAACTAAGTTGCAATTCGAGCTCCCACAGTGAGTCCAAATATGGATCTAGGGATATGGCTTGAACAAACTTGAATCTCACCCCCCCAAAGCATGGTGCATACCCAATATCAAAAGATTCTGCTTGCTGGATCTGGAGAAAAAGATTTTTGAAGAAATTTGCCTGAAATGCACTAAGTTCGAATTCAGGCTTCTATAGTGAGCCCAAATATGAATCCAGGGGGCCGATTTAAACAAACTTGAATCAGATCCACCCCACAATGTTGCATACCAAATATGAAAAGATTCTGCCTTCTGGATCTGGAGAACAAGATTTTTGAAGAAATTTGCCTGAAATGCACTAAGTTCGAATTCGAGCTTCTATAGTGAGCCCAAATATGAATCTAGGGAGCCGATTTGAACAAATCTGAATCAGGTCCACACCACAATGTTGCATGCCAAATATGAAAAGATTCTGCCTGCTGGATCTGGAGAAGAAGATTTTTGAAGAAATTTGCCTAAAATGCACTAAGTTCGAATTTGGGCTTCTATAGTGAACCCAAATATGAATTCAGGGGGCCGATTTGAACAAACTTGAATCAGATCCACCCCACAATGTTACATACCAAATATGAAAAGATTCTGCCTGCTGGATATGGAGAAAGATTTTTTAAGAAATTTGCCTGAAATGCACTAAGTTCGAATTCGGGCTTCTATACTGAGCCTAAATTTGAATCCAGGGGGCCGATTTGAACAAACTTGAATCAGATCCACCCTACAATGTTGCAAACCAAATATCAAAAGATTCTGCCTGCTGGATCTGGAGAAGAAGATTTTTTAATGTTTTTCCCATTGCCTACAGTGTTAAAAAGTGCTGACTCAGCACTTTTTCAAAGTCCTGAAAAACGTACCTTGTGATCAAACCGATAGGGATTTTTTTTAACCATTCTATTCTACTGGATAAAAGTAAGCTTTATACAAAATAAGAATTCTCTGTGCCGTGTAGTTTTGGAGATATGGCAGTTTTAAGGTTTTTCCTATTTTTAGCTCCCGAGGTTCCCAAGGGGCAATGCGAAAAAATTTTTTGGCATCAATCAACTACTTATGACCCATTATCATCTCATATCAAATTTGGTTCAAATCGACCTGACGGTTCAGAAAATAGAAATTTTAGACGTGGCCAAAATTTTTGCCCCTCCCATAACAAAGGCAAATAATGCCCGACAAACTTCTCTTGAACAAACTTGATTCTAAACCTCAAAAGGACTCTGTATACCACATATCAAGTCTCTGCTATTGGTGGTTCATTATAAGAAGATTTTCAAAAAATTCGGCCATTTTTTCCCCACACCTCTGCTCAATATGAGCCGAAACCTAATTTGGATAAAAATCAAAATGCCCCTATACAACCACTACTTACATGAAATTTAATTAAAATGTGGCCAGTGGTTTAGGAGAAAGAGGCTCAAACACCACCTTCACGCAGGACGACGGACGACAGACGACGGATGACGGACGAAGAGTGATAAGAAAAGCTCACCCTGACTTTCAGTCAGGTGAGTTAAAAATGTTTAAAATGCAGGGTATGAGGGGATAATCATGGAACAATGATACTGAGGAACATGTATGTTGAATACAAGTGCCATGGGAAGAGAAGGAGCACAGCAGCTGACCTAAACACTTAGTTAAACATGAAATTCTGAGCTAAACAGAAAACTAAAAATGTCAAGAAAAATGTCTAAAATGTAGGGTATGAGGGGTTAAATCATGGTAAAATTATAATAATCATCATATAGCAGCATTATAAAAGCCATGATATGGAAATAGGGCGAGTAAGTGACCTAAACAGAAGCTTTAACATTATTGGACATGTACACTGACATTGACACCGACCGAGAGAGCCATGCCATAAGCTCACACAACTAAAGTTGGTGAGCTAAAAAAAACTCCGGATAACTGAAACTTGGTACTTTTCCATATTTCCAAGGGCCATAACTCACACAAGAATAATGCAATCAGCCTGAAACTCAAACTTGATCTGCAAGTCATTGTTTACCAAAAATAAAATCATTCCGTTGAAGTGTTTCCAAAAAAACCCTGGAAAACTAAAGTGTGACTGACAGACTGACGGATGGACAGAGTGCAAACCTATAGTCCCCTACCGGCATCTAATAAATATCGATCAGGCACTCAGGAATTCATTCATGAATAATAAATGGTGCTTAATGCCACTTCACAAGCCAAGGCTATAGCGATGATTTTGGTAAACAACATTATCCGCTACAAAATATACACTGCAGACGGCGTATACAGGTATGACAAAATCAGTGAAATAATAATATACAGTCGGCTCCGGTTAATATGATACCCTGGGTGCATGGGAATTTTATTATAATAACCGATTATTATAATAAGAGAAATTGGTTTTGTCAACACGGCGACAGTGTTGACACGCCAGTAAATACAAGTTGCATTTACCGGCGTGTCTGCACTGTCGCAAATGCAAACATCAACGAGAATTCGCCTTAATAATTTTTACCTTAAGACTTGGTTTATTGCTCGAGATATTTCATCAACTCAAAAACTTCAAAGGTTGGTTATTTGAAATATTTTCCAACATTCACGGTGCACATAATTCGGAAAATACATGTGTTCATTGTGGACATTTTTCTGTCAGATGACCTTGTCAAACGTCAACCAGCGAAATTTGCCGGTGAATTGGACTCAGTTGTAATTCCCATTTAAAACGTTTGTGTCTCAATTGGAAATTACGACCGTCTTTGTCCGGAAATAAATACGAGCATGACATCATATGGGGGAAATGTCTTCAGTGTTGTATCTAAAATTCAGCCCACGTCACACCCGGAATCCCCCAAGGAACTGCCATGGGACAGTATCCGTCAAAATAAATTGTGGAATATAACAAGGAAATTTCGCCGTCATTTTTCCTTCACTGATAAGCCGTACGGACATAGATTTATCAGTGCAGAAAAAATGGGATGAAATTTTCTTGTTATATTTCATGATTTATTTTAAACTTTTGAACGTGTGTGTGTATGTGGGGGGGGGGGGGGGGGGGGGGGGGGGGGGGGGCAGTTAGGAATGGTACTTGTCGGGTTTTCACACCAGCAATCCCCCAAGGAACCGCCATGGGACAACACCCGTCAAAATAAATTGTGGAATATAACAAGGAAATTTCGGTGTCATTTTTCCTTTGCTGAAAAGCCGTACGGACATAGATTTATCAGTGCAGAAAAAATGGGATGAAATTTTCTTGTTATATTTCATGATTTATTTTAAACTTTTGAACGTGTGTGTGTGTGTGGGGGGGGGGGGGGGGGGGTGGGCGTAGGGGAGTGGGGGGGGGGGGTGTCAGTTAGGAATGGTACTTGTTGGGTTTTCAAACCAGCAATCCCCCAAGGAAGTGCCATGGGACAACACCCGTCAAAATAAATTGTGGAATATAACAAGGGAATTTCGCTGTCATTTTTCCTTCGCTGATAAGCCGTACGGACATAGATTTATCAGTGCAGCAAAAATGGGATGAAATTTTCTTGTTATAAGCGTGCGTGTGTGTGTGTGTGGGGGGGGGGGGGGGGGGGGGCAGTTAGGAATGGTACTTGTCGGGTTTTCACACCAGCAATCCCCCAAGGAACTGCCATGGGACAACACCCGTCAAAATAAATTGTGGAATATAACAAGGAAATTTCGCTGTAATTTTTCCTTCGCTGAAAAGCCATACTGACATAGATTTATCAGTGCAGAAAAAATGGGATGAAATTTTCTTGTTATATTTCATGATTTATTTTAAACTTTTGAACGTGTGTGTGTGGGAGGGGGGGGGGGGTCAGTTAGGAATGGTACTTGTCGGGTTTTCACACCAGCAATCCCCTAAGGAACTGCCATGGGACAACACCCGTCAAAATAAATTGAACATGTGTGTGTGTGTGTGTGGGAGGGGGGGGGGGGGGAGGGGCAGTTAGGAATGGTACTTCTTGGGTTTTCATAATCATTTTTTACAAGTGTTCACGGACTCCAGTTGATGTATTCTGTGATTTTGGATTGTCGGCTATTTTTTTTAACAATTTCATTCAACGCTTTCTCCAATTCGTAAATGGAATTGAAAATTAAATTATCACATTGATTGTCCTCAAAGAACTGTCTGAGAGCCCGCAGACTTGAACAGACTTCCATATTAGTGATAGGCAATAAAAGTTCGTCGTCATCAGAGTCTGAATCACTTTGGGTATATGTATTCAAGTCCTCTTTAACGACAGAACAAATTTCGGCATCACTTGGTGTCCCAAAACACTCAATTTCCGACTCGACATTGTTTACAAATTCTAATAATGCGTCCCTACACATATTTGTGGGTGTTTCAATGTCATTTAAAAGTTCAGAGTCCTCTAAATCATCTACACTGCTAGCCTCACAGAAACCTCATTTTTTAAAACAGTTCACAATTGTAGTTTGTTGCACACACGACCATGACTATTTTAACAGGTGTACAGATTCTAACAGGTTAACTTTTTTTACAATGTCACTTGCTGTCACACTGGGATTTGAGTCAATCTCACTTATAACTTTACGAACAATTTCCTTTCGATAATTTCTTTTTAAGTTACTTATTATACTTTGGTCACATGGTTGAATCACTGAAGTGGTATTGGGTGGCAAGAATTCAACTTGTACGTGTTGTAGACTGTCGGCATAATTCTGAGGATGGGCAGAACAGTTATCGACAAGAAGTAAAATTTTGCGTTTCTGCCGTTTCATTGACTTTTCCAAGTCCTTCAACCACTCAATAAAGATCTCACCTGTCATCCATGAGTTTTTATTGTTTTTGTATTTCACAGGCTGTGTATTTTTGCCCCGGAAACACCTGGGGTCTTTTGATTTACCAATCACTAGCAACTCACGCTTATCTGTCCCTGACATGTTGCAACACACGAGCACCATGTATCTCTCCTTTGCTTTTTTCTCACCGCTTGCCTTTTCACCTTTTGATCGAAACGTTCCAGTTGGTAATGCCCTGTAGTATAAACCGGTCTCGTCGGCATTGTATATGTCATCATGTGAATATTTATTTAAAAAACCTGGAAGCACATCCTTCAGCCATGTGTCGGCAGCTTTGTTATCTACATCTTTCTTTTCCCCATGAAGCTTTTTGTAGCTTATTTGATTTCGTCGTTTCCATCATAACAGCCATCCGCTTGTGGAGTTGAAGTCAGGCTTTTCCAGGTGTTGGGCCAAGTCTTTGGACTTTTCCATTAATAAATCACCAGAAATTGGAATATCTTTTTCTCTGGCATTTCCGAAACACACCGACAATGCCTGCTCGACATCAGCTGCCTTTCCCGTCCGTTGCCTTTTTTTGTCTCGATTTCCATCAAACTCCCATTTCTTTTGGATCTCCTCGCGTTGAGAGGAAATTTTAGAAATTGCAGCCTGTGAACATGAAAATCTCTTCGAAAGCTCTGTCTGAGTGTGTTTTTTGTCCAATAGTTTAACAATCTCATATTTATCATCGAGTGACAGATCTGTGCGTTTACGTTTAGACATTTTGAATGATTTGACCCTCGCAACAACCCCGCCCCTGTTTTATGTAATTTTGGGCTACCCCTGTTTTTTCTATTGAACAAATAAATCACAAACAGCTTTCTCTTCCTTTGCACAGAAAAACAATACCTTTTAATAAATGATAAACAAACCTGCAAAGAACTGAGGGCTACTTTGTTTTTACAGGGTTACAAATAAAGAACAAACAACTTTACCGCAGACAAACTCAATCGCCCTTCAAAAGCAATACAACGCATCAAACAAAACAACCGACAACAATAATCACAGCTTGGGAAAGCCAGGGAGTTCCTCAATTTTCCCAGAATGCAATTTTTCAAAATGGCCTTACATATACAAATGTACACAATCAGCTGGTTATTTTTAAACAAAATTGAACATTAAAAGACAAGAAAATGTTTCTTTGGTATGTTTGTTGAGTTATTCGAATTGAAAGTGTTGAAATGTTTATGAAACAACTGTCTTCAAAAGTATGTATACTTTTATCGAAGCCCTTCATCGATGATGACCACGTTGCGTAAGTGATGTTGACATGCAGTAAGGCCAGGTTCACAATATCACCACATGTGCTGAAACTATCGCCGTATGAGCCGATGATGGATAGAATATTTATTAAAACTTATTTTAAGGGTAAAAAAAATAGATAAAAATCAACAAAACGATGCAAAAATATCGAGTATGATAACAATTTTGCATTACATAAAACGGAAAAAGCAAAATTATATTACATTAAGCAGTAAAAAAGTACATGAAACGTGATGAAAATGGTTTGGTGCAGAGCATTTTTATTATAATAAACGAAATATTATAATAGCCGTTATTATAATAAGTGGAGCCGACTGTAACATACACACATTAAAGTGAGATACGAAGAACAATCTCTGCAGAGAAAACACGCTTCAAAGATCATTCTCAGGCCGCCTCTGTACAATTAAATCCGGTAAGAACACTCTCCAACGTGTACAATTTGGTATCAACAACTATAAACACGTGAGAATATGCGAGACCAGGATCTAGAAATGGAGGAAGGTATGATTAACCGGCTCCAACACAGACCAGCCCTGAAATATATAATAATTTCAAGGTTCACCAAAGCGATAGCATAATAAAATATTGCACGAGTGCAATAAAATCCAGCCTGTAATCATCTAAAAAACCACTAAGTGGTTATGCAGTCACTTATGAACTCAAATAGCAGCAATTATGATGATTTAAACAGCACTTGTATATTAGAAATCAGAAAATAAACACTGGAAACTAATGCAACAAAACTGCGTATATGCCTATGAGGGCACCATCCAACAAAACCCAAACGCAAAGTATGTATGTATTAAGATATATATACGCGACAGTGTGTGAGTGTGTGTGTGTGTGTGTGTGTTTGGGGGGGGGGGGGGGGGGGGGGTTGGATGGCATGAAGAACAGAACCTCCACAGAAGAAGAAGGCCCTCTTGTGGGAGAAGCTTCTGCCGAATGTTCAATAACAGACACTTGACCTCAATGTAATCAATAAAAACAAATGAATTGAAGGAACATATATCCTAACATTCATTCCCATGAATACGGCTGACGACAAGAGTATGCGCTCAAATGCCTAATACTGGCGACACAAATGATGGAAACTATTATTCATGTGCGCCGCAAACTTAACTATCCTGAATCGATCCTACATAAGATCATGTAATAGTCACATAGTTAGAATAAGCCCAAGATGCTGCCATCGCTTTTACTTCATGCGCTGATATCTAAAGCACTGACTGCTGATTGGATTTACATTTTCCTAAGCAGTATGAATAGCTAATTGAATCCATCTAGCCATAGAATGAACCGGAATGTCTCTTCTATTGGAAATTAATGCCAAAAGAAGCGTTCTTCTCGTCTGATAAACTCTGATCTGCATCTATAAATACATGATCGCTATATATAAATTCAGTGATGTAGCGTAAACAATAAGACATCATTACTGAATATGTGGACTCGAAGATCGAGGGTCCTAAGAACCCTGCATAGAGAGTCCATTGATCACAGGATTGTAACTCAATATATGAACTCACATCCGTCATAATTGAGAAAACCATTAAATATATGCCGAAACTTGACCTTATGTAAAAACATTCGCTAAAACAAAACAGGTCTAGATCGAAAAACGTCTACCACTCCAGTTAAGAATAACTGGAGGGGACGTGTGCGTAAGCGACCCATCGAAATAACATTCATAGCCGCTCTGCACAACCCCATCCGACGCATAAAATCTTCCACTGCTAATGCATCTGATAAAGGATAAAAGCGAGCCAAACAACTGGCTAATTCGCTCTGTAAAACAACAGACGAACCAGCTTGTTGAAAATGAATTGTAGGATACGTGTATATTATCATACATTCCATGAGACATTATCTAGATCATTATTCCAGTGATCTAAAGAACTATACTCGCCGCATAGCCGATCATACGAACGCTCACCTTTCGACTAAAAGAATATCATAAATAACCTAATTATCCAGTTCAGTCAAAATCGGTCGGATCGGGCTCTATAAGAGCCTCGAGCCACCGGCTCAGGGGTGTCTGATCAGTAAACTCAAACAGACCTAAACCCCCTATCCAAGTGGCTGTATAGTCAATCTGAAGTAATATATAGGAGGGATACCTATACCTTCGCTATGAGTCCTTATAGATGATATTGGTCTAGGACAACATTTCTTACTCTTTCTGCTGGTGTTGGTCGATTAGACCCCCCACTTAAAGAGTCGAGTATTGATGCTTTCTTGTAGATTAATCCTACATTAATGAAAGCTTACCATCAAAGACCTAGTGTCTGGATAACTAAAGCGACCTGAAGCAAGTTTTCCACCTAGTCAAATGTTAAAGATGACAACACAAGGCTTCGTCACATCAGAATAACTCCCACTTAAAATCTGTTAAGTCAGAGATATATATGATAAATAGGCCTGAAAAGAATTCTTTAAAGGTACAAACGACCACAAAATTCCTTTCCATATAGACGTTGCATCACAGTACTTAAAATTGAAGTACATAAGACCGTGAGTCTAAATTCGCTCTGAATAAGAAATTATCTTCTCAATAGAATCTGAGCGAACAGCAAAATGATGAAGATAAGTCTCAACACATCTTCCCCAGTCGTTTTTTAAATGTATGTGATCAAAAAACGATTAAAATACAGAAGATGATGATAAGAAACCATGTTACTTCTTCCCACAGAAAGATAAATATGGCGTCGTCTACATAATTTAAGACCTGTGACACCCGTAAGACTTAACCTGAAAGAGATCTTATTATCTTGCTCTTTGTCCAGATGAAGTCAGCATCTAACAACGCTAGCGGTTTCTCACAATTACTCGCAGCATTGTGATTCACTGGAACAAGTTCAAGTAAACGATAATGGATCGTATACATATCATCCATCAGTTGTTCCGAAAGGGAAGGTTATCCTCCTCCGTATCCCTTTCATCATTCGTTTAAATCAGTTTAGAATCATGGTCACCGGCATCTGAACAGGCAGATGATTGGACCGATCAAGCATCATTCAACAGCTCAAGTTTTAAGACTGACGTTGAGTGCTTCTGCCTTAGCAGGAATACTGCGATACGCTGCGCACTTTCCGACAGCAAGTCCGTTACGGAGGCCTGAGGAGCAGCGGTCATAAATTGCTTGTCCGCCAGCTACTCCTGGGACAGTGTGTCCAAGATGCCTCTTACTACGGACATCCCAATGAATGAAGCCTCATCTCCTTGGCTACTAGATGGTGCGACTTACTTCACAAAAGGTGGACCTCTTGACAATGCAGACTAGATATCCTAAGTCACTAAGCCAAGGAGAGGTCGGGAGTGCTTGGTAGTCACTGAAGAAGCCAAACAGTAGCCGTCCCCGGCTAAGAATTGAACTGAGCATACCGGACAATAGGTATGTACGTAAGCTCCGACTGATGCAAGTTCTTACCAACAACACCCGGCCCCCAGATGTTGTTAAAAGAGAGAGAGGGGTCTCCCTCTTTCTCGCAGTCCTGGGAGACCTAGCCGAACGTACCTCAGAACTTGCCGACTTCTTCCTTCCATCGACGCAGGGTGAGCATGATTGGAATTTATAGTGCTCGCTACATCCTTGTTTCTCTCTCGACCGCTACGGGCATATCCGGTGCCACACTACCCATATACTGAGTAACGATCTGCAGTTGACCTAGCTGGAGACAAGGTCGTAAACCCTATATTCTAAGGTCTAGGAACTTGTCTTATATAATTGAGCACTTATGCCACTAGCTCTGAATACAATGCACATGCGACACATCCAGTGTCACGGTCCTCATATTCAATCTTAACCGTTTCACCGGCGACAGGGAACTGAAACCACTCACTGTGCAATATAAAAATATAAGAGCACTTTATCCGTTATGTAGAGGAAGCCGACCCCAGCTGTCTATTAGATGGGACGTCCCGGACAGGAGGCATGGACATAAACTCCGACTGATGCAAGTTCCTACCAACAGCTGTCCCCAGATGATGCTGTATATGAGAGAGACCTCTCTCTTGCTCGCGATCCTGGCTGACCTGGACGAGCGTACCTCAGAACTTGCAGGCTTCCTCCTTCCGTCGTCGCTGGTTGAGCCTGGTTGTATATTATAGTGCTCACTCCATCCTATATCATCTATTAGCCCGGAGCAGACACACTCGGCGTCGCAGTTCTCAGAGGCCTGAGTAACCGCTTCATCGGTCGAGCTAGCTGGCAACAACGGACTTTGTACGGTCGTGTGTGCTTTTCGAACGTACAGGAAGCTATAAGACTAGCCGACCACAGCAGCCTATTAGAAGGAGCATGCCGGACAGGAAGTCATGGACGTAAGCTCCAAATGACACAAGTTCCTACCAACAACTTCTGACCCCAGATGTTGTTATAAGAGAGAGGGGCCTCTCTCTTGCTCCCGATCATGGTAGACCTGGACGAGCATACCTCAGAACTTGTCTGCTTCCTCCTTCCCGTACTTCCTCCTTTCCGTCGTCGCAGGGTGAACATGTTCGTTTTTTTATAGTACTCGCTACACCCTTATTCCTCTTCTAAACCACTACGGACATACCCAGCATCACACCACCCATATTCTGCGTTATCTGCCGGTTGAGCTAGCTGGAGACAAGGGACGTAAAACCCTGTATAAGGCCTAGCCCTTGTCTTATATCATTGAGCACTTTTCCACTAGCTCTAATAGTATAATGCGACGGCGGAAGCACACTCCCTGACGGCATCACGAAACCACACTGTGTTCTTGTTTCTCTGTAAATAGAAACTAAAAAAAACTATAGTGACATTTTGGCGAGAGGACCAGCAGTGCCCCCTCGCCACGATAGGACCGATAGTGTCCACTCGCCTAACACAAACCATGACAGCCGTCATCAACATTGTCAAAACCTGACACATGGAGCAAGAATTAGTGGTAGTACATCGACTATTCACAAGACGACCATGTAAATAGAGGAAAGGCTTCCTCTATTTGCCCTACTATTAGATAAATATTATATCTAAAATCTAACATAGGTCAATTGTACTACCACCAAATCTACATAAATATAAGATAACATTAAAATACAATCGATGAAATAAATACATCCAAAAGAAAAATTCCTTCAAAAAATTTTTTCTTATACAAGAGCCCAAGTTCCCAAAGGGAACGATGAGCCCAAAAAAATCTAAGTGTGAACAAAATTATAATAATATGTCATAAAATTAACTACCACACTATCAGAATATTTAATGTTAGTTACAACTGTCGTTCCTTAAAAATAATAGGAAGCTACCTGGAGCAATGTCAATGTAAACAACTTCAAAAAACAGGAAACAAGACCCCAGGCAACACGGCCCGAAGTCAGTAACAGAAACAAGACTATCCGATGTAAAGCAAGATCTTCATCAGGAGAAAAAACGATACATCGGATATATGATGCATGACCAAAATGTCTAAACACCCTAAGGGTGAGGACGTAACCCTGGGGATGTACAAAATATCTTCTGTACAATACCTTAAACTCCCAAGAAATTTTATAAACAAAAATTTCAATAAAACAAGCCAAAAAGCTTGGAAGCTTAACTGGGGGGATCAAAGGAAGGAAGGGAAGGAATACTAAACAAACAGTGGACAGATCATTATCAATCAATGATGATGTCAGGCCCATGTCCCGAAATTGGGGAAGATGAACTAATTTTTATAAATATTATAAAATTACAGCCCTGAACGTTTCAAACCAACATTTCTACCTTCATTCATCCAGTTGTGTCCTTGGATCCACCAATTTAACCATTGATTTATGTCTGGCATCATTATTGAGATTTTAAAAAGCACAAATGTCAGTTTGTTGTTATCTGACAAGGGCCAAACAAAGAATGATGTTGTCGCCAGAGAGGACTTCTAATTTTCAGTTTTGCATGCAAATTTTTGGGATTGGGGGGCAAAAATTGTGTTTGGCCCTAAATATTTTTGAGTTAGCACCAGCTAGTCTGGGCCACTGGTATACAGTATAAAAGTATAAACACTTGGGGCCTAAAATAGTGCACCTTTTTGGACCACTGTATGGAGTTTCATAACAATTGGTCTGGAACTGAGATTTGTTGACTTGCTGAAGAAGTCACACTGTTATTTTTGCAACAAAATGGTGAACGGCAGCTATTTCTTTCACCCAGCAAAACCCAAATTGTCATATCCTCTTCCTCTTGTCAATAAACACCACTGAATTAAGCTTCAAAAGAAATGAATCTGGATCATTTGGCCGGTTTTTGTTTTTCTGTCTGCAGATGGAGTTTTAAAAACTTTGGATGACTGGCTAATTGGCATAATTGATGCATGAGAGAATGAAAGTGTCAATGACACTGCAGCTCAACTTGTCCAAGAAAGCTCCAGTACCATAATACCAAGTCATTCAATCAAGTTTCCACAGATAAGACATCACACCAAAGATCCATATGAAATCTGAAAACGATCGGGTGAGGGATGTGACATGTAGGGTGTACTAATGGAATTGTTGACAATTTATGTTACAAATCCAAGAAGGTTGATGGCGGCCATGTTTTTCTACAGAATTCAGAAATATTTGATAGCTCTCATGTAGACATCACACCAAAGCTACGTAAAAAATCTGAAAAAAATTGGGTGAAAGATGCGGCCTGTTTAGTGTGCTAATGGAATTGTTGACAATTTATATTCCAAATCCAAGAAGGGTGATGGCGGCCATATTTTTCTACGGAATTCAGAAATATTTGATAGCTTTCATGTTGACATCACACCAAAACTACATATGAAATTTGAAAATGAAAGTGTCAATGACACTGTGGCTTAATTTGACTGTGTGTTGTGTTTGATGAAAAGGATAATGTTCAATGTTTATGAAAGGATTATGAAATACGACAAGAATTGTGATAATTGAGAGTATGTTAATTTCTGTCCCCTGCATGCTATGTTTTCAATAAAAATAATTTGAGGTGTAGACTGTACTAAAAGAATTGCGGGGTGGGTTAATGTGGCCCTCACAGTTAATGTATGTCAACCAAAGTTACCAAGTTACAGAGAAATTATTCCAAAAAGAGTCATCCTATCAAGTTACAATGAAAATCCCTTCATAAATATGGCCTGCAGACTGTGCTAAAGGTTTTCGGGCTTCAGGCGTGTGTAGCCATCATGACATTGCCCCAAAGCCACGTATGAAATTTGGAACTGATCGGGTGATTCTGGACAGACAGGGGAACGTACATATGGATGTACGGATGGACAGATCGCAACCAAAAGGGGACATCCTCATGTAGACATTTTACTGAGTCATCCTACCAAGTTACAATGAAATCCCTTCATAAATACGACCTGTAGACTGTGCTACAGGTTTTCAGGCTTTGGGTTCCTGTAGTCATCACAGTTGACCAATCACAACCAAAAGGGGACGGTTTCATCCAGACATCATATGGAGTCATCCCACCAGTTACAATGAAATCCCTCCATAAATGTAACCTGTAGACTGTGATAAAGGTTTTCGGGTTTTGGGCTCGGGCAGCCGTAACAGTTGACAAATAGCGACCAAATGGGGAAGTTCTCATCTAGGCATCATACAGAGTCATCCTACCAAGCTACAATGAAATCCCTCCATATTAAATATGACCTGTAGGCTGTGCTAAAAGTTTTTGGGCACAGACAGCCATCACGATTGACCGATCACGACCAAAAGGGGACATTCTCATCTGGACATGACCTCAAACCTGCATATGAAATTTTGTCATGATTGGACAAGAACTAGCCTGTGCTAAAGGAAAATGTGAACAGACTCACAGACTAACAGACTTTGGCACGCGTGATGGCAATAGCTTATCTTGCCTTTGTCAAGTTGAGCTAACAATTGGGTGTGAGATGCAGCCTGTAGGGTGTGCTAATGGAATTGTTGACAATTTATAAGCAAACTCCAACAAAATTCAGAAAAATTCAATAGCTCCCATCTTGACATCATACCAAAGTTACAGATGAAATTTGAGAAAGATTGGGAGAGAGATGTGGCCTGTAGGGTGTGCCAATGGAATTGTCGACCATTAAAATGCCAAATCTAAGATGGCCACTGGTGGCCATGTTTTTTCAACAAAAATCAGAAAAATTCAATAGCTCCCATCTAGACATTGCCCCAAAGCCATGTATGAAATTTGGAACTGATCAGGTGATTCTGGACAGACAGGGGAACGTATATATGGATGTACAGATGGACAGATCGTAACCCATCCCAATAGCTCATACTTGACGTTGTCAAGTTGAGCTAAGAACCTGTCCAGTACATTATGTAAATTGTGCTAATTGTGTTCTGTGTCAAAACAATAATCAAAATCCGAATCACTGTTTGAAAGTTCTTGCTTAAAAAGTGTAATTGCAATTAGTAAAACAAAATTTTGTGTACACCCGTGCTGCACACTTTAAAACTTGTTTTTCTAGCACTGTTCTCATTTTGAAAACTACTGAAGTGACTGAAGTCACAGACCATTCATTTTATTGGTTATGCCTCAATTGTTTGATAAGGACCCACAAAGTAGATCTTGTTTCTCAGGCCATCTGGTGTAAAATTGCATGTGGGCTGGCAGTGTTTATTTTATTTTTTGTTTTCGTAATTATTTGTTTGACATCAAAAGTTTATATTCTGGGTTTGTTTTACGCTTTATAATCAAGTTAATTTCTTTATTTATTTACTGGTGTTTATGGTCATTTTCAACATCAAATGGCTACAACGTGTCCATAGCACACCTACAAAGTCAGATTTAGCCAATCCTTTATTTATCTTGACCACTTTAGAGAACTTCCACCCCAAGCATTGGTTCAATGGTCCTATTTTACCAGTCTTTATAGGTATTTGAAGTCACACATATCTGTACAAAGGCGAATCGTGACCACAACATGGATATAAAGCCAAGTCCAGCCAATCATTTATACCCAAGCTGCCCAATATTTAGAGGACTTCCACTCCAGGCATTGGTCATCGGTTCCTATTTTACAGTAAACCAGAGCTTGTTTACCACAGTAAACAAGCACTGTTAAAATTCCCAGGGTTCCCACGGAGATCTTTTACCTGTAAAGCAGAACTTGTTTACCACAGTAAACCAGCACTGCTCCACTTCCTGAGAATATGAAAGTGTCAATGACAATGTAGCTCAACTTGTCAAGACAAAGACATGTACATGTATAGTATGTGACATAGCAATGACAAACATCTAGGTAATGACCTGATAACAAAGGTACATATAAAGTATTGTAACGGTCTGTACATAAATACTGACCGTTGCCTGTAACAAATGTATAGGTAACGTATTGTAAAGGTGGGTGACAGTCAGATGCTAAACTAGAAAGAAATCTTTGAGTCCCAGAGTGGGTCTGACTGAACTCCAAAATATTTGTTCTCATAGCACAGTGATAACAAAGGCACCCCAAAACACACTCGTTCCTGTCCCAAGGTGAAAACAAAGGTACCCAAGAAGTTTTGTGAAGATCAGTTCATAAATACGAGCTGTATAGAAGTTGTGACAAAAAACTGATTGGACCTAATTTCAGTACAAAATGGCCACTGGCAGCCATCTTGAATTTTGAACTGCACCCAGAAACACTCATTCTCATCCCAAGGTGATAACAAAGGTACCCAAGAAGTTTTGTGAAGATCGGTTCATAAATACAGCCTCTACTCTGAGCCGTATTGACATGTGTGCTTACATTTTGTGTAGGTACCACTGAATAAATCAAAGTTCATCTAATTTGCATAATTTCTGCACGAAAAAAAACCCCTTACAATATGTGATGTATTCCATGTTACTAAACATTCATACAAAAATTTATTCAAATCAGAACTTTCAAACAGAAGTTCTGTATAAAAGACTGATTGCACTAATTTTGGTACAAAATGGCTGGTGGTGGCCATCTTGAATTTCGGACCACACCCAAAAACACTCGCTCTCATCCCACGGTGATAACAAAGGTACCCAAGAAGTTTCATAAAGATTGGTTCATAAATATGGCCTCTAGTCTGAGCCGTATAGAAGTTGTGAACAAAAAAACGATTAGACCTAATTTCGGTACAAAATGGCCACTGGCAGACATCTTGAATTTTAGATCGCACCCAGAAACACTCATTCTCGTCCCAAGGTGATAACAAAGGTACCCAAGATATTTCGTGAAGATCAGTTCATAAATACAGACTCTAGCCCGAGCCGTATTGTAGGGCTGGGCGGTTTATCGGTTTTTCGGTTCGGTTCGGTTTTTTTTTTTAAACCGAAACCGAACCGCCGCCTTAACAAAAAACCGAGACTTTCGGTTTCAACAAATTTCCCAGAATTGGTTAAGTTTATGACCACTCAATCACTTGCTTTCCGCACGCCAAAGGCTTAAATGTCAGGCAAAGGTAAATGCTGTGCCATTTATGCTTACTTCCTGAGGACTGACAACAAATCCCCCCCACCCTCCCCACACAAATAGTGGTAGCAAATTTCTTGTATCTTAAACAATATCTACAAAACCACCAGCAGATGGAATATGAAAAATTAAAAAGTCGTACGTAAAAATCCACACATACAATTCAAGAATTGTTAAGTAAATTTACTGAACCGGGCATATTCGACCAAAGAGGTATTGCAAGTTACCTGACAATATGTGGAGTAAAAGTATTATAAATTACCTTTGACCTAAAATCATCTCCGTACAGCACGCTGTAAATTAGATTGGTGGTAAACATAAAATTTATTGAGTTTTAAAACCTCAAAGTTCACATGGGAAAAATGACGAGTAAATTATGTTAATTAACCGACCACTGGCACGTTCTCTGAAGTCACATGCTCAGAGATAACGCTGCGCATTGGCAGTTATGTTTTTTGTCAACAATAAAATGGTTAAATTAAAATAGAACACATCCAATTAAATGGATGGCAGGTAACTATTGAAAGTTTTTTTAAAACTTATTGGGAATTGTTTGTATACTATTTGAACTTACTTTAAGGAATCGCGCAGTACTGCAGGTCTGTCAGGTACACACGCTGCATTCCCAATACGATGTTAAAATCAGCACGTGTCATGACCATGTGTATTTTGTAAACACAACAAATCCCAAGCTGCAATATTGCAAACTTTCTTTCAACCCCCATTATGCAGCAGTCTCCCCTCCCTTCAAAATCATCAATCGCCTGTCTTGAATAAGATGAAATCAACGCAGGGATAAGCCAAGAGGGCAAAGTAAAGTTGGTAATATCTTTGCCTTGGCACCGCCCATTTCGCCCAATTTCTATGTTTGGGCAGAATCAAAGTAAAAAACGAACATCTACAGTCGAAATTAAGAGAGATATTGTGAAAGCATTGGAGTGAGTTACCAATAAAAGTGATTCGTATATCACGACTTACTTCAACAATAGTTATCAAAATCAGAAAAAATATGATTTGTGTTCCTCTTATTCCACTGTCATTTGAAGCAGGAACCATCAAGAAACACGGGGCACGTCTATTTTCAAGCGATGTGATAATTACCGAAATAAGCACAACAATTGCACATTATCCACCAAAACCAGGATGAGAGCATTGCGACTCCATAAAAAATAAGGAAATGTTGATTTTTGGTAAAATGTAGCTTTTCTTGTGAATTTCTGCATCTTGTCTTGACAAGGTCCCAAATCTCACTGACAGAACAAGGCAGCTCCCACCAGTGGTGGAGCCATGGTTTGAAATCCTGTGGACCATGCTAGTGGAGATTTTTTTTTTTTTTGGGGGGGGGGGGGGGGGGGGGGGAATCTCAGGACTGAGGGTACTGTACTTGTACTGAGGGCAGGAAATCAAAAATAATTTTTTCAAATTTGGGGATTGGAGAAGCAAGTGGGATTTTGAGTGGAGGATGGGGGGGGGGGGGGGGGGGGGGGGGGGGGGCTGGTCTCCCTAGATACCTCATGGCTCCACCGCTCCACCACTGTTGCCCACTACAGCAGCCCAACACATTATGTCCATTTGCAGAGAAGAGTGGTGAACACTGATTAACCCGAATGACTCAACTCGCTATATGAGCCTCATGACTTGGATGACAAATACAGACAGATTTTATGTGTACATTACCCTCTAAAATGTGGATTTCTACAATATATTATGAAAAACCGAAAACCGAACCGAAAACCGAGTTTTTGTACAAAACCGAAACCGAAACCGAACCGAAATGCAAATTTCAAAACCGCCCAGCCCTACCGTATTGACATGTGTACTTACTGTGTGTAAGTTGCACTGAAAAAATCAAAGTTCATCTAATTTGCATAATTTCTGCACGAGAAAAAACCCTGTATTATATGTGATGTATCCCATGGTACTAAACATTCACACAAAAAATTATTCAAATCAGTGCTTTCATATGGAAGTTCTGTGCAAAAATCTGATTGCATCTAATTTTGTACAAAATGGCTGCCATCGGCCATTTTGAATTTCGGACCGGACCCCAAAACACTCGTTCTCGTCCCACGATGATACCAAAGGTACCCAAGAAGTTTCGTAAAGATCGGATCATAAATACGGCCTCTAGCCCAAGCCGTATTGGCATTTGCACTTACAGTAACACCAAAAAACATCAAAATTAGTCTAATTTGCACAATTTACGCACGAGAAAAAAACCTGTATTATATGTGATGTATCCCATGGTACTAAACATTCACACAAAAAATTATTCAAATCAGAGCTTTTCATATGGAAGTTCTGTACAAAAAACAAATTTCTGATGGCAGCCATCTTGAATTTCGGACCGCACCCAAAAACACTCGTTCTCGTCCCACAGTCATAACAAAGGTACCCAAGAAGTTTCGTAAAGATCGGTTCATAAATACGGCCTCTAGCCCGAGCCGTATCCAATTGTTGACGTACAGACGGAGAGACGTACAGATGGACGACAGGCCATAACAAAAGCTCAAATTTGGCTTAGCCAAAGTTGAGCTAATAATCAAGTTGCCAATACTTTTAATTCAGTAACTAAAGCAGTTTAGCTCCTTTGGGGTAATTCTAGCAATTCGGGGTAATTTTTTTTACTGTAAACATAGATACTGAATCAAAAAAGAAAGTATAAAAAACTTTGAGGAGCAATTCAATTTTTTTAGTATTATCAACTTTAATCCCAAACAAATTATAGTAAATTCATATTTCGAGTCTAACTGTATGAATTTGCATAATTTCATGTTCTTACTGTTGCCAGCGTCACGTCAGGACGTCGCAATTCAGACATGGGGTGAAATGAAAAGTTCACACATGCAGTCAATAGCGTGTATGTCCACCGTTTGCCTCTTGCATGGCAAGACATCGACGGCGCATGGACCTGATAAGTCTCTGGAAGTCACCCTGTGGTACTGCATTCCACTCCTGCCTTAGAACATTACGTAAATCGCCTAACATCTGAAGATCATGAAGTCGTACCTGGCGGTCCAATTGATCCCAAAGATGCTCGATCAGCGACAAATCTGGCGAAAGTTGGGGCCAGAGAAGAAGTTCGATGCTCTGCTCCTCAAGAAGGTCATGACAGATGTGCACCACGTGACATTGGGCATTGTCTTGCTGGAATAACTGCAATCCGACGTTAGCGTTGAAAAAACGGGTCAACAACAGCGTTAAGAATTTCATCCCTATATCGCTGTCCATTCAGATTACCATCAATGAAGATCAATTGTGGTCGATGGTGCAAGGAAATTCCTGCCCAAAACATTACACTACCCCCGCATTCCCGCACACAAGCATCAGAAAACCGTTCTCCTCGTCGGCGATACACTCTTGCCCTACCATCAGCATGCCGTAGACAAAATCGCGATTCATCACAAAAAAGAACTGTGCTCCAATGCTGCTGAGTCCAGCGAACACACTGACATACCCATTCCATTCTGACGGTATGATGACGTTGGGTAAGGATTGGTCCGTGGTATGGACGCCCACTTTGGATGCTGTGTTCAGCGAGACTGTTGCAGACATTTTGTGCACTAATTCTATTGTTAGTTCTACCAGGAGTAATTGCTGCTGTCCTCGTTTCCGGAAGGAAGCGATCCCGCAAGTGAGACATCCTGATGTGTCGGTCTTGTGCAGGGGGCGTAACTCTTGGTCGACCTGAACACGGTCGGTCGGCAGTAGATCCAGTGGTTCTATACCATCCAATGAGACAGTAAATAGTGGCCACAGTGACTCCAAACTCAGCAGCAAGCTCATTTGGAGGTATCCCAGCCTCATGCATACCAATGGCACACAACCTCTGATTTTTTGTTAACCTTAGCATTTTTTAAAATGTCAGAAGACAAAAACTAGCGTGTTTTCTCAATAACCCAGGCTCTCTAGCACAACATAACACAAAGAAAATCGATGGTCACCCATTCAATTTGACATTCTTGGGTAGCACATGCTATTTTGAAATCTGTAGCAAAATTGTATACGGCTGGGTGGACAACAACAACATGTTACTAAACTCTTTGCACGACTTCTTGTCCACAAACTTGCAACATTAGAACTATTATATTTCATCCTTTATGCTATTTTTTCACATTTGTTTCTATTATACTTTCTTTTTTGACTCAGTATATTACACACTGTAATTTACAAACATCTCACTGCCTCAGTGGCAGAACATGGGAAAATGCCCAAAATTATTTCTTCCTGAACAGTCTTACAAAAGTTAATGGACAGAAATGAAAATTTCTTGAAATTTCAATGTCTCCTCTGGGTAAAAAAAAAATCTTAAAAAGTAGTTCAAAATTTAACCTTGAGTAGATAAGAAGCATATGTAGGTAGAAGCATGCCAAAAAATAAATCAATTCTAAATATTCATTCAATAGCTCTCGGATGAAACAAAATTGTAATATACAGACAGATGGATAGATAGAAGCACAAGCACAAGCTAAAAACAGTAAACCTGCAAATTTTGTGGTGGGTAGTAGAAAGGCTGGAGGAAAGTATATTAAGAGACTTTTCAGTGGGTTTTTTTGTGTTAACAAGGGAAGATTTGGTAAAGAACCAAGTCTTATTCTACTCTAACTTACCTCTTTCTATATCTCTAATTTGTGGTCCCTTGGGAGCTCCTCCATATACACAGCAATTTCTTATAGATGATGCTTGCCCAAAAGTATTTGCAACCTCCTGCACCTGCTGTGCAAGCTCTCGAGTTGGTACAAGTACTAAACACTGAAATTAAAATATTGTAGCATTATGAGCTCAAACTGTATGTCTTTCAAGCTCATATTTTTTTCTCTTTGTCCGGACTGATGTCTGTTCAGAGAAAAAATATAAATGCTTAGCCTTAGTACAAGGAGGATATCCTCAAATGCAAATGTCAACAGATTGCAAATTTTCAACCAACTGAAGGCCAAGAATTGATTATAACCTTCTGAGAGGATAGTTAGTTCATGTTTTAACCCTTAGGAGCCTCATTCCGACTTTGGTAACTTTTTAATGCAAAGGAACAGGTGCCCCAACATGCACTGTTTGGATAAACTCAAAATTTGATTTCTAAGTACCTTGCCAGTTGTTTCAAGGCAAGTCTTGGCTGCCTCAGTAAGCAACCAAGACTTAACTAGAAACAACTGCAAAGCCATTGGAGGTAGACTTTCTAAATATAGTGAAAATGTATTAAAATCTCCAGGCCCTTAAGGATTAAATCATATTTGCCAAACTCTCTTCTGGGGCCACAGCATTGTCCATGTTGAATGAGGTCTTTCTGAGATAAGTCATGCAGACAGCAATCAGTGTTACGTCTTTTGAGGCATACTATGGGGCTTTCATGCCATGGAGCACAAAGCTTTCAAAACCAGAGTCATTAGAGGTACCCCTTGTAAAACTCCCCAAATTCAACAATCTATTTTCAAGCAGAGTGCAAAACATCATCAGCTGGTTAAAATATTTTTTAGACCCACAAACAAACAATTATTAACCATGTATATTTCATACTGATCAATGATCATTCTGAAGCAAGCCTGTAAATAAGCAGACTGTCATCTATCTGCAGAATGCGGTCCCCAAGAGGGTGAATTTGGCAGGGTGGCATTACTATATTTACCCCCCCCCCCCCCCACCCTGTGAACCTCAATCTGAAACAAGGTCTCAGGCCTAAACAGAAAGAGGTGCCCAGAATATAAATCAGAGGATTCTAGCCTACTGTATGGGATAGGATCAGCCAATTCACCATCTGGGAACCTCATTCAGCAACTGACCGATTGTTTATTTCCAGGCTTGTTCTAAATTCAGATTAGAGACTGCATAGATAGACTGTGAGTTTAGCCAATTGAGAAAGATAAACTATTTTAAACAAAAGAAATTTGGTCTTTTTCTTACCAGTGTATGGGTACAATGTTTACCAAATATATTTCGTAACTCTAAAACAATCTCTTACATTATATTTTTCATCTGAAAACAACTTCCTTGTTGTGTGCTGCCTTTTATCAGTCCCAGAGACAAAGAATTTGCAGGGATAGTTGTGAGAGGGGTGAAGAAATAAAAGATACAAATTCCAATGCCCTAATGAAGTAGCATTTTTTCATTATTTAGTTATGTCATTATGTTAACTCAGGCAGATTGAAAAACAAATTGCGAAAAAAATAAATAGCAAACAAACTTTTCACATAAAAACATACAACGAAAAGTTAAAAAATTTATAGTAATTTATATATTTTTTATACTTACCAACGACCCAGACTTAGCTGGTTCTAACTCTAAAATATTTAGGGCCAAACGCAAATTTTACCCCCCAATCCCCAAAATTTGCATCTAAAACCGAAAATTACATGTCCTATATGGTCCTCCATACTTTTACTCCACTGCGCATGAGCAGTGTCAAGGAGGTCTCGAAACTGCCGCCAAAAGTCATTCTTACAACCAGTGCCTGGTAAGCGTTATGTACGCAGCGGGGAGGCAAGAGTTCCCACCTCCTGGGAGGGCCATCCCTGTCTGGGTCATTGGTAAGTATAAAAAATATATAAATTACTATAAATTTTTTAACATTTTTATTCTGTACCAATGACCCAGACTTAGCTGAATAGTAAAAAGGTTGGAGGGCCTAGGACATAAGGAAAATCCAATATTTTTTAAAGGAAAGCCAATCAATACAGGAGTCTAGCGAAATGAGACTCTATATACTCATTTAAAAGTGTTCGAAGAATGTATATTAATGCCCAATTAATCACGTGATATATACAGATACTTCACACCAATCAACACTTAAAAAATATTACACAGATGAGTAAACATAGGCTTTACCCTAAAAAACATCTCGGAATCGACTCGGAATTACTGACTCCAAGGGAGGTATTCCCTTGCTTTACACAATAAAGCAGGTGACCCAAGGGAACACCCCCCCCCCCTTCCCCTTGCCCTGGATCAAATACTCCAGAGCAAAGAGGGCAGCAGGACAGAGTCACTGCCGGAACCGAAAGCCTATACACATACAGTTGCCACAGTTTAGTAGACGACATTCTGAGTAAAAAATAACGGACCTAAACAATGTAGATCTGCAGAAAGGACTCAATATTCTCAGATACAAAATCGTGAAAATGGAGGGCTAAGACCAATATGCAGCCCTCATTAGATCTGTAATATCAACATAATTAGCTTAAGCCTATGATGTAGAAGAACTCTTACTTCATGAGCTTAAAACTAACGCACAGACTGCTGAATGAAGATATAATCATTAGCAGAACTGATAGTAGATTGAATCCATCTGACCATAGAATGGACCGAAATGTGGAGGAAGCTTCCACGGCATGTCCCACAACAGACGCCTGAGTAAATTAATCCTCAGTCTTTGTGGATCTAGAGAAGCTACCAACAGAATTGCATTGAAATAATTACATTGAACAATATCTGTTAAATCAACAGCACTGGAAGATACGTATATCTTATTATCCGTTCACAAGATCGATAGAGCGTATACTGCAAACGCTCGAAGATCCAAACATTGTGATACATACGTCTGCAACTAATTGTTGAGATGCGTCGCGAAAAAGTCGATCATTGGCCGCTCTTCTTGGTAGGAATCTGATTGAATACTGGTTTGTTGAAAGACCATTCTGGTGGCAACAAACAGCCCCTCCATGAAGGGAGTCCGCTAATACATTCAGACAACCCGGAATATGATGGACCAATAGAAGAACTTGATGTTCTAGTACCAACCGAAAAAGTCCTTCTGTAAACATGAATAACAGGATGGAATGAGAGCCTCCATAATTCCGAAAATACGCTAATACCGTCGAGTTGTCGGACAGAATTAGCATATGAGCATTCTGAATAACGTTCATCGATAACGTAGTGCAAGCCAAAATGACATCATTCTTGATGTTTGAGTGCTTGATAAGGAACCACGGAAACAAAAGACCCTGGCACTTCAAATCCGTTGGGTTTAATGAAACTACCCAAAGTGTTTGACTGACATCCGTCAAAACTGTAAAACTCGGATCCGGCAATTTGCAGTGGAACTACTTGAGTTAAGCACTGAAAACCTGTCCAAGTCTGAATCTCTTATTCACTTGATTTGACAAGAAGATGTCCGTATCGAGCGAAATAATCTTCACCCTCCAATTCTGAATTAAAAGAAATTTGGAGATGACAAATGCGTAACCGCCCCATTGGAATAAAATCACGGCAGTTCCGCACAACGTATCAGTTACATGAGATCTCCCGCTGAGACCTTGTCTAAGCGAAGACAATAGCGAGTATAACAACTGATTAATTTCGCTCTGGTTAATGGCAGACGAACGAGAATGTTATGTGTCTCAAAGCTCATCCCCCAGTGGGTAAATGATTTGGACGAAACCAGATCTGACTTCTCCTCGCTTACTCATGAAACCGAGACGTCGGATCAATAGAAGCAGAATCTGCACATCGTTCTGCACTCTGGTTAATGGCAGACGAACGAGAATGTTATAAATCTCGAAGCTCATCCCCCGGTGGGTAAGTGACTTGGATGAAACCAGATCCAACTTCTCCTTGTTTACTTATGAAACCGAGACATCGGATCAATAGAAGCAGAATCGGCATATCGTTCTGAAGCGTTAACTCGTTGTGAAGAATGTTGTCCAGGTAGGCCGACGTTACCGCAGACGAATGAGCTCGGAAATGAGTCATTACTGAGTTCGTTGTTCGAGTGAAAGCCCAGGAACTAGATTCAGACCTAAACACATTGGTCGGTGCTGAAACACAATTCCTATGATAAAGAAGCAAAGATACTTTCTGAACGCCTGATGTACCCTGACGTGAAAAGTATGCAACTAGAAATCTATGCAAGTAGCATAGTCGTACACCCGAATACTCGCTCTGACCGATCGGATGGACTCCATATAGAAACTTGGAGCCATGATCAGCTTGTTGCCCCATTCAGAATATGAGTGGACGGAACGAGCCGTCTGGTTTTGGGACCAGAAAAGGATGGTTGTAGAAGCCTGGAAATTCCTGGATTTCTACGATCTCTATCGCGATCATTCCAGCAGGGACTGGACTTCTGATGGAAGCGAGCGTCTATCGTACTGACTGACGGAAGCCGAGTCCAACTTGGACTCCGAGTTAACAGAGGATTTCGTTTGAGGAACAATATAATCCTTCCGAAATCACCCCTTGAATCCAAGGTACGTCCGTAATCTAATCCCAAATCATTGAGAAACTCGACAGTCTTCCACTCACTAGTACACGATAGAGGTTAAAACCATTACCTCCTGGTCTTGCGAGGCTTGCGGAAGGAGAAGCCATGTCCTCCACTTCCTGCACCTCGCCTCGTCGACCTAGGGGCGTCTGACCGGATGTCTCGGTCAGAATTACAGCCCCTATTTGAGTCGCTACCTTGACGGTCTCTAGAATAAGACCTGGAGGATGCATAGGAACCTCTATAGGAACTTTCCTTGGACATATTCATCCCAGAAGTGCCTGTCCTACTCTTCTCTGCTGAATCTGACTATATGGAAGCGAATTTAAATAGCAGAGTCTAAAGCTTTCTTAGTTAACTGATCATAAACTGCAGAAAGCTTGCCGTCGAAGAAAACTCTCCAGAGACCGGAGCGACTCTAAGAGAGTTTTTCACCTTACTATCTACACGCGTGGATGTAGCCAGGGCCGCGTCACGTCTAACCAACTCCATATTGCCACTAAAGGACAAAGTTTTACGTGAGGCCCTTGAAAGAACTCTTAAGGATATTATCATCCCAGAATTCTTTTCCCTTTGAGACGTAATGATAACGTTCTGGTAAGGTGATAAGCATACGAAGATGCGTCTAAGCTGTCCCTGCGAGACGATATTGTTATTTCCAACATCGTGGTTGGAATTGACATAGACGACAGTAAAACAATACTAGTTCCTGACCTAGTCGTCTAGAAGCAGAGAACTCTCAGAATGCTCTGTCCTGCCGTTTCAAAATATTCAATGAAATGATGAAAGGCAGAGCATATTGCCGATAAGAAACCTGACCTGCCCATTTAGGTAGCAAGTTATATAATATAGCGTCATTCAACAGATCAAATGTCCGTGAAACATATCTGGACTATGTCGGAAACTGAGGGATGATGTCCCTAAACCGATTAAGAATTCTATATCCAGTGGAGCTATCCGTTTATTATCCGGCAACGCAGCATTTTGATCCGTAGGAACAACGTCCGATGATAATGCCGGATGCACTCTACGGCAATCATGTTATTCCGAAAAGGGAAAATACAACTCATCCATATCCCTTTCACCATCCTGTCGGACCACTTGAAATTCTTGGTCGTCCGTGCCCGAACCTGCAGCGGAACGTACCAACCCAGCATCGTAGGATAATTCCTGATCTGACAGAGTTACTGTCGGTTGCTGGGATGCTGCGATAATTTGTGCTGTCTGTGATAGCATATCCGCAACAGAGGCCTGTGAAGCTGTTGATTTATAGGATATAGCCGCTGGAAGCTCCTTGGACGTTCACTCCTGCATACCTCTAATATGCGAACGTCCGGAGAATGAAGGCCTCGTATCCTTGGCTACCGGATGGCGTGACCTGGTCACCGTAGAATCCCTGATCGGCGATGTTGATTGAATATCACAGGTCATATAGCCAAGGTGCGGTCGCGTGTGCTGCCGTGAGGATGAGGAAGCCGAAAGAGCAGTCTCTCCGGACTGTCTATATAACGGAGCATCCCGAGCGGCAGACGTATACTCCAACTGAGGAACATTTTGTACCACAACATCTGAGCCCAGATGTTGTAATACGAGAGAGGGACCTCTCTCGCTCGCAGCCCGGATGGACCTGGACAAGCTAGGAACCGAACTAATAGGCTTCCTACTAGGGACCTGCGAACCTTCGATTATTCAATTTAATTTTGAATCCTTGCAGCTATTCGATTCGATTCGATGCTGGTGTCATGGGTTCAAAATTTTCGAATCTCGTCGGACTAGGTCGGGAAAACTTTTTTCACACCACTGTGCCGATACGTGTGTTTCTTCTCCGATAATAGGCTTGCAATCACGTTCGTTTATCAGTTAGTTAGGCGCGTGCATCGGAGTAGCACCCCCACCCACCCCCATCCGGTAACATTCCCGTTATAATATAACCTCGCAACTTGGTCTTAAATTGGCATGCTCGCATGATCGCATCGTATATGCATTATGCACACCACTGCGTGTTACGGGAGTTCGACGAAACCAGCATGTGTTTACAGTAAAGTGCAGTATAATAGAATTACCTACCTTACATTGCAATTTGCAATGAAGCGGTCACGTGTTTACATAAAGATGCCGACATGAAATGTATATAAAATGGAGTGGTCAATGTGCGTTTATATTATACATGAGATTGGTCAAAGATAAAAAAAAAGAGGAAATGTTTGCCGAGCGTAGCGAGGCGAAATTTTTTTTAGCCGGGGTCCAGGGGCCGCTAGGCCCCTGGAAGCCCTGGGGTTGTTGTAAGTGCTCGGAGATTGAATCTTGGCCATTCCTAAGCATTTTAAGATTATAACTGAGTAGTATTTTTCGTACGTGTTCATTGACATATTCCGTTTCGTCATGATTGATAATTTTTAATTCCATCCATGACCATTTCCAAGAATTTTTTATCCCCTTTTCATCAATTAATGAATCACTTTCTCGCTCAATAATGTCACTCCGCATTTTGATTAATAGTATTGGAAATCCAAGTAGAATTACAAATAACTAGAGGGGGGTATCAGTACCCCGTGGCTCACCAACAGGTGGCCAATGTAAAGGGGTGGCTGGAGTAAAAAAAAAAAAGTTCAAAACTTGCACACAAAAGTCCAAAATTAAAGAAAATAAGCAGCTAAAGGGTTAAATAATATAATAATAACCCCTAAGAAGCATGCTAACATAAAATAGGAACCATGGCAATATGCTACAAGGTAAGTCTCCACTTCGAAAAAAAGAAAGACAAACCTCAAAACCTGCACATAAAAGTAAAAAAAAGTATCACATTTGTTTCAAAGGGTTAAAATTTAGAAAAATACCCTGAAAATATTACAATAACCAGCGTGGCAATATGCCAGTAAGATAAAACTCCACTTAAAAAAAAATATCAAAACCTGCACACAAAAGTCCAAAATTAAAGTAAATAAGCAGCTAAAGGGTTAAATAATATAAAAATAGCCCAAGAAGCATCCTAACATAAAATAGGAACCATGGCAATATGCTACAAGGTATGTCGCCACTTGGAAGAAAAGAAAGACAAACCTCAAAACCTGCACATAAAAGTAAAAAAAAGTATCACATTTGTTTCAAGGGGTTAAAATTGAGAAAAATACCCTGTCACAGTAACCACAACGGCAACATGCCAGTAAGGTGAAAGTCTACTTGAAAAATATCCACTTGGAAGAAAAGAAAGACAAACCTCAAAACCTGCACATAAAAGTATCACATTTGTTTCCAAGGGTTAAAATTTAGAAAAATACCCTGAAAATGTTACAGTAACCACCATGGTAATATGCCAGTGAGGTAAAACTCCACTTAAAATAAAATATCAAAACCTGCACACAAAAGTACAAAACCTGCACACAAAAGTCCAAAATTAAAGTAAATAAGCAGCTAAAGGGTTAAATAATATAATATTAGCCCCAAGAAGCATCCTAACATAAAATAGGAACCATGGCAATATGCTACAAGGTAAGTTGCCACTTGGAAGAGTAGAAAGACAAACCTCAAAACCTGCACATAAAAGTAAAAAAAACATCAAAACCTGCACACAAACGTCAAAATAAGTCCAAAATTTGATTCAAAGGGTTAAAATTAAGACGAAATACCCTGGAAAAGAGTTAAATGTTATCGTGAACCCCCACAGCAATATGCAAAGAAGAAAAAATTTTTTTTAAAAGCACAAAAATCCAAACCTGTAAACAAAAGAAGTCCAAAATTGAAGTAATTAAGCAGGGAAAGGGTTAAAGAATACAACGTAGCCCTAAGATGCATGTTTACATACAATAGAAAGCATGGACATATGCTACAAGGTAAATCTACACTTGGAAGAAAGTAAAAAAAAACCCCATGAAAACCTGCACGCAAACGTCAAAATAAGTCTAAAATACTATTCAAAGGGTTAACATTTTTTTAAAAATGCACTGGAAAGATATCAATGTTATAACAACCACCACTGCAATATGCAGTGAGGTGAACCTCACTTGAAATTGTTTTTTTTTATCACAACCTGTACATAAAAGTAAGAAGCTGTAAGCCTAAGTCCAAAAGCTGTACATAAAAGTCCAAAATTGAAGTAATTCAGCAGGAAAAGGGTTAAATAATACAAACATAGCCCTAAGATGCATGTTTACATACAATAGAAAGCATGAACATATGCTGCAAGGTAAATCTCCACTTGAAAGAAAGGAAAAAAAAACAACATCAAAACCTGCATGCAAACATCAAAATAAGTCCAAAATTTGATTCAAAGGGTTAAAATTACGACAAAATACCCTGGAAAAGAGTTAAATGTTATAGTGAACCACTATAGCAATATGCTGAAACTAAAAAAAAATTTGAAAAGCCAAAAAATCAAAACCTGTACACAAAAGTTCAAAATATTTAAGAGCGGACGCCGACGCCGACATGAGGGCTATGCCATAGGCTCACACAACTAACGTTGGTGAGCCAAAAAGTGCATAATATTTAGCAGCAGAACATAAAACATGTGCTCTCGATGGTGCGTTCGATTGTGCATAATCAATAGAAGAGTGGTACTCGCAAAACGCTCCAAACAGATTCGCCCCAATATTTCGTACCCTTCGTCTTTTTAGACGTTCTTTGCGTGGCAATTTTGCTTTTTAACGTAATATTTTTACACTTCATTATCGGAAAATACGCAAAAGTGGAAATCCGTGGATCCGCGGAAAAATCTCATGTATGTTATATGCGTCGTGAATCACTCGTGATTAAAGATCAGGGGAAGTTGGTAACAGCAGTTATTGTCGATACATGTGATGACCCAATGAAGTTGAATGAATGTACCAGAACAAGCTAACTTATATGATATACCAGGCTGCAGAATTGCGTTTCGTTTAGTTTGAATGGTTTAATTTAGCTTTCGATATTTTAATTCGCGCGTGACGTGTGTTTACAAAAGTTCAGTATGACCAAGTATGTTTCCGTTTCCCGCCAGTTATCACCGCCGGTCTATTATCCAAAAATGGCAACGATCCTACAACAATTGTCAGCATATACACGACCACTATTCGATATTCGAGATTCGATTCTATTCGAAATCCTCGTTCACATTCGATTCGAGATTCGTTTTGAGACAAAATTTGATATTCGCAGGTCCCTACTTCCTACATACCATCCTCGTATCCGTCGTCACTGGGTGTGCACATTGTATTTATAGTGCTCGCATCACCCAAATCTCCTTCCTGGACTGCAACGGACGAACCCGGGTGCTGAGCCATTCGGTGAATGGTCGCGACACCGGGCGAGCTAGTGGACGCCAATGCCATCTACCGTACTAGGGAACTCCAGGCAATTGACGTATCTACATGAGCACTTTTGCCGCTAACTCTTCATTTGACTGTGACAACGGAAGTACACTTTACAAAGACATCACGGTAACCATATCTAGTTCATGTTACCCTATGAGATCTATGGAGCCGCGGTCCTACGTGAAATATCCGCTGGAAGCTCCCGGGACGTTCATTCCCGCATTTATATAATATGCAAACGTTCCAACTGGAAAGGTCTCGTATCCTTGCCTAGCAGATGGAGTGACCTGGTCGACGAGTATTCCTTGGTCGGCGAAGCAAGAGCACCAGAGACGTTCAATCCTGCATTTATGTAATATGCGAACGTCCCCTAGAATCTGTGGTCACATAGCCAAGGTGCGGTCGTGTGTGTTGACGAGGATGAGGAAGCCAATATAACAGCCGCGTCGGAATGTCATGCGACGGAGCGTCCCGAACAGGAGGAGTGGACGTAAGCTCACTCGCGGTCCGGGGGACCTGGACGAGCTAGCTATCGGACTGACAGGCTTCCTCCGTACTATCCTCAGATCCGTCGTTGGTGGGTGTGCACATCTGAAGTTTTATAGTGCTCGCATCACCAAATCTGCTTCCCTGGACTGCAACGGACTAACCCGGGTGCTATACCATTCTTCCCTGGTGAATGGACGCGACACCGGGCGGACTGGCGGGTGACAATGCCTTCGATAGAACTAGCTAACTCCCAGCAATTGTCGTAATACCTTGAGCACTTCCCGCTAGCCCTAATATTGCAACGACAGAGACACAGTAATTGAAGACATCGCGGAAACATCACTCTGAGTTCAGAAAAAGAAACTGATAATATATAGTGACCCTATGGAGAGAGGACCGTAATGGACCTCGCACCGCAACAAAATACCGAGACCCACGTTGTCATATCAATCAACACACACAGAGCAAGAATTAATGCGACTACACTGACTATAAGAAACACAATGAACTTGTGAATTAGAGGAAGATATCCTCGCATTACGACTGAAGAATATTTTTTCAACCAGAAAAAATATACACCGTCATATTACTCGCACTAACTCTTGAAATAAATATACATAATATATTATAATTCATTATAACATTTCAAAAGAAAATAATTTTCAAAAAAAAAATTTTTGAAAAAATTTTCAGAAGAGCCCAAGTTCCCAATGGGAACCCTGAGCCCACAAAAGCCTAAGTGTGGACAAAAATTTTAATCATTTTGAAAAAATTAATGTAATACTTACGGAAAATATTAATGTATCTTGCTATGAACTAAATTAAGCAGAAGACAAGTAATCATTGTCAGAAGTAACAGTTGTCAACATAAGCAAAAGTGTTAAACCGGAAACATGACTCCAGGCAATGAAACAAACATGGCCCAAAATCAGTTACCAATTTAAACACTATCTGATGCAAAACAGAGGCTTCTAGAGAAGAAACTGTAGAACATCAGATGGTAGATGCAGACCAAAATGCCTAAACACCCCTAGGGTGAGGACGTAAACATGGGGAAAAAACAGAAAATAATTCTGTTTCCAAGCCAAAACTCCCAAGAAATTTTAGTAATAAACATTACAAAAAATAAGCCAAAAGAATGGGAGAATAGCTAGGGGGGAATAAAGGAAAGGGAGAGAGGAAACACTGATTAAACAATGGAACATTCATAGCAAGAATGACCACAATAAGGTCATGCCACGAAAATAGGTAACATGTAACAATTTGTAAAATAATTATAAGTTACAGCCCTGAACATTTGTTTCCACTGTTTTCTCCTCTCCACCTTCTATTTCCACCATATATCCACCATTTCTCTCATGAATATGCGTCTGGCATCTTTAAAACTGAGATTTACAAGCACAAATAACAGTGAAGTGTAACTGTATTGAGGGCCAAACAAAGAATGACTTTTGGCGGCAGTTTCGAGACCTCCTTGACACTGCGCATGCACAGTGGAGTAAAAGTATGGAGGACCATATAGGACATGTAATTTTCGGTTTTAGATGCAAATTTTGGGGAGTGGGAGTTAAAATTTGCATTTGGCCCTAAATATTTTAGAGTTAGCACCAGCGAAGTCTGGGTCATTGGTACAGTATAAAAATTTTTTTTTTTCAAAAAAGCATTTTTAACAAGAGGCAACAAGAGGCCTTAATCGCTCACCTGACAAAGTGGTTCAAAGAAGTATTTGGGGGTCACATTCAGATAGACATGGTTCATCAACACTAAAAAAGAATGAAGTCATGAAAGGCAAATTTTATGGAAAAACTGTAAGGAATAGATTTAAACAAACTTGAACCTAACCTGTTCCTCTCCCCTGTCCCCCCCCCCCCCCCCCCCTCCACCTTCCATAGACAGTCCAAATATTAAGCCAGGTACTCAAACTGAACAGACTTGAATCTGATCCCCCTTGAAATGTTATATGCCAAATATGAAAGAATTCTGACTGGTGGATCTGAAGAAGGTTTTTAAAGAAATTTCCTCATATTGCACCAAGTTAAACTTTGGGCTCCAATACAGAGCCCAAATATTAACACTTGGACCCAATTTGAACAAACTTGAATCTGATCCTCCTAGAGATGTTGCACACCAAATATCAAAATATTTTTACTGGTGGATCTGATGAAGATTTTTAAAGAATATTCCTCATAATGCACTCCCATAGAGAGCCCAAATATAAACCCAGGGACCAAAGGGAGCCCAAATATAAACTCAGGGACTCAATTTGAACAGACTTGAATCTGGCCCTCCTAGAGATGCTGTCTACCAAATATTAAAGGATTCTGACTCGTGGATCTGAAGAAGATTTTAAAAGAAATTTCCTCATATTGCACCAAGTTAAAATTCGGGCTCCTACAGGGAGCCCAATTATTAACCCAGGAACTCAATTTGAACAAACTTGAATCTGATCTCCCTAGAGATATTATATACCAAATACCAAAAGATTCCAATTGCTGGTTCTGGAGAAGATTTTTTTTTAATTTGAAAACAATTTATGGGTACTATCAGAGAAATACCCCTTGTGGTGCCCCTTGTGGGCATGGCAACTTTATTTGAACAAACTTGAATTGACATATGAAAAGGACATGCACATCTAGGGTTCCTGCAGGCAAGGACTGATCAAATTTAAGGCTATTCAAAACCGTTTCTCAACATTTTATAGCATTTTTCAAGGCATCACAGCAACCAAATTCAAGGATTTTCAAGGCCTTACTGCCATGAATGATGATATATGATGACTAGTGTACCTAATGATGGAGGATGTTACCGTACTGACCCGAGTCGAAGCCCATGCTCGTGCCGAAGCCCACCCCCCCATTATTTGTGACATCGACTACAGGGTGCCCACACCGTGTCTAAGCCCACCCCCCCTTTTTTGAATTTCACATGAACGGCTCCCCGACGGAAACATCCCAGGAATGTCAGTGAACAAAACATCGAGACATATTTGAAATTCGCATAAAATTTTAGGCTCTATTCATAACGGTACAGTGTTTAATAACATAAAATAAAACGAAAATAGGTGAGTAGAACTGTGTTATGTTTATGGAAAAGATCTGAAAAAACAACAATCCACCAGGGTAAAGAGCCTCTATAGTACGAGGTTGATGAACAGACATTTCAGTGGTTGTGTGATCAAAGGGCTGAAGGTCGACCTGTTTCCAACTTTATGCTGCAATCGAGGGCAAGTGAGATCGCGGGAAAGCTGCACATAGATGATTTTAAGGCCTCCAATGGCTGGTTAGTCCGATGGAAGAGACGTTATAGCATTGGAATAAGAAAAGGAACAAATGACTCGCAAAAAATGCCTTCCGACTTCAAAGAGAAACTTGAACAATTTAGATCGTCCATCAAACAGCTGAGACACAAACATGACTATACTTTCCATAATATAGTGAATATGGACCAAACTATGGTTAGATTTGATACTGTGCCAAATTATACAAACAATATTAAGGGTGAAAAAACAGTTAGGATAGCTGATACAAGTGCAGAAAGGATGTACCGTGGCCCTGGCTGCGCGTGCAAATGGTGAGAAGCTACCTGCTTATATTATATTCAAAGAGAGGAAAGGTATATTAGGACCCACATCGAATCTGGTTATTTTTTTTATATTCATTTTTCCTCCCCCGAAATTGTCCAAAACAGCAACCCATCTAACAGAAACAGACTATAATTATAGAGTGTTTTTGAACAGGTGGTTTGGAGTTTTTCTAGTTGCTTCCGGTTTCGAGAATCACCAGTAAAAATGACAACAACACATGGATTTTCATTTTATTTAATTTTATTAAACTGATGACTGAAGTTCAAAAGCTGAAAAAAAACATATACATTGAATACTTAAGCAAACATCTGTAGGAAGGCGAGTACCATTTTTTTTAACTGAGACTTTGTAAGTGCATGTGCCCATCGCAGTGGCTTCATCTGAAATTCCCGGCCCGACACCCGTTGACCGATACGTGCAAGCTGTCTCCCCCATGCCTAAGCCCACCCCCCAGTTTACATTTATTCCACTGCAAGCACCCCCCTGGGCTTCGACACGGGTCAGTACGGTAATTACCCATATCGTTGGCATGTTTTTATTTCGCAAAAATTCAAGAATTTTCAAGGCTCCCATAACCATTTTCCAGGATTTGAAGTACTTGAACCACACTTTGTTGAATTTAAGGCCATTCCTAGAATCCAAGGCCCTGCGGGAACCCTTGATCAAACTTGGTTCAATTCGGCTCAATGGTTTATGAGAAGTTGATAATGTAACGTTCACAATGGACGGACGATG
The DNA here is from genome assembly GCA_031216915.1 of Pictodentalium vernedei. Taxonomy (NCBI): domain Eukaryota; kingdom Metazoa; phylum Mollusca; class Scaphopoda; order Dentaliida; family Dentaliidae; genus Pictodentalium; species Pictodentalium vernedei. Next base: position 495,010,721 of record CM062297.1, on the reverse strand, counting down.
GACGGAAGGATGGACGACAGAAAAATAGACTTTAAAGTGATCACTTAAGCTCCCCATGACTTTCAGTCAGGTGAGCTAAAAAAGGATTTGATAAAAGTGCATTATGAACACAATTTAAGAGACAAAAATGTTGGAAAGATACACTGAAAAATGGAAATAGAAAAAAAGCAATATTAAAAAGTTTGAAAGACGGACAATTATAATATGCATACAATTTAATGAAAGTTAAAAAATTTATAGTAATTTATGTATTTTTTATACTTACCAATGACCCAGACTTAGCTGGTGCTAACTCCTTCAATTATAGGGCCAAACACAAATTTTGCCCCCAATCCCCAAAATTTGCATCAAAAACCGAAATTTCAATGTCCTATGTGGTCCTCCATATTTATCCACTGCGCATGCGCAGTCTCAAGGAGGTCTCGAAATTGGCTCCAAAAGACATTCTTACAACCAGTGCCTGGTAAGCGTTATGTAATCAGCGGGGAGGTATGAGTTCCGAACTCATGGGAGGGCCATCCCCGTCTGGGTTATTGGTAAGTATAAAAAATATATAAATTAATCTAAATTTTTTAACATTTTTATACTGTACCAATGACCCAGACTTAGCTGAACAGAAAAAAGACTGGAGGGCCTAGAACATGAAGGAAAATCCAATAGTCTCAATTACATGTAAACAGAATTATCCCCTCAAAGAGAAGAGGAGAACAGGTTTTACATGTATCTTTCTTGTTTGTATCAAAAAAGAAAGACACAATACCATTCCGTAATTGAGCACAATAACATCAATGATCTCTATTAACATCCAGTATAATCCATTATACTAATCTTTTTAAAGGAAAGCCAATAAATAAAGATAGTCCAAAGAATGAGACTCTTTATACTCATTTAAAAGTGTCCGAGGATGGTATATTAGCGCTCGTATGACCTGTGACATATACAAATGTTTCACACCGAGCTACACTTTAAAAATATTACATGAATTAGCTTTACACTTTAAAACCATCCCAGCACCAACTCGGAATTACTGATTCCATACGAGGTATTCCCTTGCTTTTCACTATAAAGCAGGTAACCTAAGGAAACACCATCCCCCCCCCCCCCTCCCCTTGCCCTGGGTCAAATACCTCAGAGCAAAGAGGGCAGCAGGACAGAGTCACTGCCGGAACAGAAAGCCTGCATAACTATAGTTGCAACTGTTTAGTGGACGACATTCTGAGCAACAGGTAACGTACCTAAACAATGCAGGTAGCCAGAAATGGACTCAATATTTCTAAGATAAAAACTTGTGAATGTAGAAGGCCGAGACCAATATGCAGCCTTTATCAAATCGGTAATAGCAACACTATTAGCATAAGCCCAAGATGCAGACAGCGCTTTTACTTCATGCGCCGAAATCTTAAGCACAGACTGCTGAGTTGAAGATAATTTTTCATAAGCAGTACGGATAGTTAACTGAATCCACCTTGCAATAGAATGGACCGTAATGTCCCTTCTATTAGGCAGCAGAAACAGAAAGAAACGTTTACGTCCCTTTCTGATAAACTCACATCTACGTTTGTAAATACGTATAGCTCTAACAGGACAGAGTAAAGGCCTATGCCCGTCTGAAGACGGAAGAGCCTTAATAACAATAGGTTCTGAATACTTATTAGGAGCCTGATTCTAGCCAAAATTCCAACATTATTAGTCAAGGTAATAGTATTACCTACACTACGATAGTGAGAATCATCAACAGATAGTGCCTGAAGTTCACTAACTCTTCTAGCAGAAGAGAAGGCTGAGAGAAAGCTGTATTATAAGATAAGAATTTAAAGTTCACTGTATCAAGAGGTTCAAATGGCACTTCTTTTAGCTTAAGAAGAACCCAAGCTAAATTCCACTTAGGAATTAATCTAAGGGTTCTAGATCTATTTATCAAAAAGATTTTCAGTAACTTAAATAAAGAGACATTAGATCCAATCTGTAAACTATCATGATGTGCATAGGTATCAACAGAATGATCCCTACATCACCGTGAGAAAACCTTCCACTTAGCAGCATAATTTAGCGAAGAGGAGGTCCTCCTACAGTTAGAAATTGTGTCCACTGCCCGTCCTGTAAATGCTTGCTGTGCAAGAAGGACCGCACAACAGAAATACGTTACTACTGTCGAATTGTCGGACAGAATTTGAACATGCGAATTCTGAAGAATGTTCATTCATTGACGTAGCGCAAGCCATATTGACATCATCTCTTGAGGTTTATGTACTTGTTAGGAACTGCGGATCCTAAAGACCCTGGCACCCTGAATCTGTTGTGCTCAGAGTTGTGCCCCAACCTGTTTGACTCGCATCCGTCATTATCGTTAAAATCAGATCCGGCAGTTGCAGTGGTACTCCTTGAGTTAACCATTGAATATCTACCCAAGTCTGAATCTCTTGTTTCACTTGATTCGACAAGACGATGTTCGATTCGAGCGAATGAGTCTTCACACCCCAATTCTGGGATAAAATATATGTGGAGTGGACGAGTGCGTAGCCGCTCCATCGGAATAAGATCCGCAGCGGGTCCGCACAAACCTGTCAGTCTCATGAATTCTCTCGCTGTTACTACATCTGAGTGAAGGCAAAAGCAAGCGTAACAATGGACTAATATCGCTCTGGTTAACGGCAGACGAACGAGATTGTTGTGCGTCTCTAAGCTCATTCCCATGAGGGTGAATGATTAGGACAGCACTAGATCAGACTTCTTTTCGTTTACTATGAAACCGAGACGTCGGAGCAATTGAAGCAGACTCTGAACATCGTTCTGAAGCATTAACTTGCTGCCGTAACCCTGAAGAATGTCGTCCAAGTAGGCCGACGTTAGCACAGACGAATGAGCTTGGAAGTCATTACCGAGATCATTATTCGAGTGAAGGCCCAGGGCGCTAGGTTCAGACCAGAGCATCACTGCTCGGAACTGAAAACAACTCCTGGGACAGCGAAATGAAGGTACTTTCTAAACGCCGGATGTACCCTGACATAAAAGTACTTATCCTTGAGATCTATGCTCACAGCATAATCGTTCACTCGAATGCTCGCTCTGACCGATCGGATGGTCTCCATATAAAAAATTGGAGCCCCGATCAGCTTGTTTATCCAGCTCAGATCTATAACTGTATGAAACGAGCCGTCTGATCTTGGAACCAGGAACAGGTGACTGAAGAAAACTGGAGATTCCTGGTTTTCTACGACGTCTATAGCGTTCTTGTCCAGAAGAGATTGAACTTCTGACAGAAGCGAATCTCTCTTCTGAACGTTTAACGGAAGCTGAGACCAGCGTGGACTTCGAGGTAACAGAGGTTTTTCCTTGAAGGACAGCTAGACCTTCAGAAATAACCCCATGCACCCATGGGTCGTCCGTAATTGACAACCAATTGGTTAAGAATCTCAACAGCCTTCCGCCCACTGGAACACAATAGAGGTTTACACCATCACCTCCTGGCCCTGCGAGGATTGCGGAAGGAGAAACCACGTCTTTCACGACCCACACCTCGCCCAGTCGACCTAGGGGCATCTGACCTGATATCTCGGCCAGCATTACAACCCCTATGTGAGTCGCTACTCTGACGGTCTCCGGAGTAAGACGTAGAGGCTTTATTTGATCCTCTATAGGAACTTCCTTTAGACGTATTTGCCCCCGAAGAACCTGCCTTACTCCTCCCTGCTGAGTCCGACTTTTTCAAAGCGGAATAAATGCAGAGAATCCGGAGCTTTCTTTGTAATCTAATATAGATTGAAGAAAGCTTAACGTCGAAGAGAAGCTCTCCTGAGGCCGGAGCAACTGGAAGAGAGTCTTTCACCTTACTATCCACTCTTGTGGATGCAGCCAGGGCAGTATCACATCTTACTAACTCCATATTGCCACTGAAAGGGCGGAGTTATACGTAGAATATGCTATAGCCCTCGAAAGAACTCTTAAGGACGTTTGAACATCCTGGAATTCTTTTGCTTCAAGACGTAGTGATAACGCTCTGGTAAGGTGATCTGCGTGAGATAATGCGTCTAAATTCTATTAGACGATATTGTCATCTCCAGTATACTGGAATAAATAGACATGGATGCCAGCAATGACAATTCCAGGTCTTCAGCCTAGCCGTCCAAACGCAGAGGAACTCTCAGCACACCATGTCCTGCCATTTCAAATTTATGTCTAACATTGATGAAAGGCAGCTGTATAGTGCTAGACGATAAGAAACCGGATTTGCCAGTCTTAGAGGCTAGCTAGAAATTTTTATATTGAAGCACAATCCCCCAACTGCAGTTCAGTGTAAACCAAAAAATAGCATAGTATTGTAAAAATAGCTGGTCGGCCATAACTCAGAAACTATGTGCATAAATTTTTTGGAAACATAATGATCTTTGGGCTATGGTCATATTGAACAAGGGCAACGCAAAGCATGGGCCACTGCCCCTACCCATTGGCATGTTTGAAGCAGCCTTAAAGGTATTGCGGGACAGAAAAAGTCGAAAGAGTGAAAAAGTGCCATAACTCTGGGAAAAATTATTGGGACGGAACCTGTTCCTTGTGCATATCCATTCCCCCATGCGGGTCAATCAGCATATCAAAGGAGATCCAAATCCAACCGATGGCTTTGAAATTACAATCCACAACATACTGAAACCGCCTGAAACCAGAAAAAATTGAAATTTTCTATGTCAAAAAGGCCCATAACTCTAGAAAAATAACAGGACAGACCCTGTTGCTTTTGGATATTCTTTTGCATAGGGGATCCATGGGCATACCATGAATAAATCAAATCCAACATGCAGCGAAGGCAATACAGAGGTCGATTTTTGTTAGTTTTTTTTTATTAGGGTTTAACGACACATTAACAGCCAAGGTCATATCGCATTGGTGCCAGTTTTAAGGGTGGAGGAAGCCGGAGTACCCAGACATCGTAACTCTGCATTGCAGCACAGGCAGGGTTAGATTGGTTGAAGTCATGTGCACCATCGATGTGCAGTACGCCTTAGTTAGGGGTTAAGTGCCTTGCCCAAGGACACAGCGCAGGAATCAGAAACGATCGCTCAGACGGTCACCCATCCAAGGACTAACTGGGCTTGACGTTGCTTAACTTCGGTGATCCTACGAAAACCGGTTACCGCAACGCCACCGAGCCCTCAACAGAGGTCGATAAAAATTTTCTAAGTCAAAGCAGTGAAAAAGTGCCGTAACTCTGGGAAAATGATAAATTTGAAGTAATTTGTATATATTTAATACTTACCAATGGCCCAGCCTTAGCTGGTGCAACCTCAATATTATTAAGGGCCAAACACAAATTTTGAACCCCCCCCTAATCCCCAAAATTTGCATACAACACTGAAAATTAAAAGTCCTATCTGGCCATCCATACTTTTAGTACTTGTGCATGCGCAGTACCCAGGAAGAGGCCGGAATAGGCGCCAACATCATTCTTCCTAGTTGTGCCTACTGAAGTGATAACTAAGCGAGGAGGTATGAGTGCCCACTCATGGGAGGGCCATCCCCGTCTGGGCCATTGGCAAGTATTAAAAATATACAAATTACTTTAAATTTATCATATTTTAATACTAAAACCAATGGCCCAGACTTAGCTGAATCGTAAAAAGGCGGAGGGCCTAGGACTTAAAGAATTAGCAGACCGCCGACCAAAATACAGCTCCTTAGCCTGCATTACAACTCCCAAAGTGAAAAGGAATTTCAAATTTGCAGGAATTACAATATGTCTCACAAAACCACAATACAGAAGACATACCACCAAATTAAGGAGCAATATCCAAGCAATTCCCTATTACTTAGCATAAATGATTACGCTAAATGGGTGTAACAAGCCCCTAATTTTAAGGCTAGTACGGAATAAGACACTTAAAATTAGGAAAACCGTGTCCAAGAGTGAGAGACTGATGCCCACAAACACATGCCATATATATTGTAACAAGCTGTCCATAATATCAGAACAATCTACAGACAATAACAGCTTAACTCATAGTTACACACTTATTAAAAGGCCAGAAGAGGTAAGGAGAAAAGACGCCCGTCCTCCTCCACCCCACCCTTTTTTTTTTTGAAGGAATAATCTTCAAAACAAAGGATGGAGCGGTCTGGAAACAGTGAAAAAGCGATACCGAATAATATATATATTCATCTAAAAGACACACACCTATTAATTATTATTAATATATAATTAATTTATTGGTGCTTAATGCCACCTCAGCAGCCAAGGCTATATCATGGCGATCCTGGTTATTAAAATCGCAAGCTTCAAAACATATGCCGCATCCAGAATACGTAAATAAGTCGAAAGCCAGTGATATAAACATGTACAACCTTAACTTTGTCCATTTGAATCCCAATGGAAAGGCATCTAATAGAACTATACGTTTCTTAGCCAACATACAGACAACCACTTTCAGGTGTACAATTAATTCCAATTATGAACCTCCCAATTGTAACCTTACAATTATATGAGAGAAGAAACAGACCTCGTGTATCACTCTATGGTTGAAAATTCGATTTAGAATATGGAACGGGATAGATTAAACAGCCAGTCACAGACCGTCCCCAAATAATTCATTGTTCCCTAGATCTGTTAAAACCAATGACTGTTCAGAGAAAGAATTTACCATTCCGAATAATGAAGTCAAAAATAGAGAACGTATGGATAGACGGCCTGTTGGAAACTCCATAACTGATCCAACTAGCCCCAAAATTCTCATAAGCTCTATAGTAATATAGCCAGAATCAAGAGAATCTATTCCGTAATAAGTCTGCCTAATAATGTATACATATTATGCACGCAATCAACAGAATCCCACTTTAAAATGCGATTAACCTGAAGAATAGACTCATACGTCGTAAGAAAAGCAGACAGCTCTGAGCGTAACTACTCAGAGTAGATTAATTTCCACATTTGGAGAATGTCGCCCAGATAACCGACATGCCTGCCATATAGGAACACAAAGGCTAGTAATATCAACCGAATGTATTCATGATAGAATTTGGAATCCAAGAACAGTTACTGTTACTGTTCAGGAATCATATGCTCATATATCATATGCTCAAATATCACTTATAAACGAACAATCACGGGAAGCAAACCAACTCGAGTGGCTGGGCCCTTGATGTCGCCGTTAAACCACAACCCACCCGCCAATCGAAGAGCAATGAAAGGCATGAATATAATTGAATGCATACAAGGCTTACAGGAAGAGCACGAGCTCCTGCCCTGTAATCGCCTATTAACATATTGGCGGGGGGAGGGGGTCGACGAATAAATCATGTCGAACCCCCCTCACCCGCAATACTTGAATCGCTAGATAAGTAAGTTATTTATTTATTTATTGATGTTTAAGGTCACATATTTATGCACAATGGCTAATCATGACCGTGACAGTTTTACAGGTGGAGGAAGCCGGAGTACCCGGAGAGAACCACCGAGCAACGACGAGCAGCTGCCAGCTCCCCAACATCGTAACTCCGCACTGCAGCACAGGCGGGGTTAGATTGGTTGAAGACATGCGTACCATCGACGTGCAGTACGCCTTAGTACACGGCGTCATCGTGCCCTCACGCGGGCAATGGAGATGAAGTGTCTTGCCCAAGGACACAACGCGGTTGCCGCAGGTGGGATTCGAACCGAGGACCTCTCGGCTTGCAGCCTGCACCTCTACCAACTGAGCCACCGCGCTCCCTAGATAAGTAAGGCTGGCGCAGTAATATAAAGGTTTGGGACAGTGACAAATTCCTTTTCCGCTATAAGAAAAAGAAACTTCATGCTACATTCCCAAGCTGTACTGCTGCTCCTTAGTTTAAACACTATTTATTCAATAATTGATAAATGCATGCATTTCACAAGTAACAAAAAAAAAATATGAACAACAATAAATACAGTATTATAATGAAACAACTAAAGACAGGGAAATTTGTTACTGTTTAAAGGAGGGATTCGACAGAATGCTTAAAGCTTATATGTAAGTCGTCTCCCGCTCCTTCACGTCTGACCAACTCCATAATGCCACTAAGGACAGAGGAGGGGGACGTGATGAACATGGCAATATTGCAAGGAAACAGCGTCAACATATCCCTTGAAATCAAGCTTAGTATGCCATGTCATCAAATAATACACCATATAGACATAATATCCAATCATCAAGTGGAAATATAATCCACATTAGATTTGATACAAATGAAAGCGGGAGATGAAAACTATGTTCCGGCACACGATCACAAGAAACCTAGATGAACTGCTTGTGCCATAATCGTGAAGACCGGATCCGGCAGTTGAAGCGGAACTCCCCGAGTCAGCTACTGGAGATCTGGCCAAAGCTGAACCATTTGTTTTACTTGGGCCGTTAAAACAATCTGGGTTTCAAGCGAATGCGTCTTCACACTCCAGTTCTGAGTAAAGAAAATCTGGATGGGACGCGTGTGCAGGCGGCCCATTGGAATAATATCCGCAGCCACTATGCACAGCCCCATCAGTCACATAAACTCCCTCACAGTCACTGCGGGAGAGTTTTGACAAAAGCGAGCATAACAACTGACTAATTTCACTCTGGGTAACAGCAGACGAACCAGATTGTTGTGAGTCTCGAAGCTCATTCCCAATTGAATGAAGGACTTGGACAGAGCTTGATCCGACTTTTTCCTGTTTACTATGAAATCAAGATGTCAAAACAAATGAAGCAGACTCTGAACATCGTTCTGAAGAATAATTCTTTCGCCGTATCTCTGAAGAGTGTCGTCCAAGTAAGCTGACATTACCACTGCCTAAACGAGCTCGGAAGTATGACATTACCGAGTTCATTATTCGAGTGAAAGCCCAGGGAGCCAGGTTCAGACCGAAGCACATCGCTCTGAACTGATAAACCTCTCCTTGCACGGCAAAATGCAGGTACTTTCTGAATGCCAGATGTACCAGGACATGAAATTATGCGTCCTTTAGATCTATGCTTGCCACATAGTCATCCGCTCTAATACTCACTCTTAACGACCAAATAGTTTCCATGTAGAACTTTGGAGCTATGATCAATTTGTTTATCCAGCTCAAGTCTATTACCGGACTATTGCTTTCTTTGATAGGAGAGCCTGTACCTCCACAAGGAGAGACTCTCTTTTGGAAGAATTCGCCGGAAGATTTATCCAATGAAAACTTCTTGTAAGTGGGGCTTTGCTCGGAATGATAGCCGCAGGCCTGCAGAGACTACATTTCTCACCCACTGATCTTCTCCAATTTCCATTCAGTTTTCCGCCAACTGGAAAACAGAGGTCTAGACCATTACCTGTACGACTTGTGAGGCTTGCGGGAGGAGAAACTACGTCCTCTCCACGAAGAACTTTGTCCCGTCGGCCTTGGGGCATCTAACTCAGGGTTCGTACAGGTTTAACAAAATGAAGTTCAAGCACTATTCAAGCACTTTTCAAGGGCTATGTCATTCATTTTCAAGGACTTTTTTTCCATTCTAAGAAACCAACTGTGACATGTTCTTTTTAAAACTGCTCTCCGCACAGTGCATATTTCAAGAATGAGTGTCTGTCAGGTAATATTCAGGCCTATTTCTATCCTTTTGGTTAAGTTTCGGAACTTCTTGCAAAGTTGTTGGGTTGTTTGTGGTAATTTGACATTCAAAATCGATTGTTCACAAACAATAATTCATGATTTATTATCAAATACCTCTGTTATTTTCATACAAAGTCAAGGTGAATCTTTGATATATTATCGCTTCCAGTAACTATCCTTTTGTGTGACACGATGAAATAAATGAAGCAGCCGGAGATGCAAACATTGATTGGAAAAACCAGTACAGTGTACAGTGAGCCACATGATAGTATGCAAATAGATCACATGCTGCCGTTTCAATTTTCTGAATGGTTAAAATTGACCTGTACATTATGATGAACATCATCGTAATTTGTGTACTTGTGTTTTCTCTCTTTATCATGAACAAGAAAAGTAGTGTGCAGAGCACACAGGCGTATTATACTATTCGTGTTTTAAACTTTAATATGCTACAGCGAATTCCCAAATTTTTTTGTTATTTTGGGCTCTAAAACGTGGCATTTTTTTTTTGGGGGGGGGGGGGGATTTTTTTAGCAGAATAGGTTGGGGTCTAGGATTCAAGGACTTTTCAAGGGGAGTGGTGGTAATTCAAGCACTATTCAAGGGAAAAGTCAATTTAAGCACTTTTCAAGACAGGCATTAAAATTCAAGCACTTTTCAAGACCGTACAGACCCTGTGACTTATAGTCTTGATAAGACTTGCACCCCTTTCCCGAGTCGCTATATTGACGACCTCCAAAGTAACTGTAAGAGGGTTTCCTAGACCCTCACGAGGAGCTCTACTTTCGATGATTGGGAATGATTTTGGTAGCTTGTTCATAGACTGAGGAAGGCTTGTCATCAAACAGTGTGTGTCCGGAGACCGGAGCGACTCCACATTTGCCACTGAAAGGGCGGAGTGGTACGTGGCATACATGACTGTCCTGGAAGGAACTCTTTGCGAGGAACTAACATCCTCAAATTCCTTTCCATTTAGATGGTGCGCCAGAGCCCTGGTGATATGATCTGCGCAGGACATAGCGTCCAGAATCGCTCTATTAGATGAAATAGAAGATTCCATCACATCCGAGTGTAAATAGAATGATGTAGGCAAGGATATATCCAAATCCCCAGCCTGCTCATCCAGACGCAGGGGAGCTCTCTGAACATCTTTTCCAACCGTTTTGAAATAACGTGCTGATTGAAGATGCAGATAAGAAACCGCCTTTCTTTTTCGAACTTGCCGAAGGCCTCCAACACTTGACAAAATAGTCAGCTTGCTGATCAGGTGGAACAAGATCAGGATAGTATTGATGAATGAAATTCATCGCTACCATATGTTTTTCCGAAAGGGAAGGGTAATCCTCCTCCTTCTCCCTTTCACCATCAGACTGATTCAGCTGAGAATTTTGGTCAACAGCATCTGAATGTACAGATGACCGGACCGACCCAGCACCGTCCAACAGCTCACCACCAGAGACTGTGGAAGGCTGCGCTTGCACTTGCTGGGAAGCTGCAATGAGCTGTGAAATCTGCGGCAGCAAGTCTGTTACAGAGGCTTGAGGAGCAGAGGTCTTCTGTTTTTTTGCCACTTGCTTCTCCTGAGATGGAGTTCCGGATGTAGATCTCCGAACGTCCCAATGAATGAAGCCTCAGATCACTAGCTACCGGATGGGCCGACTTCACGGACGAAGACTGGGAATGTCTTCGTGTGAAGTCGGGTAGCAAGTGTGCGGTCGTGTGTGCTTATCTGAACCTGAGGAAGAAGCCGTAACTGTAGCCGACCCCGGTTGCAGTTTCGACAAAGCGTCCCGAGCGGCGAGTGTGGACGTTAGCTCCGACTCAGTCAAGTTTCTCAAAACAAAATTTGGCCCCAAATGTTGCTGGTTTAGAGAAGGCTCTCCCGCTCGCGGTCTATCAGACCTTGCCGAGCATCCCGAAGAGAAACTTGCAGGCTTCTTCCCTTTTGGCATTGTCGCTGAGTGAGCTTTAATTTATGAGGTGCTCACTCTACCCAATTCTACATTTCGCTCGACCGCAACGGACTTACCCGGTGTCCCGGCCACCACTAATGGGGTAACCGCTTCACCAGTCGAGCTAGCTGCTTGCAAAGGATTAAGAGCACTAACAAGAGGCCTTATCCCTTGCTTAATATTCAGGAGTACCTATGCAGCTAGCTATGCTTGCTCATCAGAGCGCAACGACGGCAGCACATTAGGGATGGGTGTCGCAATACCATCACCATGTTCTTGTTCCTCTGAAAATGAAACTGAAAAACTCAAATTATCCTGCGGTGTCAGCTCTGGCATCGAAACTTCGCCGACGACATACGGCAACACCCGTCTCCAACATCTGGCATCCCAATGTACACAAGTAGGACAAAAATATGTAGGAGTGCATTGACTACAGGCAAGACAACAAGCATGTAACTCCGAGGAAGACTTGCATTTAGAGCAGTAACTTACATAATTAATTACAATCCAAAAACAAAGTTGATAGCACTCCTACAAGTTCAACAACAAACATACATGATAAGGATACATGAAAATATTAATCAAAGTAATTTCAAAACAATTAAAAAAAAATTTTTCTAAATTTTTTTTTTTAAAATGCCCATGTTCCCAAAGGGAACATCATAAGCACAAGGGCATCCTGATAGAACCTAAGTGTGGACAAACGCCAATTTTTTTAGCTACACTACCAGAATCATAAACAATGTATCCTACAATAATTTTAAAGTATTATAATACTAAATACTACATGTTAAGGGCATTGCCAAATATAAACGTCAATAGAAAACAAGAGGCCCCACGGGGGCTGAAGCGCTCATCTTGAACAGAACACAATTTAAACAGAGTCCAAGAATGAGTCTACATTAAGCAAGCCATCTCCATAGGCTACACTGTCAATCCTTGAGTCCCTCAGGAGTGACAAAAATAATCTGGGCATCATGCCTTTTCTTCAGTTGATCATGAAGTAAAATGTAGAGCTCCCCTATGAAGCCCCTTGATACAACCTATGTGGATTAATCTTAGTTACACACCTCTAGCGGGTACTGAATACAAAATATTTAATTCTTCAGCAAAATGGCCAATTCCAGCTCCCACAGAGAGCCCAAATATTAACCCACGCTCTTGATTTGAACACATTTGAATCTGACTTCCCTAGAGATGTTGTGTACCGAATATGAAAGCATTCCGACTGTTGGATCTGAAGAAGAGAAATTATAAAGAAATTTCTTCGAATTGCACTAAGTTCAAATTTGGGCTACTTTAGCGAGCCCAAATATTAATCTGTGGATCCGATTTGAACAAACTTGAATCTGACCCCCCTAGAGATGTTGTATACCAAATGTGAAAGCATTCTGATCAGTGGATCTGAAACAGATTTTTGAAGAAATTCCCTCATATTGTACTAAGTTAAATTTCATGTTCTCATATGGAGCCCAAATATTAACCTAAGCATTAACCCCCCCCCCCCTCCCCCCCCTCCCCCCCCCCCCCCCCCCTAGAGATGTTGTGTACCAAATATGAAAGCATTCCGACTGGTGGATCTGAAGAAGATTTTTAAAGAAATTTCCTCATATTGCACTAAGTAAAAATTTGGGCTACCATAGTGAGCCCAAATATATACCTAGGGCTCTGATTAGAACAAACTTGAATCTGACCCCCTCAGAGATGTTGCATACCAAATATCAAAGCATTCTGACTGATGGATCTGAAGAAGAGGATTTTTTAAAATTACCCTCTATATCGAACAAAGATAAAATTTGGGCATTCCGACTGGTGGATCTGAAGAAGATTTTTAAAGAAATTTCCTCATATTGCACTAAGTAAAAATTTGGGCTACCATAGTGAGCCCAAATATATACCTAGGGCTCTGATTAGAACAAACTTGAATCTGACCCCCTCAGAGATGTTGCATACCAAATATAAAAGCATTCCGACTGGTGGATCTGAAGAAGAAGATTTTTAAAGAAATTTCCTCATATTGCACGAAGTAAAAATTTGGGTTACCATAGTGAGCCCAAATATACACCTAGGGATCTGATTTGAACAAACTTGAATCTGAGCCCCAAAGAGATGTTGCATACCAAATATCAAAGCATTCTGCCTGGTGGATCTGAAGATTTTTTTAAATTACCCTCCATATTGAACAAAGATAAAATTTGGGCTTCCGTAGGAAGCCCAAATATTAACCTAGGGACTTGGTTTGAACAATCTTGAATCTGACCCTCATAACAATGATGTATACCAAACATTAAAAGATTCTGACTGGTGGTTCTGAAGAAGAAGATTTTTAAAGAATATTCCCCATATTACCCTATGTTAAAACTTTGGGCTCCTGTAGAGAGCCCAAATATGAATCAATGAGCTTTATTTCAACAAACTTTTATCTGACACCACCCCCCCCCCCCCCCCCCCCCCCCCTCCCTTCCTATGAATACTGTATACCAAATATCAAAAGATTCTGATGATTGGTTCTGGAGAAAAGATTTTTTAAATTTGTTGCAATCAGTATTTTTTCGATGCCCATTACAGAACACCCCAACATAACCGATGGCAATTTTTTTCATCATTAAATGCTACTGGTCCTAAGGATATTTCATACCAATAACAGCTCTCTGTTTCGTGTGGTTTGGGAAATATGGGCGTTTGAAAATATTTCTATTTTTAGCTCCCAGCGTTCCCATGGGGATGCGGGAATTTTATTTTTGCATGGGTCAAGTACTTATGACCCAATGATACCACAATCCAAATTTGGTTCAAACCGGACCATCGGTTCAGAAAACAGAAATTTTGGGCGGGGCCAAAAATCTTATCCCTCCTATTACAAAGCCAAATATTACTTCACGAACTTCATTTGAACAAACTTGATTCTACACCATAGCAAATATCAAGTCATTGTACATACTGGTTCTTGAGAAGAAGATTTTAAAAATATTTTGGGGCATTTTCCCCCACTCCCTCCATATGGGGCTGGGCATGTTGAGTTGAACAAAAATAAAATGCCCCTTTGGGACCATCACTCACACAAACTTTCACTTGAATTAGCCCAGTGGCTTTGGAGGAGAAGACCAAAACATGGTGCTGACGGACGACAGACGACGGACGATGGACGAAGAGCGATGAGATTAGCTCAGCTTGTCTTTGTCAAGATGAGCTAAAACTGGAAACAAGACAACAGGCACACAAAAAGGCCCAAAGTCAGTAACCGATTTAAATGCTACCAGACGCAAAGCTAGGTCTTCATACAAAGAAAAAAAAATACATCAGATAGAAGATGCAAGACCAAAACGACCCAACACCCCTAGGATGAGGACATAACCATGGGGATAAGGGATAACAGAATAAACATTCTGTAACACATGTTCAACTCCCAAGAAATTTAATAAAAAATTTCAATAAAAACAGCCAAAAAGCTTAGGAGTTTAACAGGAGGGTTCATGGAAGGATAGGGAAGGAACACATAACAAACAGTAGGTAAATCATTAACAAGAATGATGAACAAGAATGATGACGTAAGGCGCATGTCCCGAAAATGGGGAACATGAAATAATTTTTTATAAAGTTACAACCCTGAACGTCTCAAACCACCATTGTTCACTTCCATCATCCATTCATAGCCTTGACTTCACCAATTCTTTCATTGATTGCATCTGGCATCTTCAAAAATGAGATTTTAAAGCACAGATGTCAGTTCAGTTGTTAATGTCTTTGGGCCAAACAGAAGAATGATGTTGGCACCAATTGCAGTCTCTTCCTGGATACTGCGCATGCGCAAGTACTAAAAGTATGGAGGGCCAGATAGGACTTTTAATTTTCGGTACTGTATACAAATTTTGGAGATTGGGGGGTTCAAAATTTGTGTTTGGCCCTTAATAATATTGAGGTTGCACCAGCTACGTCTGGGCCATTGGTTTTAGTATTAAAATATTACTGACTGGACGGAACCCGTTCCTTGTGCATATCCATTTCCCCATGCAGGTCTACCAGCATACCAAAGGAGATCCAAAACAAACTGATGGCTTTGAAGTTACAATGCAAAACGTTTGTATGGACAAAGGGACAGACAGATGGATGGATGGACGGACAAATGGACGGATGGAGAGCTTCACTAGATACCCCCAATCCTCCTTTCGGAGGGCGGAGGCATAATAAAATTTGCAAACACGGTCACAGAAAACTTAAGTTATTGAGCGGAATGCTTACAGATGTACATATGGACAGGGTTAACACCTAATGCTTCTATTACACTAGAGGTGTGACTGTCCCAGATGGGCCTGTCCAGACTCCTAACGCCATGATTATTCTAAGATGAAAAGGGGCATAGCTCTGGCCTAAAAAGACTGATCGAAACTATAATCACAGATGCACAGGTTCCCATGGTAGTGAACATCTATACCACATTTCAAAGGAATTGCCCCATAAACATCTGAGAAAATCTCTGGATAAAATTCATGCTTATGCGCCTATTCAAGTCGAAACGGGCCATAACTCTGGCCAAAATAAAATACCTGAACTATAAATGCAGGCGCACATATTCCCATGGTGGTGAACATTCATACCAAGTTTCGAGCAGATTGGTCCATAAACGTCTGAGAAAATCTCTGGACAGGCTGACAGACAGACAAGACGATTCCAGTATACCCCCCCACCCCCAACTAGTTGTGTGGAGGGGGGTATAATCAGGGTTTCTGCTAGGGGAAAATTGTGGGTCCAGTAGTTTAAAGAAAGTGAAACTCAGATGCCAAAGGCGATTGCCGCACATGCTGAAGGCATGTACGTATAGAGGGAGGTCTGGGTGGGAGAATTCTTCCCCCAGGAAAATTTTGATTTTTAGGTGCTCTCTAGTGAGTGGCCTCTGGGGGCATTCTGGTCACTAAAATGCTGAATAACTGAAGTGGAAAATATGTATTTTTTCCTCCTACGATTCTCTAAATTCCCACAGGACACACAATACTACATCTGGTCGGAGGTTTCATAAAAATACAAACCCAAAACAACACAAAATCCAGGAATCCAGACAGTGACTGCGACGATTGACCTCAATTTTTTTATACAACCCGATACGTCCCAACGTAAATAATAGGAAATGCAGAGAGAATGAAACGAAATTGGTTTTAGCATTTAAAAAGTTTTTTTTTCTAAAGTCAGAGCTTTGTTTATAACCGCTCGTGGTAATATTCGAAAAGAACCATGATGCGGACGGTGTGACATCATGCAAGTGCAATTACATTATTTATCGCTCGAAATAAAAGCCAGTGGTTTCAGACCAAACATGACAATTTGAGTCCGAAATTTTATAGGCGACTTTCAGGATTTGAACTTTGTTTCCCCCTCTCGTCTGGGGGTTATAAAGTATCAGGTTGTCGCCAGTAATAATAGGCATAGTATACAACATAATTATGCCTATATTACGTGGAAACAAAGGATCCTGAGTATTTTTACGATACAGCATTGTACTCGTCATTTTAACCACCAGCTTTTCTGACAGATCATAGTATGATCGGCGGGGGGAATGGGTCCGGTCGACGAACACGCAGCCGGTCTAGCAGAAACCCTGGTATAATAAATGTGGTGGTGGCATAAAAATAATGAATAGTAAGATTTTATAAAATACTTACAATTGAACCGTCACCTCTTCGCAAATATGGCTGGTTGGCTATATGTACCATTGCAGGTAACAGAAACTAAAATGATACAAAAAAGAAATTTCTAACAATAACATGTCTATATATTAGTGCTTAATGTCACTAGTGTGAAAGCACATCAGGAGTTATAGGCAACAAGAGGCCCCATGGGGCCTGAGGTACTTTCCTGACAATAGCCGTTTAAAGAAGGATTTAATTAGCATCTATAGCTCGTTAACACAAAAGAGGAATGAAGTTATTTAATTATTTATAACTTTGTTGTCCATGATTTTGTTCTAGTATTGCTTCCACAGAAAGAATGCCCCAATTTCCAGTAATGCAAAACTTGGGAGTCCAAATATGAACCAAGGAACTTAACTTGAACAAACTTGAGTCTGAGCCCTGTCCTTCCACCACCAATGTGTTGTATACCAAACGTGAAAGTATTCTGACTGGGGGATCTGAAGGAGAAGATTTTTAAAGAAATTTCCTCAAGTTGAAATTCAGGCTACCATAGGGGGCCCCAAATATTAATTCAGGGACCTGATTTGAACATACTTGAATCTCACCCCCTAGAGATGTTGTATACCAAACACAAAAGCATTGTTTTAAGACAATTACAATGGCTTGCAGTTTTTGAGAATTGATTTCAAAATGTTGATCTTAGTATTCAAATGTATCCACAAACTGACTCCAGTTTACCTGCAAGAGCTCCTCACTCCATATACACCATCATGCAGTCTCAGATCTAAAAACCAAATTCAACTAGTTGTACCTTTTAGAAGATCTAATCTGGCTAATGATCGTGTGTTCTCCATCGGGAGTTCCAGATTGTGGAATTCCCTGCCAATTAGTGTCAGAATTTCAGAAACTCTCAATGTCTTCAAAAGAAAACTTAAAACTTTCCTATTTACTGAAGCATTCTCCTGAACCTCTCTAAGAGGCAACCGAAACAGATGTCACTCTTTATTTCAGAAAAGTGTATTTATTTCTGTCAAGCGTTTTAGAGCACTATTTGTGGTTCTACGCTCTAGAAAATTATAAATTCTAAGAATATGTATATTTTTTATACTTACCAATGGTCCAGACTAGCTGGTGCTAACTCAAAAATTAATCCAAGGCCAAACACAAATTTTGCCCCCCAATCCCCAAAATTTGCATGCAAAACCGAAAATTCAATGTAATGACTGGTCCTCCATACTTTTCAGATCTGCGCATGCGCAGTATCCAGGAAGACACCGAAATTGGCGCCAACCATCATTCTTTCTATAATTGCCTGTTAAATGTTGTAAACAGCAGAGAGGTATGAGTGCCTACTCATGGGAGGGCCATACCCTTC
Organism: Pictodentalium vernedei; assembly: GCA_031216915.1. Lineage (NCBI taxonomy): Eukaryota > Metazoa > Mollusca > Scaphopoda > Dentaliida > Dentaliidae > Pictodentalium > Pictodentalium vernedei. Next base: position 494,992,205 of record CM062297.1, on the reverse strand, counting down.
TGGGCCATTGGTAAGTATAACAAGAGACCCATGGGGCCTTAGGGTGCTCACCTGACGTAGTCTAAATATCAAACCAGGGACTTGACTTGAATAAGCTGCAAACGCCCCTCCTAAGAAAAGCATATACCAACTGGATGAAGCAATTGTGCCCACACAATACACAGGATTTTCCTTCTATTTTCAGTTCCTGCACTTGTTCATCCCAAAATTGAGATAAACGCATAAAAACAGATTTTTTTTTATTTTTGTTCGGAAATTTTCGAAGTCCCAAACAAAATTTTTTCAGACAATTTTTTTTTCTTCTTAAAATGGACCAAAACGCATAAAAAATCAAAAAACTAATTTCCGTATTTTGGTCCAAAATATTCAAAGTCCCACCCCGCACCCAAATTTTCAGTGTAAAAAAAAAATATTTTTTTTTTGTCTTAAAATTGACCAAAACGCATAAAAAACAAAAAAAACCCTCATTTCCGGATTTTGATCCAAAATTTCTAAGTCTGGAACGGGACCCCAAATTTTCAGCCTAAATATGAACCCTGGGACTTGGCTTGAACAAACTTGAATCTCCCCCCCCCCCCCCCCCACCCCCAAGGATGCTGCATACGAAATATCAAAAAATTCTTATTGGTAGATCTGAAGAAGATTTTTAAAGAATATTCCTCATACTGCACTAATTTAAACATTTGGGCTCCCATAGAGAGCCCAAATATGGACACAGGGAATTGATTTCAATAAACATGTGAAACAATCTTCCAAAGATGTTACATGTGAAATTTGAAAGCTTTTGGAGCAGTGGTTTGGGAGAAAAGTAGTCTTAAATGTTTTTCCCATTACCTACAGTGTTAAAAATTGCTGACTCAAAGTCCCCAAAAAGTACCCCATGATGAAACCAATAGCTTTTTTTTTTTTACCATTCCATTCTGTTGGTCCTAAGGAAGCTTCACACCAATTAAGAATTCTCAGTGCCGTGTAGTTCTGGAGATATGGGCGTTTTAATTTTTTTCTATTTTTAGCTCCTGCGGTTCCCATGGGGGCGACAGGAACATTTTTTTTGGCATAAATTAACTTCTTATGTCCCAATAAAACCTCATATCAAATTTGGATCAAATCAGCCTCTCGGTTTGGAAAACAGAAATTTTGGCTGCGGCAAAAATTCTTCCCCATCCCATAATGATGGCAAATATAGCCCCTAGAACTTCTCTTGAACGATCTGAGTCTACACCCCAAAAGGAAGCTGCACACCTAATATCAAGTCTCTGCTACTGCTGGTTCATGAGAAGAAGATTTTTTAAGATTTAGGCTCACTTTTTGGGCGTGGCCCTACCAAGGGGCGGGTCAACTTGATTTGAACAAATTTGTATTGACATGTGATAGGGAACATGCACACCAGATTTGGTTGGGTAGTTTATGAGAGGAAGTCAATAATGTAAAGTTAACGCAGGACGGACAACGGACGGAAAGTGATTAGTAAAGCTCCCCTTGAGCTGTGCTCAGGTGAGCTAAACAAGAGGCCCCAGGGGGCCTGAGGGCGCTCACCTGACATGGTAGCCTAAATATCAACCCACAGAATTGATTTCAACTAGTTGCATCTGCTCTCCTCCTAAGAAAAGCTTATACCAAATATCCCAAGATTCTGACCAGTGGATCTAAAAAACAAGAGGCCCTAAGGAGCCTTAATCGCTCACCGGCCAAAGTGGTTCAAAGAAGAATTTGGGGTCACATTCAGTTAGACATGGTTCCGACTGCTGAATCTGAAGATTTTTAAAGAAAAATTCCTCATATTGACTAAGTTATAATTCGGGCTCCCACAGGGAGCCCAATCTGGACCCAGGGACTTGGCTTTAACAAACTTGAATCTCACCCCCCTAAGGATGCTACACACCACATATCAAAACATTCTGACTGCTGGATCTTCAGAAGAAGATTTTTTAAGAAAATTCCTCATTTCGAACTAAGTTACAATTCAAGCTCCCACAGTGAGCCCAAATATGGACCTAGGGACATGGCTTGAACAAACTTGAATCTCACCCCCCTAAGGATGCTTCATACCAAATATCAAAACATTCCGAATGCTGGATCTGAAGAAAAAGATTTTTAAAGATCGTCATTTTGAACTAAGTTATCATTCAGGCTCCCACAGTGAGCCCAAATATGGACCTAGGGACATGGCTTGAACAAACTTGAATCTCACTCCCCTAAGCATGCTGCATACCCAATATTATAAGATTCTGCCTGCTGGATTTTGAGAAGAAGATTTTTAAATAAATTTGCCTGAAATGCACTAAGTTCAAATTTGGGCTCCTATACTAAACATGAACCCAGGGGGCCGATTTGAACAAACTTGAATTAGATCCACCCCACAATGTTGCATACCAAATATCAAAAGATTCTGCGTGCTGGATCTGGAGAAGAAGATTTTTGAAGAAATTTGCCTGAAATGCACAAAGTTCGAAATCAAGCTTCTATAGTGAGCCCAAATATGAATCCAGGGGGCCAATTTGAACAAACTTGAATCAGATCCACCCCACAATGTTGCGTACCAAATATCAAAAGATTCTGCCTGCTGGGTCTGGAGAGGATGATTTTTGAAGAAATTTGCCTGAAATGCACTAAGTTCGAATTTGGGCTTCTATCCTGAGCCCAAATGTGAATCCAGGGTGCCAATTTGAACAAATTTGAACCAGCTCCACCCCACAATGTTGCATACCAAATATCAAAAGATTCTGCCTGCTGGATCTGGAGAAGAAGATTTTTAAAGAAATTTGCCTGAAATGCACTAAGTTCGAATTCGGGCTTCTAAACTGAGCCCAAATGTAAATCCAGGGGGCTGATTTGAACAAACTTGAATGAATCAGATCCACCCCACAATGTTGCATACCAAATATCAGAAGATTCTGCCTGCTGGATCTGGAGAAGAAGATTTTTTAAGAAATTTGCCTGAAATGCACTAAGTTCGAATTTGGGCTTCTATAGTGAGCCCAAATATGAATACAGGGGGCCGATTTGAACAAACTTGAACCAGATCCACCCCATAATGCTGTATACCAAATATCAAATGATTCTGCCTACTTGGGCGGGAGAAGAAGATTTTTTAGTAATTTCTCTAATATACATAGGGTGCTATCGGAGTTATGTCCCCTATGGAGCCCCAAGTGAGCATGTCCATTTCATTTGAACAAACTTGAATTGACATGTGGTAATGAACATCCATACCAAGTTTCGAGCAAATCGACCTAGCGGTTTCAGAGGAGAAGTCGTTTGAAAAATGTTCACGACGCCGGACACACGGCGACGGACGACAGACGACGGACGGCAAGTGATAAGTTTAGCGCCCTTCGGTGAGCTAAAAAAAGATTTTTAAAGAATATTCCTCATATTGAACTAAGTTATAATTCGGGCTCCCACAGGGAGCCCATATATGAACCCAGGGACTTGGCTTTAACAAACTTGAATCTCACCCCCCCTAAGGATGCTCCACACCAAATATCAAAACATTCCAACTGCTGGATCTGAAGAAGATTTTTAAAGAAAATTCCTCATTTTGAACTAAGTTACAATTCGAGCTCCCACAGTGAGTCCAAATATGGACCTAGGGGCATGGCTTGAACAAAAGTGAATCTCACCCCCCTAAGGATGCTGCATACCAAATATCAAAACACTCCAACTGCTGGATCTGAAGAAGATTTTTAAAGAAAATTCCTCATTTTGAACTAAGTTATCATTCGGGCTCCCTCAGTGAGCCCAAATATGGACCTAGGGACATGGCTTGAACAAACTTGAATCCCCCCCCCCCCCCCCCCCCCCCCACCCAAGGATGGTGCATACCAAATATCAAAACATTCCGACTGCTGGATCTGAAGAAGATTTTTAAAGAAAATTCCTCATTTTGGACTGAGTTATAATTCGGGCTACCACATTGAGCCCAAATATGAACCCAGGGACTTGGCTTGAACAAACTTGAATCTCACCCCCCCTAAGCATGGTGCATACCCAATATCAAAAGATTCTGCCTGCTGGATCTTGAGAAGAAGATTTTCAAAGAAATTTTCCTGAAATGCACTAAATTCAAATTTGGGCTCCTATACTGAGCCCAAATACAAACCCAGGGAGCCGAATTGAACAAACTTGAATCAGATCCACCCCACAATGTTGCATAACAAATATCAAAAGATTCTGCCTGCTGGATCTGGAGAAGATTTTTTAAGAAATTTGCCTGAAATGCACTAAGTTCAAATTCGGGCTTCTATAGTGATCCCAAATATGAATCCAGGGGGCCGATTTGAACAAACTTGAATCAGATCCACCCCACAATCTTGCATACCAAATATCAAAAGATTCTGCCTGCTGGATCTTGAGAAGAAGATTTTCAAAGAAATTTGCCTGAAATGCACTAAGTTCGAATTCGAGCTTCTTTAGTGAGCCCAAATATGAATCTAGGGAGCCAATTTAAACAAACTTGAATCAGATCCACCTCACAATGTTGCATACCAAATATCAAAAGATTCTGCATGCTGGATCTGGAGAAGATTTTTTAAGAAATTTGCCTGAAATGCACTAAGTTCGAAATCAGGCTCCTATACTGAGCCCAAATTTGAACCCAGGGGGCCGATTTGAACAAACTTGAATCAGATCCACCCTACAATGTTGCATACTAAATATCAAAAGATTCTTCCTGCTGGATCTGGAGAAGAAGATTTTTTAATGTTTTTCCCATTGCCTACAGTGTTAAAAAGTGCTGACTCAGCACTTTTTCAAAGTCCTGACAAAAGTACCTTGTGATCAAACCGATAGGGATTTTTTTTAACCATTCTATTCTACTGGATAAAAGTAACCTTTATACAAAATAAAAATTCTCTGTGCCGTGTAGTTTTGAAGATATGGCAGTTTTAAGGTTTTTCCTATTTTTAGCTCCTAAGGTTCCCACAGGGCAATGAGAAAAAAAATTTTTGCATCAATCAACTACTTATGACCCATTATCATCTCATATCAAATTTGGTTCAAATCGACCTCACGGTTCAGAAAATAGAAATTTTATGCGTGGCCAAAATGTTTGCCCCTCCCATAACGAAGGCAAATAATGCCCTACAAACTTCTCTTGAACAAACTTGATTCTAAACCTCAAAAGGACTCTGTATATCACATATCAAGTCTCTGCTACTGGTGGTTCATTAGAAGAAGATTTTCAAAAGACTTGGCCATTTTTTCCCCACCCCTCTGCTCGATATGAGTCGAAACCTAATTTGCATAAAAATCAAAATGCCCCTACATAACCACTACTTACATGAAATTTAATTAAAATGTGGCCAGTGGTTTAGGAGAACGAGGCTCAAACACCACCTTCACGCAGGACGATAGACGGATGAACGACGGACGAAGAGTGATCAGAAAAGCTCACCCTGACTTTCAGTCAGGTGAGCTAAAAATATACAAATTACTTAGAATTTATAATATTTTTATCCAACAACCAATGGCCTAGACTAGCTGAATCGTAAAAAGGCTGGAGGGCCTAGGACATAAAGGAAAATCCAATCTCTCAATCACTTCAGTAAAGGATATCTCCAACAGGATAATTATTTATTTATTTATTTATTTATTTATTTATTTATTTATTTATTTATTTTTTTATTTATTTATTGGTGTTGAAGGTCACATATTTCAGCACAATAGCTAATCATGACCATGACAGTTTTATGGGTGGAGGAAGCTGGAGTACCCAGAGAGAACCACCGAGCAACGGTGAGCAACTGTCAGCTCCATAACATACCAACTCCACACATGCAGGGTTAGCATTGGTTGGAGACAGGTGCACCATCAACATGCAGTACGCCTTAGTACACAATGCCACCGTGCCCCCACGTGGGCAATGGGGGTGAAGTGTCTTGCCCAAGGACACAACGCGGTTGCCACAGGTCCAACAGGATAATAGGAGAAAAAAGGAATTATATATGTCTTTCTCCTTTACAAGAAACGAGAAAGACATAATACCAACAATGTCATTGAGAATTACATAATATATAATTCTCCATTTAATGCCAGCATAACCCGTTATGCTAATTCTGTGAAGGAAAATCAATATATAAAGATAGTCCAGAGAATGAGACTCTTTATACTCATTTAAAAGTGTCCGAGGATTGTATATTAACGCCCGTTTGACACGTGACATATACAAATGCTTCACAGTGATCTACACTTTAAAAACAGTACATAAATGAGACATAGTTATTGCTTCACACCGAGCTACACATTAAAACCATCTCAACACCGACTCAGGACTACTGACACTGGAGGAGGTCTTCCCTTGCTTTTCACTATAAAGCCAGATGATCATAAGGGAAAAAAAACGTCTCCCCCCTCCCCCCCCCCTTCCCCTTGTTCTGAGGTCCGAGACCACAGAACAAAGAGGGCAGCAGAACAACGTCACTGCTGGAATGGGTTGCCTAAATAACTGTAGATGTAATCATTAACGGACGACATTCTTAGCAACAGAAAGAGGACCCAAAGATCTGTCACCAGAGATGGACTCTAAATTTCTCAGGTAAAACTTAGTAAATGTAGTGGGCTGTGTCCAGTACGCAGCCTTCATGAGATCAGTAATGACTATTTTGTTAGAATAAGCCCAAGAAGTGGACAGCGCTCTAACTTCATGTGCTGATATCTTATTTACTAAATTAGTTGATCCGAAGATAGATTTTCATGCGTTTTGCCATCTGAATCCATCTAGCAACTAAATGAACAGAAATATCTTTTCTGTTAGGAATCAAAGAAAAGAAACGTTTTCTTCCTTTTCTTCTCAAATCTGGTCGACGTTTATATATGCGCATAGCCCTGACTGGACACAGCAGAGGTCTTCGGTTGTCCGAGGATGGCAGAGCCTTAATGGTAATAGGCTCAAGCCATTTATCTGGAGCCTAATTCTTAGCCAGAAATCCTACTTCCGTAGTTAGGGTAATGGTATTACCCACACTACGGTAGTGAGAATCATCAACTGATAAAGCATGAAGTTCACTAACTCTTCTAGCAGATGCAAAGGCTAAGAGAAATGCTGTTTTTTATAGGTCAAGAATTTGAACTCCACAACATCCAATGGCTCAAACGGAGCTTCTTTAAGCTTCAACAGAACCCAACCCAAATTCCACATAGGAATTAATCCGAGGGTTCTAGGTCTATTACTAGAGAAATTTCTAACCCGCTTGGCCAATGAAGCATAAGATCCAATAGCCAAGTTATCATGATGAGCGTAAGTGTCTCATAACATAGACCTATAACCCTTAATAGTGACGGGCTGCAGTTTGAGAACGTCAAACAAGTAGACCAGGAAATTGGCAATATTTGGTATGGACGGATCACAAAGGTCTATCGACTGATCCTTACACCAACAGAAGAAAACCTTCCACTTCGCTGCGTAGTTCAACGAAGAGAAAGACCTCCTGCAGTTAGAAATTGCGTCCACTGCTCGTCCTGTAAACTGTTTTCCGTGCAGGAAGGACCGCACAACGGAAATATGTGAATGTTGAGACCTTCCGGGTTGTGATGCAGTGCGTGTGACTTCCCCTGATAAAGAAGGTCCTCTCGTGCAGGAAGCTTCCGGGGAACGTCCCATAACAGACACATGAGAAGACTGATCCACGGTTTCTGTGACGACAGAGGTGCTACTAGTAGAATTTTGCAATGAGACTGTTTGATCTTTAACAGAATCTGCTGAATCAACGGAGTTGAAGGATACGCATATCCTATCATTCCGTCCCATGGGATCGACAGAGCATCTACTGCGTACGTTTGGACATGGCGGCACGAACGTCGGTAACTGATTGTTCAGGTGCATCACAAACAGATCTATCATGGGGCGATCCCACTGGTAGCAAATCTGCCTGAATACTCGCTTGTTCAGCGTTCACTCCAAAGGCAACAGGCGACCTTTCCGAGAGAGCGAGTCTGCTATTACGTTCAGACAACCCGGTATATGACAGACAGAAAGCTGGACATGATGATTCATGACCTATAGAAGAATCTTCTCTGTTAGTTCGCATAACTGAATCGAATGAGTGTTACCCTGGTTCCTGATGTACGCTACCACTGTCGAGTACGACAAAATCTGAACATCTGAACATGAGCGTCTGCTATTATGTGAATCCAATGTTGTAGTGCTAGCCATATCGACATCATCTCCTTGATGTTTATGTGTTTCTCCAGGAACCGAGGGTCCCAAAGACCCTGACACTTCAAGTCTGCAAGTGCCCCAACCCGTCTGACTCGCACCTGACTCGCATCTGTCATAATCGTGAAAGCCGGACCCGGCAGTTGCAGCGGAACTCCCTGAGTTAACCACTGAATATCTGCCCAAATCTGAAACGTTTGTTTTATCAGGTCCGTTAAAACAATACTGGTTTCGAGCGAATGCGTCTTCACACTCCAGTTCTGAGTCAAGAATATCTGGAGGAGACGCGTGCGCAGGCGACCCAACGGAATAAGATCTGCAGCCGCTTCGCTCAGCCCCAACAGTCGCATGAATTCCCTCGCTGTTAATGCGTCTGAGTGTAGACAAAAGCGAGCATAACAACTGACTAATTTTGCTCTAGGTAACGGCAGATGAACCAGATTGTTGTGAGTCTCGAAGCTCATTCCCAAGTGAATGAACGACTTGGACGGAGCTAGATCCGACTTTTTCTCGTTTACGATAAAACCGAGACGTCAGAGTAATAGAAGCAGACTCTGAACATCGTTCTGAAGAACAATTCTGTTGCCGTATCTCTGTAGAATGTCATCCAAGTAAGCCGAAGTTACCGCAGACGAATGAGCTCGGAAGTGTGACATTACCGAGTTCATTATTCAAGTGAATGCCCAGGGAGCCAGGTTCAGACCAAAGCACATTGCCCTGAACTGATACACCTTCCCTTGTACGGCGAACCACAGGTACTTTCTGAATGTCGGATGTACCAGGACATGAAAGGACGCATCTTTTAGATCTATGCTTGCCGCACAGGTGTTCACTCAAACGCTCGCCCTTACCATCTGAATGGTCTCCATATAGAATTTTGGAGCCACAATGAGCTTGTTTATCCAGCTCAGGTCTATAACCAATTGGAACAAGCCGTCTGGCTTCGGTATGAGGAACAGGTGACTGTAGAGATGACCTCTATTGTTTCCTTTGATAAGAGAGCTTGTACCTACGCTTTGAGAGACTCTCTTTTGCAAGGATTTTACGGAAGATTTTCCAATGCGGACATTTTGTTAGTGGGGGTTTCGCTTGGAATGATAGCATAGGCCATCCCGAGACTACACTTCTCACCCACTGGGCTTCCGTGATTGTTATCCAGTTTTTCGCAAAGCTTGATAACCTTCTGCTACCTGGTAAGCAGTAGAAGTCTTGACCATCACCTGTACAACCTGCGAGGCTTATGGGAGGAGAAACCTTGTCCTCCCCGCGAAGAACCTTGTCCCATCGGCCTAGGCGTGTCTGACCGATAGTCCTGATCAGACCTCCGCCCCTTTCCGGAGTCGCTATATTGACGACCTCCAGAGTAAGAATAAGAGGTTTTCCTATACACTCATGAGGAGTCCCCTTTTGACGATTTCTGTCTGGAACGTCCGTCCTCCCTTACTCTTGTCTGCTGCAGTGGGTCGATGAGACGCAGACTTTAAAAGCAGAGCATTAGACGCTTTCTTAGTAGCCTGGTCCTGGACTAATTAAAGCTTGTCGTCGAATATAGTATGTCCGGAGACCGGTGCGACTCGGTGAGAGTTTTTCACCTTGTCATCTATCAGTGATGACGATGCAAGGGCACCATCACGTCTGATTAACTCCAAATTAGCAATTGTTAGGGCGGATTTATACGTGGTATACATAATTGCCCTGGAAAGAACTCTAAGAGAGGTACGAACATCCTCAAATTCCTTTCCGTTAAGATGTTGCACCATAGCTCTTGTAAGGTGATCTGCATAAGGCATAGCGTCCAAATTCGCTTTATTTGAAGAAATTGCTGTCTCAATTATGTCTGAGAGAATTGTGAATGATCCAGGTAAGGATACCTCTAGATCCTCGGCCTGCTCATCCAAATGCAGAGGAACTTTCTGAACATCTTCCCCGGCCGTTTTAAATGAACGTGGTCCAAGAAATGGTATGTTTATAGAAGATGAAGTTAAGAAACTGCCTTTCTTCCTCGTACTCAAGAGATTAAATACGGCATCGTCTATATGGCCCAAGGCCTGCGACACCTGCCTAGACTGAACCGGAAAAGAAAGGACCTCCAGATAAAGTCTGTGCCTATCGACGACAGCAGTTTCTTCCTTGTCATCACAGCATTCTGATTCGACAGAACATATTCAGGGTAGTATTGATGAATGAAATCCATCGCAACCATGTGTTGTTCCCTTTCTATCAAAGATGACGACGAAAGGGCACCATCACGTCTGATTAACTTCAGATTAGCCACTGTTAGGGCGGAGTTATACGTGGTGTACATAATTGCCCTGGAAAGAACTCTTGAAAGAGTACGAAAGTCCTCAAATTCCTTTCCGTTGCACCATGGCTCTTGTAAGGTGATCTGCATAAGACATAGCGCCCAAATTTGCTCTGTTAGAAGAAACTGCCATCCCAATTGTGTCTGAGCGAATTGTGAATGAACCAGGCAAGGACACCTCTAGATCCTCGGCCTGCTCATCCAAACGCAGAGGAACTCTCTGAACATCTTCCCCGACTGTTTTAAATGAACGTGGTCCAAGAAATGGTAAATTTATGGAAGATGATGTCTAGAAACCGCCTTTCTTCTTCCCACTGGAGAGATTAAATAATGCGTCGTCTGAATGGCCGAAGGCTTGCGACACCTGCCAAGACTGAACCGGAAAAGAAAGGACCTCCTCCTTTGTCCAGATAAAGTCTGCGTCCAACGACGCCAGCGGTTTCTTTCTAGTCATCGCAGCATTCTAATTCGTCAGAACAAATTCAGGGTAGTATTGATGGATGAAATCCATCGCAACCACGTGTTGTTCCAAAAGGGAAGGGTAATCTTGTTCCATATCCCTTTCACCATCCGAGAGAATCAGTTGTGAAGCACGGTCCCTTGCATCTGCGTGAGCAGATGACTGGATCGACCCAGCGCCATCCGACAGCTCATGTTCTGAGTCTGGAAGAGGCTTCTCTTGCACTTGCTGGGATGCTATGATCAGCTGCGCAATCTGCGACAGCAAGTCCATCACCGAGGCCTGAGGAGCAGCGGTTTTCTGCTTCTTCGCCGCTTGCTGCTCCTGGGACAGTGTGTCGGAGATGGCTCTTTTCTCCGAATGCCCCAATGATCAAGGCCTCGTCTCCCTAGCTACCAGATGGTCTGACTTCACCGGCGTAGAGTGGTCCCTTCTTCGCGTAGCAGGCTGGATATCCGAAGTGGGGTAGCTAGGATGCAGTCGTGTGTGCTTAGTAGATGAAGTGGAAGAAGCCAGAACTGTAGCCGAGGCCGCCTGCGATCTATATGGAGCATCCCGAACGGCAGGTGTGGACATATGCTCCGACTCACGCAAGTTCTTTATCACAACATCTGGCCCAAGATGTTGCTGTGATAGAGAGGGATCTCTCTCGCTCGCTGTCCTTTCAGACCTCGCCGAGCTTCCCACAACACTTACTGGCTTCTTCCCTTGTTCCCTCATCGCTGGGTGAGCATGTTTATGTTTTAAAGTGCTCGCTCTACCCAATCCACTTCTTAAGACCGCAATGGACGTACCCTGTGTCACGGTACCTACGGACATAGAAACCGCTTCGCCGGTCGAGCTAGCTGCAGACAAGGGACTAAAACCACCGGCTAGTGGCTTTATCCCCTGCCTTATATTCATGAGCACTTTGGCAGCTAGCTCTATTTGCTCATCAGAGCGCGATGACGGTAGCACACTTCTGGAAGGTGTCACATAACCATCACCATGTTCTTGTTCCTCTGAAAAAGAAACTGAGAAACTTCATTGACTTTGTGGCGAGAGGGCCGGCATTGGCCTCTCACTGCTAACAACATACCATGACACCTGTGTCCAATGTTTGTCATCCCAATCAACACATGTAGGACAAGAATTAGTGGGAGTACATCGACTATAAGCAAGGCAACAAGCATGTAAATCTGAGGAAGATTTCCTAGCCTTGCATTTTGAACAATGAGCTTTCATAATTAATCAAACAAAGTCGATAGTACTCCCACCAACTCCACAATAAATATATGATAAAGATACATAATAATCAACATTCAAAATACAAATTGAAAAATTAATTTCCCCCAAAGCTAAATTTTTGACAAAAGCGCAATTTCCCAAAGGGAACAAGACGAGCCCAAAGGTATCCCGATAGAGCCTAAGTGTGGACAAAATTCCAAAAACAAGAGGCCCCACGGGGCCTGAAGCGCTCATCTTGTACAGAACACAATTTAAACAGAGTCCAAGAATGAGTCTACATCAAGCAAGCCATCTCCATAGGCTACATTGTCAATCTTTTGAGTCTCTCAGGAAAGACAAAAATAATCTGGGCATCATGCCTTTTCTTCAGTTGATCATAAAGTAAAATGTAGAGCTCCCCTATGAAGCCCCTTGATACAACCTATGTGGATTATTCTTAGTACCTCTAGAGGGTACTGAATACAAAATTTTGAATTCTTAAGCAAAATGGCCAATTCCGGCTCCCATAGAGAGCCCAAATATTAACCCAGGCTCTTGATTTGAACACAGTTAAATCTGACTTCCATAGAGATGTTGTGTATCGAATATGAAACATTCTGACTGTAGGATCTGAAGAAGAGAAATTGTAAAGAAATTTCTTCGAATTGCACTAAGTTCAAATTTGGGCTACCATAGCGAGCCCAAATATTAACCTATGGATCCGATTTGAACAAACTTGAATCTGGCCCCCCTACAGATGTTGTATACCAAATGTGAAAGCATTCTGACAAGTGAATCTGACAAAGAAGAATTTTGAAGAAATTCCCTCATATTGTACCAAGTTAAATTTCATGTTCCCATATGGAGCCCAAATATTAACCTAGGCACTCGAATTGAACAACCTGGAATCTGACCCCCCACCCCCCCCCCCCCCCCACCCCCTAGAGATGTTGTATACCAAATATAAAAGCATTCCGACTGGTGGATCTGAAGAAGAAGATTTTTAAAGAAATTTCCTCATATTGCACGAAGTAAAAATTTGGGTTACCATAGTGAGCCCAAATATACACCTAGGGATCTGATTTGAACAAACTTGAATCTGAGCCCCAAAGAGATGTTGCATACCAAATATCAAAGCATTCTGCCTGGTGGATCTGAAGATTTTTTTAAATTACCCTCCATATTGAACAAAGATAAAATTTGGGCTTCCGTAGGAAGCTCAAATATTAACCTAGGGACTTGGTTTGAACAATCTAGAATTTGACACTCATAACAATGATGTATACCAAATATTAAAAGATTCTGACTGGTGGTTCTGAAGAAGAAGATTTTTAAAGAATATTCCCCATATTACCCTATGTTAAAACTTCAGGCTCCTGTAAAGAGCCCAAATATGAACCAATGAGCTTTATTTCAACAAACTTTTATCTGACCCCCCTATGAATGCTGTATACCAAATATCAAAAGATTCTGATGATTGGTTCGGGAGAAAAGATTTTTTTTAATTTTTGCAAATATGCTGACTCAGCATTTTTTCGATGCCCATTACAGAACACCCTAACATAACCGATGGCAATTTTTTTTCACCATTCAATTCTACAGGTCATAAGGATACTTCATACCAAATAAAAGCTCTCTGTTCCGTGGGGTTTGGGAAATATGGGCGTTTGGAAATATTTCTATTTTTAGCTCCCAGGGTTCCCATGGGGATGCGGGAATTTTTTTTTGCATGGGTCAAGTACTTATGACCCAATACTACCACAAACCAAATTTGGTTCATACCGGACCATCAGTTCAGAAAATAGAAATATTGGGCAGGGCCAAAAATCTTACCCATCCTATTACAAAGCCAAATATTACTTCACGAACTTCGTTTGAACAAACTTGATTCTACACCTCATATGGAAGCTGCATAGCAAATATCAAGTCATTGTACACACTGGTTCTTGAGAAGATTTTAAAAATATTTTGGAGCATTTCCCCCCACTCCCTCCCTATGGGGCTGGGCATGTTGTGTTGAACAAAAATGAAATGCCCCTTTGGGACCATCACTCACACAAACTTTCACTTGAATTGGCCCAGTGGCTTTGGAGGAGAAGACCAAAACATGGTGTTGACGGACGACGGACGACAGACGACGGACGACGGACGGAGAGCGATGAGATTAGCTCAGCTTGACTTTGTCAAGATGAGCTAATAAATGCTACACTACCGGAATATTATAACATGTATCTTATAACATTCCTACAGTAATAATAAGTTGAAACTACATATATGTATAGGACGTTGCCAATGTAAACAATGTCAGAGGAAAACCGGAAACAAGACCCCAGGCACTGAATAAAAAAGGCCCAAAGTTATAACAGATTTTAAAGCTACCCGATGTAAAGCAAGATCTTCAGATGAAGAAAAAACAATACATCGGACAGAAGATGCATGACCCAAATGCCCAAACACCCCTAGGGTGAGGACGGAACCCTGGGGATATACAGAATAAACATTCTGTAATACACGTCAAACTCCCAAGAAATTTAATAAAAAACTTCAATAAAAATAAGCCAAAAAGTTTGGAAGTTTAACAGGAGGGCTTCAAGGAAGGATAAGGAAGGAACACTTAACAAACAGTGGAAAAATCATTAGCAAGAATGATGACATCAGGCCCATGTCCCGAAATTGGGAGACATGAAATAATTTTGATAAAAATTATAAAGTTACAGCACTGAACGTTCCTGACCGCCGTTGTTCACTTCCATCATCCATTTATGTCCTTGGATCCACCAATTTCACCACTGATTTGTGTCTAGCATCCTCAAAAATGTTTAGGGCCAAACAAAGAATGATGGTTGGCACCAATTTCGGTGTCTTCCTGGATACTGCGCATGCGCAGATCTGAAAAATATGGAGGACCAGATAGGACATTGAATTTTCGGTTTTGCATGCAAATTTTGGGGATTGGGGGGCAAAATTTGTGTTTGGCCCTGGATTAATTTTTGAGTTAGCACCAGCTAGTCTGGGCAATTGGTTGTCGTATAAAAATATAAATTATTATTATTATTATTATTCTGACTGGTGGATCTGGAGAAGGTGATTCTTAAAGAAATTCTCTCATATTGCACCAAGTTAAAAATCAGGCTCCCATATTATTTATTTATTTATTTATTGGTGTTTAAGGTCACATACTTCTGCACAATGGCTAATCATGACCATGACAGTTTTACGGGTGGAGGAAACCGGAGTACCCGGAGAGAACCACCGAGCAACGGCGAGCAACTGTCAGCTCCCCAACATACTAACTCCACACACGCAGGGTTAGCACTGGTTGAAGACAAGTGCACCGTCGACGTGCAGTATGCCTTAGTACACAGCGCCACCGTGCCCCCATGTGGACAATGGGGGTGAAGTGCCTTGCCCAAGGACACAACGTGGTTGCCGCAGCTGGGATTCGAACCGAGGACCTCAGCTTGCAGCCTGCACCTCTACCTACTGAGCCACCGTGCCCCCCAGGTTCCCATGAAAAAAAACCCAAATATTAACTCAGGGGCTCGATTTGAACAAAACTGAATCTGAACCCCCCCCCCCCCCCCCCCCCCCCCCCCCCACTCCCCTAGAGATGTTGTATACCAAAATCAAAACATTCTACGATATGATGCACCAAGTTAAAATTTGGGCTCACATAGAAAGCCCAAATATGAAACCAGGGACTCGATTTGAACAAAACATCTCCGGACAAAATTCAAGCATTCTATGAAAAGGAGTGCTCCTGCAGTGTGAGGGGATGCAAACCAGTTTTAAAGGCTTTTATAGATGAACTTAAATTTCAATAAAACCTGGAAATGTCATGCTGTTACATGTATCCACCTAAAAAAGTCAAGAATATAAAAGAATGATGGAGTATTCTGAGCCACATTTTACAGTCATAAATTTCTCTCTTTATATATCTTCTCCATAAGAAGGACACCATCGGGTTGGACAAATTGGGCCAGGTATTTGAAGAAGCCGATGGTGCCCCATTAGTATTAAGGGACGCCTAAGGGTACTTCCCACATGTGGCCAACCATTATAATTATCCTCCATATCAAACTGACCGACAGCAGAGGCGTTTCTTCTTTTGCACATAGAAACAAATTTAAAATTCTCTCTGTAAAGTGTCCATGACGTAATAATGTGATTTGAAGAAAAAGGAAATTAGAAATTGATCTTGGATGAAAAGAATATACATGCATCTATACATTTTTCAATGTAATATAAGTTTTTTGTTATTCACATTATTTGTGCATTGTTATATATACTGCCTACAATGCTTCTTGTTTCTGATACTGCATGTTTTTATCTGAATAAAAAATAAACAAGAGTCCCCAAGGGGCCTTAATCGCACACCTGCCAAAGTGGTTAAAAGAAGTATTTGGGGTCAAATTCAATTAGACATGGTTCATCAACACTACAAAGGAATTCAGTTAGACATGGTTCATCAACACTACAAAGGAATGAAGTCAAGAAAGTCAAATTTTATGGAAAACCACTAAGGAATGGATTTGATCAAACCTGAACCAAACATACCCCCCCCCTACACCACACCAATAGAGAGCCCAAATATTAAGCCAGGAACTCAAATTGAACAAACTTGAATCTGATCCCCCTTGAGATGTTATATACCAAATATTAAAGAATTCTGACTGGTGGATCTGAAGAAGGTTTTTAAAGAAATGCCCTCACATTGCACTAAATTGTTAAACTTTGGGCTCAAATAGGGAGCCAAAATATTAACCCAGGGACCCGATTTGAACAAACTTGAAACTGATCCACCTGGAGATGTTGTATACCAAATATGAAAGAATTCTGATTGGTGGGTCTGAAGAAGAGGATTTTAAAAGAAATTCCCTCATATTGCACGAAGTTAAAATTTGGGCTCCTATAGGGAGCCCAAATATAAACCGAGGAACTCGATTTAAACAAACTTGAATCTGGCCCTCTAGAGATGATGTATGCCAATTATGAGAGGATTCTGACTTGTGAATCTGAAGAAGATTTTTACGGAAATTTCCTCATATTGCACCAAGTTAAAATTCGGGCTCCTATAGGGAGGCCAAATATTAACCGAGGAACTTGATTTGAACAAACCTGAATCTGGCCCCCAAGAGATGATGTATACCAAATATGAAAAGATTCTGACTGGTGAATCTGAAGATAAAGATTTTTAAAGAAATTTCTTCAAATTGCACTAAGTTAAAATTTGGGCTCCCATAGGGAGCCCAAATATTAACCCAGCAACTCGATTTGAACAAACTTGAATCTGACCCCCCCCCCCCCCCCCCCCCCCCCCCCCCCAGAGATGTTGTATACCCCAATACGAAAAGATTCTGACCACTGGATCTGAAGAAGATTTTTTTGGTATTTTATGGGTGCTAACAGAGTTATGCCCCTTGTTGTGCCCTTCGTGGGCGTTACAACTTTATTTGAACAAACTTGAATTGACATATCGTCGCCTGAGTGGTAGAATATTCTATGTCCCATAGGGGACATAGAACATTCTAGCACTCAGGCAACGATATAATAGGGAACATACACACCAGATTTGGATCAATTTGGTCAAGTAGTTTGTGAGAAGTCGATAATGTAAAGTTTATGCTGGATGGACGATGGACGACGACAGACGGACGACGGATGGAAAGTAATTAGTAAAGCTCCCCTTGAGCTTTGCTCAGGTGAGCTAAAAAAAAAAAAGATTAAAAGGGGCATAACTCTGGCAAAAAAGAGTCTGATCAAAACTATAACTGTTGGTGCACAGGTTCCAATGGTAGTGAACATCCATGCCAAGTTTCCAATAAATTGACCCATAAACATCTGAGAAAATCTGAGAAAATCATTCTAAGATGAAACGGGGCATAACGCTGGGACAAAAAATCCAATCAAAACTATAATTGCAGGTACACAGGTTCCCTTCTGAAGAAGAATTTTAAAGTCCCTCGTACTGCAGTAAGTTAAAATTCGGGCTATCGTAGGGAGACCAAATATTAACCCAGGCACTCGACTTGAACAAGTTTGAATCTGACCCTCCCCAAAGATGTTGCATACCAAATATAAAAGCATTCTGACTAGTGGATTTGAAGAAGATTTTTAAAGATCATTCCCCATATTACCCTAAGTTAAAAATTCAGGCTCCTGTATTGCACCCAAATATGAACCAAAGGGCTTCATTTTAACACATTTATATCTGACCCCTTATGGATGCTGTATACCAAATAAGAAAAGATTCTGATTTTTTGGCAAATATGCTGACTCAGCATTTTTTCGATACCCCTTATAGGACCCCCTGACAAAACCGATAGCATATTTTTTTTTTTACCATTCAATTCTACTGGTCCTAAGGATGCTTCATCCCAAATAACAGATCTCTGTTCTGTGTGGTTTGAGAAATATGGACATTTGAAAATATTTCTATTTTTAGCTCCTGGTGTTCCCATGGGGACACAGGAAAAACTATTTTTTGCATAAATCAAGACCTTATGACTCAATAATACCACAAATAAAATTTGGTTCAAATCAGACCATCGGTTCAAAAAATAGAAATTTCAGGTGGGGCTAAAAATCTTTCCCCTTCCATTACAAAGGCAAATACCCGAACTTCGTTTGATCAAACTTGATTCTACACCTCAAATGGAAGATCCATACAAAATATTAAGTCACTGCACGCACTGGTTCCTGAGAAGAGGATTTGTTAAGAATTTTGGTGCATTTTCCCCACTGCTCCCTAGGAGGCTGGGCAAGTTGATTTGAAAAAAAAAAACCAAAATGCAATGTCAGAACAAGCAATCATACAAAATATAACTAAAATTGGTTCAGCGGTTCAGGAGGGGCAGGTGCAAACACAATGTTCACCAATGCCGGATGCTGAGTGATCACGAAAGCTCATCCTGACTTTCAGTTTGGTGAGCTAAAAACAGGAGGCCACAAGGGAATGCGATAATCACCACATTAACAGGTCTTGAAATGTACCCACCTGACAAAGTGGTTCAAAGAAGTATTTTGGGTCACATTCAGTTAGTCATGATTCATCAGCACTACAGAGGAATGAAGTCATGAAATTATTCATAACTCAAGTGTCCATGTTAGATAATTATTATTATACGTTTTTCTGCTTCCAATTCTATCAGCTGTAAACAAGCACTGCCAATCATCCAAGGGCTGTTATGTCACTGCAGTCACTGTACAGCCCTCTCACCACCCCAATAGAGGGCCCAAAGACTAACCCAGGGGCCCGATTTGAACAAACTTGAATCTGACCCCCTAGAGATGTTGTATACCAAATATGAAAGCATTCTGAACTGAAGAAGATTTTTAAAGAAATTTCCTCATATTGCACTAAGTTAACATTCGGGCTCCTGTAGGACGCCCAAATATCAACTGAGAGACCTGATTCGAACAAACTTGAATCTGACCCTCATAACAATGATGTTTACCCAATATTAAAACATTCTAACCAGTGATTCTGAAGAAGAAGATTTTTAAAGCATATTTCCCATACTGCCCTAAGTTAAGATTTGGGCTCCTGTATTGAGCCCAAATACCAACCGAGGGGCTTAAATTGAACACAATTGTAACTGACCCCCTGTATACCAAATATAAGAAGATTCTGATCTGTGATTCTGGAGAAGAAATTTTTTTTAATATTTGCAAATATGCTGACTCAGCATTTTTTCAATGCCCTCTACAGAGCACCCTAACACAACTGATGACAATTTTTTATCAATCGATTCTACTGGTACTAAGGATGCTTCATACCAAATGACAGTTCTCTGTTTCGTGTGGTTTGGGAAATATGGGCGTTTGAAAAATGTTTCTATTTTTAGCTCCTGTGGTTCCCACGGGGAAGATGGGAAATTTTTTTAGCATGAATCAAGTACTTATGACACAATAATACCACATACCAAATTTCATTCAAATCGGACCATTGGTTCAGAAAACAGACATTTTTGGTGGGAGCAAAAATCTTGCCCCTCCCATTACGAAGGTAAATATTGCTCCACGAACTTCGTTTGAACAAACTTGATACTACACCTCAGAAGGAAGCTCCATACCACATATCAAGTCATTGTACCCACTGGTACATGAGAAGATTTTTCTAGAATTTTGCAGCATTTTCCCCCATCCTCTCCCTATGGACCGTAGCAACTTTATTTGAAGAGAGTTGAATGGACATTTGATAAGGACCATGCATATCAAATTTCGTTCAATTTGACACAGGGGTTTAAGAGGAGAAGTCGATAATGTAAAGTTCACGACGGACAGACGGACGATGGACAGAAAGTGATAGCATGAGCTCCCCCCGACTTTCAGACAGGTGAGCTAAAAATCTTGAGGGTGAGGAGCAAACTCTCCCTGCCAATTTACTTATGTTTCAAGGGTACATGTATGTACTGAAAAAGTTAAACCAAAACCAATCCCACCACCTCTCTCTCCCCAATATTTTGACCTGAAGAATAGCCTCTCTTCTTCAAGATTTGGTCTGGGCCAGTTTTTACATGCATGCACCTTTATTCCAATACAGATGTTCGTGTATACAAAAGAATCGTTAAGTAGTTGATTTTGTACCAAAGCCCAATTTCTGAGAAAAGGTTTTGGTGCCCCTCCTCCCTTTCTGTATCTATGCCGCTGGATAAATAAATTATGCATTACAAAAATCTCTATTAAAACGTTTGACTGGGGGAATAGGGTTCTCTGTCTGTATCGGTGCAACTGGATTAATGCACTGATCATTAGTTATTGGACGGAAACCAAATTCAAGATGGCCACCATGGAAGCCATAATGATTTGCCCATTGGCAGCCATCTTGGTACAGCTGACTGATTCAAAATCAAAAGGA
This sequence comes from Pictodentalium vernedei, assembly GCA_031216915.1. NCBI lineage: Eukaryota > Metazoa > Mollusca > Scaphopoda > Dentaliida > Dentaliidae > Pictodentalium > Pictodentalium vernedei. Next base: position 494,971,222 of record CM062297.1, on the reverse strand, counting down.
AGCTCCCTCTAGACACCAACAATGCATAATTAAAAAAATAATGAAAGTGTCAATGACACTGTAGCTGAATTTGTCAAGACATGTACATGTATAGTATGAGACACAGCAATGACAAACTTCTAGGTAATGACCTGATAACAAAGGTACATATAAAATATTGTAACGGTCTGTACATAAATACTGACTGTTGCCTGTAACAAATGTATAGGTAAAGTATTGTAAAGGTGGGTGACAGTCAGATGCTAAACTAGAAAAAAATCTTTGAGTCCCAGAGTGGGTCTGACTGAACCCCAAATATTTGTTCTAATAGCACAGTGATAACAAAGGCACCCCAAAACACACTCATTCCTATCCCAAGGTGAAAACAAAGGTACCCAAGAAATTTCGTGAAGATCAGTTCATAAATACGAGCTGTATGGAAGTTGTGACAAAAAACTGATTGGACTTAATTTCGGAACAAAATGGCCACTGGCAGCCATCTTGAATTTTGGACCACACCCAGAAACACCCGTTCTCGTCCCAAGGTGATAAAAAAGGTACCCAAGAAGTTTCGTGAAGATCGGTTCATAAATACAGCCTCTAACCCGAGCCGTATTGACATGTGCACTTACTTTGTACAAGTAGCAGTGAATAAATCAAAGTTCATCTAATTTCCATAATTTCTGCACGAGAAAAAAACCTGTGCTATATGTGATGTATTCCATGTTACTAAACATTCATACAAAAATTTATTTAAATCAGAACTGTCATACAGAAGTTCTGTACAAAAAACTGATTGCACTAATATTGGTACAAAATGGCTGCTGGTGGCCATCTTGAATTTTGGACCACACCCAAAAACACTCGTTCTCATCCCACGGTGATAACAAAGGTACCCAAGAAGTTTCGTAAAGATTGGTTCATAAATACGGCCTCTAGCCTGAGCCGTATAGAAGTTGTGGACAAACAAGACCCCAGAGGGCCTGAGGGCGCTCACCTGACATGGTAGTCTAAATATCAAACCAGGGACTTGACTTGAATAAGCTGCATACACCCCTCCTAAGAAAAGCATATACCAACTAGATGAAGCGATTGTGCCCACACAATACACAGGATTTTCCTTCTATTTTCAGTTCCTGCACTTTTACATCTCAAAATTGAGATAAACACATAAAAAACAAACAATATATTTTCAGCCTAAATTTTTTTTTTCTTCTTAAAATGCATAGAAAACCAAAAAACTAATTTCCGGATTTTGGTCCAAAAAGTCCCACCCGGACCCCAAATTTTCAGTATAAAAAAAAAAAAAAAATTTTTGTCTTAAAATTGACCAAAACGCATAAAAAACATTTTGGACCAAAATTTTCTAAGTCAAACCCGGACCCGAAATTTTCAATGTAAAAAAAAAAATTTTTTTTGTCTTATTTAATTGACCGAAACGCATAAAAAACAAAAAAAAAAATTCTGAATTTTAGTCCAAAATTTTCAAAGTCCCATCCGGGCCCCAAATTTTCAGTTTAGACCATACAAAGTTGATTGTCTGTTTCTCAGGCCATTTTTTCCAAAAAAGCATGTGGGCGGGCGGTCTTTTTTTTTTCTTTTTATTTTCTCCCCGAGAGGTTATTTGTGGTCATTCGACCCCCAACCAAATGCCTGGTGGACCACGCAAAATTTCGCAAATATATTGGTTTGTTTATTTGTTGGTGGTTAACGTCACATATTTATGCACCATGGCTAATCGTGACACAACATGGAGATGAAGTCAAGTTTAGTCAATCGTTGATCAACATGTTGCCCATTTTAGAGGACTTTCACCCCAAGCATTGGTGACTGGGTCCTATTTTACTAGTAAAGCGGAACTGGTTTACCGCAGTAAACAAGTGCTGCTTACTTCCCGGGGTTCCCACGGGGAAAATATATTGGTTATTCACCGTAGGGGTGTTGGGTCATAAATGAAGTGGGGTTTGAATGTTTGTTTTTTCAGTGAAATGTGAAAATTATGACACAGGCGAAACGCCTCGTGGGTGAAATGTCTCGGGATGAAATGTCTCTGGGACAAATCAAATGGCGATGTGCCAACTTTCACAGATTTATTTTACCAAAAAAAAAAATCCTTTCACAACCTGCCTAATGAAATAGTGAATCGCAATTTTTCCCCATTATATTCAAAATTATCACAACCCATTTGAACGGGCAGTTCATCCATAAATCAAATTATTCGAAAATCTGAAAATGAAATACAAAACGAATGTTTGCGTGTTTTTATTAACCAATTCGACCTCACATACCTGCCTATATGCGATTTATTTTCAACTATGACTGTTACTTTTATATCAAGCAACGGTTACTATTAGTTATCCAATTATCCTGAATCTCAAATGCATTTATTTAAATTAACCGTGAAAGGGTTTCAAATAACAGTACACAAATTCCCAATGACAGCCACAATACAAATGTTACTAAAAATAAATGCCAGGAGACTGTGTTCCGTTCAACATTGCACCTGACTTTGCTGACTTTCTGAGGGTTGGTGTGAATCAAACGTGGTGCGAATCGACCATTCCCTTTTGTGACTGTTTGTTGTCAGACTGAAAGACACCTTCCTTCTTGCCATCATTATGACTTACCTTTTACAGAATAAAACACTTTCTGTCGTGAATATTGCTAAAACCCACCCACTTTATTAAAGTATGATGTAGAAAAAGCTTGAAGTGTGTTAATTTAAAATTTGCGAACGCATCGATATCGATTTACTGAAATGAGCACAATATCTCAAATTTTTTTTAAAGATTTTTGGTGTCATAAAAAGGTTGCATGCACACCCAAAATGACCATGCGTGCGGGCCTGAGAAACAGAGGTTCTTTTTTTTATGGCTTTAAAAAAAATATTTTTTTGTCTTAAAATTGACCGAAACGCATAAAAAACAACAAAAAAAAAATCCGGATTTTGGTCCATAATTTTCTAAGTCCCACCCGGACCCCAAATTTTCAGTGCAAAAAAAAAAAAAAATTTTTTGTCTTAAAATTGACCGAAACGCATAACTAGAGGGGCTATCAGTACCCCGTGGCTCACCAACAGGTGGCCAATGTAAACGGGTGGCTGGAGTAAAAAAAAAAGTTCAAAACCTGCACACAAAAGTCCAAAATTAAAGAAAATAAGCAGCTAAAGGGTTAAATAATATAATAATAACCCCTAAGAAGCATGGAGATATGCTGCAAGGTAAATCTCCACTTGGGAGAAAGGAAAAAAATCCATCAAAACCTGCACGCAAACAACAAAGTAAGTCTAAAATTTGATTCAAAGGGTTAAAATTAAGACAAAATATCCTGGAAAAGAGTTAAATGTTATAGTGAACCACCATAGCAATATGCAGAAACTCTACACTTGGAAGAAAGGAAAAAAAAAAAACCCATGAAAACCTGCACGCAAACGTCAAAATAAGTCTAACTAGAGGGGGTATCAGTACCCCGTGGCTCACCAACAGGTGGCCAATGCAAACGGGTGGCTGGAGTAAAAAAAAAAGTTCAAAACCTGCACACAAAAGTCCAAAATTAAAGAAAATAAGCAGCTAAAGGGTTAAATAATATAATAATAACCCCTAAGAAGCATGGAGATATGCTGCAAGGTAAATCTCCACTTGGAAGAAAGGAAAAAAAAAACATCAAAACCTGCACGCAAACATCAAAGTAAGTCTAAAATTTGATTCAAAGGGTTAAAATTAAGACAAAATACCCTGGAAAAGAGTTAAATGTTATAGTGAACCACCATAGCAATATGCAGAAACTCTACACTTGGAAGAAAGGAAAAAAAAAAAACCCATGAAAACCTGCACGCAAACGTCAAAATAAGTCTAAAAATCTATTCAAAGGGTTAACATTTTTTTAAAAATGCACTGGAAAGATAGCAATGTTATAATAACCACCACTGCAATATGCAGTGAGGTCAACCTCACTTGAAATTGGTTTTTTTATCACAACCTGTACATAAAAGTAAGAAACTGTAAGCCTAAGTCCAAAAGCTGTACATAAAAGACCAAAATTGAAGTAATTCAGCAGGAAAAGGGTTAAATAATACAAACATAGCCCTAAAATGCATGTTTACATACAATAGAAAGCATGGACATATGCTGCAAGGTAAATCTCCACTTGGAAGAAAGGAAAAAAAAAACATCAAAACCTGCACGCAAACATCAAAATAAGTCTAAAATTTGATTCAAAGGGTTAAAATTAAGACAAAATACACTGGAAAAGAGTTAAATGTTATAGTGAACCACCATAGCAATATGCAGAAACTCTACACTTGGAAGAAAGGAAAAAAAAAAACCCATGAAAACCTGCACACAAACGTCAAAATAAGTCTAAAAATCTATTCATAGGGATAAAAATTTTTTAAAAATGCACTGGAAAGATATCAATGTTATAATAACCACCACTGCAATATGCAGTGAGGTCAACATCACTTGAAATTGTTTTTTTCTTATCACAACCTGTACATAAAAGTAAGAAGCTGTAAGCCTAAGTCCAAAAGCGTACATAAAAGTCCAAAATTGAAGTAATTCAGCAGGAAAAGGGTTAAATAATACAAACATAGCCCTAAGATGCATGTATACATACAATAGAAAGCATGGACATATGCTGCAAGGTAAATCTCCACTTGGAAGAAAGGAAAAAAAAAACATCAAAACCTGCACGCAAACATCAAAATAAGTCTAAAATTTGATTCAAAGGGTTAAAATTAAGACAAAATACCCTGGAAAAGAGTTAAATGTTATAGTGAACCACCATAGCAATATGCAGAAACTCTACACTTGGGAGAAAGGAAAAAAAAAAACCCATGAAAACCTGCACGCAAATGTCAAAATAAGTGTAAAAATCTATTCAAGGGGTTAAAATTTTTTTAAAAATGCACTGGAAAGATATCAATGTTATAATAACCACCACTGCAATATGCAGTGAGGTCAACCTCACTTGAAATTGTTTTTTTCTATCACAACCTGTACATAAAAGTAAGAAGCTGTAAGCCTAAGTCCGAAAGCTGTACATAACAGTCCAAAATTGAAGTAATTCAGCAGGAAAAGGGTTAAATAATACAAACATAGCCCTAAGATGCATGTTTACATACAATAGAAAGCATGGACATATGCTGCAAGGTAAATCTCCACTTGAAAGAAAGGAAAAAAAAAACATCAAAACCTGCACGCAAACATCAAAATAAGTTAAAATTTGATTCAAAGGGTTAAAATTACGACAAAATACCCTGGAAAAGAGTTAAATGTTATAGTGAACCACTATAGCAATATGCTGAAACTAAAAAAAAATTTGAAAAGCCAAAAAATCAAAACCTGTACACAAAAGTTCAAAATATTTGAGAGCGGACGCCGACGCCGACATGAGGGCTATGCCATAGGCTCACACAACTAACGTTGGTGAGCCAAAAATCTATTCAAAGGGTTAACATTTTTTTTAAAATGCACTGGAAAGATATCAATGTTATAATAACCACCACTGCAATATGCAGTGAGGTCAACCTCACTTGAAATTGTTTTTTTTTATCACAACCTGTACATAAAAGTAAGAAACTGTAAGCCTAAGTCCAAAAGCTGTACATAAAAGTCCAAAATTGAAGTAATTCAGCAGGAAAAGGGTTAAATAATACAAACATAGCCCTAAGATGCATGTTTACATACAATAGAAAGCATGGACATATGCTGCAAGGTAAATCTCCACTTGGAAGAAAGGAAAAAAAAACATCAAAACCTGCATGCAAACATCAAAATAAGTCTAAAATTTGATTCAAAGGGTTAAAATTAAGACAAAATACCCTGGAAAAGAGTTAAATGTTATAGTGAACCACCATAGTAATATGCAGAAACTCTACACTTGGAAGAAAGGAAAAAAAAAAAAACCCATGAAAACCTGCACACAAACGTCAAAATAAGTCTAAAAATCTATTCATAGGGTTAAAAAAAATTTAAAAATGCACTGGAAAGATATCAATGTTATAATAACCACCACTGCAATATGCAGTGAGGTCAACATCACTTGAAATTGTTTTTTTTTTATCACAACCTGTACATAAAAGTAAGAAGCTGTAAGCCTAAGTCCAAAAGCTGTACATAAAAGTCCAAAATTGAAGTAATTCAGCAGGAAAAGGGTTAAATAATACAAACATAGCCCTAAGATGCATGTATACATACAATAGAAAGCATGGACATATGCTGCAAGGTAAATCTCCACTTGGAAGAAAGGAAAAAAAAAACATCAAAACCTGCACGCAAACATCAAAATAAGTCTAAAATTTGATTCAAAGGGTTAAAATTAAGACAAAATACCCTGGAAAAGAGTTAAATGTTATAGTGAACCACCATAGCAATATGCAGAAACTCTACACTTGGAAGAAAGGAAAAAAAAAAAAACCCATGAAAACCTGCACGCAAACGTCAAAATAAGTCTAAAAATCTATTCAAGGGGTTAAAAAAATTTTAAAAATGCACTGGAAAGATATCAATGTTATAATAACCACCACTGCAATATGCAGTGAGGTCAACCTCACTTGAAATTGTTTTTTTTTATCACAACCTGTACATAAAAGTAAGAAGCTGTAAGCCTAAGTCCGAAAGCTGTACATAAAAGTCCAAAATTGAAGTAATTCAGCAGGAAAAGGGTTAAATAATACAAACATAGCCCTAAGATGCATGTTTACATACAATAGAAAGCATGGACATATGCTGCAAGGTAAATCTCCACTTGAAAGAAAGGAAAAAAAACCCATCAAAACCTGCACGCAAACATCAAAATAAGTTAAAATTTGATTCAAAGGGTTAAAATTACGACAAAATACCCTGGAAAAGAGTTAAATGTTATAGTGAACCACTATAGCAATATGCTGAAACTAAAAAAAAATTTGAAAAGCCAAAAAATCAAAACCTGTACACAAAAGTTCAAAATATTTGAGAGCGGACGCCGACGCCGACATGAGGGCTATGCCATAGGCTCACACAACTAACGTTGGTGAGCCAAAAATCTATTCAAAGGGTTAACATTTTTTTAAAAATGCACTGCAAAGATATCAATGTTATAATAACCACCACTGCAATATGCAGTGAGGTCAACCTCACTTGAAATTGTTTTTTTTTATCACAACCTGTACATAAAAGTAAGAAACTGTAAGCCTAAGTCCAAAAGCTGTACATAAAAGTCCAAAATTGAAGTAATTCAGCAGGAAAAGGGTTAAATAATACAAACATAGCCCTAAGATGCATGTTTACATACAATAGAAAGCATGGACATATGCTGCAAGGTAAATCTCCACTTGGAAGAAAGGAAAAAAAAACATCAAAACCTGCATGCAAACATCAAAATAAGTCTAAAATTTGATTCAAAGGGTTAAAATTAAGACAAAATACCCTGGAAAAGAGTTAAATGTTATAGTGAACCACCATAGCAATATGCAGAAACTCTACACTTGGAAGAAAGGAAAAAAAAACAAGAGGCCCCACGGGGCCTGAGGGCGCTCACCTGATACTGGCCGAGTCATATCACCAAAATAGCAAGGGATTCTGCCTTGTGGTTATTATCAGTTTTTCAACATAAAAGTGTTTTCTCTACTTAGTAACCCAGAGTGTTCATATGTTAGATCCCCATATTGGGTACTCAATAATTTATCTATTTATTTATTGGAATTTAAGGTCACTTTCTAAGGCTACATCATTACAGAGGCATAATTATAATATCAGGTTTGGTCAATCGTTTATGCCTATTACTGCCCACTTTACAGGGCTTTCAACGCAGGAATTGGTTACTGGGCCCAATTTTATCAATAAACCAGAACTTGAACAAATTTCAATTTGCCGCTTCTAAGAAAACTAAAAATCAAATATCAAAAGATTCTGAGAGGAGTATCAGAAAAAAAAGATTTTTTAAGAATATTTCTCATACTGAATTAAGTTATACATGGGCTCCCATAGGGAGCCCAAAAATAAAAGCTTCTGAAGCAGTGTTTTGGGAGAAGAAGATTCTTCAACGTTATTCCCATTAGCTACACTGTTAAAAAATGATGACTCGGCACTTTTAGTCCTAGAAAAGAACCTTATGATAAAATTTTTACCATTTTTTTCTTCCGGTCCTAAGGAAGCTTCACACCATATAAAAATTCTCAGTGCCATGTAGTTCTGGAGATATGGGCATTTAAAAAGAAAAAATTTTTTTAGCTCCTGCAGTTCCCGTGGGGGACAGGAAAACAATTTTCGGCATAAATTAGGTACTTATGACCCAATAAGCCCTCATATCAAATTTGGTTCAAATCGACTTTTTGGTTTGGAAAATAAAAATTTTGGTATAATTTGGGCTCCCACAGTGAGCCCAAATATGAACCCAGGTACTTGGCTTTACCAAACTTCACTCTCAGCCCCTAAGAATGCTGTACATCAAATATCAAAACATTTTGACTGGTGGATCTGAAAAAAAAATTTTTTTTAAAGAATATTCCTCATATTGAACTAAGTTATAATTTGGGCTCCCACAGGGAGACCAAATATGAGCCGAAGGACTTGACTTGAACAAACTTGAATCTCACCTCCCTAAGCATACTGTATACCAAATATCAAAAGATTCTGACCGGTGGATGCGAAGAAGAAGATTTTAAAAGAATATACCTCGTATTGCACTAAGTTACAATTTGGGTTCCCAAAGGGAGTCCAAATATGAACTCAGGGACTTGGCTTGAACAAACATCAATCTCACCCCCCTAAGGATGATGCATAGCAAATATCAAAAGATTCTGATTTGTGGATCCGAAGAAGAAGATTTTTAAAATATATCCCTCATATTGCACTAATTTGAACATTTGGGTTCCCATAGGGAACCCAAATATGGACCGAGGAATTTGATTTCTACAAATATGTGAATCAATGTTCCAAAGATGTTATATGTAAAATATGAAAGCTTTTAGAGCAGTGGTTTGGAAGAAAACAATTCTTTATTTTTTTCCCATTGCCTACTGTGTTAAAAAATACTGACTCAGCACTTTTTCAGAGTCCCGAAAAAGTACCCTATGATAAAACCGATAGCAATTTTTTTTTACCAATCCTTTCTGTTGGTCCCAAGAAAGCTTCACACCAAATAAAAATTCTCACTGCCGTGCAGTTTTTGAGATATAGGCGTTTTAATTTTTTTCTATTTTTAGCTCCTGTGGTTCCCACGGGGCTACAGGAAAAAAAATTTCTGCATAAATTAGGTACTTATGACCCAATAAGCCCTCACATAAAATTTGGTTCAAATTGGCCTCTCGGTTTAAAAAATAGAAATTTGGGGTGGGGCCAAAATTTTTGCTCCTCCCATAACATCGCCAAGTATAGACCTACAAACTTCTCTTGAACAAACTTGAGTCTACACCTCAAAAGGAAGCTGCATACCAAATATCAAGTCTCTGCTATTGCTGGTTCTTGAGAAGAAGATTTTTTAAGAATTGGAGCATTTTTGCCCCACCCCTCTGCTCAATATGAGCCGAAACCTAATTTGCCCAAAAATCAAAATGCCGCTATATAACCCCTACTCACATGAAATTTCATTAACATGCGGCCAGTGGTTTGGAAGAAAAAGACCCAAACACCACCTTCACGCCGGACGACGGACGACGGACGAAAAGTGATCAGAAAAGCTCACCCTGACTTTCAGTCAGGTGAGCTAAAAACCCATGAAAACCTGCACACAAACGTCAAAATAAGTCTAAAAATCTATTCATAGGGTTAAAAAAATTTAAAAAATGCACTGGAAAGATATCAATGTTATAATAACCACCACTGCAATATGCAGTGAGGTCAACATCACTTGAAATTGTTTTTTTTTTATCACAACCTGTACATAAAAGTAAGAAGCTGTAAGCCTAAGTCCGAAAGCTGTACATAAAAGTCCAAAATTGAAGTAATTCAGCAGGAAAAGGGTTAAATAATACAAACATAGCCCTAAGATGCATGTTTACATACAATAGAAAGCATGGACATATGCTGCAAGGTAAATCTCCACTTGAAAGAAAGGAAAAAAAAAACCATCAAAACCTGCACGCAAACATCAAAATAAGTCTAAAATTTGATTCAAAGGGTTAAAATTACGACAAAATACCCTGGAAAAGAGTTAAATGTTATAGTGAACCACTATAGCAATATGCTGAAACTAAAAAAAAATTTGAAAAGCCAAAAAATCAAAACCTGTACACAAAAGTTTAAAATATTTGAGAGCGGACGCCGACGCCGACATGAGGGCTATGCCATAGGCTCACACAACTAACGTTGGTGAGCCAAAAAACAAAACAAAAATTCCGGATTTTGGTCCAAAATTTTCTAAGTCCCACCCAGACCCCAAATTTTCAGTGTAAAAAAAAAAAAATGTCTTAAAATTGACCGAAACGCATAAAAAAACAAAAAAAAAAAAAATTCAGGATTTTGGTCCAAATTTTCTAAGTCTGGAACAGGGCCCCAAATTTTCAGCCTAAATATGAACCCAGGGACTTGGCTTGAACAAACTTGAATCTCACCCCCCCCCCCCCCCCCCCCCCCCCCCCCCCCCCCCAAGGATGCTGCATACCAAACATCAAAAGATTCTTATTGGTAGATCTGAAGAAGAAGATTTTTAAAGAATATTCCTCATACTGCACTAATTTAAACATTTGGGCTCCCCAAATATGGACCCAGGGAATTGATTTCAATAAACATGTGAAACAATTTTCCAAAGATGTTATATGTGAAATTTGAAAGCTTTTGGAGCAGTGGTTTGGGAGAAAAGTAGTCTTACATGTTTTTCCCATTACCCACAGTGTTAAAAAATGCTGACTCAGCACTTTTTCAAAGTCCCCAAAAAGTACCCAATGATAAAACCGATAGCACTTTTTTTTTATCATTCCATTCTGTTGGTCCTAAGGAAGCTTCACACCAAATAAGAATTCTCGGTGCCGTGTAGTTTTGGAGATATGGGCGTTTTCATTTTTTTCTATGTTTAGCTCCTGCGGTTCCCATGGGCCAATGGGAAAAACAATTTTGGCATAAATTAAGTACTTATGACCCAATAAGCCCTCATATCAAATTTGGTTCAAATCTGCCTCTCGGTTTGGAAAATAGAAATTTTGGGAGTGGCAAAAATTCTTGCCCCTCCCATAACGAAGGCAAATAATGCCCGACAATCTTCTCTTGAACAAACTTGATTCTAAACCTCAAAAGGACTCTGAATACCACATATTAAGTCTCTGCTACTGGTGGTTCATTATAAGAAGATTTTCAAAAAATTTGGCCATTTTTTCCCCACCCCTCTGCTCAATATGAGCCGAAACCTAATTTGCATAAAAATCAAAATGCCCCTATATAACCACTACTTACATGAAATTTAATTAAAATGTGGCCAGTGGTTTAGGAGAAAGAGGCTCAAACACCATCTTCACGCAGGAGACGGACGGACGGACGACGGACGAAGAGTGATAAGAAAAGCTCACCCTGACTTTCAGTCAGGTGAGCTAAAACTGATTAGACCTAATTTCAGTATGTTTCGTGAAGATCGGTTCATAAATACAGACTCAAGCCCGAGCCATATTGACATGTGTACTTACTGTGTGTAAGTAGCACTGAAAAAATCAAAGTTCATCTAATTTGCATAATTTCTGCTTGAGAAAAAAAACCTGTATTATATGTGATGTATCCCATGGTACTAAACATTCACACAAAAAATTATTCAAATCAGCGCTTTCATATGGAAGTTCTGCGCAAAAATCTGACTGAACCTAATTTTGTACAAAATGGCTGCCATCGGCCATCTTGAATTTCGGACCGGACCCCAAAACACTCGTTCTCGTCCCGCGGTGATACCAAAGGTACGCAAGAAGTTTTGTAAACATCGGTTCATAAATACGGCCTCTAGTCCGAGCCGTATAGACATTTGCACTTACAGTGCTGAAAGTAACACTAAATACATCAAAGTTAGTCTAATTTGCATAATTTACGCACGAGAAAAAAACCTGTATTATATGTGATGTATCCCATGGCACTAAACATTCATACAAATGAAAGTGTCAATGACACTGTAGCTCAACTTTGAATATGACAGGAATTAGTAACTGCTGTGACCAGGTCAACAATATTGAATATGACAGGAATCAGTATTTGTTGTGACCAAGTCAACAATAATGAATAAGAGAAAAAGGAGTTTTGTTGTGACCACGTCAACCATAGTAAATCATTTACAAGGTGACTGCAATGGTCTAAAGAATAGGACATAAGTATTATATGTGATGCATCCCATGTTAGTAAACATTCACACAAAAATTTATTCAAATCAGAGCTTTCATATAGAAGTTCTGAGCAAAAAACTGATTGCCCCTAATTTTGTACAAAATGGCTGCCAGCGGCCATCTTGAATTTCCGACCAGACCCCAAAACAATCGTTCTCGTCTCACAGTGATAACAAAGGTACCCATGATGTTTCGTAAAGATCGGTTCATAAATACGGCCTCTAGCCCGAGCCGTATAGGGATTTGCACTTACAGTGCTGAAAGTAACACTAAATAAATCAAAGTTAGTCTAATTTGCATAATATAAGCACGAGAAAAAAAACCATATGATATGTAATGTATCTCATGGTACTAAACATTCATACAAAAAATTATTCAAATCAGAGCTTTCATATGGAAGTTCTGTACAAAAAAAATATTTCTGCATCGTCGGTACAAAATGGCTGCTGGCAGCCATCTTGAATTTCGGACTGCACCCAAAAACACTCGTTCTCATCCCACGGTCATAACAAAGGTACCCAAGAAGTTTCGTAAAGATTGGTTCATAAATACGGCCTCTAGCCTGAGCCATAGCAGCTTGGCACTTACAGCTCTGAAAGTAACACTAAATAAATCAAAGTCAGTCTAATTTGCATAATTTACGCACGAGAAAAAAACCTGTATTATATGTGATGTATCCCATGGTACTAAACATTTATACAAAAGTTTATTCAAATCAGAACTTTCATACAGAAGTTCTGTACAAAAAACTGATTTTTGCATCATCGGTACAAAATGGCCGCTGGCAGCCATCTTGAATTTCGGACCACACCTAAAAACACTCGTTCCGGTCCCAGGGTCATAACAAAGGTACACAAGAAGTTTCGTAAAGATCGGTTCATAAATATGACCTCTAGCCCGAGCCATAGCCAATTGTTGACGTACGGACAGACGGACAGATGGACAGACGGACGGACGGACAGACGGAGGACGACGGGCCATGACAATAGCTCAAATTTGACTTCGTCAAAGTTGAGCTAAAAATTATTCAAATCAGAGCTTTCATATGGAAGTTCTGCGCAGAAATCTGATTGCACCTAATTTTGTACAAAATGGCTGCCAGCGGCCAACTTGAATTTCGGATCGGACCCCAAAACACTCGTTCTTGTCCCACGGTCATAACAAAGATACTCAAGAAGTTTCGTAAAGATCGGTTCATAAATACGGTCTCTAGCCCGAGCCGTATTGAATTGTTGACAGACAGGATGGCCAGACGGACGACTGGCCAAGGCATAAGCTCAAATTTGACTTACGAAACTTGGAAATGAACCAGAAAACCGAACAGTCCTACATCACACCAGAGAGTTTTTCAGATGGAGGCCAGAGTACACAGAGATAACCATCCATAAAGGAATTGAAGAGAAACTGTCAAGACTCTCCAAATCATGGAACTAACCAGAAGCAGGTTTAGCATAACTGAATATTCCTGTGGACATATTATTTTTCCTGGCAGTATTCCTAATCAACAAATTTACAAAATTTCTTATGTCAAACTCCGCTGGTGTATTTTAATTACTATACAAACAGTTGAAAACTTACCAATTAAATATACATATTTACAATGGTTTACTACATAAAATTTATTAAAATGTATTCCTGGAAAGAAAATTGAACAACTTACAGCTGCAGTTTTGCCCGACCCAGTCTGTGCTATTCCAACACAATCAGATCCTGATAGAGCAATAGGCCATCCTGCTGCCTGAATAGGAGTAGGTTCTTTCCAGCCTTGCATCCTTAACACAGTGGAAATGTAATCTGCAGAAGAAATAAATTAAATATGAAATGAGAGAAAAATACATTCAGTAATTTGGAAAAACAAAGACATAACAATCTTAACAAATGGCTGATGCACACATGGGACAAATTACGAATGGCTATTTTCATTTATTATGGTTTAACAATACATTCAACAGTCAGCCAAGGATCATATCATGTTGGACAGTTCTGTGGCTGGAGGAAACCAGGGTACCCTGAGAGAACATGCAAGCCAAGGCAAATAGTTGGATTCAAATTAGTGACTCACAGAAGCAGGGTTAGCAGAGGTTGAAAGCATGTGTGTCACTGATGTGTAGTGTAGTGTGCCTTCACATACAATGTCCCAGGGGTCAAAATGTTCAAAAAAATTTACTTGTCACCTGTGACAAGTAAATTTTTTTTTACTTGTCACCCATTGAAACCAACTTGAGCAAATTGACTTTCAATACATTTCGGCCACCTTTGTGCATTCCACAGATTTTTCCAAGTCAATTCAGGGGTTTTTCGTTACAAATTTACCCAGGACTAAACTCTTTGCAGATGACACTGAGCACATTGTCTTTCAACTGTTGTGTAGTTACCCCGGCATTGCATGACGTGTACACATTAATTTTCAATCAATACCAATGATGTATAAATTTAGTTAAAAATAGGCCGATGAAATCGTCAGATGTGTACCCATACGCGCAACTAGTAGAAAGCTGTATGACGGAGGGCCACCACGGATGCCAACATTATGTACACCATACAAGGGATGGGTACATATAGAAATGGACTGGAGGAATGTCCAATTTAATAGATAAAGGGTTAATATCTCCAGATCAAATTATCAGATTTACATAAAAAACTATACAGCACAGCACATCAGTAACCTGAATAAATATATAAAGTAACATGACAATCGGATTGATATTTTTTGAGTTATCTCATGCCAAAGGGATTGGAGGAATTTTCAATTTGAAGGATAAAGGGTTAATATCTCTGGATCAAATCATCAGATTTACACCAAAAACTATGCAGCTCGGCACATCAGTAACCTGAACACAAATATAAAGTAACTAGACAATCCAAGCAATATTTTTCAAGCTATCGAATGCCAAAGGGATTGGTGGAATTTTCAATTTGAAGGATAAAGGGTTAATATCTCAGGATCAAATTATCCGATTTACACCAAAAACTATACAGCTCGGCACATCAGTAACCTGAACCCAAATATAAAGTAACTTGACAATCCAAGCAATATTTTTCAAGTTATCGAATGCCAAAGGGATTGGAGGAATTTTCAATTTGAAGGATAAAGGGTTAATATCTCAGGATTAAATTATCAGATTTACACGAAAAACTATACAGCTCGGCACATCAGTAACCTGAACACAAATATAAAGTAACTTGACAATCCAAGCAACATTTTTCAAGTTATCGAATGCCAAAAGGATTGGAGAAATTTTCAATTTGAAGGATAAAGGGTTAATATCTCAGGATCAAAATAACAGATTTACACCAAAAACTATACAGCTCGGCACATCAGTAACCTGAACACAAATATAAAGTAACTTGATAATCCAAGCAATATATTTCAAGTTATCGAATACCAAAGGGATTGGAGGAATTTTCAATTTGAAGGATAAAGGGTTAATATCTCAGGATCAAATTATCCGATTTACACCAAAAACTATACAGCTCGGAACATCAGTAACCTGAACACAAATATAAAGTAACCTGACAATGCAAGCAATATTTTTCAAGTTATCGAATGCCAAAGAAATGGATACGGACGCCGGACGGATAGACGGACGGACGGACAGACAGACGGACAGACAGACAGATCGACAGACGGACGGATGGACAGACAGACGGACGGACAAAGGATGGACGAACGACGGATGGTCACCCCGGATGCTGGCATTATGTGTACCATACATAGTATGGGTACACATAAAAATGGAAACAAGTTTTCCCCCAGAAAACACTAAATAATGACGAGTAAACACAGAATCTCCCTCAAGATCTATGACGTGTTTGGTTCAAAATAGAAACGAGTTTCCCCCACAGACAAAATGGAAGCGGAATGTAATTATTTTAACTGTGCCAATTGTTTCAGATTTTTTTCTGCATTCGGAATTGGTATGTTAGGGAATGATTTCAACAACATAAACAGTCATGGCAAAAATACACTTGTCGCCCAGGACAAGTGAATTTATTTTTTGGTTGTCGCTGGTAGAAATTACTTGTCTGCAACAAGTAGACAAGTGTTATTTTGACTCCTGTGTCCCTGTACTCCCACATTGGCAATTGGGGTACAGAGGGATGACTGAGACTGAGAGGAAGATGTTATTTGTGGAATAGGGGTGGAAACACAAAACAATTCTTACCCTCAAATTCACATACCTGTAAAGTTAAAAGGACAAAAAACAAAACAATTGTCCAGATTGTTGAAAAAACATAAATCAAAATAGCTTAAACTTGCAATTTGAAGGGCAATAACTCTTGAATGACTCAATGGGCAAAACTGATATTCTAATCAGTTCTGGAGTTCTTGGGTTAAAACAAGAACAAAAAGAATCAGGGGATCTGATAACTACTGTTTAAGTTTAAGGTAGACATAACTCAAAATAGCTCCAAATTGCAATTTAAAAGGAAATAACTAGTTGGACTAGTGACCACTAAGGAGTCTCGTCACTTGGTCCATCTGTTAGAGTGGTGAATATGTCGTGTTCTAAATTTCACATTTTCCCCCTCATTGACTAAACCGCCAGACGAGCCATTAAGGCAGAAAATATGACAAGGAACACAATATAGATCAGATGAACTTGATTCATTTGTTACCCTAATTTAAGACTTTTTTATGCCTTCTCGGGGGCATTATGTTTTCACCATGTTCATCTGGCATCGATCCGTTAACTTTTGGTTTCCACAGCACTCTCCAATAATTTGTAATAAACAATGTTATATAAACAAAATATTATTGGTGTTTATCTGAATATGAAACATGAGCAAGGAAAATGTAGGCTTTTGGTCTGGTACCCTCATTTTTCTGAAGGCCCTGATAGTGGCTTCTAGCACTCAACCAGTGATTTTTTCAAACTTGAATTTGACTACCCAAAGGATACCATATATTAAGGATTATGAGGGGGGTTTATGAGAAGAAAATTTTTAAAGAACATTCCTCATATTGCACCAAGTAAAAATTTGGGCTACAAATGAGAGCCCAAATATTATTATTATTAGTTTTAGAAAGATTATTTCCCCAAGTGCACTAAGCTGAAATTCAGGCTCCCACAGGAAGCCCAAATATTAACTGAAGGACTTGATTTGAACTAACTTGAATCTGACCCTCATAACAATGATGTAAAGCAAGTATATAGACATACCTCTAAAACTGCATCTGATGTGATGTGATGTGTGGATAACACTAACACTAGATATACAAATATTATGTTTATTTGAATTCATTATTAATTTCTGGGATAAGGTTTGTGAAAAAAATATTCAAAGTTGAAAAAAAAAGTTCAGTTTGAGATCGCCGGTTGTCAATCTTTTAAATTGGTACCAAAATTCACAGGGATGTCTTCATTGCCATTGAACAGCTCATTAATATTCGTAAGATCAAAGTTCACAATGACAGTGGTGATGAAAGTGTTGATCAACCTGGCTCCAGGTTTTATCTCTTTCTCTGATGGATAGAACAAATAAAACAAATACTCCCTAAAATGATTTTGTGAGTAATTGTATTTCCCACACACACACGAAAATTATAAATTTAAAGTAATTTGTATATTTTTTATACTTACCAATGGCCCAGACTAGCTGGTGCAAACTCAAAGTTATCAAGAGCCAAACACAAATTTTGAACCCCCAATCCTCAAAATTTGCTTTCAAAACCGAAAATTAAAAGTCCTATCTAGTCCTCCATACTTGTACTCTCCGTGCATGCACAGCTGTCAGGCAGTGACCGGAATTGGCACCAACATCATTCTTTGTAGAAAGGAGTACTACAGAATAACTCAGCGGGGAGGTATGAGAGCATACTCATGGGAGGGCCATACCCATCTGGGCCATTGGTAAGCATAAAAAATATACAAATTACTTTAAATTTATTATATTTTTCTACTAGAACCCAATGGCCCAGACTAGCTGAATAGTAAAAAGGTGGAGGGCCTAGGATTTCAGAATTAGTAAACCAACATAGTTCCATTCCTGTAATCCAAAGTGAAAGGAAATTAAATTTGAAAGGAATTACATGTATGTCTCTCTATACAGTAATAGAGAAGACATATCATAAATAAGGAGCCAAAATCAAGTAATTTCCCATTCTTAGTATGAAGACTATGCTAATTTGGATGTAACGAGTTCCCAATTTTTAAGGCTAGTCCGGACTAAGCCCCAAAAATTAGGATGGCGTAGTTGAGAATGAGAGGATATCCCCCAAAAACATACGCCATATACAATAAAACACAAGCTCTATCCAGGATCTAATTACAGACAAAACAGCTTCACTCATAGTTACATACTTATCAAGCCGGAGGAGAGGTAAAAAAATCACCTCTCCCCACCCCCCCCCCCCCTTTTTGAAGGAATCTTCTTCAAGAAGAAAGAGGGGAGTGCTCTGGAATCAGTAAAAGCGGTACCAAATAACAATATAAATATTCGTTGAACAGGCACCCAGGTATTATTATTAATAAATTGGTGCTTAATGCTACTTCAGAAGCTAAGGCTATAGCGGCGATCCCGGTAATTAATATCGCCCGCTTGTAATGTATCCCGGAGTCGGCATACCCAGATAGGTGGAAAACCGGTGATATAATATATAACATACACATGTCCAATAGAATCACAATGGACAATCTCTGGAGAGTAAACACACTTCCAAGGTAACCCACAGGCGACCTTATTCAGGCGTACAATAAATTCCAGTAATAACACTCCCCGACGTGTTCTATCCGATATCTATGTTCCTAGAAACGTGCGAATATATGAGAGTGTAAGACAAGGTGTATTCGATTGGGTACCGAAATTAATAGAAACCTGGATCTAGTAATGGAACAAGCTATTATTAACAGACTCGGCACGGGCCGCCCCCGAAATAATTCATTGATTCTAAGGTCCATAACATACAATAATGCGTCTGCCTAATAATACATTTATTATGCGATTGAGCATTGAAATCCTGCATGTATCATCTGAATACCAGTTAACTGACAAGACAGCCTCCCAGGTACCCAAAGGCTAGCAATTTACTGATGATGAATCATATGCTCATATATGACATATAGACGAACAACCACAGGAAACCAACTAACTAAAAAGTGGATGTGCCCATGAGGTCGACATAGAACACGACCCAGCCGCCAATGAAGATGTCATGAAATGCATGTTTGAACTTAAATACATACAAGGCTTATGGGAAGAAAACTACGTCTTGCCCGGTAATCGCCTCTTAACACATAAATCATATCGAACCCCCCTCACCCGCATTACTTGAATCGTTCTTGTGTTAGTCATCAAATAGTATAGGAACCGCAAGGCTCCCTCACGTCTGACCGACTCCATAATGCCACTAAGGGCGGAGAAGAC
Source organism: Pictodentalium vernedei (assembly GCA_031216915.1). Classification (NCBI taxonomy): domain Eukaryota; kingdom Metazoa; phylum Mollusca; class Scaphopoda; order Dentaliida; family Dentaliidae; genus Pictodentalium; species Pictodentalium vernedei. Next base: position 494,951,604 of record CM062297.1, on the reverse strand, counting down.
GTGAAGAACAAGTACTTCCCCTGATAAAGAAGGTCCTCTCGTGGAGGAAGCTTCTGGGGAACGTCCCATAATAGATGTATTATTTATTTATTTATTGGTGTTTAAGGTCACATATTTCTGCACAATGGCTAATCATGACCATGACAGTTTAACGGGTGGAGGAAGCCCGAGTACCCTGAGAGAACCACCGAGCAACGGCGAGCAACTGTCAGCTCCCCAACATACCAAATCCACACAAGCAGGGTTAGCATTGGTTGAAGACAGGTGCACCATCGACATGCAGTATGCCTTAGTACACAACGCCACCGTGCCCCCACGTGGGCAATGGGGTGAAGTGTCTTTCTCAAGGACACAACGTGGTTGCCGCAGGTGGGATTCGAAACGAGGGCCTCTCGGCTTGCAGCCTGCACCTCTACCTACTGAGCCACCGCGTCCCTCTCCCATAACAGATACCTGAGAAGACTGATCCAAGGTTTCTGTGACAACAGAGGTGCTACTAGCAAAATTTCGCAATGAGACTGTTTGATCTTAACAGAATCTGCTGAATCAACAGAGTTGGAGGATACGCATATCCTATCATTCCCGTCCCAAGAGATCAACAGAGCGTCTTTTATGTATGCTCGATGATCTGGGCATGGCGACATGACATCGGTAACTGATTGTTCCAGTGTGTCGCAAACAGATCTATCATGGGACGATAACACTGGTAGCAAACCTGCCTCAATATTCGCTTGTTGAGAGTCCACTCCGATGGCAACAGGCGACCTTTCCGAGAGAGCGAGTCTGCTAGTACATTCAGACGACCCGGTATAGGACGGACAGAAAGATGAAGATGATGATTCATGACATATAGGAGAATCCTCTCAATTAATTTGCATAATGGAATTGAATGAATGCCGCCTTGGTTCCTGATGTAAGCTACTACTGTCGAATTGTCCGTCAAAATTTGAACATGGACGTTCGCTATTATGTGAATCCAATGTTGAAGAGCTAGCCATATTGACATCATCTCTTTGATGTTTATTTGCTTCTCCAGGAACTAATGGTCCCAAAGACCTGGACACTTCAAGTCTGCGGGACTTAGGGTCGTGCCCCAACCCGTTTCACTCGCATCCGTCATAATCGTGAAAGCCAGATCCGGCAGTTGCAGCGGAACTCCCTGAGTTAACCACTGAAGATCTGCCCAAATCTGGACCCTTTCTTTTACTAGGTCCGTTAAAACAATACTGGTTTCGAGCGAATGCGTCTTCACACTCCAGTTCTGAGTCAAGAGTATCTGGAGGGGACGCGTGCATAGACGGCCCATCGGAATAAGATCTCTGCACAACCCCATCAGTCGCATGAATTCCTTCGCTGTTAATGCGTCTCAGTGTAGACAAAAGCGAGCATAACAACTGACTAATTTCGCTCTGGGTAACAGCAGATGAACCAGATTGTTGTGAGTCTCGAAGCTCATTCCCAAGTGAGTGAACGACTTGGACGGAGCTAGATCCGACTTTTTCTCGCTTACGTTGAAACCGAGACGTCGGAGTAAAAGAAGCAGACTCTGAAAATCGATCTGAAGAATAATTCTGTTGCCGAATCTCTGCAGAATGTCGTCCAAGTGAGCAGACGTTACCGCAAACGAATGAGCTCGGAAGTATGACATTATTGAGTTCATTATTCGAGTGAATGCCCAGGGAGCCAGGTTCAGACCAAAGCACTCTGCCTCATGCAAGTTTCCAACCAGAAAACTTCATTTCGGCTTGTGAAACGTAGCGGAGGAAGTTGTGACTGAAGCCGACCCTGGCTGCAGACTAAACAGAGCGTTCCGAGTGGTGGGTGGACATATGCTCCGGATTGTGCAAGTTTCTCATAACAACATTTGGCCCCAAATGTTGTCAGGTTAGAGAGGGGCCTCTCCCGCTCGCAGTCTATTAGAACTCGCCGAGTACAAGAAACTTGCTGACTTCCTCCCTATTTCCGTCGTCGCTGGGTGAGCTTATTTATATTTAAGTGCTCGCTCTACCCATATCTACACTTCCTTCGACCGCAACGGACTTACCCGGTGTCACAGCTCCCACAGACGGAGTAACCGCTTCACCGGTCAAGCTAGCTGCTTGCAAGAGATTAAAACCCTTAACAAAAGGTCCTAACTCTTGCAATCATGAGCATTGCAGCTAGTTCTATATGCTCAACGGAGCGCGACGATGGTGGCACGATGGTGGCACACTTGGGTGTCAGTATATCATCACCATGTTCATGTTCCTCTGAAATAGAAACTGACAAAATGAATTATAATGCGGTGGGAGACCTGGCCTCAGAACATCACCGCCATCAACGTACCGCGACACCCGTCTCCAACATCAGTCATCCCAGTGAACACAAGAATGACAAGAGTCCACAGGAGTGCATCGACTAAAGTCGATATCAGTCCTCCAAACTCCACAACAAAATATATAATTAAGATACTTGAATAATAGCAATCAAAATTAAATTCATAATATTTTTTGGAAATTTGTTTTTTTAAAAATGCCTAAGTTCCCAAAGGGAACATTAAGAGCCCAAAAGCATCCTGATAGAGCCCAAGTGTGGACAAAACCCAAATTTATTGAGCTACACTACCGGAATAATAATCCATGTATCCTACAGTAATTCTACAGTAATAGAATATAAAATACTACCTATATATGAGGACGTTGTCAATGTAAACAACATCAATGAAAAAATCGGAAACAAGACATCAGGCATACAAAAAGGCCCAAAGTCAGAAACCAATTTAAATGCTACCTGATGCAAAGCTAGATCTTCATATGAAGAAAAAACGATACATCAGATAGAAGATGCAAGACTAAATGACCTAACACCCCTAGGATAAGGACGTAACCATGGGGAAAAACAGAATAAATACTCTGTAATATAAGTTAAACTCCCAACAACTTTAATAAAAAAATTCAATAAAAAATAGCCAAAAAAGCTTAAGAGTTTAACAGGAAGGGTTCATGGAAGGAATACTTAACAAACAGTGGAATAATCATTACCAAAAATGATGACGTCATGCGTATGTCCAGAAATTGGGAAATATGAAATAATTTTATAATTATTATAAAGTTACAGCCCTGAACGTCTAAAACCACCGTTGAACACTTCCATCATCCAATAACAGCCTTGGATCCACCAATTCTTGCATTGATTTGTGTCTGACATCCTCAAAAAAGGAGATTTTAAAGCACAGATATCAGTTCATTGTTGCTGACTTTAGGGCCAAACAAAGAATGATGAGGCACCAATTCCGGTCACTTCCTGACGGCTGCGCATGCACGGAGAGTAAAAGTATGGAGGACCAGATAGGACTTTTAATTTTCGGTTTTGCAAGCAAATTTGGAGGATTGGGGCAGTTCAAAATTTGTGTTTGGCCCTCGATAACTTTGAGTTTGCACCAGCTAGTCTGGGCCATTGGTTTATAGTATAAAAATATATGCAGACTCAAGACGGACACCAGGTGTAAAGTGAGGACAATAGCTCACCTTGATTTTCAGTCACATAAGCTAAATAGAGAAACTCTAGATACCTGGAAAGCATGCTTCTTCAAAAGAAGTGACTGGTTTGGGAACATTACGTCCACGTACATGGATTTCTCTTGTTTCATAAAAATGTTGAACCTCTGCCTGAAAAAGCATAAAAAAGTTAAATTCATTATTGCATTTTATAATTTATGGCAGGTTGTTAGCATGCCCCAAATCTAATAGAGCACACCATCAAACTATTAAACCATATGGAATCTTGGTAAGATTTACTTTTTCATTTATTTATGGTAAACATTAATCCCAACGACTGAAAGTTCATCTAAAATTTCTAGGCTTTAAGAAAAAAAAACCAAGAGGCCCATGGGGCCTGAGGCACTCACCTGAACAAAGTTGTTTAAAGAAGGATTTAATTAGCATCTATGGATAGTTAACACTGCAGAGGAATGAAGTTATTTAATTATTTATAACTCTGTTGTTCATGCCAGATAATTTTTTTCTAGTATTGGAATGCTTCCAGAGAAATAACACCCCCGATTTCCAGGAATGCAAAACAAAGGAGTCCAAACATCAACCTAGGGACTTAACTTGAACAAACTTGAATCTGACACCTTCCCTCCACCCCCAGGTGCTGTATACCAAATACCAATAGATTCTGAATAGTGGATCTGAAGATGTTTTTTTAAAGATTATTTATCATATTACACTACACTAAGTAAAATTTGGGCATCCATAGGGAGTCCAAATATTAACCCAAGCTCTTTACAGTAAAACCTGTCTTAAGAGACCACTGTCTTGAGAGACCACTGTGGGCATGCACCGATTGGTTTCACTCTATAATGGACCTGTCATGAGAGACCACCTGTCATGAGAGACCACCTGTCTTGAGGGACCACAAAACGTTTGGCAAAAACTGTTTTTCATGAATGAATGAAAAGTTTCAGCGTGCCGAGGCGCACAGGGACGATGTGGGATTTAAATCCCTTGTGACCCAAATAACTTTATTTGCTTTATAACTTTATTTGCTTACGATTCCACGAGAGTCGGAAGTGAGAACAAATAATCTTATTTGGTTTGAGTGTGCACATTGGTAGTGGGTGCAGATCTCCAAGAACCATGAACTGGAAGATGACTAGGAATTGTGCATAACTACAAGAATTCTGCTCGGTGTTTGCTTAGAGAAGTGGGCATATTTATGGTAATACTGAAACCGCAGTTTGTTTGCTATTTTAGAACAGAAAAAGAAACCCAAACAGTCGTGCAGCCCCAGTATGTTATCCATAACGGTTACAAAAAGGAAAAAAATCCACCAATATGTGTTTTTGAAGCAGGGCGTCATCGATCAGCCTACAAGGGAGAGTGGATGCTGAGCCTGGGCCATCTGGTCTGCCTTCAGGGAGAACTGATGACTGGGATCATGATTGGAGGGGGGAAAAAAAAAAAAGAAATCGCGACATCAACGCCGTAGCTGCGACGGGTGGTGCAATCTCACAAAATTCATCAAGGGCCATAACTCCAAGAAAAATATTTGGAACAACACATGCATTGAACAGTGGCTAGACATCAATAAGATACACTTACATGCCAAATATAAAGTCATTCCATCAAGTATTTCAAAAGTTATTGAGTTTTGAAACTCGTTGGTCACAGACAGACCGACCGCCAGACCGACCGACATTGCCACTTATAGAGCTGCTAGTAGCAGCTAAAAAATCGCGACATCGACGCCATAGCTGTGACAGGTGCTGCAATCTCACAAAATTCTAAGTTCATCAAGGGCCATAACTCCAAGAAAAATATTTGGAACAACACATGCATTGAACAGTGGCTAGACATCAGTAAGATACACTTACATGCCAAATATAAAGTCATTTCATCAAGTATTTCAAAAGTTATTGAGTTTTGAAACTCGTTGGTCACAGACAGACCGACCGACCGACCCACCGACAGACAGACCGACATTGCCACTTATAGAGCTGCTAGTCGCAGCTAAAAACCACACACACACCCTCTCACAGACACACACCCGAAAGCCCTTAAAAGGGCTGTTAAATCTTTATTCAAAAGTTTATTTATTTAAAATATACACTCGTCCCAGCCAGGCAAGCTTATTTCAATCCTGGCCTTGTGTTTGGTGGTTTCCTGTGTATGTTAACAGAAAGGTAGGTTGTACCAATTCCTCCTACGCTTCTTAATATCTGAAATCATACACATGCATGACAAATATCTTTCACTGTTGATTGTCTGAAAACTATATTAATTGGCTTTCAATCACATTGTTATTCATTTGTATAACTCTTCAAGTCCGAGCAAGTTTTATCACGAACCCTTTGAAAATATCAAGTTTATTGTTAAAAAAAAAAACAAACTTTGTTTATGTTCAATGTTTGCTCAAGTGTGACAAAATCAAAGAGGATTAAGCAAACTAAAACACCCTGGTAAGCTTATTTTTACTTAAAGTGTGACTGAAATTATTTTCCATTAAAACAAAACCTGACAGGCACAAAAACTGACTTTTCAAGGTATAACTGCAAATTATTATAAAAATAACTCATTTGAAAATATTGATAGAAAGAGAACACTTTGTTTGCATAAAGTAAGAAATCACTATTTTGGATGGACCAGCCCCTTCACATCATCATCTCAAAAGCTTTTTCAATTTATGTACTTTTAACTGTAATTTCTCAAATAATGCCTCTCTACTTGTATTAAAATTGAATTAAAGTAAAACAATAATAAACTAGACTTTATGATTCTGGAGAATCATGGCTTTTCCCGATGAGATTCCATGACCCCACAGTGACTGATGAATTGTCAGTTTGATAAAAAATTGTTTAGGTAAAAACCATCATTAACGGTGGAGTAGGTTAATGTCAATATCGTCGTCCAACAAGTTAATGACCGACAGAAGGAGTTATGTTTGTTTGACACATACCCACGTAGAGCTGTGGCTATTTGAAAATGGTTCATTTTATCTCAAATGCATCCAAAATATTGATGTCTGGCAGCTTGTAGAGGGTTAACAAGTGCTAACAGGAATATTCATTCATGCAACTTGTAATGTCACACCAAGAACTGTGAATGGCCATTTTTTCTTTAAAATCTACAAGATGTTTTCAGAGAAATCCCGGGAGAACATGAATTTTAAGCTATTGAAGGGTATCATTGTTTATCCAGCCCAAAACTGGTTAAGTGTTGTTTTTTGAATACTCTTATTACTTCCAAAAATAATTTTTAGTGAATTCTACTTCCACTTATTTTGATCTCTCGTCTCAAATTCAGGTACTGTGGGTATGCAAACACAGCCCATTTTATCAACATTTTGATGTTTGAGAACCTGCATAGGGTTAACAAATGCTTCCACGAATATTTTGTACATGCAATCTGTAATGTCACACTAAGATCTGAGAATGGCCATTTTTTCTTGAAAATCTACGGGATGTTTTTAAAGAAATCCTCAGATAACACGATTTTTTAACCTTTTGAGAGGTATCTCTCTGTAACCAGCTCTAAAGGGTTAATGCTTGGTTTTGTGAATATCTTCATTACAGAAATGATCGAGTTTCTGGTATATGTTTGTTTCTGGGGGTCGAAGGAGTGACAGAAGCAACAGAGTGATCGCACACCATCGACAGAAGAACCTTCCACTTGGCCACAGAGGCTAAACCAGTGGAGTGAGTGCCTCCTTGAAGAAGAAAAGCAACTCCACTGCATGTCTCGAAAAACCACTATGGAGGAGACAGGACCCATAAAAGACATGTGCGAAGGCACAATGAAGTCGGGTCAACTTGAAAACCTCCTCGGGCGACTTTGGCAAAGAAAGTCGCGAGGTAGAGGGAGACATGCCGGAACCACCGCTAACAGAGAGCGGAGCAGATTGATCCACACCCACAGAGGCGACGGGTGTGATCTAAAGGATTCGACGACTGCAGGTTCATATCTGGGTGAGAACCTGAGGTGGAATCGGAACCGGTAGGAAGGCGTAGCCGACACGACCATCCCAAAGGAGGGCCAGAGCGTCCACGGCGAAAGCCAGAGCATCTGGACATGGGGACACTAAAGTGACCACCAGATGGTTCCAACGAGTCACAAGAGATCGATGGAACCCGCCATGTGGAGCATCCACCTGGTGAAAATGACCGTCCCGACAGGACAGGGAGTCGGCTAGGACAGTCAGGCGACCGGGAATGTGACGAACAGCCACCCCGGCGTGGACATCCTGAGCGAGCAGTATAAGATCCCAAGCCAATTCGTACATTGGAACAGAGTGCATGCCGCCCTGGTTCCGAATGTAAGCAACCACCGTTGAATGGTCGGACAACAGAAGGACCAGGTGAGGGATCCACTGCCTGAAATGCAGAAGAAGAGCAAGAAGCTCCTTCTGGTTGATGTGTAGAGCTGCATGATCCTGGTCCCACATTCCGTGAATGGAAAGACCTAGAGGATCCAATGTCGCACCCCATCCGAGATCGCTGGCATCTGCCGTCAGAACGCGATCGGACGTGGGTAAGTGCAACGGCACGCCCTGCGAAAGCCACTGGACATCCGCCCAGAGGAGAAGGCGAGGATAAAGATATTCTGGAAACTGAAGCACCAGATCCAGAAAATCTACATTCGGCCTCCAACGACTGAGCAGAAAGTGTTGGAGAGGTCTGACACGCAGCCGACCTAGAGGAATGAGATCCGTCACCGAACAGCAGAGACCGATTAGCAGGAGAATACTCTGAGCCATCGCGGATGTGGACTGGGACAGAGTCGGAGCAAAAGCTGAGAGAATCACAGCCTTGGCCCAGGGAACCACCACCAAATTCAATTGTGTGCGGAAAGCCATCCCCAGATGATAAAACGACTGAGAAGGGACCAGGTCCGACTTCTCCTCGTTGACTCTGAAACCTAGCGACGTGAGCAAGCTCAACAGAGTGGCGACATCCGACTCCAGTAAGGCAACATTGGAATGCCCCTGGAGGATATCGTCCAGATATGCCGAAGTAGTCACCCTGGACTGTGTGCGATGGAAAGCTATCACATACGACATCAGTCTGGTGAAGGCCCAAGGAACCAGGTTGAGGCCGTAAGGCATGGCCTTGAACTGGTAAACTCGCCCCAGAAAAACGAACCTGAGATACTTCCGTAATGCCCAATGAATCGGAACGTGAAAGTAAGCATCTCGCAGGTCGAAGCTGGAAGCGAAATCTCCCTGGTGAATTGAACGGAGGACCGACCTGAAAGTCTCCATGCTGAACTGGGGAGCAATGATAGACTGGTTCAGGAAACTCAGATCAATAACCGGTCGGAGTCGGCCGTCCTTCTTCGGCACCAAGAACAGGCGAGAATAGAAACCCACTGACCTAATGTTCTTGATGACCTCAATCGCCCCCTTTGTCAGGAGATTGTCTATCTCCGTGGACAAAAGTTCCCGACGTAAAATGTCTGAAGGAACTGTGGTTGGAAGAGGCACCCTGGACAGAGTGGGGTGCCGTCGGAAGGATAATTCGCAGCGCGGACCAAACAACATCTAACATCCAAGGATCGGATGTGATGGTGGCCCAATGGTCTGCGAACTCTGCTATCCTTCCTCCAACCTGGGACGAGTCGAGGTGAGGACCTTCATTTCGAACCCCGACGAGGCTCACGAGAAGAAAAAACACCTTCTCTACTGAATGAAGAATCCTGGGACTTCCCTCAAGACTGCCGTCCCTTACCCTTACCCCTTGAGTAAGAAGTAGAAGCGGTGGCAGAAGGATCAGCCCCTTTGCTTCGCAGAGGAAGCAGAGGGTACTTATTAGGCTTGGAACGGCCCGTGCCTACCCTAGAAGGCTGATCAAGCTGAAGAAACAGCAGCTGATCGTTGGAATGACGTAGGACGTCATCTCGGACCGTCACCACAGAACCATGGAAAAGTTGCGGACCTGCCAAAAAAGCAGATCGAAGAGTAGCGTACTGCTCCTCAGGAAGGGATCGGCCTGTGTCCAGCACAGAGTCCCTTCGAACTAATTCCAGATTAGCTGTGTTACAGGCATGCGTGTGAGTAAGATGCATGAGCGCCTTGGACAGAACAAGCAAAGGAGCCTGTACCTCGTCAAACTTATCTGGAGGCAGATAAGCAGCTAAAGCTGAGACGACGTGTTCGGAGAGAGAAAGCATACCAAGCATCTCTCTCGATAAGCCCAATGTGGACTCCAGAGGAATGACGGCAGATTTGGGCTTGGAAAGCCCGAGGGAATTGGAGTCCTGATCCAAAACCGTCGAAGTCTGGTAGACCGATGGATTGGTGGAATCGTAGGAACGATAATGCGCCGGAGGCAAAAAGGTGTCAACCCTGGTGAAGAACGGAGCCTTCATAGCCTTGGAACTTAGCTTAGAGTCAAAGGCTGAAAATGCTTCAACCAACTGTACCGACGGGCACGGTCGAAGGCGCCCAGACGCGGGTTGCTCCATAGGCTGTTGGCGCGTGACCGATGATCGCGGCCTGGCTGACACTGTCGACTGGTTAGATGGTTTGAGATCCGGAAGGAACCCAAACACGAAATCAAGAGCTGCCCCCAAGTCCGAAGACTGCTGGCTCTCGACATCAAGCATGTCTGACTCTTCCCCTGAGTCGGAAGACACATAGCCCATAGTGGGCAAACCAGCCGACGCCTCCCATGGTGTCGGAACACCGGGGGGATCAGAAAGCGGCCTGTTTCCAATCCCAGGAGGCAGCGCCATAGGGGGCGCCTGGAAACCACTCGCTTCCTCGCTGGAAGCAACGGAAAGGCTCTTTGACAGAACCTGAGTGAGTAAGGAGAGGGCCTCCCTAAGCTCACTGCCCGTACTGGCCGGTTCGACAGGGGAACGAACCGGCAAAGTGGCTTCACCTCTGACCCTCTTAACCAGCGAAGGGTCATGATCCTCCAAAACACCCGACGTGGTACGCCGGGCGGCAGTCGAAACGTCTGAAGGCAGACGTGTATAGGGATGTGACACACCCGAGGATCACCATAGCCGGAACTCATGAGAGTCACCGCGAACCTCTGCAGGGCAGAAGGTCCAGGCTGCACAAAAAACGTTGGTCCCCCAAAACTGGTCGTGTGGCCAGAATGAGTGGACGGAAATGCCACGGAGTTCATAGTGTCCCACTAAGAACAACCAAATCCAATGACAACTGTGGTGCTCGACGGCGCGGAGAACACAGGAGAGGGTCCGGCCGGCAGCTACTTCCAACTTCGCCGAGTTGAAGTCAGGGAAGGCTGAGGCCGATACCCCCACGTCTACAGAACCAGACACCGCAGCAGACCACTGCAGGTATAAAACTACTGTGCTCAATGGCAGAGAGGACACAGTAGGGGGTTCAGTCGGCAGCCCCATCTGACTTCGCCGAGTGGAAGTCTGGGAAGGCTGAGGCCGAAACCCCACAACCACACTACAGACATCCCTGCAGACCCTGGCAGGGAGAAGCCGAGGCCGGCTAAAAACAGTGCCAAATGACGTTGTAGATGGAACAGCAGTAGCGGCAGATACGACGGGAGCTGTTGGAACTGGCGGAAAAGCGAAGAGAGCCACCAAGCTCGACCTCCAAAGGAGGAGTCACAACCCTAGTGACAGCCTCAGATGTCGACTGGAGAGGGCGCATAGTCCCGGAACCAGGAATCTCTACACCAGAAATCCAACAGCTCCCGCAGTATCCACCATGGAAAAACACTGCACATTCCCCACGGAAGGGGAATAACTCTCACCAGACATGGTCGAATCGGGAAGCCCCGAAACGACAGTGGTCCCAACCCCCTGCTGGTGCGGGAGGAGCTGCACATCCCCCACGGAGGGGGAGCAATTCTCACCAGACGTGGTCGAATTGGGCGACCCCGAAACGATAGCGTTCCCCACCCCCGCAGGAGCGGGAGGAGCTGCACATCCCCCACGGAGGGGGTAAACTCACATCAGACGTGGTCGAGTCGGGAGGCTCCAGAAACGACAGCGTTCACACCACCCGCGGGTGTGGACGAAACGGACACGAGAGCGCACCAATGGCGAGGGAAAAAGGAATTGCCCAAAAGGAACCGAACTGGAAAGAACAGAGGTGAGAGCAGTAGAAGAAAAAGGTGGACTCAACAGAAACAGAAAGTAGAAGAACACCCTCAACTACGAGAGAAGGTGGCAGAACCCACAGGGCCGACACCTAACTCCAATAACAATTAAATTTTTTTTCAACCGAAAAATTCATTGTCGAATCGCAATGACACGATGTCGCAAACAAAACATTCGCGAAAACGGAATAGTAAATAATATACAATGAGAATGTGGTTGAAAATATAAACAAGAATATATAAAACACAGTCCTGTTATTATACGATCTTCAGATCCATAAATCCAGTCACAGGAAAACCATTATCGACGAGTTAAAATATCACTGTTACTTTAGCAAAGAGGCACACACACATCCACCACGTGTGCGGATAATCAAAAGAATGACGAATTGACGCATTGCGCACTGTGTTACGGAAGTCGTGGATTTGTACTATGGAAGAGCGTCCCATACTGGGTGTGCGCCGATGGCGCTCGACCCAGTTTTGGCTTATTTTTTTCGTGGTGTTTTTACACCACTTTTCTTTCCCAAATCTTGGGAAAGATTAAAATAGAGAGTATTTTATCCGAGTTAGGTTCTTCCACTGTAGTGCAAGCCTGTAGTAAACAATTGAGGTAGGTTGATAAGAAATGCTGTTTACATTGGACATGTCCCTGTGGGAAGTGAAGCGGTGCTTGTTTACCATGGTAAGCATGCCCGGTTTTGCTGGTAGAATAGGATCCAGTAACCAATGCTTGGGCTAGACGGCCTCTAAAATGGGCAACATGGGTATCAATGATTGGCTAAACTTGAGTTTATATCTGTCTTGTGGTCATAATTAGCCTTCATGTGCATTCATATTTGACCTTAAACACCAATAAATAAATAAATAACATTGGACATGGGAGCCAGGCGGCGTGGGCAACAATGTGCGAGCTTATTTATTATTGTTCACCAGATACTTGTTGAATTATGAAGGTATAATAATAATAATAACACTTCGGCCGGCCGCTGATTTGTCGCGGTTCTCGTATGAGAAGGCCTTGGTTACCCATGTTCTACCAACTGCCTCCCAATTCCCGTGCTTCTTCTCTCCTCCCAACACTCGGAGACGAACTGCTTGATGACATCCCTTGCCCCATTCTTCCCAATCTCTCCGATTAGTATATTAACCCTCTCCTTTGAGTCGCCCCCTAACCACGTCCTTCATTCTTCCATCCCACTTCTCCATTATACTCCCCGTGAATCTTGTTCTTTTAGACTGGTATTTTGGGCATTCTATAAGAAAGTGTTCCAGGGTCTCCACCACGCCCACGTTACACATCTGGCACTCCTTTTCACTGTTTTTCCCAATTTTTCCCCTCAGCTCCAGGGAACGCGACCTCAGCTTGAACAACAGTGACCCCCCAAAGGTGCCATCAAGGTACTCTTCAAAACCAGGCTTCTCTTTATCAATCAGGCCACCCAAAGATCTCTTTGATTTGACCCCCTCTCGCCAATTTCGGTTACAATCCTCCATGACCCTTTCTCTGACGATCTTTTTGCCCTGGTTTGCCCCACGTCAAGGTCCGAGATCTCCATTGAGTAGTTTTCTACTAGCTCTCTCACTTGGACCATCCACCCCGTCTTGATATTTGAGTTGAAAGTTCTCAGAAACATTACTTTACACCATCGGCTATTGGGGAGATTTACCAAATAATTAAGATAACCGAGTTTCAATAGGTCTATCCTGTCCTTGATCCTCATCCACCCAAGCTCACCCCTGATTGCTTCTAGTGCTGCGGCATTACTTGAGCCTGTTATCCATCGGCCTGCATTGTTCTGCAGGATTTCCAAGCTCTTAACAGCTGTCTGGTTTAGGGGTACAACTTCCGTACTGTATGTTATACTTGGCAGACCCACCATTTCCCAAATGGTTTTCCCCACGAAAACCTTATTGAAACTGTTTCTCCCTATAAGTTTCATTTGGTTAAGGATTCGCTTCCCCTTCAGAATCAATTTATTTGTGTGGTTTCGGTAGATGCCTCTTCCTCTGATGTTTATATTTACCCCCAGGTATTCATAGTCGCTAGTCTCTCCTACACTAAGAAGTCTACTGCTACCTTCCGGAATGCAGAACTCCCCCACTCTCCACCTTCGAGTGGGGTCCACTTTGCGGCCCACGGGTATAACTTTGCTCTTGCATTCATTAAGTTCGAGTCTCCATTTGCTCCCATATTTCCCAACAATTCCCAGCATCTTCTCTAACCCCATCTTCGCTTTCTGACACTAGCACCATATTGTCTGCAAAAAATAGCCCTGGGATCTTCAAGTCACCAACTGCAACCCCCTCGTTGCTATGCAGGAGTTCATCTCCTAAACCTTTGATGTACAATGCAAAAAGAATTGGCAAAAGGATACACCCCTGTTTTAGGCCTATCTCCATAGGCACACGTTTTGTTGTAATGTTACCCAGGCTAAGTTCACTCTGTACATCTTTATATAATGCTTTCATAATCCCAACAAACTCGCCCCCCAAGCCCAGAGCCTCCAGCCTGCGCCACATACCCTCCCTCCATACTCTATCGTATGCCTTTTTAACATCCAAAAAGGCCATGAACATCTTTTTCATTTTTGCTTTCGCGAATTCTATCATTTGGGATAGCGTGAAAAGATGGTCAGTGACTCTCCTTCCCTTCCTCAAGCCATTCTGGATTTCTCCCAAAAAATCCTTCTCTTCAATCACCTCTAATCTCCCATACAGGACTTTACAAAAGACTTTTCAAATGTTGCTGCTGACAGAGATCCCTCGATAGTTATCCAAGACGTCTTTTTCCCCCTTTTTGTGAATAAATGTCACTTTACTTTCCCTCCACTCCTTTGAGACCTCTTGTTTTTCTATGGCTAAATTGAATAGGGCAGTTAGGCTTTCCAAGAGTTCCTCTCCCCCTTTTTTGATAAACTCGTTAGGAATTTCGTCCACCCCTCCCGCTTTTCCATTCCTCAATTTTGAGATCACCCTTTGCACCTCCTCAGTTTTGATTTTGCAGCACATGAAGTCCGATAGATTTTCCTTGACCTGGTTCGGACACTCCAGTGGGTTCCCCATGCCCCATCACTTATCGTTTACCTTTTCCCAGTGCTTGACTAGTTCTAATGCAATTTGATCTCGCTCTTCTGTAACTCTGCCATCTACTTTAATGCTCTGTGGGTTATTCCCTTTGTTACATTTGTTCACCCATTTCCAAAATACGCTCGAACTCAACCCCCCCTGTCGATCTTATCATCCTAATAAGACTGCTATTTCTCCGGTTGTCGTCTTTGATCTTGTTTACTTTATTTTGTGCTTGTTGGTATTCTTCCTTTGCTGCCATGGCCTCATTGCTTTCCACCCCCTTAAGTTTTCTACTTGTCCTGTATGCAGCACATTTAGCTTTTCTAACCTTTATGGCCCTTTTCAGTTCTTCGTTCACTCTGTACCCAAGTTCCCGTGGCACCCTAATCTTTCCTACACTTTCCTTCCCTGCCTCCACTAGGCTCGCAACTATGGTGTCGGCCATCTTCTGGACACTACCCCCCCCCCCCCCCCCCCCCCCCCCTTGTGTACGGCTGCAAGCTTTGGTTTCAGTTTTTCTTCGAACTTCGCCCAGTCGGCATCCTTTTAGAGTTCCCAAACCACCTTGAAGCTTCCTTTCCTTTTCTCTAGGTTTTTGGCCCTCATCGTCACTGTAATCAAGTTGTGATCACTATCCAACTCCATTTTGCCCTCATCATCCACTTCTACCCTTATCACCTCCCTCCATAAATTCATATCTGTGAGAAAGTAGTCAATTATTGATTTTCTGTCGTTTCTCTCCCAGGTCCATTTCCCCTTACATCTAGCATCCCTGTTCAGAATCTTCAGACCGAGCTCATTTGCGAAGTTCAACAGCTTCCTTCCATTCCTGTTGACTTTCTTGTCCCCACCCTCTATGCCTTCTTCCTTATCACCTATGTGTCCATTAAAGTCGCCCATCAGAATTATACCAAGCCCCCTGTTTTCTAGTTCAGTGATATTGGACCTTAGTGTTGAGTATATCGAGTCTTTCCACTCGGGTTTACTTCCCCCCACCGCACAGTACACAATCCCAAGGGCAATACTTTTGTTTCTCAGACTGATCTTTACCCATCCAATTTCTTTTGACACCTCAGCCGAGGTGATGATATCTTCCAGAGCTGTGATCAGCGACGGTTTTAAATCCTCTTTAATGTACATGCCTACCCCTCACCCCCTTTTTCTGGCCTTCCGTTCGCCCTACACCTATCCACACACACCCGCTTACTTAGTCTACCCGTTCCTCGTGTCTTACCCACGTCTCGCTTAAGCCCATGACATCAAACTCCTCTGCCTCCATCAATGTAGCAATTTCACTTACTTTCCGGTGGAGACCCTGGATGTTGCTATAACCCACTTTCAGGGTACCAAGGTTCATTGGCTTCCGCCTACTGGGCCCATTGTTTTCTGGCGCTAATCTTGGTAAACTTATTCTGTCCCCCTCACTCTTGTTCACCCCACCTATGTCCACTCTAGTTATACTTGCCTCTGACCTCCCAAAAAAGGCTCTGCTACCCGTAGAATTTTATCCCCCAATACTCATTTCCCCACCCTGCTAAGATGCAGCCCGTCACGCCCGTACATGCTCCCATTGCCCCAAAACATGTCCCAATGGTCGATAAAGGGAATTCCCAGATCAACACAGCAGTCCTCTAACTCTTCGTTTAGCGCCAAAATCCTTGAGTTCCATTCGTCCCCACCTCCAAGGACAGGAAGGACCCTGGATACGACTACCCTTGCATTCCTACTTAGCAGTTTGCCGACTAAGCCTCTATACGACTCCACCAAACTTACTGACCTTCTCTCCCTGATATTGTTGGTCCCCACATGGACCACCACTACCGGTTCTGGTCCTGACCCTGCCAGAATGCCATCTTCCGGTCCCTGAGATCCTCCACCTTCGCCCCCATAAAGCACAAGACTGTTCGATTGGAACTATCAGGACCACAAACTACATTGTCAATCCCACATACAATGCTGCTGCCCGCTACAACTAATTTTCTTCTTCTGGCCCCAGTTCCTATATCATCTGCACCTCCATGGCCCCCTCTTTCTCTTGACCGCCCTCCTTACCCCGACTGGCCTATCATCATCAACCACCATCTCACCCCCCACACTTTCCCCCCACTCTCGTCCCCAGGGGTATCAGAGTCTAGAACACTAAACCTGTTTTCTAAACACCGCCTAGCAACCTTGGCAGCCTTACGCCGACTCTGGCCTCCGGACTTGACGCAGCCCTGACCTGACGCCACCTTCCGAATTTTCCTACTAGAACCCCCCTCCTCAGTTACACCCCCCACATCAAGCATTATCCCCCCACGTTTCCTGCTTCCCAGTTTCCTCCTTGAGTCCACAACGACCTTCCACCTCACCATCGTAGGTAACCTTCAACGGGGTAACTCCAGATACACCAGCCCTCCCCAGCCTCCCTCTCAGCTCTGCAATCTCCCGCTCGAATCCAACACACTTCTCTAACAACTGTAAAATATCCCTGCAATTCGCACATACCCCACTACTCTCCATTGACCGACCACCACCATACCTTATATTACACTGCATGCCTCTGGATCCTCACTCTCCCCCACCTGCATCCCTCGACTCACCTCCCTCAGACCTCCCTTAACATCCATACTTACCTCCGTCTGAACACCCGTCGTGCACTTACCATTCATGATTACAAATATTATACAGAATCCAATGACCAAAAACGACAAAAACACCAGGGCAACAAACACACACGAAAAAAGGTAACTACAGTAAACAAACGGATAATTGGAAAAACCTGAACAACTAAACCTCCTTATTACACCCTACGATCCTCCCCAAACACACTTGCAAAACTAAATATATAAAAACTTCCCTGAAATAAAACTAATATTAAAAAGATACTTATAAACAGTTCCGAGCAGAAAATTTTCTTCTTCTCTTCGTGAGTAGTATTCACATATACCGTGAATTATTATTATTGTTACACCCCATTTATGAAATTGCCCATTTCATGAAATGGGCAGTCAAATTGCCCAGTTCATGAAATGAGCAACCAGTCTGCCCATTTCATGAAATGGGCAAAAGCATGTATGAGATTTCAAAACTCATACACAGATAATTTCTCTTTGTTATTACCACTGACTTATTTGCTGTGGTGACTACTACAGTTATGTTGTTTATTTTGCAGAAATGTTTGATCTTTTAACTATAATGGTGTCACAATAAATGATGTAGATGAGGAATCGCTTTTGATTCCAGAAATTGTAACAAAACAAAGTGTATGTGGAGGTCAAGGTTTTAAACAATGTCACTGTAGAAGTAACTGTTTGTCAAAAAGGTGTTGTTGTTTCAAAGCTGGTTTAAGATGCTGGTTTAAGATGTAACAGTGCCTGTCACTCACACAAGTCATGTCATAATATGGATTCATTTTGTAGTTTCTTTTGTAATTTGTATTTCTTGTTATATAACTGATGATGTTCTTATTTTATAACTGATGATGTTCTTATTTTATAACTAATGATGTTCTTATTTTATAACTAATGATGTTCTTATTTTATAACTGATACGTTTTTTACGTAATAAACTTCATGATTTTAGGCAACTTTAACCTTATTTCTTCATATCTATATGTTATTGCCCAGTTCATGAAATGGGCAACTGCAAAGGCTGCACATTTCATGAAATGTGCAAGAGTTTTGCCCATTTCATGAAATGGGCAGACTGGTCGCCCATTCCATGAAATGGGCAATTTCACAAACGGGGTGTAACATATACAAAATATCAAAAGATTCTGAATGGGGGTTTGTGAGAAGAAAATGTTTAAAGAATAACCCTCATAGTGCAGGAAGTAAAAATTTGGGCTCCAATAGGGAACACAAATATTATACAAAGGATCTGATTTGAACAAACTTGAATCTGCCCCCCATAAGGATGGTCTATACCATATATCAAAAGATTTGAAAGGTGAATCTGAAGAAGATGATTTTAAAGATTAATCTTCATATTGTACTACAGTACGTGACAAGTGGATTACGTCTCCAACACCCAGCCCCGCAATAGGTGGAAAATGCAAATTTGACCCGGTTGAACACGGTGGCGAAAATTGGCCACTGGGATTTACTGAACAGAGGATTAAGTCGACTGTTTATTGTTTTGGTCGAACAGTAGTTGGTGTAATTTAATAGTGGAGGTGCGTTAATACAAGCTAATTGTTCTGACGCAGTGCTCAACTGGGGTTACATCTACATGTACACAACAATGTTGATGAAACCAGCCTGATTAAGTTTTAGTTGAAAGAAATAAACGTATCAAACTGATCGTGTTTTTTTTGTTATTATTGTATTATCATTTTAGTTTGCGTCATATTTTTTACATCATGAAGTATGTTAATGAAAACGCACGGCCACATTCCTGTACGAAAGTTTTAATTCATAAAAAGATAAATTTTTAATATTTATGAGAACAGATGTCATGAAAAATAAACTGCAGAAGGCCAGGAAGAAGACGACAGACTGTATTCATTTTTCTTGAACGATAAATAACGGTGTCCCCAAACTAATCGGAAAATATGGCGCCCGGCCCGTTGAGAAAACATGGCAGTTTTAAATGTTTCAGCATGAAACCACGTGGTCGAATTGATTCTCCGACCCACAAAAAAAACATCCCAAGTTCAATCTAAAAAGGGCCCGTATTAATTAATAATCGGCACATTACAGCTACATGTCGCTTCAAACAAGAAATACAAGATACAGACAGAAAACAACAAACCGCATAGAACTTTAGAAGAACATTCCAGAAAAGTCATGACTCCACATCACGGACTATACGGATGAAATCGAAATTTTCCCCCATTGAAACTGTGCCTTCTCTTCATCACAGATTAAGACGGCATGTCCGAACACGATAAACACTGACGTTAATTCAAAAATAGGGCTTAATTCTGTTGTTTTTCTCCAAGGTCCTAAATGGAATATCAAGTTTCAGGGAAGAAAGTGATGAGTGATATGATCGTTGGTACTTTTTTAATAAAAACATAGCGCCCTTCCACGCCGTTCTTACTGACAACAGTTCTCATATCAAAGCCCACCGCCTAACAGGGGAGTGTTTTCAAAGAAATGTATTTTGAACTCACAACAGTGGTGTGTAGCCGCCCCCCCCCCCCCCCCCCCCATTTTAGTGCACCCCATTCTGTATGCTACGTTGATATATTACACTTGCCCCTCCCCCCCCCCCCCCCCTCCACCAACTTTGATGTCTTTGCAACTCGCCTGGCTCATAGGCCACCCTATATGTATACAAGTTTCCCTGGAATGAGTCCATGAACTGAAGTTTCGCAGTGTTTTGTTTAATAAAAACATACCGCCCTTCCGCGCCGATCTTACCGACAACAGTTCACATCAAAGCCCTTCCACGCCGATCTTACCGACAACAGTTCATATCAAAGTTCACCGCCTGATAGGGGAGTACTTTCAAAGAAATGTATTTCGAACTCTCAACAGTGGTGTAGCCCCCCCCCCCCCCCCCCATTTTAGCGCACCCCATTCTGTATGCTCCCTAGATATATTATACATGCCCCCTCCCCCCCCCCCCCCCCCACCACCAACTGTGATATCTTTGCTACTCGCCTGTCTCATAGGCCTGCCTAAATGTATACAAGTTAACCTGGAATGAGTAAATAAACAGAAGTTCCGGTGGTGGTGGGGGCTATGCCACTGTTGAGAGTTTGAAATACATTTCTTTGAAAGTGGGGGAGGGGCAAGTATATATATCTAGGGAGCATACAGAATGGGGTGAGCTAAAATGGGGGGGGGGGGGGGGGGGGGGTTGTGAGTTTGAAATACATTTCTTTGAAAGTACTCCCTGTCGCATAAATTGAATGGACTTATTGACGGGTTAAAGCACTATAAATTAGGGAGACATGTATAATAGGCCTCAGTTACGATTGGGGGTTATAAGTACTTCTACCGAAATTTTAACGGACATTTTTTACAGTTGACAAAATTATTCAAATCGAAACACTTTGAAACATCTTTACATTTTAATTTCTTTTATGAAGCTTTGATTTCTTTATAAAAATATCTCTTTTCTCTGGTGTACTGAGCAGAGTGTGGAAATAGTCAATACTCTTTCCTCTCAATGATTCCGATCTGAAAAGAAATTTGGGTAGATCGCCTGAAGCTTTTCCATTGAGCTCCTTAACAACTGGAATTACTTTGTACAGGTGGTCGATGTAATTATTGCAAATTTCATCATTCATTTCTTCCGGCGAAAATTCCGTTATATACGTCCCAAAAACTAAACAGCAAAGTATGTCTATACAATGTAACTGATTAACCCTTTGAACACTAGCAACCGTTTTCTCCGTTCAGAAACATGATATGCCATAATGTCATTAAATAGGATAGATGTTCAGTAAACGTGTGGGGAAGACCAATCAATATTTTCAACGTGCGGCCCAGAGGCTACACGTTGAAAACATTGATTGCTCTGCCCAATCGGGGCTGCACGTTGATAATATTGATTGCCCTGCCCCAAATAACAAATATGTACTTCTAATTGCTGCCATTGAACTGGCATGGAAGATGCCACTAGAGTTCAATGGGTTAAGTCGCTGTTAATATAATTTTTTATCTCTCTGATGACAGGAAAAGTATATTTTATACATGTATATGACATAAAACGGATGCGGAGCTAGGATTTCAGGGAAACCGCTATCCTGTGTGTTTGTGTGTGAGGGGTGTGGGGGGGGGGGGGGGGGGGGTGGGGGGGGTGGGGGGGAGGGGGGGGGCAATGATATGCATGTATATAAAAAGTTTATAGGACCCCGTTGGGGACGCACCATAAGGGCGTGGATGGAGGGATAACGACCAGGCCAGAGGATTAGCTCCCGCCCCATCCTCGAGTAGATATTTCATTTGTGTTCTAAGATTGAATCTGAGGCATTTTGGTGCTCTGCGTCATGCGAAAGTTACATTGAGCCAATGTTGGGGGCGCAGAAAAATTATTAGGGGGGGTGGGGGGGGGGGGGCTGGTGTAGCTACGTCACTGACATAAATTATTTTTTGATTTGTCAGGCTTTCTTACATGTATGTACTATTTAGTTGGTTTGCTACTTTATTCTTGTCCATTGTGCTATTTTTATATGTAGATTGTGCTATGAAATTAATCAATTGTGATATCCCTTTCGGCTTTCGTCCGAATGGAGTCGGGGGGTGAGTGTGTGTTTTTACTCAAAGCATTCTGGTCGAATGTTTCAGGCCGCCTTTTTTAACAAAGAGGACATTTCAGTCCGGTCCAGTCTAATAAATATTTAATGGCTGTAATGTTCACTTTGCTTAAAAAGGTGGGCCGAAACGTCCGGGTTGTAAAATCCGCTGGACGAGATGTATATATTGCAAAATGTGCACCCACATATATTGTGAAAGAAAAGAAGACTGGTGGAATTTTGTCACCACTGAATTAGATATTCGGTTGTCCTGTGGCGATGAGTTGTGGCACTGAATTGTGTGGTACTCTCGACTTGTACATGTACACGTGTGAACATTGTAAAACGCCATTTGTTTTTAACGCTTGGGAAATATCCACAAATTATTGGCGTTTCTGTTAATAAAATCACTGTTTGTTACATGAGGATTTTGTTGGGTTTTTTTTTAATTTTTTTATTATATTCCCACCTCATACCCGAAACAAGTTGTTGAAAGCACAGTGGACTTAGGTACCACCGGAAAGTACAGGGGTCAATCGCTATAGCATGTTAACCGAATAATGTTCTGCTGTTTTTATCCCAACTCATGGGTGAAATGTCACTGGGGAAATGACAAATTTGTGATGGAAAAATAATGTGGGGGGGGGGGGGGGGGGGGAGAGAGGTTGTGTAGCATTTTTCGGGTCTGTTTTTGGTAACATTGATTGTTATGATTTGTGGCACATGCACTCGACATAATATTTGATTCAATCAATTTTAATAATAATATATATATTATTAATACTAAAAGAACACTGGTTTTTTTTGGTATTGGTAATATAATATATATTTTATTACAATTGACAAAATCGAAAATTTTTCAAACGCAAAAGTCCCGAGATACGCTTCAAGTTTATGTTTCGCATACCGTCAACTTGTGGTCCTCATCAAACTACCGTGTCCCCCGCAGAACTCTCATCCGGCATCTGGGAGGAGGGGGGGGGGGGGAATTTACTCCAAATTTCTGAGCAAATTGCGAATACGACTGGCGACAGCATTCTGTGCTTTTTCCATAACTGGTATTGATCTAACGTTCGCGCAACTTTCTCACAACTAAAAAATAAAATAGTGAGTCTGTGGCACATGTTCTCTTAAGGAACGTGGTGGTGAGATTAATAATCCAGCAACGAACACGACAGAAACCAGTAATTTATTCAGTAGCAAGCAGAGTCAGTCTAGAGACGTGAAAATCGATTATGTAACTAATCCTTTACAAAGAAAAACACCGCGTGACCCAGTGATTTTTTTCTTTGACGAACACCGGGAATCCCGGTTTATCCCAGTTATTTTCTGCAATGCTATCACCGCGTTGGGTGTTAGAGACGTAATCCGCTTGTCACGTACTGTATGTTAACATTTTCGCTTTTGCACTAACAAGCTTAAAATTCATAAAAAGTTACTAATTAAGGCCCACAACTCTGTATAAAAAATTGGGCCGAGCCAGTTTTCAAACTCACATGAGATACGATGGTAAGAGACCTGCATAGAAAATATTTTTAAATAGGAGAACGTTTGTTTCAAGTTATTGTGCTAACCAGCTCAAAATTCTTAATGAAAGTGTCAATGACACTGTAGCTCAACTTGTGTAAGACATGTACATGTATAGTATGTGACACTGCAAAGACACACCTCTAGGTAATGACCTGATAACAAAGGTACATGTAAAGTATTGTAAAGGACTGTACATAAATACTGACCATAGCCTGTAACAAATGTTCAGGTAAAGGATTGTAAAGGCGGGTGACAGTTAGATGCTAAACTACAAAAGAAATCTCCATGGGGTTAATGTTACAATGGGGATCCTTGTATGGTGCACCATAAGCCAAATGTTAGCAATTGTTTTGGCCTGTTTGATTCAAACCCTTCTAAGACTGATTCATACTAATTAATAAATATTTGTCAAGTCCTTCTTAAAATATAGGTATTTGAATTTTTCATCTTTAGCTCAGAGGGTTCCCACGGGTGAGGAGGTTTTATTTTTCTCATTGGAAATAGACAATAGGGTTTTACTAATAATGTTTACCCTCCCCAAACAACACAAAAAACTAACACAGAAACTTGGCTCCAACATATTTGAATATACACATCCTAGAGATGCTGAATTCAAGAAACATTATTTTGTCTGGTGGTTTTTGAAAATATTTTTAATTATCTCCCTTTTTGAGTCCCCGAGTGGGTCTGACTGAACCCCAAAATATTTGTTCTCATACCACAATGATAACAGAGGAACCCAAAAAATTTATAGCAAGCCTTACTGACATAAACAAGAGGCCACAGGGCCTGGAGCGCTCATCTTGAACAGAACACAATATAAACAGAGTCCAAGAATGAGTCTTTGAGCAATCCATATCCATAGGCTACACTGTCAATCCTCGAGTCCCTCAGGAGTGACAAAAATAATCTGGGCATCATGCCTTTTCTTCAGTTGATCATAATGTAGAGCTCCCCTATGAAGCCCCTTGATACAACCTATGCGGATTAATCTTCTTTACACACCTCTAGAGGGTACTGAATACAAAATCTTCAATTCTTCAGCAAAATGGCCAATTCCGGCTCCCATAGGGAGCCCAAATATTAACCCAGGCGCTCGATTTGAACACAGTTGAATCTGACTTCCCTAAAGATGTTGTGTACCAAATATGAATGCATTCTGACTGTTGAATCTGAAGAAGAGAAATTTTAAAGAAATTTCTTCATATTGCACCAAGTTAAAATTTGGGCTGCCATAGCGAGCCCAAATATTAACCTATGGATCCGATTTGAACAAACTTGAATCTGACCCCCCTAGAGATGTTGTATACCAAATATGAAAGCATTCTGACTAGGGGATCTCAAGAAGAAGATTTTTTAAGAAATTCCCTCAAATTGTACTAAGTTAAATTGGTCCATCTGAAGAAGAAGATTTTTAAAGAAATTTCCTTATATCGCACTAAGTAAAAATTTGGGCTACCATAGCGAGCCGAAATATATACCTGGGATCTGATTTGAACAAACTTGAATCTGACTCCCCTAGAGATGTTGCATACCAAATATCAAAGCATTCTGACTTGTGGAACTGAAGATTTTTAAAAATTATCCCCCATATTGAACAAAGTTAAAATTTGGGCTTCTGTAGAAAGCCCAAATATTAACCTAGGGACTTGGTTGGAACAATCTTGAATCTGACCCTCATAACAATGATGTATATCAAACATTAAAAGATTCTGACTGGTGGTTCTGAAGAAGAATTTTAAAGAATATTCCCCATATTACCCTATGTAAAATATTTGGGCTCCTGTATTGAGCCCAAATATGAACGAATGGGCTTTATTTTAACAAACTTGTATCTGTCTCCCCTATGAATGCTGTATACCGAATATCAAAAGATTCTGATGACTGGTTCTGGAAAAAAGATTTTTTTAATTTTTTGCAAATATGCTGACTCAGCATTTTTTCGTTGCCCATTACAGAACACCCTAACATAACCGATGGCAATTTTATTTCACCATTCAATTCTACTGGTCCTAAGGATACTTCATACCAAATAAAAAGCTCCCTGTTCTAGGGCAGCATGGTATTTCGATATACCGGTATTGAAATCTTAACTGGTTAAATATCGTCCATTTTTTTTTAATACCGGTATATCGTCTGTGACGATATTCATTTCGAGCGGCAGTTTTTAGTGACAGACATTTTCCGTAAAAATTCTATTTAATCTCACAGCTGATTGAAAAAAAGTGTATATAAACAGAAACTGTGAAAGCGTTTTTTTTTATCAATACACTTCATGTCCTGGTACTAGTAAAATATTCTCCCATAAGCTGTTTTATTTTTGTTCCTCCAACGACACAGGTAAATACAGATTTTCCCCAAACAGTATGGCTTCGAACGTAAACCGTGAAGAATGATTACCATATTTCCATTAATAATGGTTTTTGTTGGACCGGGAAATTTCTGGTTTAATACTAATAGTTCCTCCCACTTCATTGCACTTGTTCTCGCAATTCCAAGCACTGCAGTAATATTTTCAAAGTTTATTTTATTACCGGCACACTTGGAATGTGCTTTTAAATATGAACAAATCGCATACGTATTAATGAACCCACAATTCCAAGCGCTGCGGTAATGAATATTCATTTTTGTCAACACCAGTTCGCACGTGTTAATGTTTTGAAAAGTAGGTGAACGTTTTGATCTGACTTGTATGCCACATCTTAAAAATTAGACAGATAGTCATCAAAACACTAATAAAAATATAAAGGGAATAATATTGTTTATTTCCAAATATTTATACAAGAATGAATTAAGACAAGTTAGGCTTATTATTTCAATGCTTTTAAAACGTAATTATTTGACTTCGAATGTCAAAAAATATTGGGACAATTTGGGTGAGAATCTTACATGTTTTGAACTTGACGATATACCGGTATATTGCGATATTTTTAAAAATATCGTTACCGGTATTGAAATCGAAATATCGTGCAGCCCTACCCTGTTCCGTGTGGTTTGGGAAATATGGACATTTGAAAATTTTTCTATTTTTAGCTCCCAGGGTTCCCATGGGAATGCAGGAATTTTTTTTTTTTTTTGCATGGGTCAAGTACTTATGACCCAATAATACCACATACCAAATTTGGTTTAAACCGGACCATCAGTTCAGAAAATAGAAATTTTGGGCGGGGTCAAAAATCTTACCCCTCCCATTGCGAAGCCAAATATTGCTTCACGAACTTCGTTTGAACAAACTTGATTCTACACCTCAAAAGGAAGCTTCATAGCAAATATCAAATCATTGTACACACTGGTTCATGAGAGAAGAAAATTTTAAAAATATTTTGGAGCTTTTTCCCCCACTCCCTCCCTATGGGGCTGGGCATGTTGAGTTGAACAAAAATGAAATGCCCCTTTGGGACCATCACTCACACAAACTTTCACTTGAATTGGCCCAGTGGCTTTGGAGGAGAAGACCAAAACATGGTGATGACAGATAACGGTTGCCGGACGGACGCCGGGTGGAGAGCGATGAGATTAGCTCAGCTTGACTTTGTCAAGATGAGCTAAAAATCTTCTTTACAGGTTCTGTACAAAAAATAGGCCGATGAAATCGTCAGATATGTACCCATACGCGCAACTAGAAGAAAGCTGGATGACGGAGGGCACCCTGGATGCCGACATTATGTACACCATAGATGGTATGGGTACATATAGAAATGGATTGGAGGAGTATCTAATTTGATGGATAAAGGGTTAATATCTCCAGATCAAATTATTAGATTTACATAAAAAACTATACAGCACAGCACATCAGTAACCTGAATACATATATAAAGTAACCCGATAAGTGGATTAATATTTATTGAGTTATCGCATGCCAAAGAAATGGATTGGAAGAGTTCTCAATTTGAAGGATAAAGGGTTAATATCACAGGATCAAATTATCAGGTTTACACCAAAAACTATACAGCTCGACACATCAGTAACCTGAATACATATATGAAGTAACATGACAAACGGATTGATCTTATTTGAGTTATCTCATGCCAAAGGGATTGGAGGAATTTTCAATTTGAAGGATAAAGGGTTAATATCTCAAGATCAAATTATCAGATTTACATCAAAAACTATACAGCTTGGCACATCAGTAACCTGAACACAAATATAAAGTAACTTGACAATCCAAGCAATATTTCTCAAGTTATCGAATGCCAAAGGGATTGGATGAATTTTCAATTTGAAGGATAAAGGGTTAATATCTCAGGATTAAAATAACAGATTTAGACCAAAAACTATACAGCTGGGCACATCAGTAACCTGAACACAAATATAAAGTAACTTGACAATCCAAGCAATATTTTTCAAGTTATTGTATGCCAAAGGGATAGGAGGAATTTTCAATCTGAAAAATAAAGGGTTAATATCTCAGGATCAAATTATCAGATTTACACCAAAAACTATACAGCTCGGCACATCAGTGACCTGAACACAAATATAAAGTAACTTGACAATCCAAGCAATATTTTTCAAGTTATCGAATGCCAAAGGGATTGGAGGAATTTCAATTTGAAGGATAAAGGTAGGGACCTGCGAACCTTCGATTATTCGATTCGATTTCGAATCCTGCAGCTATTCGATTCAATTCGATGCTGATGTCATGGGTTCGAAATTTTCGAATCTCGTCGGACTAGGTCGGGAAAACTTTTTTCACGCCACTGTGCTGATACGTGTGTTTCTGCTCCGATAATAGGCTTGCAATCACGTTCGTTTATCAGTTAGTTAGGCGCGTGCATCGGAGTAGCACCCCCATCCAGTAACATTCCCGGTATAATATAACCTCGCAACTTGGTCTTAAATCGGCATGCTTGCATGATCGCATCGTATATGCATTATGCACACCACTGCGTGTTACGGGAGTTCGACGAAACCAGCATGTTTTACAGTAAAGTGCAGTATAATAGAATTACCCCCCTTACATTGCAATTTACAATGAAGCGGTCACGCGTTTACATAAAGACGCCGACACGGAATGTATATAAAACGGAGAGGTCAATGTGCGTTTATATGCGTCGTGAATCACTCGTGATTAAAGATCAGGGGAAGTTGGTAACAGCAGTTATTGTCGATACATGTGATGACCCAATGAAGTTGAATGAACGTACCAGAACAAGCTAACTTATATGATATACCAGGCTGCAGAATTGCGTTTCGTTTAGTTTGAATGGTTTAATTTAACTTTCGATATTTTAATTCGCACGTGACGTGTGTTAACAAAAGTTCAGTATGGCGGAAATGATAAAATCTTATTTCAAACTAGTGGATGACAAGTTCCACTGTAATGCCTGTTCAACCATCTTAAGTGTACAGAAAACTGGTACAACGTCCCATCTGTGGGCCCATCTACAACTTAAGCATATTGAGTTACATGCTGCAGCTAAGGCAAAATCAACCAAGCGACGTACACAAGGTCAAGGTGGAGGCGACTCTGAACAGGATCGAAAAAAGCAATGTAGCATGACAGATTTCGGCCGAAAGAAACCTGCTATCAGTATCAGAGCTGATGTCAAGAAAAAATATGACAATAGTATCCTGGGTTTCATAGTAGCTGATGGTAGGCCCTTCGAGGTTGCGGCTGGTAAAGGGTTTAAAAATATGTGTGCTGCCTTGACCGATGATAAGTCTTATGAACCACCTCACCCAACTACGCTCTTCAGGAAATTAGGAGATATTTGCGTGTCAATGGAACAGAATGTTCGAGATCACATTCATAAGGATAAAGGTTCATCAAGACCTGCGGTCACCTTTGATCATTGGAAGTCCGACAACAATTCAAATTTTTTGGTCCTCACTCTGCACTACATCAGCGAAGAATGGAAATTTGCCACTCGCTGTCTTTCTGTTGTTAACTTGGAAGACCAAGATAAGGACCATACCGCGGAAGCGACTGCAATTGTGGTACGGGAACAACTGGAACACTTCGAAATCGCCAAAAACTCCATAAGTTTTTGTACAACAGACACCACCAATGTCATGCCAAGCACAGCGACTAAGCTGGACATACCATGGATGGGATGCTCTGCTCATATTTTGCAACTCTGCATAAATGCTGCACTTGACGCACCGCAAATGATCAAAACGCTCATCTCTTCTGTTCACCGCATTGCTGGATTTTTTAACTCTTCTACCGTTGGATTTGCTGCTCTCCACAAATTTCAAATTTGTAACAAGGATCCAGCCGATGATACCAAATGTCTTACCGAATCTGACCCTCCACTTGACGTCTCAACTAGATTTAATAGCACTTACCAATTGCTGCACTGGGTACAGAAAAACAAAGCTCCAATATCCCTTGCACTTGTGGAGTGTCAGACACGGAAAAAATGTGCATCAAGCCAGCCTGGACCTCTTAGTGGCACCTTAACAGGCATCCTGGAATAGGTTACCCCCATTTTGAAACCAACAGCTGAGGCTACGTCAATTCTAAGTGCTGATTGCAGTGTTACAGTCTCAATTGTGTTGCCATGCATACAAACCCTGTGAAAGCAATTGCTGTCAAAACCTTCAAAAGGCGTTAAAACTTTCAGGGATGCACTAGTGAAGCAGTTAGACAACAGATTCAAGCTCAGTCAACCACATCTTCAAGCTAGTACTTACTTGGATCCGAGGTATAAATCTATCGTAGTGAAAGCTGACAGACACATTGGGTCTGTTTGTAATTTCATCGAAGATGACCTTAAGTGGCACGGATTTGTCAAAATCTCAAACAATGAGAAATCTTCGTCCGAGCCCGTTCAGACGCCCGATGAGCATACTTCTGAAACTGCATCAAGCAGCCAAGAGCAAAGCCTCATGGATGCTATTGATGATGATGCTGCCGAAGCGGATGCTGTTGAACGACAGGACCATGACAATGATAAATCAATGCACAGTCGCTTGATTTCGGAAATGGACAATTATGCACGTTTACCCAAGCTACGCAAAGACGAATGTCCCCTGTCGTCCTGGAGAACAAATGCTCAGTTCTATCCGCTGCTATCCACTGCTGCCCGGGACATCCTTGCTATACAGGCGACCAACTGTTCCTCCGAACGGGTTAACTCGACTGGCAGCAATCTGATCACGGACAGACGCCACAACCTGTCTAACTACAATGCTGTAACCTTGATTTGGGTACGAAATAATTACGATAAGGTCCTCAGTGTGTTATGAATTTGTGACTCAAACTTTTGACATACTGCCATGATATTGGACTATTGGTCTTTAGTGCCCTACTTTTGAAGCTAAAAACTGATGCTATAGTATTGCAAGTTCTATCCTGATGATATAAACATTAACACGATTTAGTTCTTTGTGCTCCAAGTATGGACGCGATCAAGTGCCAGGAAATGGCTCTTTAGTTTTTCAAATAGCTGTTGCAGTGTTCATGTGTTTTAAAGAAAAATTGTTACATGCTAAAATTAAAAGAATGTTATGAATATGCACCCATTATTGCTTCAATAACATGAATTCCTGTCTTCTTCTGAATAGGACAAACAGCGTCCCGATATAGCCAGTTATCACCGCCGGTCTATTATCCAAAAATGCCAACGATCCTACGGCACCCGAAACAACAATTGTCAGCATATATACGACCACTATTCGATATTCGAGATTCGATTCGATTCGAAATCCTCGTTCACATTCGATTCGAGATTCGATTCGAGACAAAATTTGATATTCGCAGGTCCTACCAAGAAGTTTTGTGAAGATTGGTTCATAAATACAGCCTCTAACCCAAGCCGTATTGACATGTGCACTTACTGTGTATAAGTAGCACTGAATAAATCAAAGTTCATCTAATTAGCATAATTTCTGTACAAGAAAAAAAACCTGTATTATATGTGATGTATTCCATGTTACTAAACATTCATACAAAAATTTATTCAAATCAGAACTTTCATACAAAACTTCTGTACAAAAAACTGATTGCACTAATTTCTGTACAAAATGGCTGCTGGTGGCCACCTTGAATTTCGGACCGCACCCAAAAACATTTGTTCTCATCCCACGTTGATAATAACGGTACCAAAGAAGTTTCGTAAAAATCGGTTCATAAATACGGCCTCTAGCCCGAGCCATATAGAAGTTCTGTACAAAAAACTGATTGTACCTAATTTCGGTACAAAATGGCCGTCGACAGCCATCTTGAATTTCGGGTCGCACCCAAAAACAATCGTTCTCGTCCCAAGGTGATAACAAAGGTACCCAAGAAGTTTCGTGAAGATCAGTTCATAAATACAGCCCCTACGCCCGAGTTGTATTGACGTGTACTTATTGTGTATAAGTAGCACTAAATAAATCAAAGTTCATCTAATTTGCATAATTTCTGCTCGAAAAAAACCCTGCATTATATGTGATGTATTCCACAGTTATTAAACATTCATACAAAAATTTATTCAAATCAGAACTTTCATACAGAAGTTCTATACAAAAAACTGATTGCACAAATTTCGGTACAAAACGGCTGCCAGCAGCCATCTTGAATTTTGGACCGCACCCAAAAACACTCGTTCTCATCCACGGTGATAACAAAGGTACCCAAGAAGTTTCGTAAAGATCGGTTCATAAATACAGCCTCTAGTCAGAGCCGTATTGAATTGTTGATAGACGGCCAGATGGACAGAGGGCCATGACAAAACCTCAAATTTGACAACGTCAAAGTTGAGCTAAAAATTTACTAATTAAGGCCAAACAATATTAAATAATAGATTCTCAGGCAATTTTCTTTTTAAAA
Source organism: Pictodentalium vernedei (assembly GCA_031216915.1). Classification (NCBI taxonomy): domain Eukaryota; kingdom Metazoa; phylum Mollusca; class Scaphopoda; order Dentaliida; family Dentaliidae; genus Pictodentalium; species Pictodentalium vernedei. The sequence continues at coordinate 494,919,510 of CM062297.1, read as the reverse complement.
CGAATGAGGAAGAGCAGTTTTTATTTTTAGTTTTTATTCCCGGTGGAATGGTCGCTGATGCCTAAAATCCAGTTGTGAGAGCCTAAAATTAAATACTAAAGTTTCCATGTTGATTTCAATGATAGTTTTTATTGTAACAGGAATCATAAACAAGAGGCCGCAGGGGACCTGAGGGTGCTCACCTGATATGGTAGTCTAAATATCAAACCAGGAACTTGACTTGAATAAGCTGCATACGCCCCTCGTAAGAAAAAGCATATACCAACTAGATGAAGCGATTGTGCCCGCACAATACACAGGATTTTCCTTCTATTTTTCAGTTCCTACACTTTTACATCCCAAAATTAAGATAAACGCATAAAAAACAGATTTTTAAAAAATTTTTTCGAAGGTCCAAACAAAATATTTTCAGACATTTTTTTTTTTCTTCCTAAAATTGACCAAAACGCATAAAAAACCAAAAAAGTAATTTCCGGCTTTTTGGTCCAAATTTTTCAAAGTCCCACCCGGACCCCAAATATTCAGTGTAAAAAAAAAAAATTCTTTTTTGTCTTAAAATTTACCAAAATGCATAAAAAAAAACTCATTTCCGGATTTTGGGTCCAAAATTTCTAAGTCCCACACGGACCCCAAATTTTTCAACATAAAAAAAAATAAATTTTTTAAAATTGGCCGAAACACATAAAAACACTAATTTCCAGGTTTTGGTCCAAAATTTCTGGGTCCGGTCTGGAACCCCAAATTTTCAGCCTAAATATGAACCCAGGGACTTTGCTTGAACAAACTTGAATCTCACCCCCCTGAGGATGCTGCATACCAAATATCAAAAGATTCTTATTGGTAGATCTGAAGAAGATGATTTTTAAAAGAATATTCCTCATACTGCACTAATTTAAACATTTGGGCTCCCATAGGGAGCTCAAATATGGACCCAGGGAATTGATTTCAATAAACATGTGAAACAATCTTCCAAAGATGTTATATGTGAAATCTGAAAGCTTTTGGAGCAGAGGTTTAGGAGAAAAGTAGTCTTAAATGTTTTTCCCATTACCCACACTGTTAAAAATTTGGGGGGGGGGGGGGGGGGCATAAATTAAGTACTTATGACCCAATAAGCCTTAATATCAAATTTGGTTCAAATCAGCCTCTCGGTTTGGAAATTGAAATTTTTGGCAGGGCAAAAATTCTTGCTGCTCCCATAACAATGGCAAATCTAGCCCCTAGAACTTCTCAAGAACAAATCTGAGTCTACACCTCAAAAGGAAGCTGCACATCTAATATCAAGTCTCTGCTATTAATGGTTCATGAGAAGATACCAAAGGGCGGGTCAACTTGATTTGAACAAACTTGAATTGACATATGATAGGGAACATGCACACCATTTGGTTCAATTTGGGTGAGTAGTTTGTGAGAAGAAGTCGACAATATAAAGTTAACGACAGACGACGGACGGAAAGTTATCAGTAAAGCTCCCCTTGAGCTTCGCTCAGGTGAGCTGAAAAAGTTCATAACACTGGACGGACGATGGACGGCAAGTGATAAGTGGGCATGTCCATTTCATTTGAACAAACTTGAATTGACATATGGTAATGAACATCCATACCAATTATCGAGCAAATCGATCTAGCGGTTTCAGAGGAGAAGTTGTTTGAAAAATGTTCACGACGCCGGATGGACGATAGACGATGGACGGTGATAAGTTTAGCTCCCTTCGGTGAGCTAAAAAACAAAATCTATGTAGAAAAACTAAAATGGAGATCAAAACTAAGAGTTTTTTAAATAAATAATACTTTTTTATACAGCACCATCACAAAACTGACCCTAGATCGTTTCGCAACCGAAGTTTAAGTTACTTGGAATTTCTCAGAAAATAACTTGCCTTTTTCTGGATTTTCAATAAAATATCACACTATTATCATTTATTAAAGAACTAATTAGCTAATTTCCCAATAAATATCTTGTTTATAGGTGTAAACTTATTCAAAACAGCTGATCTGGCATGAAACCAATGTGAGTTCTTGAGTGAGAGTACTGGCAAACATTCCTGTGATGTCTGCAAGCCTGGAAATAAGCAATCTGTCATTTGCAGAATGAGGTCCCCAAAAGGTGAATTTGCTGATGCTAACCCATACAGTGGGCTAGGATCCCCCCAATTTATCCTCTGGGTGCCTCTTCCTATTTTGGCCTAAAACCTAAATTCAGAATGAGGTTCACAGAAGGTAAATTTGGTAATGCTACCAGTAGAACCCTGCATCACAAAACTCACTCTCTGGGGACCTCATTTTGCAGATGACAATTTGTTTATTTTCAGCCATGGATGTCTGACAGCAGATCAACGTCCCTTGAGTGATAAACATTGCTAATACATTCTTCAAAACACCTCTGGAGGTGTCCAACATTTTCTCTTTTTATTGAACGATACAGTATCACTGGCATTTTGTTATTTATTTATTTAGTCCCTCTAAAGTCAAGATACTACTTGTGTTGGGTTCAGGACCGAAAACTTTCCCCAGAGCGACTAAAAAAAATCACTAACACTTTGTGATTGTTTTTCGTATTTATTTTGTGCATACATATGAGAATTGTGTTGCATTCTGCGAAGAGAATAACAATACTGTATCAATGTACACGACATATTCATGCAAAATGCGATACCTCTAAAATCACAACCTGTGATGATTTTATACATTTCGATTTTTGCATCCAAAATAAATATGACGAAAATGAGCCGAAAAAACGGAAGAGCCACTGCCTGAGAATCAAAAGATTAATTTTGTTTTGCCTAAGGCCTATAAATCTGTAACAAAAAATCGTACCTGGTCAGTTTTCAAACTCGCTTGAAATATCATTGCCAAAGACATGTATGGCAAATATCAGTCAAGTCGGAGAACGTTTGTTCAAGTAATTGCGCTAACAGTGTGAGGACGACCAGATGCCAGCCCGCCCGGACAGATGCTCGCCAACCCAGATGCACACGGGCCATTGCCAAACCATAGGTCTCGGTTGTGAACACAACTCCACCAAAAACTTTCAATTGTCAACAATCTAAACAATCTGAACATTTCCGGCAATCTTGTCAAAATTACACACATCAAAAATTGATTGTCGCGATTACAGAAAACACCATGCTGAATCAAAATGGAGTTTGCGAACACCAAAAATAACTTAAGCTGTTACTTATTAAAGTGCTTTAAAATCACAAAACTCACTCTCTGGGAACACCAAAAATAACTTAAGCTGTTACTTATTAAAGTGCTGAAATGAGTACGTTCGCTCAGTTTCAAAAGGCTGGTGTACATGACTTCCCCTTCAAACACTGACCACTCAGCAAGTTGTCACGCAAATTATGTGAGTTGAACTCAACACCAAAAATAACTTAAGCTGTTACTTATTAAAGTGCTGAAATGAGTACGTTCGCTCAGTTTCAAAAGGCTGGTGTACATTATTTATTTATTTATTGGTGCTTTACGCCACATCAGCAGCTTAGGCTATATCGTGGCGATGAAAGTGTATATTTAAAAAAGACCTTGGATTAAAATATGAAACAAATTGAATAAGAGGTTTAAAAAAGATGAGAGGCAAACATAATGAGAAAGTGAGACCAGTAGTACAAAAATGTAAATCAACCTGTGAAATAAATATAGATAGATGAAAATTAAAATGGTAAAAACAATTTAAAATTTATTGAAAAGGTTGATTACTTTCAAGAATGAGATGACTTTTTGCGGGCTCGTATGATAAAATAAATCTCTCAAAGATCCGACTGTAAAATACTGCCCTCTAACATGATTAAAATCAGTACAATTCAAAAGAATGTGTTCCACTGACAACACCTGCTGGCAGGGAACACATTCTGGTCGCAAATTACCCTCCAACAAAAAGGAATGTGTTAGTCTTGTATGACCAATATGACACCGCGTCAAAACTGCAAGATCCTTTCTACAAAGGTTACTAGACGGGTAGTGATCTGAAATAGTTGGTCGGAAGCGATGAAGCTTGTTATTTGTCGCTCCATCCCACTCCGTCTGCCACATAGATTTGATGTAACTACTAACATGAGGCTTAAAATCACTGAAAGGGATGTTAAAATCAGTGAGAGGCTTTGTTAAAGCCTGTTTTGCTGCACTGTCTGCCCTGGTGTTACCAGCGATACCTACATGTCCAGGTAACCAGCAAAACACGATATCATATTGGTCAGACATGAGAGTTGTTAACTTCTCACGAAGTTCCAAAACTAGAGGGTTCTTCAACTTGGGGTTGAGTAAAGCAAGTAAAGAGGAAAGAGAGTCGGAAAAAATAATCGACTTCTTTTCCTGAGCATTCTCGATATGTTCAAGAGCGAGTTGTAAAGCTTTAACTTCAGCTGTGAAAATAGAACTCTGATTCGGTATTCTGATTGAGGTGACATGATCACCAGTAACAGCAGCTGATGATACTTTGTCACCATCCTTAGATCCATCCGTATAGATCCTTGTATATGCACTATACTTGGACTTTATTTCAGCATATTTTTGTTTGAATTGCAAGGAATTGGTATCCGATTTTTTGGTAGAAGCAAGGTCCAAAATAACAGTAGGTTTTTTAAGATGCCAAGGAGGAATATGTGTTTTACGATTTTCTTTTATTGTTTGTGGTTCAATTTTGGTGGACTCCATGTGGGGTTTAATTCTAATTCCCAATGGAGGAATATGTTTCTGGTGGCGGTTAAAGAAATCAACATTTTGAGGGTCTGTAACACAATTATAAGCAGGATTTGAAGGATTGGCCAAAAGTTTAGACACATATTGGAGAGATAATTTAATTCTGCGCTTCTCAAGAGAAGGTTCCTCTGCTTCAACAAGCATCGAGTCTATAGGGGATGTTCGAAAAGCCCCTAGACTAATTCTAATACCACTATTATGAATTGCATCAAGTGGTTTGAGATATGATTTCCTTGCAGAACCGTAAACTACACAACCGTAATCTAATTTTGACCGAACAAGTGATCTATACAGATGGAGCAAAGTTTTTTGGTCAGCACCCCAATCAGTGCTACCAACAACCTTCAGTAGGTTCAGAGCTCTCTTACATTTAACTTTTAGTTGTTTTATGTGGGAAGTGAAATTCAGTTTGTTGTCAAACAACAAACCTAAGAATTTCACTTCCTTAACAACTTTAATAGGACTCCCATCAATTTTTAACTCCGGGTCGAGATGATGCTTTCGAAGTTTACAAAAATGAACACAATTTGTTTTCATCTTCGAAAATTTAAAACCGTTTTCTGTGGCCCATTTTTGAATTCTATTTAGGCACAGCTGAAGTTTGCGCTCTATTGCATTCATTTTTTTGCTGCTATAGCAGATCAAAAAATCATCAACATACAATGAAGAATCTACCATATTCTCAATTGCGTCGATGATGCTATTAATCTTAATTGAAACAAGAGGCCCCACGTGGCCTTAATCGCTCACCTGACAAAGTGACTCTAAGAAGTATTTTAGGTCACCTTCACCATGTCATGCCTCATCAACATTAACTGGTTGAGTGATAGATTTTGTTTGAAGTTCAACATTTGTTACCTAAAATTAGTTTTATTTAAAATCATTGGTGTGTGGCCAATCTCCAATGATTTTTAATAAAGCAAATTTATCTCTGCAGACAAACTGGTTTAGCATGAAGCACAAACAAGGAATGTGAAGAGATAGCCTTGGACATCTCTCCCCAACTGTGGATATCTTCCATGTGCTACATGTATATATTTGCATGCAAGAAAACAAAAATTTTCACAAATTTTATTTTTTTTTATCATCATTGGAACAAGCTCAAACAGCTTATTCCAATAGGGGTATGGGAAGATCAGGTATATTTTTGAGACAGAAATGTGAATATATAAATAATGGTGTTTTTTTTGTGAATGATGCTGGAGAATTTTGCGTAAAGATATGGTAAATGGTTTGTTCTAGATACAGAATGATGCAAAAGTATTTAAATTTGATTAGGCAAGTTGTTCCTATAATGCATTTAAAAATTGAAGTAACTGTTTTTTTGCTGACGAACTTTTAGATGTGTGTGTCTGTGTTTGTGTGTGTGTGTGTGTGTTTGTGTGTGTGTGTTTTGTGGGGGGGGGGGGGGGGGGGGGGGGGGTAAGAGTGTTCTTGCAAACAAAATTCCTGAATAAATGGAAAATTTTATTTTTTGTGTGAAAGACATAGTGCGTGAATGTTGATTGGAACAAGCTTAGAGAGCTCATTTTAATGTGAAGTCATAAAGCTGTGTTTTACGTACGAAATTCTGGAATAACTAAAAAAAATTGCTTTTTTGACTCAAAAAGCATGGTGTGCGACCTCTCATTGGAATGAGCTCAAAAAGCTCATTCCAATGGGGTATTTACAAGCGATAAGTACATGTATGTTTAAGAGACAAAAATTAAAATTTGAATAGCGATTTTTGCGAAGAATGCTGACAAGTTTTGGCAGTTATGCTGGTAAAAAGGTAAGAAATGCAAAGTGGTTGTTTTTTTAGAGGCGACATTTAATTAAGGGGAATTAACCCTTGATACTGAGGTAACTTCTAAAAGTACTGAAATTTCATGAAGCAATGTGAATAACAGACAACAGTTGCCTAAAAATTTCATGAATAACTAAAATTTTTATTCCTTTGTCTCGAAAACATGGCATATGACCTTTGTTGGAATGAGCTGAATGCGTGTGTTCCAATGAGGGGTCATAAAATTTGAACGAAGATTTGTGTGAATAATGCATTAGTACTGCTAGATTTGGGTAAACGGTTCACCCTGGATACCACCCCTTCTATAGTAGATCTTTTCTGCAAATTTTGTCTAAGATTCTATCAACTTACAAATAAATATGTTCATGAATCACAATCAGATCCACCCTACAATGTTGCATACCAAATATCAAAAGATTCTGCCTGCTGGATCTGGATAAGAAGATTTTTTAAGAAATATGCCTGAAACGCACTAAGTTAAAATTTGGGCTCCTATACGGAGCCCAAATATAAACCCAGGGGGCCGATTTGAACAAACTTGAATCAGATCCACCCCACAATGTTGCTTACCAAATATGAAAAGTTTCTGAAGCTGGATCTGGAGAAGAGATTTTTTAAGAAATTTGCCTGAAATGCACTAAGTTCGAATTCAAGCTTCTATAGTGAGCCCAAATTATGAAACTAGGAAGCCGATTTGAACAAACTTGAATCAGATCCACCCCACAATGTTGCATACCAAATATCAAAAGATTCTGCCTGCTGGATCTGGAGAAGAAGATTTTTTAATAAATTTGCCCGAAATGCACTAAGTGCGAATTTCGGGCTTCTATATTAAGCCCAAATATGAATCCAGGGGGCCGATTTGAACAAACTTGAATCAGATCCACCCCGCAATGTTGCATACCAAATATCAAAAGATTCTGCCTGCTGGATCTGGAGAAGAAGATTTTTGAAGAAATTTGCCTGAAATGCACTAAGTGCGAATTCGGGCTTCTATATTAAGCCCAAATATGAATCCAGGGGGCCGATTTGAACAAACTTGAATCAGATCCACCCCGCAATGTTGCATACCAAATATCAAAAGATTCTGCCTGCTGGATCTGGAGAAGAAGATTTTTGAAGAAATTTGCCCGAAATGCACTAAGTTTGAATTCGAGCTTCTATAGTGAGCCCAAATATGAATCCAGGTGGCTGATTTGAACAAACTTGAATCAGATCCACCCCGCAATGTTGCATACCAAATATCAAAAGATTCTGCCTGCTGGATCTGGAGAAGATGATTTTTTTAAGAAATTTGCCTGAAATGCACTAAGTTCGAATTCGAGCTTCTATAGTGAGCCCAAATATGAATCTAGGAAGCCGATTTGAACAAACTTGAATCAGATCCACCCCACAATGTTGCATACCAAATATCAAAAGATTCTGCCTGCTGGATCTGGAGAAGAAGATTTTTTAATAAATTTGCTTGAAATGCACTAAGTTCAAATTTGGGCTCCTATACTGAGCCCAAATATAAACCCAGGGGGCCGATTTGAACAAACTTGAATCAGATCCACCCCACAATGTTGCTTACCAAATATGAAAAGATTCTGCCTGCTGGATCTGGAGAAGAAGATTTTTTAAGAAATTTGCATGAAATGCACTAAGTTCAAATTCGAGCTTCTATAGTGAGCCCAATATGAATCTAGGAAGCCGATTTGAACAAACTTGAATCAGATCCACCCCACAATGTTGCATACCAAATATCAAAAGATTCTGCCTTCTGGATCTGGAGAAGAAGATTTTTTAAGAAATTTGCCTAAATGCACTAAGTTCGAAATCGGGCTCCTATACTGAGCCCAAATGATGAACCCAGGGGGCCGATTTGAACAAACTTGAATCAGATCCACCCTACAATGTTGCATACCAAATATCAAAAGATTCTGCCTGCTGGATCTGGAGAAGAAGATTTTTTAATGTTTTTCCCATTGCCTACAGTGTTAAAAAGTGCTGACTCAGCACTTTTTCAAAGTCCCAAAACTGTACCCTATGATAAAACCGATGGCAATTTTTTTTTTACCAATCCTTTCTGTTGGTCCTAAGGAAGCTGCACACCAAATAAAAATTCTCAGTGCCGTGCAGTTTTGGAGATATGGGCGTTTTAAATTTTTTCTATTTTTAGCTCCTGTGGTTCCCACGGGGCTGCGGGAAAAATTTTTTTTTGCATAAATCAAGTACTCATGACCCAATAAGCCCTCACATAAAATTTGGTTCAAATCAGCCTCTCGGTTTGGAAAATAGAAATTTTGGGCGGGGCAAAAAATTTTGCCCCTCTCATAACAACGTCAAGTATAGCCCCACAAACTTCTCTTGAACAAATCTGAGTCTACACCTCAAAAGGAAGCTGCACACCAAATATCAAGTCTCTGCTACTGCTGGTTCATGAGAAGAAGATTTACAAAGATTTTGGTGCCCCTTGGGGGTGTGGCACCACCCAGGAGGAGGGGCAACTTCATTTGAACAAATCTGAATTGGCATTAGGTAATAAACATTTAGCCAACATTTGAATAAAATTGGGCTAGTGGTTTAGGAGGAGAAGTCGATAATGTAAAGTTAACGCCGGACGGACGACGACGGACGACGGACGACGGACGACGGACAGAAAGTGATTAGTTAAGCTCCCCTTGAGCTTCGCTCAGGTGAGCTAAAAAGGGTAACAGATAAAATACTACCCTGAGGGACCCCCAATTCCTGCTCGTGAGGATCAGATAAAGTTGACCCAACACGAACCTGAAATTGGCGGTCCTTTAAAAAGTTTTCAATAAAAAGAGGCATACGCCCTCTCAACCCCATACTGAAAAGATCTTTTAAAATCCCATACGTCCACGTTGTATCATATGCCTTCTCCAGATCAAAGAAGATGGCGACCACATGTTCTCTTCTGGCGAAGGCATTTCTTATAAACGTTTCAAGTCTGACCAAATGATCCACAGTACTTCTCTGGTTTCTGAAACCACACTGAACATCTGCAAGCAGATCGTTCGATTCCAGAAACCAGACAAGTCGATCATTGATCATCCTCTCCATGGTTTTGCACAGACAACTTGTTAAGGCAATAGGCCTATAATTACTAGGGTTGCTGTGATCCTTATCAGGCTTCGGAATGGGAATTACTATTGCTTTGCGCCAAGAAGGTGGAAACTGGCCAGTCACCCAAATGTCATTAAAAATAGATAGTAAAACTTCAAGAGATGATTGCGGCAGATGTTTTAAAATTTGATAATGTATTTCATCGGGTCCAGTGGCAGTATCCTTTGCTCTATGTAAAGAGTCGCTTAACTCTTCCATAGAGAAAGGTTCGTTGTAATCCTCTAAATTATTGGAGGTAAATTTGAGCTTTTGTTTTTCTTGTTGTTTTTTAATTTTGAGAAATTCAGGATTACAATTTTCAGACGACGAATGTTTCGAAAATGTGGAGGCCAATTTATTTGAAATTTCTTTTTTTGATGTGATTAGTGTGTTGTTATCTTTCAGATGTTGAACCGTTGATTTTGTGTCTTTTCCGTTAATTTTCCTTATCATTTTCCAAATTTTATTGATGGGGGGTGTTTTGATTAAGTTTAGACACATATGTTTTCCAAGAACTTTTCTTTTTTTGTTTAATCAGTCGTCTTGTTTTGGCCCGATTTATACGAAGTTTGTCCAAGTTCCGTGTGGTTGGTGACTTATTAAATTCCCGTTCAGTCTTTTTGCGATCTTTAATAGCCTGTTTGCAATCAGTATCAAACCATGGTTTGGTGAAACGTTTAGGATTTGCCGAGGTTTTAGGAATGACCTTGCTTGCAATGTCAAGCAACTCTGTAGTGAAATGTTCTATTTGGTCAGCACTTTCGCCAAATTTCTCCAGTGTTAGGCGTTCAGAACAGAGCGACGAGAAAGTCTCCCAGTCAGCCTTTTTCAAGTTCCACTGGGGCACCCTCTCATCATCTGCCGGAACTACACTCTCCAAAACAATCGGAAAGTGGTCACTCCCGCACAAGTCATCTTCTACCTTCCAAGAAAAATCAAGGAAGATAGAAGGGCATGCAATTGAAAGATCAATCGATGTATACGAACCAGATGCGGGGTGCAAATAAGTGTCTGAACCGTCATTAAACAAACACAGATCATATTTAGTAATGAACTCTTCTACAGTTTTACCTTTTACATCTTCTTGACTGCAGGAATTACCCCAAAGGGGGCTATGTGCGTTAAAATCACCCAACAAAATGTATGGAGTTGGGAGTTGTCGGACCAGCAGCTCAAGGTCACTCAGTTGTAAGGCTTTACTTGGTGAAACGTAAATAGAACAAAGTGTAACCGTTTTGTCCAAAGTTAGGCGCACCGCCACAGCCTGTAAATTTGTCTGTAGTGGTACAGAACTGTGAATGATGTCGTTCCTAACCAAGACACTCGTTCCACGAATATGAAGATCATTATCATCTGCCCAGGCATTATACAATGTATAATGCTTAAAGGCTGAACGATCTTGAGCCTCGGGTTCCTTTAAAAGAGTTTCCTGCAGGCAAAAAGCAGCAGGTTTATATTTTTGGCTTAGAAGACCAAGCTCATTAAAGTTCGCTCTAAAACCTCGACAATTCCATTGTATGATGGTATGTTTGTTTTTGTTATCCATATTGAGATGGAGAAATTGATGGTGGGCGTATGGGCGATATAGCCCCGGTAGATTTCTTCGGAGATTTTTTCCTCGGGGAACTATTCCTCTGAGAGTTCGGGCCCAGTTGCCAGAATGTTTCGTCGATGCATTCATCGACTGCCATCTCTTCATAGCCTTCAAATCTGTTGCGTGTCACAGGATCTTGAAGTGCTTTGGGTGTTCTTTCGGATGTCTGTTTTTGCTTGTCTTTTTCTAATTTCTTTTTGTACTTTTCTTGATTTCTTCTCTGACTCTGACTTAAATTTTGTTGTTGTCGCTGTTTCTGCTCAGGGTTCGGTTTGTTGGGCTCATTTTTTTCAGATTTCTGTTTTTGGTCTTTAGGAGGTCCTGATGTTTGTATAACCTTTGCTTGTTCTTGTTGAGTAATTGTTTTTGTCGCTGACTCATTTAAAATTGGGACATCGGACGTAGTTTGTGTGGATTTCGGTTCAAATTGATCAGTGATTCCGATTGTAAATGGCTGTAATAAACGTGGAATGGAGCCACTGAGCCATGTCCATGGTGTTTGGCATTCCACGGATTGTGTTGGTTTCTTTTGCTTTAAGGTTGTGGCATATGATGGTGTTGTTATGCTCATGCCAGGCATTGATGACACTATGTCTCTGGCCTCTTTAAAGCTAATTTGTTTCTCTGTTCTCACCTTTTGTATGGTCTTCTCTTTTTTCCACATGGGGCAATCTTTCGAGGATGACATATGTTTGCCCTCACAATTAACACATTTAATTATATCATTGGTACATGGCTCATCGTGCTTTTGGCCGCATTTGTGACAGGCAGGCTGACCTCTGCATGTATTCTGGCTGTGACCGAACTTTTGACATTTGAAACATCGGAGTGGATTTGGGATATAAACATCCACTCCGACATTCATATAACCTATTTTTACTGATTTTGGTGGTTGAGGAGTATTGAAGCTGAAAATGTAAGTATTTGTGATTATTTCATTTCCATGTTTCCTGATTTTAACTCGTTTGACCCCTGTTACTCCTTGCGTGTTCATTTCATTTATGATTTCTTGTTCTTCGATGTCGGCAAGCTCACGAGTGCGTACAACACCTCTGCTGTTATTGAGTGTTTTGTGAGCTTCCGCTATAACTTCAACATCTAAAAGCTTTTGAGTTTTTAAAAGATTGAATGACTGTATATTTGAAGTGCATTCAATCAAAATGCCACCTGATCTTAACTTCTTAACATTTTTAACTGTCCCAGCGATTCCTTTAATAGCCTTCTCTAATGCAAAGGGGTTGAAATTTATTGCTTTGTTTTCTTTTTTCGGTTGAATAAAAATAAATTTTGGCCAATGTTTCTGAGTAGAAGTTTTCGACGAATCATATTCAGTGTCAGAGTCAGAAGAGTTTGAATTGTTTGATGGTTCATACTGTCGTTTAGTTTTGTTTTTTGTTGCCATATTTATAGATTTAAGGATTCATTGCCCCGGCTCCCACCCACCGCGGAGTCCAACAAAGGGTAGGGTTACTGCTTCGCAGTGAACCCACCGGGTTGCCGGTATTCCCACATACCTGGTATGGGGCAGTATACTCAGCCAGTGTTGATACCGAAGTATGCCACTGGATGATTGGCCCGTGTGTGGAAGTGCCAGGTCTTCAGATGGCGACCATCCAACCAATCACTTTATAAAACACTGTAATTACGGTTGCCACGTGAAACTGAAACAAACAGTGCAGCAAAACTAAGTATTTGGTTAAAAAAATGAGTTTAAAAACAGCACACAATGGCAAGTATGATAAATGATTAAAAGAAATGACTGATTGAACGGCCACCAAATGCCCCCCGACGTGACACCCAGTACTTTTGGGGGTGGGGGCTCCCGATTGGCCAGAACGGACCATCCGACCATCCTTCTACTCCCGAAATTGGGGCCAAAGCAGTGTGTTGAACAAGATTATCTCCGAAATGGAGACCAGGGCTCCATCCCGGAGACTGCCCTAACCGGGGCCACGAGTCCTCAACTGCCAGGATTCCTTCTTCCGGGGCCTTCGGAACGCACCTCACGGGAGAACAAGGTGCCTGCCAGATGGTATTAGCAGGATTGATCATTTTGGTCCGGGGCTGCGTATTTATGTATTTCGCAGCGAACCAACTCAATTGAGCAAACCTGCCAATTAGCAATTAGCAAACCTGCCCAATTGAGCAGGCCGTCCTCTATCCGCCACCTGAGGACCCGCCTAGTAGGGGACGATCAAACCCCCCTAGGGCTGGTGTACATGACTTCCCATTCAAACACTGACCACTCAGCAAGTTGTCACGCAAATTATGTGAGTTGAACTCAATCTGCAAGTATCACATTTAACAGATATTTGACTACTCGCAACAATGCATGTGTCCTCAAGCCAAATATTGTGGTGTACCGTTGTATCTTTACATCCCCCATCCTGAAAACTGGTTATGAATCTCTTTGGAACACGCTCAAACAAAAAAGAATTTTAAACAAGAGTCCCCAAGGGGCCTGAGGGCGCTCACCTGACATGGTAGCCTAAATATCAACCCAGAGAATTGATTTCCACAAGTTGCATCTGCTCCTCCTAAGAAAAGCTGAAACCAAATATCCAAATATTCTGACCAGTGGATCTAAAAAAAAAGATTTTTAAAGAATATTCCTCATATTGAACTAAGTCATAATTCGGGCTCCCACAGGGAGCCCATATATGATCCCAGGGGCTTGGCTTTAACAAACCTGAATCTCACACCCCTAAGGATTCTGCACACCAAATATCAAAACATTCCGACTGCTGGATCTGAAGAAGATTTTTAAAGAAAATTCCTCATTTTGAACCAAGTTACATTCGAGCTCGCACAATCAGCCCAAATATGGACCTAGGGACATGGCTTGAACAAACTTAAATCTTACCCCCCTAAGGATGCTGCATAAAAAATATCAAATGCATTCATCTGCCGGATCTGAAGATTTTTAAAGAAAATTCCTCATTTTGAACTAAGTTGTCATTCAGGCTCCCATAGTGAGCCCAAATATGAACCAAGGGACTTGGCTTGAACAAACTTGAATCTCAGCCCCCTAAGGTTGCTCCATGCCAAACATCAAAACATTCCAACTGCTGAATCTGAAGAAGAAGATTTTTAAAGAAAAATTCCTCATATTGACTAAGTTATAATTTGGGCTCCCACAGGGAGCCCAAATATGGACCCATGGACTTGGCTTTAACACACTTGAATCCCCCCCCTCCCCCCCCCCCCCCCCCCCCCCCAAAAGATGCTACTCACCACATATCAAACCATTCCGACTGCTGGATCTGAAGAAGAAGATTTTTTAAGAAAATTCCTCATTTCGAACAAAGTTACAATTCAAGCTCCCACAGTGAGCCCAAATATGGACCTAGGGACATGGCTTGAACAAACTTGAATCTCACCCCCCTAAGGATGATGCATACCAAATATCACAAGATTCTGCCTGCTGGATCTTGAGAAGAAGATTTTCAAAGAAATTTGCCTGAAATGCACTAAGTTCGAATTTGGGCTTCTATAGTGAGCCCAAATATGAATCCAGGTGGCCGATTTGAACAAACTGGAATCAGATCCACCCCACAATGTTGCATACCAAATATCAAAAGATTCTGCCTGCAGGATCTGGAGAAGAAGATTTTTGAAGAAATTTGCCTGAAATGCACTAAGTTCGAATTCGAGCTTCTATAGTGAGCCCAAATATGAATCTAGGGAGCCGATTTGAACAAAATAGAATCAGACCCACCCCACAATGTTGCATACCAAATATCAAAAGATTCTGCCTGCTGGATCTGGGGAAGAAGATTTTTTAAGAAATTTGCCTGAAAAGCACTAAGTTCAAATTTGGGCTCCTATACTGAGCCCAAATATAAACCCAGGGAGCCGATTTGAACAAACTTGAATCAGATCCACCCCACAATGTTGCATACCCAATATGAAAAGATTCTGCCTGCTGGATCTTGAGAATAAGATTTTCCAAGAAATTTGCCTGAAATGCACTAAGTTCAAATTTGGGCTCCTATACTGAGCCCAAATATAAACCCAAGGGGCCGATTTGAACAAACTTGAATCAGATCCACCCCACAATGTTGCATACCAAATATCAAAAGATTCTGCCTGCTGGATCTGGAGAAGAAGATTTTCAAAGAAATTTGCCTGAAATGCAGTAAGTTCAAATTTGGGCTCCTATACTGAGTCCAAATATAAACCCAGGGGGTCAATTTGAACAAACTTGAATCAGATCCACCCCCACAATGTTGCATACCAAATATCAAAAGATTCTGCCTGCTGGATCTGGAGAAGAAGATTTTTTAAGAAATTTGCCTGAAATGCACTAAGTTCGAAATCGGGCTCCTATACTGAGCCCAAATATGAACCCAGGGGGCCGATTTGAACAAAATTGAATCAGATCCACCCTAGAATGTTGCATACCAAATATCAAAAGAATCTGCCTGCTGGATCTGGAGAAGAAGATTTTTTAATGTTTTTCCCATTGCCTACAGTGTTAAAAAGTGCTGACTCAGCACTTTTTCAAAGTCCCGAAACTGTACCCTATGATAAAACCGATGGCATTTTTTTTTTACCAATTCTTTCTGTTGGTCCTAAGGAAGCTTCACACCAAATAAAAATTCTCGATGCCGTGCAGTTTTGGAGATATGGGCATTTTAATTTTTTTCTATTTTTAGCTCCTGCGGTTCCCATGGGGCTACGGGAAAAAAAAAAATCAGCATAAATTAGGTATTTATGACCCAATAAGCCCTCACATAAAATTTGGTTCAAATCAGCCTCTCGGTTTGGAAAATAGAAATTTTGGGCGGGGCCAAAAATTTTGCCCTTCCCATAACGACGCCAAGTATAGCCCCACAAACTTCTCTTGAACAAATCTGAGTCTACACCTCAAAAGGAAGCTGGACACCAAATATCAAGTCTCTGCTACTGCTGGTTCATGAGAAGAAGATTTTTTAAGATTTCAGCACACTTTTTGGGTGTGGCCCTACCCACGGGCGAGGCAACTTGATTTGAACAAAATCAAATTGCGATGTCATAACAAACTATTATCTTAAATATCAATTAAATTGGTTCAGCGGTTTGGGAGGAGAAGATGCAAACACCATGTTCACGGACGACGGACGCCAGACGACGGACGGTGAGTGATCACTATAGCTCTCCTGACTGAAAGTCAGGTGAGCTAAAAAAATCTTTTTAAGATTCTACTGCTATGCAACATGTACAGTATGGCTGCAGAAGAGTCACTTTCCACAGTAGGCTATTTTTCCACGGACGCAATGACATTAGATTCCAAACATTAATTATAGGAATAATCATAAAAATTTAATTAATGAAGCACTGGGTACAAACCAGGGATACATTAATTAAAAATTTTGCTGAGGATAATTTTTATTACCTGGTAAATGCATATGTGGACATCACTGCCCACATGTGGATAATGACCACTCCACAGCAGCTGTACTGTAGGTAAATGATTTACAATTGTCCACATAGAACTGATCACTAAGAATATCACAAACAATTTCTGGAATCATTCCGGGTGGCAACAGGTGCCCATTCCTAATGTAAATTGGGCCCATTTTTCCCCAATTCCAATCTGAATCCCACCCAAAAATCGCAAATCCTCCATCCAGTCAGTATATATAATAGAAACCCACTCAAATACAAAATGATGAGCCTTCTGAAATCCTACATTACTTACTGAAGACTTTGCAGCCACAGCCGGATGTTCCTGGTAGAAATTCTTTTCAAAGGGTTCAAGCTTTTCCAAATCCCATCTTGGTTTATGGAGATTTGCTCCTGGCATATCCATTTTTTTGTTCATACCACCTCTGCCGCCACTACCAAAACGATCGCCTCCACTTCCAAACTTTGAGGGGCCACCACCACCACTTCCAAACTTTGAGGGGCCACCACTTCCAAACTTGGAGAGGCCACCAGTGCCTCCTCCTCTGCTTAATCCTCCACTTCTTCCCCCAATACCACCACGAGTTCCACCTCCTCTACTGCTTCCAAACCTTTCACTGCCACCTCTACCACCACCAAACCTGAAAGTGAAAAAACTCATTTAATGAAAGTGTCAATGACACTGTAGCTCAACTTGTCAAGACAAAGACATGTACATGTTTAGTATGTGACAAGGCAATGACAAACATCTAGGTAATGACCTGATAACAAAGGTACATATAAAGTATTGTAACGGTCTGTACATAAATACTGACCGTTGCCTGTAACAAATGTATAGGTAAAGTATTGTAAAGGTGGGTGACAGTCAGATGCTGAACTAGAAAAAATCTTTGAGTCCCAGAGTGGGTCTGACTGAACCCCAAAATATTTGTTCTCATAGCACAGTGATAACAAAGGCACCCCAAAACACACTCGTTCCTGTCCCAAGGTGAAAACAAAAGTACTCAAGAAGTTTTGTGAAGATCAGTTCATAAATACGAGCTGTATAGAACTTGTGACAAAAAACTTATTGGACCTAATTTCGGTACAAAATGGCCACTGGCAGCCATCTTGAATTTTGGACCGTACCCAGAAACACTCATTCTCATCCCAAGGAGATAACAAAGGTACCCAAGAAGTTTTGTGAAGATTGGTTCATAAATACGGCCTCTACGCTGAGCTGTATTGACATGTGTGCTTACATTGTGTAAGTAGCACTGAATAAATCAAAGTTCATCTAATTTGCATAATTTCTGCACGAAAAAAAAACCCCTTACAATATGTGATGTATTCCATGTTACTAAACATTCATACAAAAATTTATTCAAATCAGAACTTTCATACAGAAGTTCTATACAAAAGACTGATTGCACTAATTTTGGTACAAAATGGCTGCTGGTGGCCATCTTGAATTTCGGACCACACCCAAAAACACTCGCTCTCATCCCACGGTGATAACAAAGGTACTCAAGAAGTTTCGTAAAGATTGGTTCAGGTACTCAAGAAGTTTCGTAAAGATTGGTTCATAAATATGGCCTCTAGTCTGAGCTGTATAGAAGATGTGTACAAAAAACTGATTAGACCTAATTTCGGTACAAAATGGCCACTGGCAGCCATCTTGAATTTTAGACCACACCCAGAAACACTCGTTCTCGTCCCAAGGTGATAACAAAGGTACCCAAGACATTTCGTGAAGATCAGTTCATAAATAGAGACTCTAGTCTGAGCCGTATTGACATGTGTACTTACTGTGTGTAAGTCGCACTGAAAAAATCAAAGTTCATCTAATTTGTATAATTTCTGCACGAGAAAAAAACCCGTATTATATGTGATGCATCCCATGGTACTAAACATTCACACAAAAAAATTATTCAAATCAGGGCTTTCATATGGAAGTTCTGTGCAAAAATCTGATTGCACCTAATTTTGTACAAAATGGCTGCCATCGGCCATCTTGAATTTCGGACCGGACCCCAAAACACTCGTTCTCGTCCCACGGTGATACCAAAGGTACCCAAGAAGTTTTGTAAAGATCGGTTCATAAATACGGCCTCTAGCCCGAGCCGTATTGGCATTTGCACTTACAGTGCTGAAAGTAATCCAAAAAAACATCAAAATTAGTCTAATTTGCACAATTTACGTACGAGAAAAAAACCTGTATTATATGTGATGTATCCCATGGTACTAAACATTCATACAAAAAATTATTCAAATCAGAGCTTTCATATGGAAGTTCTGTACAAAAAACAGATTTCTGCATCGTCGGTACAAAACGGCGGCTGGCAGCCATCTTGAATTTCGGACCGCACCCAAAAACACTCGTTCTCGTCCCACGGTCATAACAAAGGTACCCAAGAAGTTTCGTAAAGATCGGTTCATAAATACGGCCTCTAGCCCGAGCCATAGCAGCTTGGCACTTACAGCTCTGAAAGTAACACTAAATAAATCAAAGTCAGTCTAATTTGCATAATTTACGCACGAGAAAAAAACCCGTATTATATGTGATGTATCCCATGGTACTAAACATTTATACAAAACTTTATTCAAATCAGAACTTTCATACAGAAGTTCTGTACAAAAAACTGATTTTTGCATCATCGGTACAAAATGGCCACTGGCAGCCATCTTGAATTTCGGACCACACCTAAAAACACTCGTTCCCGTCCCTGGGTCATAACAAAGGTACACAAGAAGTTTCGTAAAGATCGGTTCATAAATACGACCTCTAGCCCGAGCCATAGCCAATTGTTGACGTACGGACAGACGGACAGACGGACGGACGGACAGACAGACAGACGACGGACGACAGGCCATGACAATAGCTCAAATTTGACTTCGTCAAAGTTGAGCTAAAAATAATGCCATCGATAAAACTGTTCTTGTTTGGACAGGGTGCATGTTCTTTTCAAGATCACAAATTTTATAGATACATTTGCCTGCTGAAACACATTTTTCACTGTACATAACTGTCAAATGAACAGAATTGTACATACTAACATGACGAGAACAATGTATTGTTGTTAGAGGGTCATATCATACAAGCAGGACCAGGGCTCGATTTAATCAAACAATTTTGAATAGCAGTTTGCTATTCCTTTGGGGAAAATTGATTAGCTGGTGACGAAAATTAACTTTGTTCTAAAAATGGCCACAGCAAATTGATGTTGCGTCGGCGAAAATACATTTTGCTTCGGCAGTTTATAGGGCCCATTTAAATTGGCATTTTAGCCTTCCCAGTTGAAGTTTGTGAAGAAAAATGCATGTATATTACGACAGCTGACTGGACTCAGGAGTACAGTAATAGTGTCATTTTTTATGCAAATATAACCTGAAGTTTGAAATCTGTATTTTTATTATTAACCCTCTTATTCGTTTTAAAAATAAGACAGTTTTTGGTAAAAGGTATAGATTTTGTTCAAATAAACGTAGTTATTGTTAAACAATTCAGTCATGAGTTATCTCATCGATACGAATCTCTTAAGATATTGAACATTTAACAGCGATAAACAATCCCCAAATATTAACAGGATATCAGATACCCACCAATCTTTAAGACACACTTTTCCCCCCTTAAAAATGCCCCACCCCCCAATTACTTCATTGTAATATTTTATTATTTTGCTTTAAAAACACAAGATAGAGACAGCTTATGCATAAGGGAAAACAACTGAATGCCATGACCTTTTCTTCGTAAACAATATCTCACAATTCGTCACTGCAGACTTCTGTTTCAATTGTTCATGAATATCAATTAATACAGCTGTTATGGGGCTGTGGGCACTTTGTATTAGTTGTTTTGTTCTCCATTATGTGGTTCTTATGAGCTAGTGTATTTTAAGTGTTAATAGATTTGCCCAGGGGTGTATTTGTTAGTTATTAATGCTCATGTAAGCGGTCACTATTAATGTTGGTACGGGACGGGTTATTGTTATGCTGCTTACTAGTATGCAGGCTTGTCTTTCTCTTTGTGTAAAGAAATATTCAAAGTGATGAAAAAATGTCCAGTTCAAGATCGTTGGTTGTCATTTTTTTTTAACCTGGTAGCAAAAGTGACGGAGGCATGCTTACGTCTTCATTGTCAATGAACAGGTCATTAATACTCACAAGTTCAATCTTCGCAATGACAGTACTGATGGAAACACTGATCAAACTGGCTCCAGGTTTGAGCGGTTTCTCGGATGGATAGAACAAAAATAAAACAAGCACTCTCTATAACGATTTTGTGAGTAATTTTATTACCTAATACCTATACACAAAGCTATATTTTTTAATTTTTTTTATTCAGAAAAACGATTATTTACAGAAACAGAAAGTTTCAATATCATCGATTTTGAAAAAGGTACAAATCTACTTGGAGTCAACAAGATAGTACTTTCAGTCTGAAACTGTTAAGTTGCAAGCTTATGTATAAAATAGAAGTTTTTGTTGCTTTGCCAAGCTACAAATAAAGTAGCTGGATGCATAAATTGCCAGGATGTCACTTTTCATGCAAACTTATCTTTGGAGGCTTGATCAAGTGCAGAGTAAACAATCAATCAACTCCCATTTTGTTCTTATTTCATCTGATTTCATCGTGTCTTTTAGTGATAAAAAAAACATTTTGAGTCCAAACCAGGGATAGAAGAAATTTGATTGACTAAAGTGACAGTGCACTGCACAAATTGGCAGTACATCACTATAAACTGAATCTGATAGGTTAGAAAATAGTGATGCTATATAATTATATTTACAATGGAATGAACTTATCTTTGGTCCCAGATCGCATTATATTCTGGACACAACAGACCAAACAGAATGCACTTCTTTGTTCAATGGATCTTTTAATGTTAATGAGGCCTCTGTTTCAAAGTTATCTGGCTTCCCATTGGTTGTTTACATAATTAGACATGCAATGGTTTTCAGCCAACCAAATATTCCTTTTTTCCATGTGGAAAAATTAAGTGTTTTTATGTAGCGCTTTCAGTAAAATGACTGCTTATGGAGGAAAATTGTTTTAAAATCAGCTGCACGTCAAACACCCAACACAATCATAAATGAAAGTGTCAAGGACACTGCAACTTAGCTTGACTGTGTGTACCATAGGGAGCCCAAATATTAACCCAGAGACCCAATTTGAACAAACTTGAATCTGACCCCCCTGGAGATCTTGTATACCAAATATGAAAGCATTATGAGTGGTGGATCTGAAGAAGATTTTTAAAGATTATCCCCCATATTGCACCAAGTTAAAATTCAGGCTTCCATAGGAAGCCCAAATATTAACCAAGGGACTTGATTTGAACAATCTTGAATCTGGCCCTCATACAATGATGTATATACTTTTTTTTACTTTTTGAAAATCTTCTGACTCAGCATTTTTTCGATGGCCCCCTTCAGAACACCTTGACACAAACGATGGCATTTTTTTTTACCATTCGATTCTACTGGTCATAAGGATGCTTCATACCAAATAACAGTTCTCTGTTGAAATATGGTTTAAGAAATATGAGTGTTTGAAAATATTTCTATTATTGGCTCCTGGGGTTCCCAAGGAGACATGGGAAAATTTTTTTTGCATGAGTCAAGTACTTAGGACTTAATAATACCACATACCAAATTTGGTTCAAATCGGACCATCTGTTATAGCCCCCATATTATATTGAGACTGATATATCCTTAGTGAATAATTATAATGAGATAGA
Source organism: Pictodentalium vernedei (assembly GCA_031216915.1). Classification (NCBI taxonomy): domain Eukaryota; kingdom Metazoa; phylum Mollusca; class Scaphopoda; order Dentaliida; family Dentaliidae; genus Pictodentalium; species Pictodentalium vernedei. Next base: position 494,897,214 of record CM062297.1, on the reverse strand, counting down.
TATTTTTATTTCTGCATTTTCTGACTGGTCTGACTCATTTGCACTCAGTGACCTTTGTTTACATCTTTGTTACACTAATATATTGTCCATATAGCTGTTGATTGTTTAATTGTTTAAGTAGGTCAATGACCTTGTTTACTTGAACTTTAACAGAGTCCCCTAGAAACTGTTAGAATTTTGAAGAATTTTCATCTTCTGGAACATTCTATCTGGTTACTATATAAAGGTTTGTCAACAGGGTTCAAAAACTCATTTTTAGAAAGCCATTTCAGAAAGACTCACTTCAGTTGTTTCCATTGGAGATTATTATTGTTTCAGAACAGTGCATTATTATAGAAGCAGTGCTTCTTTGTGAATTTGGAAGATTGATTCCAAAAGAGAATTTTTGAAGAGAATTTGTTCGTCTTGGAAAAGAGAATTTATACTTTCTGTGAAACAGAATAATATTTTGTGAAAAGCCAGGATTCTACTGGATTGTTTGGAAATTACCTGTGGCACCAACACTTCTTGGATTTTTACTCCATTTGAATTTTGCAGAGAATTTTATTATATTTTATTGGAGACTGCTGAAATTTCTAAGTGAAAATTTTATTACAAATCTACGGGATACTGTTTCTGAAGAGACATTCTTGGATTTAATACATCTACCAGCTGGTAACTTTCTTCAGAAGATACTTCATCACTGGATTACTGGATTCTGTCAAACTGTACTTTGGACTAATTCTATAATTGATAAGTGCCATTGTTTTTATTTTCGGTAACCCAATTAGTGTAAAAGATCTTTGTATCATTTTTTTTATTAATTTTTTTTAATTAAATTTCAGAATAGTTAAATTCATAGTTTTTGTTGCTGATTCTCAGATTTCTTTCTGTTACCAATATCAATAATATTTCCACACCACACCATCAGTTCAAAAAATATAAATTTTGGGCAGGCCAAACATCTTGCCCCTCCCATTAGAAAGTCAACTATGCTCTACGAACTTCGTTTGAACAAACTTGATTCTACTCCTCAAAAGAAAGCTACATACCATGTATCAAGTCAATGTACCCACTGGTTCATTAAAAAATCTGGAGGATTTTCCCCAACTCCATCCCTATGGGCTGGGCAAGTTGATTTGAACAAAACAGTCTAAAGACAGTCTTAACAACATTCATATCCCCCGCCAACTTTTATGTTATGATAGGAATAATCTCATTATCGACCTGGACATGTATTCATACCCAATGATGTCACTCACCAAATATCATTTAATTTCTTTAATCGCAACTGAAGATATCTTCCAAAAACCTGCAATTATGGTAAACTAAACTGAAAGTCGACAAGGGCTATAACTCGGGTAAAATTATTTGAATCAAAACTTCCTTTCCATATGCATATGTACACATCATACTCATACTGCAGAACGCATCATACTCATACTGCACACCAAGTTTTGTAAAAATGCAATGAAAAATGCAGGAGGAGTTAAGCGAACAAGCATTTGTGACGGGAAATTTTGTTATTACCAAGGGCCATAAACAAGTAAAATTTGTACCATCGAAAATTCCTGACCACATGCACATCTCCACTTGATACTGATACTTCAGACCAAGTTTCTTAAAAATCCAACAAAAAATGTAGCAGTTAAGCGGGCAAGCATTTGTAATGGATATTTGGCTATTTCGAAGGGCCGTAACAGTGCAAAGTTTGTTGCATCGAAAATTCATGACCACATGCATATCTACACTTGATACTGATACTTCAGACCAAGTTACGTAAAAATCCAATAAAAAATGTTGGAGGAGTTAAGCAGACAAGCCTTTGTGAACGAAATTTTACTATTTCCAAGGGCCGTAACAACCCAAAAATTTGTTGCATCGAAAAGTATTGACTACATGCACATCCACTCTTGACACTGATACTTCAGACCAAGTTTTGTCAAAATCCACTGAAAACTTAGGAGTTAAGAAGCGGACAAAGTTTGGGATGGAAGGACTGACAGACGGATTGACAGACGGAGGAACACCATTTCAATATCCCCCTCGCGACTTCGTTGGCGGAGGATAAAATGAAAGTGTCAATGACACTGTAGCTCAACTTGTCAAGACATGTACATGTATAGTATGTGACACAGCAATGACAAACATCTAGGTAATGACCTGATAACAACGGTACATATTGTTTGTTTGTTTGTTGGTGGTTAACGTCACATATTTATGCACCTTGGCTAATCGTGACACAACATGGAGATGAAGTCAAGTTTAGTCAATCGTTGATCAACATGTTGCCCATTTTAGAGGACTTTCACCCCAAGCATTGGTGACTGGGTCCTATTTTCCTAGTAAAGCGGAACTGGTTTACACCAGTAAACAAGTGCTGCTTACTTCCCGGGGTTCCCACGGGGAAACGGTACATATAAAGTATTGTAACGGTCTGTACATAAATACTGGCCGTAGCCTGTAACAAATGTACAGGTAAAGTATTGTAAAGGTGGGTGACAGTCAGATGCTAAACTAGAAAAGAAATCTTTCGAGTCCAAGAGTGGGTCTGACTGAACCCCAAAATATTTGTTCTCGCAGCACAGTGATAACAAAGGCACCCCAAAACACACTCATTCCTGTCCCAAGGTGAAAACAAAGGTACCCAAGAAGTTTCATGAAGATCAGTTCATAAATAAGAGCTGTATAGAAGTTGCGACAAAAAACTGATTGGACCTAATTTCGGTACAAAATGGCCACTGGCAGCCATCTTGAATTTTGGACCACTCAGAAACACTCGTTCTTGTCCCAAGGTGATAACAAAGGTACCCAAGAAGCTTCGTGAAGATCGGCTGATAAATACAGCCTCTAGCCCGAGCCGTATTGACATATGCACTTACAGTGTATAAGTAGCACTAAATAAATCAAAATTCATCTAATTTGCATAATTTCTGCACAAGAAAAAAACCTGTACTATATGTTATGTATTCCATTTTACTAAATATTCATACAAAAATTTATTCAAATCGAGAACTTTCATACAGAAGTTCTGTACAAAAGACTGATTTCAGTAATTTTGGTACAAAATGGTTGCTGGTGGCCATCTTGAATTTCGGACCACACCCAAAAACACTTGTTCTCATCCCACGGTGATAACAAAGGTACCCAAGAAGTTTCGTAAAGATCGGTTCATAAATGCGGCCTCTAGCCCGAGCCGTATTGGCATTTGCACTGACAGTGTTGAAAGTAACACTAAATAAATCAAAGTTAGTCTAATTTGCATAATTTAAGCACGAGAAAAAACCCGTATGATATGTAATGTATCTCATGGTACTAAACATTCATACAAAAAATTATTCACATCAGAGCTTTCATATGGAAGTTCTGTACAAAAAACAGATTTCTGCATCGTTGGTACAAAATGGCGGCTGGCAGCCATCTTGAATTTCGGACCGCACCCCAAAACACTCGTTCTCGTCCCACGGTCATAACAAAGGCATCCAAGAAGTTTCATAAAGATCGGTTCATAAATACGGTCTCTAGCCTGAGCCGTATCCAATTGTTGACAAACGGACAGACGGACGACGGGCCATGACAAAAGCTCAAATTTGGCTTCGCCAAAGTTGAGCTAAAAATGAAATGCCCCTTTGGGACCATCACTCACACAAACTTTCACTTGAATTGGCTCAGTGGCTTTGGAGGAGAAGACCAAAACATGGGGTTGACGGACGACAGACGCCGGACAGAGAGCGCTGAGATTAGCTCAGCTTGACTTTGTCAAGATGAGCTAAAAAAAAAGTCTGATCGAAACTATAATCGCAAGTGCACAGGTTCCCATGGTAGTGAACATCCATACCAAATTTCAAAGGAATCGACCCATAAACATCTGAGAAAATCTCCAGACAACATTCAGGCATTTTAAGACAAACAGGGGCATAACTCTGGGGAAAAAAAAAAGTCTGATCAAAACTATCATCACAGGTGCACAGGTTCCCATGGTAGTGAACATCCATACCAGCTTTCAAAGGAACCGACACATAAACGTCCTAGAAAGTCTCCGGACAAAATTCTAGGCAATTTAGGCATTCTAAAATGAAAAGGGGCATGACTCCGGAAAAAGTCCAATCGAAACTATAATAGCAGGTGCACAGGATACCATGGTAGTGAGCATCCATACCAAGTTTCAAAGGAATCGACCCATGTCACGTGGCTCAGCAATTTGCTGAGCACTGTGAAATGATAAATACATAGAAAATCATGGAAAAACCAGGGTTGTGAGGTATTCTAAACTGAATACTAGTATCGGTATTCAAAAAAATACTGTGGTATACCAGTATATTGAAAGACTGTTTCCTGTACATACATACCATAATCGGATGCTGATATCAAAATTTATTATTTAAAATACTAGTTTATCGAATTTTTCAAAAATTTTCAACAAACAATATCCTGTGACCCCTCATTGGAATAAGCTTGATGAGCTCGTTAAAATGAGGGGTCACAGGATATTGTTTTGTTGAACATTTTTGAGAAATAATATTTTTTCAACCGCTCAATTTGTATATTACACAGGCAGATGTTGTCGATTCGTTTGGTAAAGGGATAATATTATTCATTCGGGACTACATTTAAAAAAAAACCTCAAAATAATTTGAAAATTAAATTGTGGGTAAATAAATAATCATGGTAAACCAATATTTTTGTGGCATTCAATGGATACTGGTTTAAGTTCTGGTGTATATATTGGTTTATCAATATACTGTGCAGCCCAAGGAAAAACATATGTACTGATCTGCATGTATGAGAGAAAAATTCTGATGCCTGCATATTTTGTGCCCTGAAAACAGGTATTTTATGGTATTTTATGCAAAAACGTCACAAGAGGCAATTACCCTGACAGATGATCCTGATTGAATTTCACCATCCTGTAGATATAAGAATAATATTGTAATAAAATGAAATGGCAAAATTGAAGATCATTGGGACCAATGTCAGTTTTTTTGCCAGTGGCAACATTTTTTGACAGAAACCGAAGAAAATCGATAGCTCCCATCTAGAGGCCTCCCCAAACAAGCATGCCAGGTTTCAAAGTAATCCGATCATAAATGTGCCCTGTAGGGTGTACAAAAGGGAAATATTGTGGTCTGACTAGACTAAATTCTAAGAACGTTGGCCGTGGCAACATTTTTTGACGGAAATGGAAGAAAATCGATAGCTCCCATCTAGAGGTCACCGTAAATAAGCATACCAGGTTTCAAAGCAATCTAATCATAAATGAGCCCTGTAGGGTGAGCCAAAGGGAAATATTGTGGTCTGATTAAACTAAGTTCTAAGAATGTTGGCTGCGGCAACATTTTTTGATGGAAATTGAAGAAAATCGATAGCTCCCATCTAGAGGTTACCCCAAACAAGCATGAAAGGTTTCAAAGCAATCCGATCATAAATGTGCCCTGAAGGGTGTGCCAAAGGGAAATATTGAGTCTTCTGACTAAACCAAGTTCTAAGAACGTTGGCCGCGGCAACATTTTTTGATGGAAATTGAAGAAAATCGATAGCTCCCATCTAGAGGTCTCCCCAAACAAGCATACCAGGTTTCAAAGCAATCAAATCATAAATGTGCCCTGTAGGGTGTGCCAAAGGGAAATATCGTGGTCTGACTAAACTGAGTTCTAAAAACGTTGGCCACGGCAACATTTTTTGACGGAAATTGAAGAAAATCGATAGCTCCCATCTAGATGTCACCCCAAACAAGCATGCCAGGTTTCAAAGCAATCTGATCATAAATGTACCCTGTAGGGTGTGCCAAAGAGAAATATTGAGTCTTCTGACTAAACTAAGTTCTAAGAACGTTGGCCGCGGCAACATTTTTTGACAGAAATTGAAGAAAATCGATAGCTCCCATCTAGAGGTCTCCCCAAACAAGCATACCAGGTTTCAAAGCAATCTGATCATAAATGGGCCCTGTAGGGTGTGCCAAAGGGAAATATTGAGGTCTGACTAAACTAAGTTCTACGAATGTTGGCCGTGGCAACATTTTTTGCCGGAAATTGAAGAAAATCGATAGCTCCCATCTAGAGGTCACCCTAAATAAGCGTATCAGGTTTCAAAGCAATCAAATCATAAATGTGCCCTGTAGGGTGTGTCAAAGGGAAATAATGTGGTTTGACTAAACTAAGTTCTAAGAACATTGGCCGCGGCAACATTTTTTGACGGAAATTGAAGAAAATCGATAGCTCCCATCTAGAGGTCACCCCAAACAAGCATAAGAAGTTTCAAAGTAATCTGATCATAAATGCAACCTGAAATTGTGGACGTACGTACTAACGTACTAACATACTAACGTACTAACGTACGTACGTACGTACACCGACGGACGAGAAGTGATGGCAATAGCTCAGCTTGACTTTGTCAAGTTGAGCTAAAAAAATGCAATATCAGAACTATCAATCACCTCAAATTTAATCAAAATTGGTTCGGCGGTTTAGGAGGTGCTGGTGCAAACACCATGTTCACGAATGACAGATGATGGACAACAGATGATGAGTGATCACTGTAGCTCATCCTGACTGAAGCACTCACCTTGAACAGAACACAATATAAACAGAGTCCAAGCATGAGTCTACATTAAGCAATCCATCTCCATAGGATACATTGTAAATCCTCGAGCCGCTCAGGAGTGACAAAAATAGTTTGAGCATCATGGCTTTTCTTCAGTTGATCATAATGTAAAATGTGGAGCTCCCCTATGAAGCCCCTTGATACAACCCATGTGGATTAACCTTAGTTACACACCTCCAGCGGGTACTGAATACAAAATTTTTAATTCTTCAACTACATGGCCAATTCCGGCTCCCAAAGGGAGCCCAAATATTAACCCAGGCTCTCAATTTGAACAAAGTTGAATCTAACCTCACTAGAGATGTTGTATACCAAATATGAAAGCATTCTGACTTTTGGATCTGAAGAACAAAAATTTTAAATAAATTTCTTCATATTGCATTGAGTTAAAATTTGGGCTACCATAGCGAACCCAAATATTAACCTATGAACCTGATTTGAACAAACTTGAATTTGCCTCCCCCCCCCCCCCCCCCCCCCCCACCCACCCCCTAGAAAAGTTGTAACCAAATATGAAAGCATTCTGACAAGTGGATCTGAAGAAGATTTTTTTTTTTAATTTCCTCATATTGCACCAAGTTAAAATTCAAGCTACCATAGGGAGCCCAAATATTAACCCAGGGAACCAATTTGAACAAACGTGAATCTGACTCCCCTAAAGATGTTGTAAACCAAATATGAAAGGATTCTGACAGGTGAATCTGAAGAAGATTTTGAAAAAATTCTTTCATATTGTACTAAGTTAAATTTCAAGTTCCCATATGGAGCCCAAATATTAACCCAGACACTCGAATTGAACAGAAGAAGATTTTTCAAAAAATTTCCTCATATTGCACGAAGTAAAATTTGGGCTACCGCAGCAAACCCAAATATACACCTAGCGAACCGATTTGAACAAACTTGAATCTCACCCCCCCAAGAGATGTTGTATACCAAACATGAAAGCATTCTGACTGGTGGATCTGAAGAAGATTTTTAAAATGATCCCCCATATTGAACTAAGTTAAAATTTGGGCTTCCATAGGAAGCCCAAATATTAACCTAGGGACTTGGTTTGAACAATTTTGAATTTGACCCTCATAACAATGATGTATACCAAACATTAAGAGATTCTGACTGGTGGTTCTGAAGAAGATTTTTAAAGAATATTCCCCATATTGCCTTAAGTTAAAAAGTTGGGCTCCTGTATTGAGCCCAAATATGAACGAATGGGCTTTATTTAAACTAACTTGTATCTGACACCCCCCCCCCCCCCCCCCCCACCTCACCCCCTATGAATGATGTATACCGAATATCAAAAGATTCTGACCATTAGTTCTGAAGAAAAGATTTTTTTAAATTTTTGCAAATATAGTGACTCAGCATTTTTTCGATGCCCTCTAAAGAACACCCTAACATAACCCATGGCAATTGTTTTTTACTACTCAGTTATACTGGCCCTAAGAATGTTTCATACCAAATAACAGCTCTCTGTTCCATGTGGTTTGGGAAATATGGGCATTTGAAAATATTTCTATTTTTAGCTCTTGAGGTTCCCATGGGGATGCGGGAATTTTTTTTTTTTTTTGCTCGAGTCAAGTACTTATGACCCAATAATACTACATGCCAAATTTCGTTCAAATCAGACCATCGGTTCAGAAAATAGAAATTTTGGGCGGGGCCAAAAACCTTACCCCTCCCATTACAAAGCCAAATATTGCTTCACGAACTTTGTTTGAACAATCTCGATTCTAAACCTCAAAAGGAAGCTCCATAACACATATCAAGTCATTGTACCCATTGGTTCATGAAAAGATTTTAAAAATATTTTGGAGCATTTTCCCCCACCCCTCCCTAGGGGGCTGGGTATGTTGAGTTGAACAAAAATGCAATGCCTCTTCAGGACCATCACTCACACAAACTTTCACTTGAATTGGCCCAGTGGTTTTGGATGAGAAGACCAAAACATGGTGTTGACAGACGACGGATGCCAGACGACAGACGGAGAGCAATGAGATCAGCTCAGCTTGACTTTGCCAAGGTGAGCTAAAAACCATCAAAACTAACAGACCCACATGAAGAAAATTTATCTCAACCAACTGATTTGGTTTAGAGCATGTGAATGTTCATCCTATGTGTTACTTTGCATAAATTGTTTTGAAACTATCATCCTCCTGTAGCAGGTTTCTGGAAAGGCTCGACTGTTACCAAAACCAGCAAAATTTGCAACAATAACAGCTGATTTGCTGTGATTTTGTTCATGCCTTTCATTGACTGCCTATGAAATTGGATTCAACCAGCAAATCAGCTGTTATTGTTGCAAATTTTGCTGGTTGAATCCAATTTCATAGGCAGTCAATGAAAGGCATGAACAAAATCACAATGATTTCGGTTAGTAATTTCGTTTATCTGTAACTTCCAAAGCTTTCAGGTCTCATTTCGGTAATTCAGCATGAGGGAATTTGTTGTCAATCTGTGTTGTCCATTTGTTGATATGCAATTTGAATTATTTCCTGCAGTACTAATTTCATAATAAAAGGCTTTCAATGAGCAATTTTACACTCAATATATACCGATGAGGCAAAGAAAGTAAATTTACAATGTTACACAATTTCACTGTAGATTGACAGCTAAAACGATTGTTCACCTATTTTGAACTCTTTTGGAAGCAGACAAAACATGGAAATGAAATACCATTAGTTCTGTGACAAACATAGTTCAGCCTTCAAGCAAATGATATTTTCATACAAACACAATTACCATGAATATTAGTGTTATTATCCCCGCATTTTAAACCAGAGTGACAGGGGTCAGCCTGGCAGCTGATTTTAGGGAGAAGTGACTTCTCCCTTCAGAGACTTCAGGGAGAAGTCAGGACCCAGAAGGGAGAAGTCAGTGGACATGAAGGAGAAATCAGAAAAAAAACATAAAACGTATATGACATCGTGACAAAATAAATGAAAATAGAGGACACAATTGTGGAGATAAAAATAAATAAAGGTTATACAAACATACATACACACACAAAACTAAGTCAGATGGTATATAACAGAATGTAGGTTAAAATCCCCCCCCCCCACCCCACCCCACAGAAAACTGTGTCGTTCATGGTTTCTGAATACCCCCTAACTCTTTGCCTAACAGTGATGACTAAGGTTCCCTTATAAAATGGTATACCCAGTGTATTTTGGGATTTACCATGGTTTACCATGGTACTTTTTTATAAGGGTTACCACGCAGTTGATTTTGTATTTGCCTCAATGCAGTGGATTTGAAATTTAGTATGACCCATGATGAGAGTGTTCTTCTCTGTAATACAGGGTATATTCTTTTTAAAAAAATATTTAAAGTGGTTAAAATAAATTTCATGTTCATATAAGAAGCTGGGTCATTTATGGTTTCTGAATGCCCTAACTGAGTTGAAATGCGTAGTTAAAAAAGTTTTCGATATCCTTCGTAAATTAAGCGTTATTAACAATTTGAGTTAATTTATTTCTTAGGTAAATGACAAAATATTTCAGTTGTCTCCCTTTCCGGCTGCGCTGGGTAATAATACACTGTTCAGAAAACTGACAATTTCTGCCAACCATCTTACACTGACACGTGCGATTGGTGCTTTGAAGGTCTGCCATTCTTATCCACCCAAATACCTGTGATTTCTATTGTAGCCTTATTACATTTAACCCCCTTCCAATACAACTTCACAAGTTTTCAAAGAAAAACATTCAATGCAAATTGCGTGGCGAATTTCAATGCAACCAATCTTTCAGTGGAACAGAGCGTAACCGCAAGCAATTTCGATATGGACGAACTGTCTCCAATACATTTTTTTTTGTTTTGAAACGGTGGTTAACATTAATAAATTCTAATTAACTCGATGCGTGTCTTGTGTGATTCGTTGCTTTGGCTGGCACTTTGTTTTGAAATAGCCATTTTGTGCTGGTTGTTATCAGTTGGGGCGAATTGTTCGAACGACTACGCCATTACAATTCTTTTCAGAAATATAAAATTGGGCTAGTTTAGGCTATTTTCATAGCCAATGCAAGCCAAGGCGACTTGAGGAATGACAAGGCGACTTCTTCGCCCAAGTCGCCCACTCGGCTGACCCCTGCAGAGTGATGTCACGCATGCAGTCCGACTGTCCCAGGGATGGCAATGCTTAGACGCAAAATAGTCGGAACCATTTTTTGTTAACAGTTTACCTAACGAATCTGCCATATCTGCTCTCGTGATATACAAAATTTGCTATTCAAATTTTATTTTTTCATTTCTCTACTTCAAAACATACCTCATGACGTATTAATGGAACAAACTTGATGAGCTTGTTCCAATAAGAAGTAATAAGCCATGGTTAGAAGTAAACAAAAAATGAAAAAATCTGATGTTTCAGAAAAATAATTTGTACTGTTGGCTTCAACTTGTGTTAGGTAAAGGATTAAAGATGCAGTACATAAAGCTATGTTGGGCTATATGAGTCAATTTTCATTTTTGCATGTAATAACTCCCAATCCTTCAAAATGCATTTTGGGAATAATTGCCTAAGTGACACGTTTCCGTGTGTGTTTTTTCAAATGACACAATCATGTTTTAGAGGAATTTTGAATGTTGGTTTCTGATCCCCCGCCCGGATTCGAACCCTCGGCAACACCACCTGGTGTTACGGTATGGAAATATTATTGATATTGGTAACAGAAAGAAATCTGAGAATCAGCAACAAAAACTATGAATTTAACTATTCTGAAATTTAATTTAAAAAAAAAGTTAATATAAAAAAAATGATACAAAGATCTTTTACACTGATTGGTTTACAGAAAATAAAAACAGTGGTACTTATCAATTACTGAATTAGTCCAAAGTACAGTTGACAGAATCCAGTAATCCAGTGGTGAGGAATCTTGTGAAGAAAGTTACCAGCTGGTACATGTAGTATTAAATCCAAGAATGTCTCTCAGAAACAGTATCCCGTAGATTTGTAATAAAATTTTCAGTTTGAAATTTCAGCAGTCTCCAATAAAATATAATAAATGCTCCGCAAAAATCAAATGGAGTAAAAATCCATGAAGTATTGGTGCCACAGGTAATTTCCAAATAATCCAGTAGAATCCTGGCTTTTCACAAAATAATATTATTCTGTTTCACAGAAAGTTTTAATTCTCTTTTCCAAGACGAATAGATTCTCTTCAAAATTCTCTTTTGGAATCAATCTTCCAAGGTCACAAAGAAGCACTGCTTCTATAATAAATGCACTGTTCTGAAACAATAATAATCTCCAATGGAAACAACTGAAGTGAGTCTTTCTGAAATGGCTTTCAAAAATTGAGTTTTGAATTCTGTTGACAAACCTTTATATAGTAACCCGATAGAATGTCCCAGAAGAGGAAGTTTCTGTAATGTTCTATTAGTTTCTGGGGGATTCTGTTAAAGTTCAAGTAAACAAGGTCATTGACCTATTTAAACAATTAAACAATCAACAGCTATATGTACAATATATCAGTGTAACAAACATGTAAACAAGGTCACTGAGTGCAAAAGAGTTAGACCAGTCAGAAAATGCAGAAATAAAAAAAAAATCTTTCTCACATAATTATCAACTTAAGGATATATCAATCTCAATATAATATGGGGGCTATAACACACCCCGCCTTAAAAGAAAAAGTTTGAAGGTACTGAAAACTTTTTACATAATTTTAGCAGACTCTGACTGGTTTACAATACACACACACCATAATCTTCACAATTTTTTTTTTTTTTTTTAATAAACATATATACACTTGAAGTGAATAGGGACCGAGCATATCATTTTAAATTAGGATATTCTGGAAAGAGCATCAGTTACAACATTATCTCTTCCCGAAATATGCCTAATCTCTAAATTATATTCTTGAAGGGCTAAACTCCACTGCAATAATCTTTGATTCTTGTTTTTCATTTTATTGATAAATGTTAAGGGGTTATGATCGGTGTAAACTGTAATTGGACATTGGGCGGTTCCTAGATACACATCAAAATGGGTTAATGCCAAAATTAGAGTCAAAGTTTCTTTTTCTACTGTAGAGTAATTCTTTTGATGTTTGAGAAATTTTCTGGAAAAATAACATACAGGGTGATCAATACCTTGGGAATCTTCCTGGGCAATATACCCACCTGCTCCATTGTCACTTGCATCTATGAATAATTTGAAGGGCTTTTCATAATTGGGACTGGCCAGGACAGGGGAATTATTTAATAAAGTTTTTATTCTGTTAAAGGATTTCGGACATTCCTCAGTCCAAACAAACTTAACCCTTTTGCTCAATAAACTGGTCAAAGGGGAGACAACATCTGAGAAATTTAAACAAAATTTTCTATAATATCCAGCCATGCCTAAGAATCTCATGAGCTCTTTTTTAGAGTTTGGTACTGGAAAATTTACAATGGCATCAACTTTTGCCGCAATCGGCCTCACCTGCCCCTGACCCACAACATGGCCTAAATAATTTACAGTTGCTTTGCCAAATTCTGATTTTACCAAGTTAATAGTTAGGTTGGCTTGGGTCACTTTGTCAAAAAATTCTTGAATATGCTTTAGATGATCAGCCCAATTTGTATCTGTGTGTATAATAACATCATCAATATAAGCTTCACTGTGATCTAAGTCTGCAATTAAGTGGTTAACCATGCGCTGGAATGTTGCCGGAGAGTTTTTCATGCCAAAAGGGGTAACTTTATATTGATACAACCCAAATGGGGTAACAAAAGCAGATATTTCTTTTGCTCTTTCTGTTAAAGGGACTTGCCAATAACCCTTTAACAAGTCAAATTTTGTCACAAATTTAGCATGGCCAAGTTTGTCAATGCAGTCATCAATTCTTGGAATTGGATAATTGTCTGTTTTGGTGAGGCTGTTCACTTTACGGTAATCCGTACAAAATCGGTAACTCCCATCAGGTTTTGGGACGAGAATACAGGGCGAACTCCAGTTGCTATGGCTAGGTTCTATGATATCATTGTCCAGCATATACTGTATTTCCTTTCGCATGATCTCAGCTTTGAAAGGGTTCAATCTATATGGATGCTGTTTGATGGGATTTGCCTCTCCTACATCAACATCATGAAAAATAACAGATGTCCTACTAGGCACATCAGGAAATAAGTGTTGATATTTGAAAATTAAATCAACTAAATCGTTTCTTTGGTCAGGCAGTAAATAATCTGTTTTATTTTGTAGATCTCTCAGGACATCTGAGTTCTGTAACTCCAGAGGTACATTTTCGCCGCCTTCATGAATATCCTCTACAGGATTTTCCAGCTCATCCATGTGGGTGACTGTTGAGACTGGTAGAGAGTTTGGTTCTCTCTCATTAGTTTTCAACATATTTATATGGCACAGCTGAGTATTTTTGAGTCTATCGGGAGTCTCAACAACATAATCAGTATCACTGATCTTGTGCTTAACAATATAAGGGCCTGAATATCTTGCTTGTAAAGCATTGCCCTTTACAGGGAATAATACTAGCACCTTGTCCCCAGGTTTAAAGGAGCGAAATTTCGCCTTTTTATCATACCAGGTCTTCATATGACTCTGGGCTTTCTGTAAATGTTTATTTGCCATTTCTCTGGCCTGGTGCAATTTTTCCTTAAAAGTGGACACATAGTCCAGAAGAGAAATTTCAGGTGGCTCTTCTTCGAGCCATTTCTCCTTCAAAGCAGTGAGTGGACCCCTCACTATGTGTCCTAACACTAATTCAAAAGGGCTGAACCCCAGAGATTCCTGTACAGTCTCACGGACTGCAAATAAGAGGAGATGTACTCCTTCATCCCAATCCTTCTCATTATCCTCCCCATAGGCCTTTATCATGGTCTTCAGTGTTTGATGAAAGCGTTCTAGAGCTCCTTGACTTTCAGGATGGTAGGCACTTGATGTGTACTGCTTAATTTTGAGCTCATACATCACCTGCTGAAAAAGGTTTGACATAAAATTTGAGCCTTGGTCCGATTGCACTGACCTGGGTAGACCGAAAGTTGTAAAAAATTTTATCAAGGCCTTAACTATTGTCTTAGTTTTAATATTTCTTAGAGGTATAGCTTCAGGAAATCGTGTAGAAGCACACATGATTGTAAGAAGATATTCATTTCCAGATCTTGTTCTAGACAATGGGCCAACACAATCAATAATAATTCTACTAAATGGCTCCTCAAAAGCAGGGATTGGTTGAAGGGGAGCAGGAGGAATCTTCTGGTTGGGTTTTCCTACAATTTGACAGGTGTGGCAGGTTTTACAAAATTCGACAACATCCTGTCGAAGCTTGGGCCAGTAAAAACACTGTTGAATACAAGAGTAGGTTTTCCTAACTCCCAAATGTCCAGCCATAGGATTTTCGTGAGCCAGGCTTATTATTTCATTCCGGTATTTAGTGGGGACAACTATTTGATAAATAACCTCCCAATCACTATTGGAGGGTACTTCTGGTGGTCGCCATTTCCTCATAAGTACACCAGATTTTCTGAAATAACAGACAGGGGAGTTTTGGGCTTCTGCCTCTGTTAGAGCCTTTTCACGTGGCTCGGCAAGGTCAGGATCACTTTCCTGTTCCTGAATTAAAGATGTCCGGGAAATGACATTCAGGTGTAGTGGCCTCTTTACAATGTCTGGACGAGTCATCACACTGACTCAAAAATGTCTGAGACAAATCAATGTCTTCAGAATCCGTAATTCTGTGACAGTTCTTATCCTCAGCTTTGCTGTTTAAATCAACGTAATTGAGGTTGTTATCAACCTCAGTTTTCTTTGCCATGGACCGAGTCACAGCACATGCTGGAAAGGCAAAAGGGAAACATTCCTTCAAATTAATAATACTTTCATCTGTGCTCGGCTTATCCACCACTTGAGATTCTACAGTGACTTTGTCACCAGCTAAGTCATTTCCCAATAATAAAGAAATACCTTTTACAGGTAGAGTAGGTCTGATTCCTACTGTCACAGTCCCATTTACCAAAATACTTCTTAAATTTATTTTATGAAGTGGGACCTTTAAAGAGTTTGACTCAATACCTGATATCAGAACTTGTGCCCCTGTAGCACTTTCTTCAGAAAATGGCAAAATGCCTTTTAACATTAATGACTGAGTAGCCCCTGTGTCTCTCAGTATTTTTATTGGTAAGGAACAGTGCTTATCCCCATCAAGGGAAACAAAGCCTTCAGAAATAAATGGCTTATAATTTTCTAAAGCGTCTTGCTTTATAACATAATTTTCAGGGCATGGAGCACATGCTAGTGCATTCTGTGAAGTTGAGGATTCATTTTTCCTTTTTAACAGCCAACAATCAGATAGTAAATGCCCTGTTTTCTTACAATAATTACAAGTTTTAGTTGAACTGTTGGGTCGTAATGGTGTAGGACTGGCATTAGATGACTTATTCTCATTAGGCTTCCTATTAAATTTGGGTGGTGAAAAGTTTGGAGGATTGGAAGGATGAGTTTTATCTGAAGTTGGTCTAGATCCACTTTGGAAAGAATTCTTGTGGGGCCAAATATTTGTGGAGTTACGACTCATTTTATGAGTTAAGGCATAGTCATCTGCTAGTACTGCTGCTCTGTTTAATGTGTCAACTTTTTGTTCATCCAGGTGGGCCTTTATATCTGAATGAATCTTTCCTTTAAACTCTTCTATCAGCATCATTTCCTTTAATTTTATAAAATCTTTCCCTATTTCTTTTGAATGGCACCACCTGTCAAATAAATTTTGCTTCTCTCTGGCAAATTCCACATGAGTTTGATTTTCGTTTTTATAATAATTTCTGAATTTCTGCCTGTAGGCCTCTGGAACAAGTTCATATGCCTTAAGTATAGCCTCCTTAACAGTGTCATAATTATTGCTTTGCTCAGAAGATAGAGTGGAATAGATTTCTTGGGCCTTCCCTTTCAAAACACTTTGCAATAGCAAAGTCCAGACATCCCTTGGCCATTCTAAACTTGTTGCCACTTTTTCGAAATGTGAAAAATATTTATCAACTTCTTCTTCTTAAAAGGGGGGAACTAGCCTAACATGTTTAGTTGCATCAAATCTACTTGGAGAAATTACATTTGAGCCTTGATGTTGAGATTCTAATTCTTTTATTTTTATTTCCTTTTGGGCCTGAATTTCTAATTCTTTTAAGTGCATTTCTTTTTGAGCTTCTATTTCCCTTAATTTTAATTCCCTTTCCTCTTTTTGAGCCTGAATTTGTTCCCTTTCTTTTTGAGCCTGAATTTGTTCCCTTTCTTTTTGAGCTTCTAATTCTTTTAATTTAATTTCATTTTCTCTTTCTTCTTTTTCTTTTTGGGCCTCTAATTCTTTTAATTTCATTTCATTTTCCTGCCTTTTCATTTCTTGTTGCATTTCTAATCTCTTTAGTTCTAATTCTAACTTTTTGAGTTCAAGGGCATCAGTAGGTTGTGGTTCAGAGACAGGTGACCCAGACTGAGGCAAAAGACCCTCCTCAATATAATGATTAACAATGAGCTGTTTAAGTTTATGCTTGTTCAGACCAGGGGTGGCAGGTAATTTTAGATAATGAGCAAGTTGGAATAAATCCTCCTTCTTAAGAGATTCTAAAAGGTCCAAACTAGGAGACCTTTCAAATTCAGATATAAATTCTGTCACAATAAACACCATGATGAAAAGGTTTGCTGGTTCTCAGGTTATATAAATAATAATACTGAAATTTTCTAAGAAAGTTTAAATGTCTTGAAAGTGAGCCAAAATAATAAATGAAATATGCAAATAAAGCTTTCTCGTTATCTAACATTCAATCTCGGCAACGAGCCCCCAATTTCTGTTACGGTATGGAAATATTATTGATATTGGTAACAGAAAGAAATCTGAGAATCAGCAACAAAAACTATGAATTTAACTATTCTGAAATTTAATTTTAAAAAAAATTAATATAAAAAAAATGATACAAAGATCTTTTACACTGATTGGTTTACAGAAAATAAAAACAGTGGTACTTATCAATTATTGAATTAGTCCAAAGTACAGTTGACAGAATTCAGTAATCCAGTGGTGAGGAATCTTGTGAAGAAAGTTACCAGCTGGTACATGTAGTTTTAAATCCAAGAATGTCTCTCAGAAACAGTATCCTGTAGATTTGTAATAAAATTTTCACTTTGAAATTTCAGCAGTCTCCAATAAAATATAATAAATGCTCCGCAAAAATCAAATGGAGTAAAAATCCACGAAGTATTGGTGCCACAGGTAATTTCCAAATAATCCAGTAGAATCCTGGCTTTTCACAAAATAATATTATTCTGTTTCACAGAAAGTTTTAATTCTCTTTTCCAAGACGAATAGATTCTCTTCAAAATTCTCTTTTGGAATCAATCTTCCAAGATCACAAAGAAGCACTGCTTCTATAATAAATGCACTGTTCTGAAACAATAATAATCTCCAATGGAAACAACTGAAGTGAGTCTTTCTGAAATGGCTTTCAAAAATTGAGTTTTTGAATTCTGTTGACAAACCTTTATATAGTAACCAGATAGAATGTCCCAGAAGAGGAAGTTTCTGCAATGTTCTATTAGTTTCTGGGGGATTCTGTTAAAGTTCAAGTAAACAAGGTCATTGACCTATTTAAACAATTAAACAATCAACAGCTACATGTACAATATATCAGTGTAACAAACATGTAAACAAGGTCACTGAGTGCAAAAGAGTTAGATCAGTCAGAAAATGCAGAAATAAAAAAAAAAAATCTTTCTCACATAATTATCAACTTAAGGATATATCAATCTCAATATAATATGGGGGCTGTAACACCTGGCAATCAGGAGTCCAGCATCTAAACCACTAGACCATTGCACACCGTCAAAAAACGATGGCTGGAATCTAGCTTTTTAGATGAAGTCCTCATGATTACTTGGTTCATCTTCCTTTCGGCAGCAGCATGAATGTGTGGAACGCACTGGCTACAGTACGACGAAAGTTCTGTGGATGGCCTCAGACGAAGACTGGCACGGGCTTGTGCGTGTTTTTTCAAATGACACAATCATGTTTTAGAGGAATTTTGAATGTTGGTTTCTGATCCCCCGTCGGGATTCGAACCCTCGGCAACACCGCCTGGCAATCAGGAGTCCAGCGTCTAAAACACTAGACCATTGCACACCGTCAAAAAACGATGGCTGGAATGTAGCTTTTTAGATGAAGTCCTCATGATTACTTGGTTCATCTTCCTTTCGGCAGCAGCATGAATGTGTGGAACGTGCTGGCTACAGTACGACGAAAGTGCTGTGGATGGCCTCAGACGAAGACTGGCATGGGGGTGAGGGGTGGGGGAGAGTGGGGGTGTGTTAGGGGAGTCTATTTTTTTTTCCACATGTGGTCAGTCTAAATCCTTCAGAATGCATTTTGGGCAGAGAAAAAAAAATACCTAACTGGCACCATGGGGGTGGGGGGGGTGTGTTTGTCTGGGTTTTTAACCACTAACTTTAACCAAAACTGTAAAAAAGTATTTTTGACGAAAGAAAAAAAAAGTGCCCAATTGCCCCCCCCCCCCCCCCCCCCCCAAGGGCAGGGGGAGGGGGTTCCTTGAGTTTAAAAAAAGGTTCCGCATGTAATAACTGTAAATAGTTCAAAATGCATATTGGAGGAAATAAAAAAAAAATGCCTAATTGGGGGTGGGGGGGGGGTGGGGGTGGGGGCATTTGTCTGGGTTTGTAACCAAAACTGTAAACAAGCATTTTTGACAAAAGAAAAAAAAAGTACTTAATTGGCCCCCAGGGAAAGGGGGGGGGGGGGGGGGGGGGGGAAACGTCAGTTTAAAAAAAGGTTCCGCATGTAGTGACTGTAAATAGTTCAAAATGCATATTGGAGAAAAGAAGAAGAAAAAAAGCCTAATTGGGGGGGGGGGGGGGGGGGGTAGGGGGTGGTGGTGTTTGTTTGGGTTTTTAACCACAAACTTGGAGTCATCCTACCAGGCTATGATGAAATCCCTTCATAATTATGGCCCGTGGAATATTCTAAAGGTTTTCGGGCTTCGGGCCTCTGTTGCCGTCACAGTTGCCCAAAAGGGGACGTTCTCATGTAGACATTATATGAAGTCAACCTATCAAGTCACAATGAAATCCCTCCATAAATATGACCTGTAGACTGTGTTAAAGGTTTTCGGGCTTTGGGCCCCTGTTGTGGTCACACTTGCCCAAAAAGGGACATTCTCATCTAGACATTATATGAAGTCAACCTATCAAGTTACAATGAAATCCCTCCATAAATATGACATGTAGACTGTGCTAAAGGTTTTCAGGCTTTGGGCTCGGGCAGCCATCATGGTTGAATGATCGCAACCAAAAGGGGACATTCTCATCTGGGCATCATGTGGATTGATCCTACGAAGTTACAATGAAATCCCTTCATAAATATAACCTGTAGACTGTGCTGAAGGTTTTTGGGCTTCGGGCACCTGTAGCCGTCACAGTTGCCCAATCAAGTCCAAAAGGAGACTTTCTCATGTAGACATTATATGAAGTCAACCTATCAAGATACAATGAAATCCCTCCATAAATATGACCTGTAGACTGTGCCAAAGGTTTTCAGGTTTCGGGCTCGGGCAGCCATGACGGTTGATAGATCACGCCCAAATGGGGAAATTCTCATATAGACATCATACGGAGTCATCATATCAAGTTACAATGAAATCCATCCATATTAAACATGACCTGCAGACTGTGCTAAAAGTTTTTGGGTTTCGGGCTTGGGCAGCCATCACGGTTGACAGATCATGCCCAAACGGGGATGTTCTCCTCTAGGCATTATACAGAGGCATTCTATGAAGTTGCAATGAAATCCCTTCATAAATACAACCTGTAGATGGTGCTAATGGTTTTCGGGTTTTGGGCTCGGGCAGCCATACCGGTTGACCGATCACAAACAAAAGGGGACGTTCTCATATAGACATGACCTAAAACCTGCATATGAAATTTTGTGATGATCAGACAAGAACTACCAGGGATAGCCTGTACTTGAAGGTTAAATGAAAAACTTTAACCACAAACTTTAACCAAAACTCCAAATGTCAACTAAACAGGAAAAGAAAAAAAACAAAACATTTGAACCTTCAGTAAAAAAACTTTAACCACAAACTTTAATCAAAACTCTAAATGTTAACAGACGGACGGACGGACGGACAGACAGACAAAAGTCATTACTATAGCCCTCACTGTAAACAGTCGGGCTATAAATGCGGGGATATTGTCGTGATCTCCGTCCGTACATCCGGTTTTGTAATTCGAAACGCTGTAACTTTCTACAGTTGTTCAATAGGGTCTGTGCAATCCCAAAATACCACTTTTAAAGTTTTGCACCACCAGGTGGCTTCTGTGGAGCCACTTGAAAAATGCGCTAATTTTTCACTTTTCTTTCGAATAATCCCAACCTATGTAATTCAGAGTTCTATAACTGCACTAGGGTGTTGCTAAATGATCTGTAGATGTGCACGAAGGTTTCAGATTTTTCAGGTGCCATGTGGCTGTGCCACCGTTGCCACTTTCGTGTTTTCTTAGACCGTTTCCGGCAAAAGGCTCCTAGGGTATGTAATTCGAAGCTCTAAAACCATGTTCAAATGTTGCAGTAGGGTCTGTAGATGCGCACGAAGGTTTCGGATTTTTCAGGTGCCACGTGGCTGCACCACCGTTGCCACTTTCATGTTTTCTTAGACCATTTCCGGCAAAAGGCTCCTAGGGTATGTAATTCGAAATCCTAAAACCATGCTCAGATGTTGCAGTAGGGTCTGTAGATGTGCATGAAGGTTTCGGATTTTTTGGGTGCCACGTGGCTGTGCCACTGTTGCCACTTTCGTGTTTTCTTAGACCGTTTCTGGCGAAAGACTCGTAGGGTATGTAATACGAAATGCTAAAACCATGTTCAAATGTTGCAGTGGGGTCTGTAGACCGTTTCCGGTGAAAGACTCGTAGGGTATGTAATACGAAATGCTAAAACCATGTTCAAATGTTGCAGTGGGGTCTGTAGATGCACACGAAGGTTTCAGATTTTTCAACTGCCACGTGGCTGCGCCACCGTTGCCACTTTCGTGTTTTCTTAGACCGTTTCCAGTGAAAGGCTCCTAGGGTACGTAATTCGGAATGCTAAAAGCATGCTCAGATGTTGCAGTAGGGTCTGTAGATGCGCATGAAGGTTTCAGATTTTGTGGGTGCCACTTGGCTGTGCCACCGTTGCCACTTTCGTATTTTCTTAGACCGTTTCCGGTGAAAGGCTCCTAGGGTATGTAATTCGAAATGCTAAAACACTGCTCAAATGTTGCAGTGGGGTCTGTAGATGCGCACGAAGGTTTCGGATTTTTCAGCTGCCACGTGGCTGTGCCACCGTTGCCACTTTCATGTTTTCTGAGACCCTTTCTGGTGAAAGACTCCTAGGGTATGGAATTCGAAATGCTTAAATCATGCTCAAATGTTGCAGTAGGGTCTGTAGATGCACCCGAAGGTTTCGGAATTTTGGGGTGCCACGTGGGTGTGCCACCATTGCCACTTTCTTGTTTTCTTAGAACGTTTCCGATGAAAGGTTCCTAGAGTATGTAATTCAAAATGCTAAAAGCATGCTCAGATGTTGCAGTAGGGTCTGTAGATGCGCACGAAGGTTTCTGATTTTTTGTGTGCCACGTGGCTGTGCTACTGTTGCCACTTTCGTGTTTACTTGAACCGTTTCCAGCGAAAGGCTCCTAGGGTATGTAATTCGAAATGCTAAAACCATGCTCAAATGTTGCAGTGGGGTCTGTAGATGTGCACGAATGTTTCAGATTTTTCAGCTGCCATGTGGCTGTGCCACCGTTGACCTTTCGTGTTTTCTTAGACCCTTTCCGGCGAAAGGCTCCTAGGGTTTGTAATTCGAAATGCTAAAACCATGCTCAAATGTTGCAGTGGGGTCTGTAGATGTGCACGAAGGTTTTGGATTTTTCAGCTGCCAAGTGGCTGTGTTTTCTTAGACCGTTTCCGGCGAAAGGCTCCTAGAGTATGTAATTCGAAACGCTAAAACCATGCTGAGATGTTGCAGTAGAGTCTGTAAATGCGCAGGAAGGTTTCGGATTTTTTGGGTGTTACGTGTCAGCATTGCCACTTTTGTGTTTTCTTAGACTGTTTCCGGCGAAATGCTCCTAGGGTATGTAATTTGAAATGCTAAACGCATGCTCAAATGTTGCAGTAGGGTCTGTAGATGCGTACAAAGGTTTCAGATTTTTCAGGTGCCACGTGGTGGTGCCACCGTTTTACTTTCATGTTTTCTTAGACCATTTCTGGCAAAAAGCTCCTAGAGTATGTAATTTGAAATGCTAAAACTATGCTCAAATGTTGCAGTAGGGTCTGTAGATGTGCACGAAGGTTTCAGATTTTTGTGGTGCCACGTGGCTGTGCCACCGTTGCCACTTTCGTGTTTTCTTAGGCCGTTTCCGGCGAAAGGCTCCCAGGGTACATGTATGTAATTCGAAACGCAAAAGCCATGCTCAAATGCTATAGTGGAGTCTGTAGGTGCGCACGAAGCTGTGTCACCTGTGCCACTCAATATGATTTTAGTGTGTCATATAACACATTTCATCTTTGTATCAAGCATTCATACAAAGTCAAGGATGCAAATGCGGGGATACACTATAGTGTGCTTTGCACATAAGTGACACCATCTAGTTATTATTTGGCTCCATCACTTTTATTTATTGAACCCCAAAATGTGCTCATTACTATTATTTGGCAGAGGAGAGAAAGCTGGAGATACTCTGTATGTATACTGTCGGAATGGATACGTAATAGAGTCCCTGGTGGGCTAAAACATGATGGAAGAGAGAGTGAGTCCATCTTGATGGTCTGCAAGGGCAGATTTGAAGCCCTCTATTGTGCCAACTGCTACAGCTTTTTATGTCCAGGTGGTTCCAATTGATTGCTGTGCACACAAAGGAACAAGCTGGGACAGTTACAAATCTACTATTGTTCCTTCGTGAAGGTCACACGATGTTGGTGACTATACAACTGTCAATTTTTTTAGCCTGGATCTGTCACTTTTGAGTCTGGAAATTGATGAATTTATCTGGAGGTTACCGTATTGCTGGTATTTGTCCCTCAATCACTTATTTTTTTGTTGGGTTTTTCATATTTTTTTTATTCAGATATAGATGGCAGTATATAAATAAGGTTGACATGATAAAACACACAATTCAGTAACAGTATTTAACAACTGGTAATAGTAAATAGTTATCAATAAAAACAAAAATACTGTGCAGATAAATTTGGCTTTTTTTGTCCAAAATGTTGCTCAAGCAGATTTGGGGTCCCGGATGAGTATCCAGAAAGATACTTATAGAGGCTCTCGCCATATTGTTTCTAGATTTGATGGTTTAACCCTTAAAGGCCTGGACGATTGTCCTGAATTCACACCTGACCACAGCCTGTACATGTCCTGTGGTATAGCAGTGATTTCTAGTCAAGTCTTGGATGCCAGTTAAGGCAGCCAAGACTTGACTAGAAACCACTGCCTAGGTAATTTGTCTATTCTCAGTGGCACCTTGTCATGGTGGCCGTTTGAGGGAACCTGGTCAGAGGATGTAAAAGTCGGATAAAGGCCTTTAAGGGTTAAAGAGTCACACAAGTGGTGATAGCATGGCCCATCTTGTTAGTAACATAGCTTTTTTTCTGTGAGTGAAAATATGCAGAGGACAGTTCTATATTTTTATAACCTTTCAGCTGCTGAATGTAGCTTGTGTAGCATGATGGACATTTTGTCCCTCAATCACTTTACTCTTGTGTTCCAAATAAAAGTACAGGTGGGAATAAAAGTACTGGGTGGAACATTTATAAAAATTAAATAAAAGCACAGACCCAAATAATAGTATAGGGTGGAAATCCATTGAGGGGTTAAGGGAGTAATGCTAGATAATTTTATCTAAAAGCCAACTTATTTTCCAGTATTGCAGTTATCTTTATTAAAGAAAACTAATAGGCATTTTGGCATCATGATTACAACAATGAATACACTGTGCTGAACAAAAGACTACCACACAATCTAGTGAAGAATAACTAATTTGAAGATCTCCTCCCTGTTGTAAGGGCAATTTTAATAAACATACAGGCCCAAATAATGTGCATATAGGGAGGAAACATTCCCCAAAATTAATAAACATACATGTATGTTTATTAGGAACACAAGAGTATTAAGCTTGTTACTGCTTGTATGCAGTCACGAATCAAACATAAATATGAACAATTTTGATCCTGTGGCGTTCCATGTAACCATCGGCTTACCATGGCTTTAAATCGGCTGATGTCAGATGCGATTGTTGAACATCGGTTAATCATTATCGTTTATTTGAAAGCCGATATATAGAAACAAATCTTTTTTGATATTTTAATGCCCAGGTATGACACGCTAGTTTTGACTACTTTAAAATGGGCCAAAATTCAACACAGGTGCATTACGTCATGGCCAGTGGCATTGCTAGAAATACACAACAAGTGTCAGGATTTCACGGTAATGATCGTTACCGGTAGCGTGTTGGTACCGTGGTCACAAAATGACGGAACCGAAATATCGTTACCCACTCAATCTGTCACTAAAGACATTGAAACATTTGTTGTTGAAAGAAATGCTCATAAGAGCTGCTCGTTGGTGAACAATCATCACTGTGATAGAAACGAAATGCTGTTTACATCGATTACAGAAACAAGTTGAAGTGGAAAAAACGTGTGTACCGTTTGCATGCGTTAGACATTTCAACCAATTTATTTATTTATTTATTTATTGGTGTTTAAGGTCACATACTTATGCACAATGGCTAATCGTGACCGCGACAGTTTTACGGGTGGAGGAAGCCGGAGTACCCGGAGAGAACCACCGAGCAACGACGAGCAGCTGTCAGCTCCCCAACATCGTAACTCTGAACTCTGCACCGCAGCACAGGCAGGGTTAGATTGGTTGAAGACATGCGCACCATCGACGTGCAGTACGCCTCAGTACACAGCGTCATCGTGCCCCCATGTAGGCAATCGGGGTGAAGTGTTTTGCCCAAGGACACAACGCGGTTGCCGCAGGTAGGATTCGAACCGAGGACCTCTCGGCTTGCAGCCTGCACCTCTACCAACTGAGCCACCGCGCCCCCATTTCAACCAATAACATTCTCAGAATGACTAAAGTGCGGGACCCTTTTGGTGAAGTGAATGTGATTGGCTCATTCTGTAAACATATTAACGTTTTTTTCGTCAGTAACATTATCACAAGTAATTTCATTGTGTGTCTGAGAATTGTTTTAAGTATGGTAAAATAACAAGCGCCTGTGTTCAATATATGTTGAAAACTGAAAAGCAGTGCACAGGTTTACTGGCGTTATAATATCTAAAACAATAAATATATATTAAAAAATCAACATCCCAATAATCTCTGTTTGGTATCTATCATGCCGGGGGGTAATTCCCTTCACTCCGGACTGTTAATATAGGAGGAAAACGGCCCCGAGACGTTTCACATATAACTTACAAGTATATCAATGTATGCAGGCAATTTTATCTAAGAGGGAAACGTGTCTGAAATCTAAAAAGCTAGGAATGATATAAAATTCCCTCAATTCGGAAAAACTTCAAAAAGGTTCCCATAATTGCTCACCGACGGTACCTAAATTTCGTTACCGGCTGGTTCCGTGTCTCTTAAACCACGGAAACGATTTTTCGGTTCCGTTGATGTCTGAAATCCAGATACTTGCACAAAAAGATCTGTTTATGTGGATTATCACTTATATTTAGCAGTTTATCTTTTACTTAACGGTCTCCGCGCATACTTCAGAATTGACCACGATTAACCGATTAACCAGTTTTGGGGCATGGTTAACTGGTCACGAAAATCTCATGACCGTTTCAGCCCTAGAAGTGCACCCAAGCGCCGTTGGTTACTGCTACCCCAACGTACTAACTCCATAAAAGCAGGGTCAGCATTGCCATTGGTTGAAGACAAGTGCACCATCAATGAGCAGTACACTTCTGTACACAACACCACCGGTCCCCCCATGTGGGCAATCAGGATTAAGTGCCCTACCCAAGGACACAACGCAGTTACCCCTGCCCTGGACCTGGTGCGCATCGAACGTGGACCTTTCTGTTTGGAAGTACAAAAAATGTTGTAACCAATGAGCCGCCACGCTCCCAAGCAAGTTAAATAATAAAAGTTAAATAATAAAAGAAAAAAAATCGTTTGAAAAAAAAAAAAAATCACCAACTCTGCCGTTGCAGTGCTTTCACTTGCAGTTGCAGTTGGTGTAGTTCAGATCGCTGAACTACAGTTGGGCGTTACATAGAGATTATTACCATTACAAAATATGTATTTGATTCAAGCTCCGGATTCTAAGGGCAGATCACGACGAGTCGTGATCTACCCTTAGAACCCGGAGCGAGACGCAGGTACATAGAGATTATTACCATTATGTGGATGTACAAAATATGTATCCGAGTCGAGCTCCGGGTTCTAAGGGCAGATCATGATGAGTCAAAGACGAGTCATTATCTACCCTTAGAACCCGGAGCGAGACTTGGATACATATTTTGTTCATCCACATAATAGTAGTAATCATTTTATCTTACAATATACTGGGGATAAGTCACGAATGTAGACGAAAAAATAACGAACTATTTATTCGTACGGATGAACAAAAAGAAAAAAAATGGAATTCACGTGGAAGGAACGTGCTTGAATCCGACCCCCTGATACAAACATCTGTATCAGGGGATCAGATACACGACAGTTGCGGAGTTAATACAGACAAAATACATGTTGATTGTAAGATAAATAATTTGTACATCCACATAATGGTAATAATCATTTTATCTTACAATATATTGGGGATATGTCCAGAATGTAGACAAATATATAACAAACTATTTATACGTACGGATGAACAAAAAGAAAAAAAATGGAACTCACGCAAAGGGAACGTGCTTGTATCCGACCCCATGATACAAACATCTGTATCAGGGGGTCGGATACACGACAGTTGTGGAGTTAATACAGACAAAATACATGTTGACTGTAAGATAAACTCCCGAATTCCGAGTTTAACTTTTAGTACAGTCATTCAGGCAGTAACGGGTCACAGGCAGTAACGGGTCAGGTGATGGTGAGCCTTGAAAAAATCGAATTTGAAGAGCATTTCAAACTAAAATTTTATTCCAGGTTTGTGAAGTAATATGTTGCCCGTCGTCTTTGAAAGTTTGGCAAGTTCATTGTTGTTTTTTGTGGACAAAGGCGATTTTTTTTAAAAAGACTGAATGTACGTCGGAAGAAAATTTCGAAACTGCACAAAAGTTTTCATCTCTCCTACGGGAAGAGAAATATAAAGAGTGTGAATGTAAGTATTATAATTTGAACAAGTTTGTATATGCTTCAAATTCACGATAAAATAATTGGGATAAGTATCGGGCATTATTATAACTTTATAGGGCACTCCCTGGCGAATATTTTCATTTTCGGGGGCTGCACAAAACTCATATGTTTCCGTTCACATCCGGGTTCCCGGGCAATAATGAAAAATTTGTTTCAATATGGCCCGGCGGCCCACACATCCCCGGATGTAGGGGAGGTAACACTGCTTTGAGTTTGAATATTTGGAGCAGAGAGATGTGATGGCGGAATTTTGTGATCTTTGGCGTGAAAGAATTAAGATATACATTCGCATTTAAGGCATGAGTTAGTTGCTGACAATGATTGTGTGGGAATTTCACACATCTACTACATTGAAAAATGATAATAATATGTAAATGATGACAAAATAGCAATCTTGATTTTTCTTGGTTTAACATGTAACCTCTTTGAAATGTGATAATAATACAAATAACATTATTTTTTACGGGTGTTATGGTTCATTAACAGCCCAACGAAAATGATTAACAGCCATTGGGCCTATTAGTATTCGTAGGGCCGTTAATGAACAATAACGACCTCAAAAATAATGTTATTGTATAATTATTATCACTTTATAGGGCACTCCCTGGCGAATATTTTCATTTTCAGGGGCTGCACAAAACTCATATGTTTCCGTTCACATCCGGGTTCCCGGGCAATAATGAAAAATTTGTTTCAATATGGCCCGTCGGCCCGCACATCCCCGGATGTAGGGGAGGTAACACTGCTTTGAGTTTGAATATTTGGAGAAGAGAGATGTGATGGCGGAATTTTGTGATCTTTGGCATGAAAGAATTAAGATATACATTCGCATTTAAGGCATGAGTTAGTTGCTGACAATGATTGTGTGGGAATTTCACATATCTGCTACATTGAAAAATGATAATAATGAGCAATCATAAGTAGTAGGCATTCAATTTATCAGCGTGGGAAGCGGCGGTCAGGTGAAAACCGCAAACGCACAACACGCCGAGGTAAGTAAAATTTTCAAGTTTTAAACAGATTATTCACAGGTGAACCAGGGCCTTAAATACTGTGAAAATATTTGTAATACTTCCGGAAAAAATTCCGATTTATGTTTTATAAGGTCTGGTGGAGAAAAGTTGATAGTTTTGACATGAAAAATCGCGGAGTTCAAAATTTCCTAATCTCGTGAACAACAAATGACTTTCGGTACTTGTTTGCGTTGGGCGTCTACTGATTAATCATGTGACAATACTTAGCTAAAAATACTGTGTTGATAAACAGACGACACGCGTCAATTTTCATTAAATTTCAGCGTTCGTTTTTTCAAAATGTCACACTCGAGTGAGTAAGGGGAAGACAATTTGGAAAACATGGAGAAAAGTTCAGTGCCTCACAACACAGCACTGGCTACAAAGTATGGAGTAAAACAGTTTCAAGACTGGTTGGAAAAAAAGAAAAAAAAAACTTGTGACTTTTGTGATAATAATACAAATAACATTATTTTTTACGGGCATTATGGTTCATTAATGGCCTACGAAAATGATTAACAGCCCTTGGGCCTATTAGTGGCCCTCGACTTCGTCTCGGGCCACTAATAGACCCTTGGGCTGTTAATCATTTTCGTAGGGCCGTTAATGAACCATAACGCCCTCAAAAATAATGTTATTGTATAATTATTACCACTTTGCAGGGCGTTTCCTACTGCATTAATGTCGATTTAACGGGCAACCATATCCTCTATTGCTCGGTAGTCACGTGATAGGAGGGCCGCTAATGGAAAACAAAATTCATTATCGGCCCCCTTGTCACGTGACGTCTTTTAGAATTGAAAATTTAAAAATGAGGCGAGAACTCGCAAGGAAAAGTTGATGCTTTCGCCATGTTGCGGTCTTGTTGATCTACAGCAACAGAAACAAATGACACATGGCCATGTGTTCTTTGAGTTACATGGTCCCAAATAAAATGTTACTGTTTTATTAAATTTTGTGTCTTGATTGCTGGGATATCATTTTGGAAATGTGTAAAATTACGTAGTGGTAATAATAGTAATAACATGATTGTTGTCGGGCATAATGGTTCATGAGCAGCCCTGCATCGATGTTGAACAGCCCTTGGGCTTATTAACGGCCCTCGACTTCGTCTCGGGCCTTTAATAAACCCTCGGGCTGTTCAACATCGATGCAGGGCCGCTCACGAACCATAATGCCCTCCAAAATCATGTTATTGTTTAATTATGATATATTTAATCCATTTCAACAGTGAGTCGAGTTGTCAATACCGGGTCACTGTCAGACATGCGCAGTAAAACCTAATGAACCACTGCTCAAGTTGAACTATTTTTAGAAAATTAACGCAAAACTACTGTATTTGATCCACTTCGTTTTCACTTCTTTCCACTGTAAAAGTTGTGACTAGTGTGGTGAGGCTGAAGTTAATTCAGAGAAGACACAAAAGACTTTTTGTATCCAATAAATACATATAAAGTGAGAAAATAGATCGCCAGTAGATGCCAAAGAGGGTGATTCTTAAATTCTAGACACAAGCAACCCGTTACTTAGTCCAATAATATTAGCCTTCGCCTGTGCTCCGAATTTATTATTTTTTGATTTTTAATATGTCGCACCGTCGAAGTCTAATCTGATCTTTCGTTTTTTCAGCAGCAAAGTACGAAATTAGGCGACATAACACTAATATGATGAATACTCATTCTCCATACATGTTCCCACATTCGACAAGAATAATATGCCTTCACATTCATATTAGATGTATAAATTTCCTATACTTACTGTCGAATTACGTATTAAATACCAATAATTAAATAAATACATTTTTTCAAGCGGTAAAGTTAAAGCGGTTGGAAAATTGTTAAAAATCGTATCCCATTTCCGGGAACGGACCTCAGCGGTATTGCAACGACTGCCGCGTCGTTTGACTTGGTGTGCACTACATTATCGGTATTCCGTTTTTCACTCCGCGTTTTCCTATCAACCCATTTTCCGGTTCAACAGTTTGTTTCGAGTTGAAAAAATTGCAGTGCAAATGACGCCTAAATAATTCAAAATATCGATTTATTTGCAAGAAAATGACCACCAGAATGAAGAAAAATGTGTTTTACACAACTGTCAATCGGAAGTAGGAACCAGGTGGCGAAATTTGATCTTTAATCGAGGTCCAACCGTTCAGCGAGAGTCTCTCGCTGAACTTTGCTGCTGGAAAAACGAAAGATCAGATTAGACTTCGACGGTGCGACATATTAAAAATCAAAAAATAATAAATTCGGAGCACAGGCGAAGGCTAATATTATTGGACTACCCGTTACTGACCAAATTGCGACAAACGATCTAATTTTATAAAATAAACAGAAGCTTCATCTTAAGAATTCTGCTGCAATAATGAGGGTCAGATACCTATCTGTCAATAACAAAAAACAAAATTTGGATAACTTATTTTATTTGAGAGAAATAAACGAAAATTTGAAAGGTGGCCCGTTATACCCTGAATGACTGTACAAGATGCAAAATAAAAACTTTATTTCCACTTAGTTCCCACCTCACAGAATTTAGAAATAATAAATTTAATATTTTTTTGTTTATAACATTACTGCCAACAACATTAAATACGACAGTTGCCTTTGCATTATTTGTCAGCGCTGGAAACACTCAAACAGGAAGTTTCAACGAAAACTGCCTATGGTCATGGAGTCTTGGAAGTTGAGGAAAAAAGTGCCAGTCGCCCCTCAACACAGCTTGACTTGAGTGACAACGAACGCGCTGACAGAAAGGCAGATATGGCGGAATGTGAAAGCGCTTTTTACCCCTTATATCCAGATCTTCCCGCCGAGTCTCCCATTCTGTCTCTGTGAGCCATTATAATTTAATCTTAAAATATATAAAAGACTGATAATTTCTGCAATAAATGGATAGTTTGCTAACCACAACAAAATAATATTCATACGCATCAAATGATATGTATTTGACGTGATTTATTTGGTGCTAGAATGTTTTGTGCCTACCTTTTGTTATCCTACTTATCTCGGTTGAAGTCAAGTGGGAACATTGGCAGTTGTTTGGCAGTGTTTTCAGCACTGACAAACCTGTGACAGGACCCCCCGCCGAAGACAATCCCCTCAGACCGTCCCCTTTCTGCATCCTACCCCCCCCCCCCCCCCCCCATGACACAACGGTTTACTGACGTTTCGGCCTCCAATCGGGCCGAAACGTCCTGCCTATCGGGCCGAAACGTCCCGGGTTTTAGTGAATTTTTATAAATTTTTTACATATTTTGGAACTTAATTTCCTTCATGCTGATGGTCATAAAAGGCTGTCTTTGAATAAAAAAAAAACGAACTTACGTTTATCGAATTTTAATTTATCCGTAAAAATCCACGAAATTAAGCAGGAATTAATTATATTTTATATTATTTGTAAGCACAAATAAAGCATGTTCACTGTGTTGAAGACGCATAGAAATCAATGAAATACAAAATTTTCCCAGCAAGCAAGTGTTGTTTTGTCAAAATCAAAAGCCACAGCTGTCTGTCGCTTTTGCTGCTAGTCTTTTGATACTTTGTTTGACGCTTCTGATTAAAAGTTACTGATGAACTTTTTGAGTTTGTTTATACGGTGCGCGGACAAAACCTCATGGGACAATAACCCATGCTGACAAAAACCAATGGGACAATAACCCATGCGGACAAAAACCCATACTAGGCGGACAATAACCCATGAATTGAAATTTAATAAAGAGGCGGACTTTAACCCATGTACTGGGCTGACAATAACCCATGAATTGTAATTTTACCCCATGAATTTAAATGTTTTAGTCACATTTTGTCTATCGCGACACAAGTTTACTATACGCTCTCCAAAGATTTTGTGGTTTCGCTTAACTCTTTTTTGGGGTTGCTGCCCAATTCGATGCTGTGAATTGTTGTGGTTGCCAGAGCATTGTCTTGTTGAAAACCATCTATTAAAGTCCAGATACTGGGTTGCTTATGTCCAATGAGTTCACTAAATGAGTTGTTCCACCCCTCGCATATATTATTTGTACTGCCACCTCCTTGTAAAGTTACCTCATGTACATTCCACACCTCAGGAGGGAACAGTGGTTTTTGGCGACGAAAGCGAATTGCTGGAAGTGGATTATTTAGGTCCTCAGAAGGAGCCTGCACTGTAGGGTATCTACCAGAAACATATGTGGCATCAAAGTAGGAAAGAAAGTCCTCCAAACCTTCTGGGGTATTTTGCCTTAAATGTTCCATCCCCAGAGGAACATCGTCTAATGATAAGAATACCAGCCCATCTACCATAGCACAAAAGTGTTTCACTTCAATATTAGTTTTATATAAATTCACAAGGCCCAAGTCTTGAAGCTTTCTCTAAGTACTCTGTGTTAAGTGGTAATAGCAACCTTGGGTAATGACGTGATCACCAAAGGCACGCTTGATGGCATGAATAGCAGAGATTTCAAAATCAGTAACAGCAGTCTGGGGGTCAGGCTCAAAACCTAGGTTGTTACATCGTGACTGGACAGCTCCCAACATTTCCTCGTACAATGCTTGGTATTTTCCAGGGAGCAAAGCATATACACATGAAACAGCAGCACCCCCTAATGGCACTTTTTATCACATACAATTGTTTATATAATTTGGGGGTTCCATCCATGTGCCACTGATCAGATCGGCCCAAGAGGCGTAAGCCAATCTCTGAACCAAATATCAGTATCCTATTGCTGGTATCTGCACCACCATCGTAAAGGAAAGGTTTCGGATCTTCCTCTCCTGTTGTTATCTAGCGCCCATTTAACTCAATCTCCTGTTGGGTTTTTTGGTTCTTTTGGCCGAATGCCATGCTTTACGCGCCTGATTTGACGCCGAATGGTGTCTGGTTTCCCCATTGTAGTACGTACATTGTCATTTGCAGAAATACTGCCTCTGCTAAAATCTGAGTTGTTTTAACTTTCTTGTTTCCTGCATCATTTTTTATTTTGGCACGTAGTTTAGCAACAAGTACGTCTCCTTCTTGTGGTTCGTGGTTGTGATCTTTAAAATTAGATGATGTTACCATAGCCAAGTCTGTTTTCACTGCACCACTGCATGACAGAGCGCAACGTTTAGTGCACTCCCATCTGATGCTTTTCTTATTTAACATCTTTTTGGTATACATATACCCATCAAAACAAAGTTTTGAACCACCTTTGTTGTTAACTATTACGTCCATATTTGATAAAATTTCAACATTATTTACCCATTCTTATACCTTTTGCCTGAAGCCACACAAGCTGTTGAGAAGAAATGTCGGCGATCGCAAAGGGAGTAAATGTTATCACAGCATAAAAAATCATCTGGTACCTTCCGACATTGTGATTGTTAAAGAAACAAAAGTGACAACTATAAATTGCAACGAGAAAAAGATCAGTGCCAGCATCTAATTCTAATCAACACTGGGAAAAAACAACAAACAATGCATTGAACAGTGCATTGAACAATTCATAAAAAGTCGGCTTCAAAAAAAGCGGATTTAATCCTGTCCTATGGGCATAGATGTAATATTATTAAGAAAACAAAACAAAAAAAAAAAGAAGAGAAAATACAATGGAAAAAAGAAAAAGAGGAATAAATTTAATCCAAAGTGAAAAAAAAAATCAGTGAAACAAAAATAAAATAACCGCAAAAACCAAACTAGATGGTGTCACTTGTGTGCAAAGCACACTATAGTGTATCCCCGCATTTGCATCCTTGACCTTGTATGAATGCTTGATACAAAGATGAAATGTATTATATGACACACTAAAATCATATTGAGTGACACAACTTCGTGAGCACCTACAGACTCCACTGCAACATTTGAGCATGGTTTTAGTGTTTCGAATTACATACATGTACCCTGGGAACCTTTCGCCGGAGACGGTCCAAGAAAACATGGAAGTGGCAACGGTGGCACAGCCACGTGGCACCCCAAAAATCCGAAATCTTCGTGCACATCTACAGACCCTAC
The DNA here is from genome assembly GCA_031216915.1 of Pictodentalium vernedei. Lineage (NCBI taxonomy): Eukaryota > Metazoa > Mollusca > Scaphopoda > Dentaliida > Dentaliidae > Pictodentalium > Pictodentalium vernedei. The sequence goes on along the minus strand of CM062297.1, from coordinate 494,862,305 downwards.
TGCAACATTTGAGCATAGTTTTAGCATTTCAAATTACATACTCTAGGAGCTTTTCGTCGGAAACGGTCTAAGAAAACACGAAAGCAAAACGGTGGCACCGCCACGTGGCACCTGAAAAATCTGAAACCTTTGACCTTTGTACGCATCTACAGACCCTACTGCAACATTTGAGCATGCGTTTAGCATTTCGAATTACATACCCTAGGAGCCTTTCGCCGGAAACGGTCTAAGAAAACACAAAAGTGGCAACCGTGCCACAGCCACGTAGCACCCCAAAAATCCGAAACCTTCCTGCACATTTACAGACTCTACCGCAACATCTCAGCATGGTTTTAGCGTTTCGAATTACATACTCTAGGAGCCTTTCACCGGAAACGGTCTAAGAAAACACGAAAGTGGCAACGGTGGCACAGCCACTTGGCACACAAAAAATCTGAAACCTTCGTGCGCATCTACGGACCCTACTGCAACATTTGAGCATTGTTTTAGCGTTTTGAATTACATACGCTAGGAGCCTTTTGCCGGAAAGGGTCTAAGAAAACACGAAAGTGGCAATGGTGGCACAGCTACGTGGCACCCGAAATCCGAAACCTTCCTGTGCATCTACAGACCCCATTTCAACATTTAAGCATGGTTTTAGCGTTTCGAATTACATACCTTAGGAGCCTTTCGCCGGAAACGGTCTAAGAAAACACAAAAGTGGCAACGGTGGCACAGCCACGTGGCACCTGAAAAATCTGAAACCTTCGTGTGCATCTACAGACCCTACAGCAACATTTGAGCATGGTTTTAGCATTTCCAATTACATACCCTAGGAGCCTTTCGCTGGAAACGGTCTAAGAGAACACGAAAGTGGCAACGGTGGCACAGCCATGTGGCGCCCCAAAAATCCGAAGCCTTCATGTGCATCTACAGACCCTACTGCAACATTTGAGCATGGTTTTAGGATTTCAAATTACATACCCTAGGAGCCTTTCGCCGGAAACGGTCTAAGAAAACACGAATGTGGCAATGGTGGTGCAGCCCTGTGGCAGCTGAAAAATCCGAAACCTTCGTGCGCATCTACAGACCCCACTGCAACATTTGAGCATTGTTTTAGCGTTTCGAATTACATACCCTAGGAGCCTTTCGCCAGAAACGGTAAAAGAAAACACGAAAGTGGCAACGGTGGCACAGCCACGTGATATCCAAAAAATCCGAAACCTTCGTGCACATCTACAGACCCTACTGCAACATCTGAGCATGCTTTTAGCATTTCGAATTACATACTCTAGGAGCCTTTCACCGGAAACGGTCTAAGAAAACACGAAAGTGGCAACGGTGGCGCAGCCACATGGCAGCTGAAAAATCCGAAACGTTCGTGCGCATCTACAGACCCCACTGCAACATTTGAGCATGGTTTTAGCGTTTCGAATTACATACCCTAGGAGCCTTTCGCCGGAAACGGTCTAAGAAAACACGAAAGTGGCAACGGTGGCACAGCCACGTGGCACCTGAAAAATCCGAAACCTTCGTGCGCATCTACAGACCCTACTGCAACATTTGAACATGGTTTTAGAGCTTCGAATTACATACCCTAGGAGCCTTTCGCCGGAAACGGTCTAAGAAAACACAAAAGTGGCAACGGTGGCACAGCCACATGGCACCTGAAAAATCTGAAACCTTCGTGCACATCTACAGATCATTTAGTAACACCCTAGTGCAGTTATAGAACTCTGAATTACATAGGTTGGGATTATTCGAAAGAAAAGTGAAAAATTAGCGCATTTTTCAAGTGGCTCAACAGAAGCCACCTGGTGACTCAAAACTTTAAAAGTGGTATTTTTGGATTGCACAGACCCTATTGAACAACTGTAGAAAGTTACAGCGTTTCGAATTACAAAACCGGACGTACGGACGGAGATCACGACAATATCCCCGCAGATAATAAACTCCACAATGAAAAAGGGGAGGGGGGGGGATGAAATGCGCTTAGTATGGGTAATTGGCCGCCTAGTATGGGTTTATGTCCGCATGGGTTTTTGTCCCATGGGTTTTTGTCCGCATGGGTTATTGTCCCATGGGTTTTGTCCGGCGTTCGTCTATACGAGCTTTTGGGAATAAAAGTGACTGATGAACTGTTTGTATGTGCTGATACAGCACTCTTGATGTGGTATCTTCGGTGACTTCTGATCTACCGACGACAGTGGGCTCAGATTTATTTTGTGTATAAATAATGTATTCAATGTTTGTAAATAATGTAGCCACGAGAGCTACCAAACGAATAAACTTACTCAAATTGCTAAGGGGCACACCTGGGGTGCAAATGAAACTGTATTAGTCGAGTTGTACAAGGCCTTCATACGACCAGTAATTGAATACGGGGCCCTAGTCCTGACCGATACCTACAAGACGAACATTGCCAAACTCCAAAGAGTCCAGAACCAAGCACTGAGAATAGCCCTCCAAGCCCCATACGGCACCCCTATCAAACTTCTCCACCAAAGGGCCAAAATCCCAACCGTCAAAGACCGCCTCGCCACGCTAGCTACCAGAAACCTAGAACGGTTCAAAGATAGCACTCTGATACCTAAACTCAAGGACATATGCGACGGTCGACAAAAACCCCAAATTTGCCAAAAATAAACAAAACGGCCTAACCACTAAACAGAGAGAAAAACTGGAAAGTAACACTCTCGGGTGTGGTATTGTGTGTTAACCTGTCCTCTGTCCCTAACAAAAGAAAAATGAAATACCGACAACCCCGGAAGATCCCAAATGCGCTGGTAGCCGATACTAATCCCACTGGTGCTAGCAGTCCGAGCACATTTGTGCGCGATTTAAGCGGCAGACTACGCTTGTCTGAAAAACACACTCAACAGAAATACATCCAGAAAAAACTTTACAAATGCACATACTTCCTTACTCCACTCTATCTTTTGCCGCTTCAACTCTAAGTTTTTTACTATCTTTCAGACTCTACCATTTTCCCCAAGTAACCGCTATGGCAATTCAATAACCGTTATGGGTTCAGCACATCCTTCACTCTATCCCGGAGGTGGGCGTCCACCCCCAGGGAGGCGAGCGGTGGTCCCGCGCCCCGATTTCTTGGCCAATTTGTGTAAAGCGCTTCTTTAGCGCACATGTCCCGACCAATGAAAATAGCAGGCCTGTTACCTGAACCAGGAATGTTCAGGTTAGGTGGCACCTTGTTAAGGTCCGTTGGTTTCTTTCGCTTGTCAAGTCGCCTCAACCGTACACGCCAGCAAAGAGCCCAAGGCAGACTATCCTTGCCGATGAAGGCCTACCTTGTCTATAAAACCACAAGCGGCAGGCTATACTTGCCTGAAGAATAACAACAAGAAACATCAACTTCCATGTTCTTCCGCCTATACACCGCTCAAACATGATGCAGATGACGCTGTCTCAAATTAATGGAATTATACCATACTGCAAACGAGGGTCGAAAGGGGCTTGCCCCAAAACGTCCCAGCGCGCCAATGGCGCGCTAAAACCATTCTTTTAGTTTTTAGTTAGTAAACAATGTATTTCTTGTCAATAAAATGAAGGTAAACTGCATTTTCGTTCCGTTATTACTGTATACAGAGATAAGTTCTATAAAACCTAGCTATGTCGAAAGATGCTTTGGATATCCTTAGCTAGTTTTTATATAACTTATCTCTGCATACAGTTATAACGGAATTGCGGTCATTTTGGTGCGAAATGTAAATATTTCCATTTGTTGTAAATAATGTCATTTTGGATGCGAGATGTAAATATTTCCATTTTTTATTAAAAATTTTGCTGCTTAAGTTGTATTAATTATACTGATAATAATAAAGAAGTCTTTCTGTTCTATTCGAACTGTGTATTGTCAATCAATTAATTCCCTAATCCATATTAACGGTCAATAGTGATGAAAATTATCTCATTCGGCAGGTTAGATAATAGAGGTTATTAGGTTGTTAAACTGAACAATACTGATCAATTAGCACCTCTTAATATCCTCTATTATCTATCCTGGTGGATGAGATAACCCCCTTCACTACTGACTGTTAATATAGGAGGCCGAAACGTCCAGGGCCGAAACGTCCAGGGCCGAAACGTCTCGAGGCCGAATCGTCTCGAGGCCGAAACGTCCCTGGGTCCATATTTGGGCTCCCTGTGGGAGCCCGAATTATAACTTAGTTAATATGAGGAATTTTTAGCTCACCGAAGGGAGCTCAACTTATCACTTGCCGTCCGTCGTCCGACGTCGTGAACATTTTTCAAACGACTTCTCCTCTGAAACCTCTGGTCCGATTTTCACGAAACTTCATATGAATTGAACAAATATGAATTGCCATATAGTTCATTACTATATGGCAATTCATATTTGTTCAAATGAAATGGGCACGTCCCACGGGGGCTCTTTATGGGGCATAACTCTGATAGCACCATATGAATTATAGAAAAATTATTAAAAAATCTTCTCCAGAACCAGTGGGCAGAATCTTTTGATACTTGGTATGCAGCATCTTGGTATGGGTCTGATTCACGTTTGTTCAAATCGAGTCCCTCAACCAATATTGGGGCTCATTATGGGGGCGTGAATTTTTACTTAGTGCAATTTAGGAAAAATTACTTTAAAAATCTTCTTCTCCAGAACCAAGGGGAAGAATCTTTTGATATTTGGTATGCAGCATCTTGGTATGGGTCTGATTCAAGTGTGTTCAAATCGCGTCCCTTGATTAATATTGGGGCTCCCTATAGGGGCATGAATTTTTCCTTAGTGCAATTTAAGGAAAAATCTTCTTCTCCAGAACCAGTGGGCAGAATCTTTTGATATTTGGTATACAGCATCTTGGTATGGGTCTGATTCAAGTTTGTTCAAATGGAGTCACTTGATCAATTTTGGGGCTCACTATGGGGACCTGAATTTTTACTTAGTGCAATTTAAGAAAAAATATTTAAAAATCTTCTTCTCCAGAACCAGTGGGCAGGATCTTTTGATATTTGGTATACAGAATCTTGGTATGGGTTTGATTCATGTTTGTTCAAATTGAGTCCCTCGATCAATATTGGGGCTCCCTAAAGGGGTGTGAATATTTACTTAGTGCAATTTAAGAAAATTTCTTGAAGAATCTTCTTTTCTGGAACCGATGGGCAGAATCTTTTGATATTTGGTATACAGCATCTTGGTATGAGTAGTATGTCTCGTATGTTTGAGGGAAAGTTTGGATGACCTCGGTGGATGACCTCGGAAGTGACGTCATGTCACGTGACATAGTGGCGCCAAGTTGTGTTGTCATGGTAACCCGCGTGAGCGGCCATCTTGTGACGTCATCTCCATAGTGATACGTGGTGGTAGTGCGCATGCGCAGCGCGTGTTGTTAGGGTGATACGAGCTTCCGTCGTCCATTTTGTATACTGGAAGCCGCCATCTTGGTTTCTATGGCAGCACGTGATTGCTATGTTACCAATGGCTTCTAACAAGACAGGGGTATGTTCGGGGGTGTGTTCCTTTGTAGAAGAGTAAATCTGATTACCACAAACAACCCGACAATCCCTCCAAATCACCAAAATCCACCCAAAATCACCGAAATTGACTTTATTTCCCCCCATTGATCGGCTTAGCACGTAGTGCTATAGTACTAAGGGGTACAAGGGGTGCGTTCGATTGAACAGGAGTAATGTTCTGGCTTAGAATTCTTCCAGAATCCCTTTTTGGATCCTTATCTCATGACGTTTTTTCCCTATTAAGAATAGCACGTAGTGCTATAGGACAAATTTACCCAGAATTCTCTGTTTCTATCTATATATGCAATAGTTTACGTCTACCTAGGCTGTTCCTTTATTCTAGAGTATACTCCAGTAGCGTAGAAGAGCCTATCAACTGGAACAGTATACCTTATTATTGCTATATTTAGCAATTTCTAGTCTATTCTTGTTAGTTCTGACCCTATTCCATGTACTCTTGTTGTTTCATTTATATAACTAACCAATCAGATTGCTTGCTTTCCAATAATCTGTATGCAGAGTTATCTCCCTTCTGTACAACAAAAGCCAATATCATTCCCAAAGCCAATATCATTCCCAAAGCCAATAAGCTATAGAGCAGTTACTGATAAGTCATTGCTCGAACGACTCGAAGCCCATCGAGCAAATGAGCCTAAGAGCAATTGCTCCATGAGCAATTGCTCGAACGACTCGAAGCTCATCGAGCAAATGAGCTATCGAGTAATTGCTCGTTCGAGTGACTCCTCGAACGACTCTTAGACTCATTTCAGTATTTGAGGATACCTATGGCCCAGGTATTGTATTATTTGAGGATACCTATCGAGGATACCTTTTATAGGATACTTATCTGAGGATACTATTACCTATATCACAAGGCATACCTATCCCAAATATCCCTTATAAGCTAAAGAGCAAGAGAGTAATTGCTCCATGAGCAATTGCTCGATCGACTCGAAGCTCATCGAGCAAATGAGCCTAAGAGCAATTGCTCCATGAGCAATTGCTCGAACGACTCGAAGCTTATCGAGCAAATGAGCTATCGAGTAATTGCTCGTTCGAGTGACTCCTCGAACGACTCTTAGACTCATTTCAGAAAAAGGGGTGCCGAAGGCCATATGTTTTCCAAAAAGGGGTGCCGAAATTGGGGTGCCTTCTGGAGAATCCCTTTTTTGTCAAATGAGCTATCGAGTAATTGTTCGATCGAGTGACTCGACATGCTGCTCAAATGACTCGAATCCCATCGAGCAAATGAGCTAACGAGCAATTGCTCGTTCGAGTGACTCCTCGAACGACTCTTAGACTCATTTCAGAAAAAGGGGTGCCGAAGGCCATATGTTTTCCAAAAAGGGGTGCCGAAATTGGGGTGCCTTCTGGAGAATCCCTTTTTTCTGAAATGAGTCTAAGAGTCGTTCGAGGAGTCACTCGAATGAGCAATTGCTCGTTAGCTCATTTGCTCGATGGGATTCGAGTCATTCGAGCAGCATGTCGAGTCACTCGATCGAACAATTACTCGATAGCTCATTTGACAAAAAAGGGATTCTCCAGAAGGCACCCCAATTTCGGCACCCCTTTTTGGAAAACATATGGCCTTCGGCACCCCTTTTTCTGAAATGAGTCTAAGAGTCGTTCGAGGAGTCACTCGAACGAGCAATTACTCGATAGCTCATTTGCTCGATAAGCTTCGAGTCGTTCGAGCAATTGCTCATGGAGCAATTGCTCTTAGGCTCATTTGCTCGATGAGCTTCGAGTCGATCGAGCAATTGCTCATGGAGCAATTACTCTCTTGCTCTTTAGCTTATAAGGGATATTTGGGATAGGTATGCCTTGTGATATAGGTAATAGTATCCTCAGATAAGTATCCTATAAAAGGTATCCTCGATAGGTATCCTCAAATAATACAATATCTGGGCCATAGGTATCCTCAAATACTGAAATGAGTCTAAGAGTCGTTCGAGGAGTCACTCGAACGAGCAATTACTCGATAGCTCATTTGCTCGATGAGCTTCGAGTCGTTCGAGCAATTGCTCATGGAGCAATTGCTCTTAGGCTCATTTGCTCGATGGGCTTCGAGTCGTTCGAGCAATGACTTATCAGTAACTGCTCGATAGCTTATTGGCTTTGGGAATGATATTGGCTTTGGGAATGATATTGGCTTTTGTTGTACAGAAGGGAGATAACTCTGCATACAGGTTATTGGAAAGCAAGCAATCTGATTGGTTAGTTATATAAATGAAACAACAAGAGTACATGGAATAGGGTCAGAACTAACAAGAATAGACTAGAAATTGCTAAATATAGCAATAATAAGGTATACTGTTCCAGTTGATAGGCTCTTCTACGCTACTGGAGTATACTCTAGAATAAAGGAACAGCCTAGGTAGACGTAAACTATTGCATATATAGATAGAAACAGAGAATTCTGGGTAAATTTGTCCTATAGCACTACGTGCTATTCTTAATAGGGGAAAAACGTCATGGGATAAGGATCCAAAAAGGGATTCTGGGAGAATTCTAAGCCAGAACATTACTCCTGTTCAATCGAACGCACCCCTTGTACCCCTTAGTACCATAGCACTACGTGCTAAGCCGATCAATTGGGGAAATAAAGTCAATTTCGGTGATTTTGGGTGGATTTTGGTGATTTGGAGGGATTGTCGGGTTGTTTGTGGTAATCAGATTTACTCTTCTACAAAGGAACACACCCCCGAAGATACCCCTGTCTTGTTAGAAGCCATTGGTAACATAGCAATCACGTGCTGCCATAGAAACCAAGATGGCGGCTTCCAGTATACAAAATGGACGACGGAAGCTCGTATCACCCTAACAACACGCGCTGCGCATGCGCACTACCACCACGTATCACTATGGAGATGACGTCACAAGATGGCCGCTCACGCGGGTTACCATGACAACACAACTTGGCGCCACTATGTCACGTGACATGACGTCACTTCCGAGGTCATCCACCGAGGTCATCGAAACTTTCCCTCAAACATACGAGACATACTACTGGTATGGGTCTGATTCAAGTTTGTTCAAATTGAATCCCCCGTTCAATATTGGGGATCACTATGGGGTGTGAATTTTTACTTAGTGCAATTTAAGAAAAAAATCTTTAACAATCTTCTTCACCAGAATCAGTGGGCAGAATCTTTAGACATTTGGTATGCAGCATCTTGGTATGGGTTGGATTCACGTTTGTTCAAATTGAGTCTTTTGATCAATATTGGGGCTCACTATGTGGGCTCGAATGTTTACTTTGTGCAATTCAGGGAAAATTCTTTAAAAATCTTCTTCAGAACCATTATGCAGAATGTTTTGATATTTGATCAGCAGCATTGTCCCATTCAGGCTTGTTGATGTTTTAGCTCCACAGAGAGTATAGATTTACTCTGTAGAACCTTAAGAATAGCTTTTGATAAAATTTGTATCTTAACAGTATGGAACATTCGGTGAGCACCTAAGGCCCCCCTGGGGCCTCTTGTTTTTAGTATTATCGCCTTTAATCCCAAACAAATTATTGTACATTCATATTTCGAGTCTAGCTGCATGCATTTGCATAATTTCATGTTCTTACTGTTTCCAGCGTCACGTCAGGACGTCGCAATTCAGACATGGGGTGAAATGAAAAGTTCACACATGCAGTCAATAGCGTGTATGTCCACCGTTTGCCTCTTGGATGGCAAGACCCCGACGGCGCATGGACCTGACAAGTCTCTGGATGTCAGCCTGTGGTATTGCGTTCCACTCCTGCCTTAGAACATTACGTAAATCGCCTAACGTCTGATGATCATGAAGTCGTAGCAGGCGGTCCAATTGATCCCAAAGATGCTCGATTGGCGATTAATCTGGCGAAAGTGGAGGCCAGGGAAGAAGTTCGATGCTCTGCTCTCCAATAAATTCACGACAGATACGCGCCACGTGACATCGGGCATTGTCTTGCTGGAATAACTACAGTCCGACGTTAGCGTTGAAAAAACGGGACAACAACAGCGTTAAGAATTTCGTCCCTGTATCGCTGTCCATTCAGATTACCATCGATGAAGATGATCTGCGTTCGATGGTGCAAGGAAATTCCTGCCGAAACCATTACACTACCCCCACCGAAACGATCGCATTCCCGCACGCAAGCATCAGAAAACCGTTCTCCTCGTCGGCGATACACTCTTGCCCTACCATCAGCGCGCCGTAGACAAAATCGTGATTCATCACTAAAATGAACTGTGCTCTTACGCTGCTGAGTCCAGCGAACACACTGCCATACCCATTCCATTCTGACGGTACGATGGAGTTGGGTAAGGATTGGTCCGTGGTATGGACGCCTACTTCGGATGCCGTGTTCCGCGAGTCTGTTGCGGACAGTTTGTGCACTAATTCTGTTGTTAGTTCCCAGGAGTAACTGCTGCTGTCCTCGTCGCCGGAAGGAAGCGATCCCGCAAGTGGGACGTCCTGATGTGTTGGTCTTATGCAGGGGTCGTAACTCTTGGTCGACCTGAACGCGGTCGGTCAGCAGTAGATCCAGTGGTTCTATACCTCCCAATGAGACGGTAAATAGTGGCCACAGTGACTCCGAACTCAGCAGCGAGCTCATCTGGAGGTATTCCAGCCTCATGCATACCAATGGCAGGCAAGCTCTGATTTTCGGTTAACCTTGGCATTTTTCTAAAATGTCGGAAGACAAAAACTAGCGTGTTTTCTCAATAACCCAGGCTGTCTAGCACAACATAACACAAAGACAATCGTCGGTCACCCATTCAATTTGACATTCTCAGGTAGCACGTGCTATTTTGAAATCCGTAGCAAAATTGTATACGGTTGGGTGGACAACAACATATCATTAAACTCTTTGCACGACTTCTTGTCCACAAACATGCAACATTAGAACTATTATATTTCGTCCTTTATGCTATTTATTTGCATTTGTTTCTATTGCACTTTCTTTTTAGCTCAGTATATTATAAAATGAAAGCATAAGTGTTAATTCTTGTAGTGATTGTGCAGTAATTACAGTGTTGTTTGTGAGGGCATAGTGTGCATAAGCATGATAGCTGATTAGTCCTTCAGATAACAGTTACACACTGCTTCACAAATCTTTAATTTCTGTTTTGGAGTTATGTTTATCCACCGTTGTTATGAGTAACTGTTTTGTATATAATGTTATTATTTTCTGCAGACCATAGGGCAAACTCCAAAAAGTCCAGAACCACGCGCCCAGGGTCGCCCTTCGTGCCCCATGGCACACCCCTACCAAACAACTCCACGACAAAGCCGGTATTAAACACCTCCCTGCCTGCCTAGCCACTAAAAATCGCGAACGCCTCGCCGGCAGTCTACTAATATCTGAACTTCAGGACATCTGCATCAGCCGGCAAAAAACAGAAAGTGCCACTAATTAATCATCCCAATTTATCACCGCGAGCGAATAATACTCAAAGGGGTCTTCCACGCAATGAATTCAGATTAGCTGAGGCAATTGATCATTATGGGCTGCCTTCCCCCACAAATCAGTCAAAGTCTGCGTTAACAAATACAATGAGCTGGGCACACGGGATGGTGAATAAACAGGCAGTGAATTCAGATTAACTGAGACCATTGACTATTATGGGCTGCCTTCACCTATCTAGCTATCACAATCACTTAACAATTAGTAACAGATTACAAGGAAAAGAAAAAAACAGGCAGCGAATTCAGACTAGCTGAGGCCATACGAATATTATGGGCTGCCCTCAGAGATCGATTAATTATAACCATGTACTATCATATTTTCTTTATTGTACTATATAAAACCCACTAGTTCTGTTTTTTCTATTTTAGCAGGTACCCACAGATGCTTTCTTTTTGATCTCCAGCTCCCCAATAACCACTATGGAAAAACTCTCACCGTTATGGACCTTAGTCAAAACACTGAACATCCTTCACTCCATCCCTAGAAGTGGTCACCCACACCCTGCGAGGCGAGCGTTGGTCCTGCGTCCCACCTGTTGCCCCTTTTTGTAAACGCCAGTAGTGCGCATTCATGCCCCGATCGAATAGGTTACCATGCAGGCCTGCCCCGAACCAGGGAAGTTCGGGTCTTTCTCTGGGTGGTCCCCGAAAGGGGCCGTTGTTGTTTTTTCTTCTTGATCTGATCCAGCCCTGATAATAGAATCCAACACAGAAGCTTACTCAACTACCATCGATTGCCTGAGGCAGACTATACTTGCCAATGATGGCCCTCCAACAAAAGATCATCCCATAAGTGGCAGATTATACTTGCTTGAAAACATGAACACTGCACCCGCTGGGAGAGGTAGCACCTTTGCTGAGAGGACCCCTTCTCGCACTGGTCCTCACCCGAGAGTCTAGATCAAAGAACATCAAGAGACCGCCACAACAAGGACACCATGATCCCGGACATGCGCCGAGTACCCCACCTTTTTCTCCTTTGACGCGCCCGGACATGTTGCAAGAAACCTTATTCAACAGTTAAAGAGTGTCGAAAGGGGCTTTTTTCACACCATCCCTGCGCGCCTTCTTCGCGCGAAACCATTTCATCCCCGAGACCAGTGGTCTGGCTACCGCCGTTGAGCTGAAAAACGAGAGGTTACTGTCGTTGAATGTAATAAATGTTTAAAGTTGACAAGCGCTTTGAGTGAGCTAATTTTCCCCACAGTTATACGCTTTACGACATTACCTTTTGGAAATTCTAAGGGCATTGGTTGTTATTCTTTGCTGGAGTAAGTTCATATCAGCAGAGCATACCAATCCACGCCTCACTGGAGTGATATTTCAATGTTGGTTTTGCTAAAGTACTTCTGTTGAAAGTAATGTGAACTTGCTGCACATGTCACTCGAAACAATCAACGTTATATGAATTGGTGATTGTGGATGCCTTCGGGAGCAGGTGGGTTTTGGGGTTGAAATAGTCATCTAACGGTCTAAATTCTGTACCATATGGGACACAAAGCCCTGCAACATATGTGATGAGTAGAATCGTCGTTATTTATGCCGATTAACAGAGTGAAATTTTGGAAATCGATTGCACGACTGGTGTGGAGACGTGTTGTGTCAATTATTTCAGTTGGAAAATGAAACGAGTATTTAGGGGTTAAAAAATAGCCTGAAGGGGCGACTGGCAGCACAATCGTATTCAGTGTATACAAATAAGTTATTGAATAGAAATGATTGCATTTTCACTTTTCCGCGAAAATGCTTCTAGAAGATTTTGAAAAACCCAACCTAACTAAAAGAAAAAATATGTATTTTACCGTTTTTCTTAACATTTACGCTGCCGAAAGCGACTGTAGTCACCTGTTTTATGATGATTAGCTGTACGTTCTGATATGCGCAGATCAAACCTACCATCTGATTATTTGTTGGAAAGGGCTCAAAGAGGCCTTCCCAACAATTAATCAGATGATACAGTTTCAAGTATGTCATATTTTTATTAAACCTCCTCGTATACAGGCGTACACAGAGGCCCCACATATATAGATAAAGTAGGCGTGTCAGTAAGAGGGTTAATCAATGGGTATAACGTGTAAACCACAGCGGGTACTAATACAAACACCGAACTTTATTCGTACACTATAAAACGTAATATGTTTTAGAACTTTGAAAATAATCGGTTGTTTGAAAGAGATTTTATCTGACGGAAACCAATGAAAAAAAAACAAATTTACCATTTCTTCTAATTCAATGGACATAACTTACGTACTGCGATAGGTACAAGGTCGGAATTTGACCTTTACATGTATTTCATGTAGGGATGCGGACCGGACCGAACCCTAAATGGTCCGATATTCTTGTTTGGACCGGTTCCGGCCCGACCCAATCATTATAAAATACCTTAAATGAAGTGAAATGTGTTAGAATCTTACTTTCGGTTATACCTAAGATTTTAACACATTTGCTTTATTTAAGATATTTTATAACGATTGAATTGGTATATGCGTTTGTGTTAAAGGAAGCATGATGTTACTACCATCTGACGGGCAAGCTTGGTAACTCTGGGCATGTAATATGAAACATTGTATACACATTGTGGACATGTGTAGTGCATTTTGTAATGTTTTCTCATATCCATAATTATTAAGAAGTTAGGGAGCGAATAAACGTGCTTACAACTTGTGACTGTGACTCACTTTGGAGTCTGTAGTTCACGTTTCCCGCTATCCTGCACATGCTATATGTCATATAGCATGTGGGGCATAGCGGAAACGTGAACTATGCAGACTAAATGGTATTAGTGCTGAAAGACTTGGAGCATTTGCACTATCTATCTTTAAGTTCTTAACCCAATCATATACTATATTATATAAAAAACGGTTTGTTCTTAGCATTGGCACCGACATATCCCAGATAGATTGGTCAATTATCGACATGCAGTTATGCGTACCGGTATTCGGTATTGGATGTGGTGACTTGGAGTTAAATATTGACCACTATATGCTATATCGCGATTTCCTACCTATCTTCAGTACATTGAAATGTGTATGAGCCTGTGGGGGTTAGTTGACAACTTGACATGGTAATTCCTAATTCGCTATCTTGTCTGACATCAGTCATTGTCACTAGCAATAAGCATACCATTACCCATTGGAATTACGAAACCACTTTTACAACTACCATGTTCTCGACATTTTACCCAAATTACCCAATGTGTCAGATATAGGCCCAAATGTCGAGAACATGGTAAGCGGTTTCATAAATTCAGACATTGTCATTTCAGAGATCAAAGAGGATATTTCTGTAAAATGCTTATTCGTTTCATCAAGGATCGTTGTTTTTCTCCTGGATGCATCTGTCAAGTTAGAGAAGATGGCTGTATGAAACGCGTTTTAGAAAGTGTCCCGCTAAACATCTAACCTCTAAAGCGGCAATGTCTGACTTAAAAAATGGCTTATTGTAATCGATAATGTATATTGCAGACTACATCGTCGCTTGCCCAGTTGCCCCAACCAGAATAAAACTATAACTATGGTCAAATTAATACGAAATCGTCTATTACTCGGTAGTTGTGTAATCTGCAATCCATAATTGTTGTAAGCTGGTCACTTGCCAATGTGCAATGATAAACAGAAAAATAATTCCAAAACACTTGCAATTGTTAACTTGTTGCATCATGTTGATTGTCACACGGAAGTCACATAAACAGTAAACACAATACACGTGTATTCCTTGTCAGTCAGGCATTTCATAGGTTGCAAATCCTTCTTCTCGGACGAGACGCATGCAATTCCGACAGTTGCACAAACTACGCATCCGAAGGTATTGGGGAAGGTGGCGCTTCCCAACACTGCCATGCAAAAATGATAACTTGGCTACTGTATCGGGTAATAGACGATTTGGTACTGAAGTAACAATGTCGCTTGTAACACCGAATAAGCCCTCACTTGGCACACTAGTAGCAACTACGCACATAAACTTTTTCACCAATCCAGACATGTATGGAAGCGTATCTTTATGTAACTTCCACCAATCAAGTGGGCTAGTATTTATTCCAGCGCACAGCAGGGCATTGTACCTACTTATTTCTGTCAGTAATAGGGGAAGGGACTATGGCGAACTGAATTTAACACAGAAACTCCCATAGACATTAGAAGGAATATGGCGAAGTGGGTCTAGAAGGAATATGGCGAACTGATTTAACACTGAAAATTCCCATAGACATTTTTTTCACCGAAAATGCCCATAGACCCACGTCGCCATTGTTACGGTGTGGAATTATTAATGATATTGGTAACAGAAAGAAATCTGAGAATCAGCAACAAAACTATGAATTTAACTATTCTGAAATTTAATTAAAAAAAATTGATATAAAAAAAAAATGATACAAAGATCTTTTACACTAATTGGGTTATAGAAAATAAAAAAAACAATGGTACTTATCAATTATAGAATTAGTCCAAAGTACAGTTTGACAGAATCCAGTAATCCAGTGGTGAAGTATCTTCTGAAGAAAGTTACCAGCTGGTAGATGTAGTATTAAATCCAAGAATGTCTCTTCAGAAACAGTATCCCGTAGATTTATAATAAAATTTTCACTTAGAAATTTCAGCAGTCTCCAATAAAATATAATAAAATTCTCCGCAAAATTCAAATGGAGTAAAAATCCAAGAAGTATTGGCGCCACAGGTAATTTCCAAACAATCCAGTAGAATCCTGGCTTTTCACAAAATATTATTCTGTTTCACAGAAAGTATAAATTCCCTTTTCCAAGACGAACAAATTCTCTTCAAAATTCTCTTTTGGAATCAATCTTCCAAATTCACAAAGAAGCACTGCTTCTATAATAAATGCACTGCTCTGAAACAATAATAATCTCCAATGGAAACAATTGAAGTTAGTCTTTCTGAAATGGTTTTCTAAAAAGAGTTTTTGAATTCTGTTGACAAACCTTTATATAGTAACCAGATAGAATGTCCCAGAAGAGGAAGTTTCTGCAATGTTCTATTAGTTTCTGGGGGATTCTGTTAAAGTTCAAGTAAACAAGGTCATTGACCTATTTAAACAATTAAACAATCAACAGCTATATGTACAATATATCAGTGTAACAAACATGTAAACAAGGTCACTGAGTGCAAAAGAGTTAGACCAGTCAGAAAATGCAGAAATAAAAAAAAAATTTTCTCACATAATTATCAACTTAAGGATATATCAATCTCAATATAATATGGGGGCTATAACACACCCCGCCTTAAAAGAAAAAGTTTGAAGGTATTGAAAACTTTTTACATAATTTTAGCAGACTCTGACTGGTTTACAATACACACACACACCATAATCTTCACAATTTTTTTTTTAATAAACATATATACACTTGAAGTGAATAGGAACCGATCATATCATTTTAAATTAGGATATTCTGGAAAGAGCATCAGCTACAACATTATCTCTTCCCGAAATATGCCTAATCTCTAAATTATATTCTTGAAGGGCTAAACTCCACCGCAATAATCTTTGATTCTTGTTTTTCATTTTATTGATAAATGTTAAGGGGTTATGATCGGTGTAAACTGTAATTGGGCATTGGGTGGTTCCTAGATACACATCAAAATGGGTTAATGCAAAAATTAGAGCCAAAGTTTCTTTTTCTACTGTAGAGTAATTCTTTTTATGTTTGAGAAATTTTCTGGAAAAATAACATACAGGGTGATCAATACCTTGGGAATCTTCCTGGGCAATATACCCACCTGCTCCATTGTCACTTGCATCTATGAATAATTTGAAGGGCTTTTCATAATTGGGACTGGCCAGGACAGGGGAATTATTTAATAAAGTTTTTATTCTGTTAAAAGATTTCTAAAACATTCCTCAGTCCAAACAAACTTAACCCTTTTGCTCAATAAACTGGTCAAAGGGGAGACAACATCTGAAAAATTTAAACAAAATTTTCTATAATATCCAGCCATGCCTAAGAATCTCATGAGCTCTTTTTTAGAGTTTGGTACTGGAAAATTTACAATGGCATCAACTTTAGCCGCAATCGGCCTCACCTGCCCCTGCCCCACAACATGACCTAAATAATTTACAGTTGCTTTGCCAAATTCTGATTTTACCAAGTTAATAGTTAGGTGGGCTTGGGTCACTTTGTCAAAAAATTCTTGAATATGCTTTAGATGATCAGCCCAATTTGTATCTGTGTGTATAATAACATCATCAATATAAGCTTCACTGTGATCTAGGTCTGCAATTAAGTGGTTAACCATGCGCTGGAACGTTGCCGGAGAGTTTTTCATGCCAAAAGGGGTTACTTTATATTGATACAACCCAAATGGGGTAACAAAAGCAGATATTTCTTTTGCTTTTTCTGTTAAAGGGACTTGCCAATAACCCTTTAACAAGTCAAATTTTGTCACAAATTTAGCATGGCCAAGTTTGTCAATGCAGTCATCAATTCTTGCCAATAACCCTTTAACAAGTCAAATTTTGTCACAAATTTAGCATGGCCAAGTTTGTCAATGCAGTCATCAATTCTTGGAATTGGATAATTGTCTGTTTTGGTGAGGCTGTTCACCTTTCGGTAATCCGTACAAAATCGGTAACTGCCATCAGGTTTTGGTACGAGTATACAGGGCGAACTCCAGTTGCTATGGCTAGGTTCTATGATATCATTGTCCAGCATATACTGTATTTCCTTTCTCATGATCTCAGCTTTGAAAGGGTTCAATCTATATGGATGCTGTTTGATGGGATTTGCCTCTCCTACATCAACATCATGAAAAATAACAGATGTCCTACTAGGCACATCGGGAAATAAGTGTTGATATTTGAAAATTAAATCAACTAAATCTTTTCTTTGGTCAGGCAGTAAATAATCTGTTTTATTTTGTAGATCTCTCAGGACATCTGAGTTCTGTAACTTCAGAGGTACATTTTCGCCGCCTTCATGAATATCCTCTACAGGATTTTCCAGCTCATCCATGTGGGTGACTGTTGAGACTGGTAGAGAGTTTGGTTCTCTCTCATAATAAGTTTTCAACATGTTTATATGGCACAGCTGAGTATTTTTGAGTCTATCGGGAGTCTCAACAACATAATCAGTATCACTGATCTTGTGCTTAACAATATAAGGGCCTGAATATCTTGCTTGTAAAGTATTGCCCTTTACAGGGAATAATACTAGCACCTTGTCCCCAGGTTTAAAGGAGCGAAATTTCGCCTTTTTATCATACCAGGTCTTCATATGACTCTGGGCTTTCTGTAAATGTTTATTTGCCATTTCTCTGGCCTGGTGCAATTTTTCCTTAAAAGTGGACACATAGTCCAGAAGAGAAATTTCAAGTGGCTCTTCTTCGAGCCATTTCTCCTTCAAAGCAGTGAGTGGACCCCTCACTATGTGTCCAGGCACTAACTCAAAAGGGCTGAACCCCAGAGATCCCTGTACAGTCTCACGGACTGCAAATAAGAGGAGATGTACTCCTTCATCCCAATCCTTCTCATTATTCTCCCCATAGGCCTTTATCATGGTCTTCAGTGTTTGATGAAAGTGTTCTAGAGCTCCTTGACTTTCAGGATGGTAGGCACTTGATGTGTACTGCTTAATTTTGAGCTCATACATCACCTGCTGAAAAATGTTTGACATAAAATTTGAGCCTTGGTCTGATTGCACTGACCTGGGTTGACCGAAAGTTGTAAAAAATTTTATCAATGCCTTAACTATTGTCTTAGTTTTAATATTTCTTAGAGGTATAGTTTCAGGAAATCGTGTAGAAGCACACATGATGGTAAGAAGATATTCATTTCCAGATCTTGTTCTAGGCAATGGGCCAACACAATCAATAATAATTCTACTAAATGGCTCCTCAAAAGCAGGGATTGGTTGAAGGGGAGCAGGAGAAATCTTCTGGTTGGGTTTTCCTACAATTTGACAGGTGTGGCAGGTTTTTACAAAATTCAACAACATCCTGTCGAAGCTTGGGCCAGTAAAAATATTGCTGAATACAAGAGTAGGTTTTCCTAACTCCCAAATGTCCAGCCATTGGATTTTCATGAGCCAGGCTTATTATTTCATTCTGGTATTTAGTGGGGACAACTATTTGATAAATAACCTTCCAATCACTATTGGAGGGTACTTCTGGTGGTCGCCATTTCCTCATAAGTACACCAGATTTTCTGAAATAACAGACAGGGGAGTTTTGGGCTTCAGCCTGTGTTAGAGCCTTTTCACGTGGCTCGGCAAGGTCAGGATCACTTTCCTGTTCCTGAATTAAAGATGTCCGGGAAATGACATTCAAGGAGGTCCCCCTATCACTCTCAGGTGTAGTGGCCTCTTTATAATGTCTGGACGAGTCATCACACTGACTCAAAAATGTCTGAGACAAATCAATGTCTTCAGAATCTGTAATTCTGTGACAGTTCTTATCCTCAGCTTTGCTGTTTAAATCAACACAATTGAGGTTGTTATCAACCTCAGTTTTCTTTGCCATGGACCGAGTCACAGCACATGCTGGAAAGGCAAAAGGAAAACATTCCTTCAAATTAATAATACTTTCATCTGTGCTCGGCTTATCCACCACTTGAGGTTCTACAGTGACTTTGTCACCAGCTAAGTCATTTCCCAATAATAAAGAAATACCTTTTACAGGTAGAGTAGGTCTGATTCCTACTGTTACAGTCCCATTTACTAAGCTACTTCTTAAATTTATTTTATGAGGTGGGACCTATAAAGAGTTTGACTCAATACCTGATATTAGAACTTGTGCCCCTGTAGCACTTTCTTCAGAAAATGGCAAAATGCCGTCTAACATTAATGACTGAGTAGCCCCTGTGTCTCTCAGTATTTTTATTGGTAAGGAACAGTGCTTATCCCCATCAAGGGAAACAAAGCCTTCAGAAATAAATGGCTTATAATTTTCTAAAGCGTCTTGCTTTATAACATAATTTTCAGGGCATGGAGCACATGCTAGTGCATTCTGTGAAGTAGAGGACTCATTTTTCCTTTTTAACAGCCAGCAATCAGATAATAAATGACCTGCTTTCTTACAATAATTACAAGTTTTAGTTGAACTGTTGGGTCGTAATGGTGTAGGGCTGGCATTAGATGACTTATTCTCATTAGGCTTCCGATTAAATTTAGGTGGTGAAAAGTTTGTAGGATGGGAAGGATGATTGGAAAGATGAGTTTTATCTGAAGCTGGTCTAGGTCCACTTTGGAAAGAATTCTTGTGGGGCCAAAAATTTGTGGCATTATGACTCATTTTATGAGTTAAGGCATAGTCATCTGCCAGTACTGCTGCTCTATTTAATGTGTCAACTTTTTGTTCATCCAGGTGGGCCTTTATATCTGAATGTATCTTTCCTTTAAACTCCTCAATCAGCATCATTTCCTTTAATTTTGTAAAATCTTTCCCTATTTCTTTTGAGTGGCACCACCTGTCAAATAAATTTTGCTTTTCTCTGGCAAATTCCACATGAGTTTGATTTTCATTTTTATAATAATTTCTGAATTTCTGCCTATAGGCCTCTGGAACAAGTTCATATGCCTTAAGTATTGCCTCTTTAACAGCATCATAATTGTTGCTTTGCTCAGAAGATAGAGCGGAATAGATTTCTTGAGCCTTCCCTTTCAAAACACTTTGCAGTAGCAAAGTCCAGACATCCCTTGGCCACTCTAAACTTGTTGCCACTTTTTCAAAATGTGAAAAATATTTATCAACTTCTTTTTCTTGAAAGGGGGGAACTAGCCTATCATGTTTAGTTGCATCAAATCTACTTGGAGAAATTACATTTGAGCCTTGACGTTGAGATTCTAATTCTTTTATTTTTATTTCCTTTTGGGCCTGAATTTCTAATTCTTTCAAGTGCATTTCTTTTTGAACTTCTATTTCCCTTAATTTTAATTCCCTTTCCTCTTTTTGAGCCTGAATTTGTTCCCTTTCTTTTTGAGCCTGAATTTGTTCCCTTTCTTTTTGAGCCTAAATTTGTTCCCTTTCTTTTTGAGCTTCTAATTCTTTTAATTTAATTTAATTTTCTCTTTCTTCTTTTTCTTTTTGGGCCTCGAATTCTTTTAATTTCATTTCATTTTCCTGCCTTTTCATTTCTTGTTGCATTTCTAATCTCTTTAGTTCTAATTCTAACTTTTTGAGTTCAAGGGCATCAGTAGGTTGTGGTTCAGAGACAGGTGACCCAGACTGAGGCAAAAGACCTTCCTCCATATAATGATTAACAATGAGCTGTTTAAGTTTATGCTTGTTCAGACCAGGGGTGGCAGGTAATTTTAGACACTGAGCAAGTTGAAATAAATCCTCCTTCTTAAGAGATTCTAAAAGGGCCAAACTAGGAGATCTTTCAAATTCAGAAATAAATTCTGTCACAATAAATACCATGATGAAAAGGTTTGCTGGTTCTCAGATTATATAAATAATAATACTGAAAGTTTCTAAGAAAGTTTAAATGTTTTGAAAGTGAGCCAAAATAATAAATGAAATATGCAAATAAAGCTTTCTCGTTATCTAACATTCAATCTCGGCAACAAGCCCCCAATTTCTGTTACGGTGTGGAATTATTAATGATATTGGTAACAGAAAGAAATCTGAGAATCAGCAACAAAACTATGAATTTAACTATTCTGAAATTTAATTAAAAAAAATTGATATAAAAAAAAAATGATACAAAGAGCTTTTACACTAATTGGGTTACAGAAAATAAAAAAAACAATGGTACTTATCAATTATAGAATTAGTCCAAAGTACAGTTTGACAGAATCCAGTAATCCAGTGGTGAAGTATCTTCTGAAGAAAGTTACCAGCTGGTAGATGTAGTATTAAATCCAAGAATGTCTCTTCAGAAACAGTATCCCGTAGATTTATAATAAAATTTTCACTTAGAAATTTCAGCAGTCTCCAATAAAATATAATAAAATTCTCCGCAAAATTCAAATGGAGTAAAAATCCAAGAAGTATTGGCGCCACAGGTAATTTCCAAACAATCCAGTAGAATCCTGGCTTTTCACAAAATATTATTCTGTTTCACAGAAAGTACAAATTCTCTTTTCCAAGACGAACAAATTCTCTTCAAAATTCTCTTTTGGAATCAATCTTCCAAATTCACAAAGAAGCACTGCTTCTATAATAAATGCACTGCTCTGAAACAATAATAATCTCCAATGGAAACAATTGAAGTTAGTCTTTCTGAAATGGTTTTCTAAAAAGAGTTTTTGAATTCTGTTGACAAACCTTTATATAGTAACCAGATAGAATGTCCCAGAAGAGGAAGTTTCTGCAATGTTCTATTAGTTTCTGGGGGATTCTGTTAAAGTTCAAGTAAACAAGGTCATTGACCCATTTAAATAATTAAACAATCAACAGCTATATGTACAATATATCAGTGTAACAAACATGTAAACAAGGTCGCTGAGTGCAAAAGAGTTAGACCAGTCAGAAAATGCAGAAATAAAAAAAAATCTTTCTCACATAATTATCAACTTAAGGATATATCAATCTCAATATAATATGGGGGCTATAACAGCCATATTACTTCTAATGTCTATGGGAGTTTCAATGTTAAATTCAGTTCGCCATAGTCCCTTTGCAGCTTACCACTGTTTTCCCCATAGACAATCCTGGAGGCACTCTGGCGTAATTGCAACATTTTATTACAAACTTGTTTTTTTAGGATATCTTGTTTCTATTTCTCTGCTTTTTTAGAAAAGCTGAGAAGAAAAAGCAAAATGAAAAAAACTTGATGGCACGCGTTGGGTCGAACTTTCTGTGACAGTTTTGTCGATTTTGTTAGGTTAGTCCTGTAGTCCTTTTTTATCACCGCCTCCTATATTCCCCACCAGTATTTATTTATTTATTGGTGTTTAAGGTCACATATTTTTGCACAATGGCTAATCATGACCACAACATAAGTATCAACTCAAGACCAGGGGTGAGCATTAATAAGCCATGCTGCCCATTTTAGAGAGGGTTTGCACCTCCCAAGCATTGGTGACTGGGTCCTATTTTACAGAGTCAAGAGTCACTTCTCTTTTTCACTGTGTGGGTATTTTAGCCTTTAATAATGTATGTTTATTAATCATTCTCTCCATGCTGTAAACCGTATATCACTTTACACTATGGAGTGGTTGCTTGGTAAACATCTGATAACAATTTATACAATTATAAAATGACAAAAATGAAAACATTCCTCTGTGGGTCGTTTTGACAGCTGATGTTTGATTACGTAAAATAATCTCTATAGGTTTGCTCAAACCACCGACGAACCTATAGGCCATTCTCTTGGAAATTCATTGTCTTTCATTTGAAAATATGATATCCTTATTTTTATGGGGTAAAACGCTAGGCTTACATTTAATAACCGTGATATTTAAAGCATTTTTCCACTGTATGAATGAGATATGTGGAGGACTTTTTCATGTTTGGCGGGAGTGGGAATGCACTGTGTTTTTTCGTTGAATTATTTTAAAAATTTTTTTCAACAGAGTGGGGTAAAATGTCAGGGTTGAAATCGCTATTATATGCTTGTACTCAACACTGATGCTAGGCAAATCTTTGACTATTAAGATTTCCCCCACATTTTTTTTTGTGCCAGAGTGTCAGTCTTTGCCTCCAAAATATCTTCAAAAAGTCGAAGATATTTTGGAGGGAAAAATTATAGTGACATTTTCCCCAGAGTGGTATCACTGCTATCCAACAAATCAACTTAACTTGATTTGTTGATGCTGGTGAAAGCATTCTGGATCGAAAAACAAATCTTGGGGTAGCATTACCAAATTTTTTCCATTTTTTTAAATAATATGGTAGCCTTGAAAAAGGCTGTTTTAAAATATTGCTAACAAAAAATGTTAGCTATTCGGGCATCTTTTTTCAAAATGCCCCTGTCTGCTGGCTGCCATTCTTCTAATTCTTAATTGATAAGGTTGTTGGCTTTTCTCAATCTCTTCTCCACTCTCTTCCAATTTCCTGATTATTACATGGGGATGTGATGTTTCTTCAAGTTGTGTGATGGCTGTGTTACATTTTCTCTTACACCCCATTTTTTTCTTCTGTAATTCTTTAGGTGGAGGTTCCAATAACTCAGACCCAACTGGCACGGTGATCTTGTCAGGGATTAAGTGAAGTGATGTTGATTGTGGAGCCTTCAGTTCTTAGATTGCTTCAAATACTTTCTCCAACAATATGTGAATCTCCCTATCTGATTCTGTTTGTATCTCCACATCTCTTGTGAATTTCTCCTCAACTTTGCTAACATCATAATGCCATGCCCCTGCATCCATCTTTATCATGTCTTCAAAACTGATAGTTGAAAATTCTGTCCTTTTTTCAGTGTAATGACAAATGAAGAAGTCTTGCTTCAATTTATATCATTATGGATTTTTCCCCTCTATTTTTCGGCGCCTAAATTTTAACCAATGTGGGGAAAAGGCAGTGAAAATACTCATTATGTATGCAATGAGTATTTCCCACGCCTGAATCTAACCAATGGGAAAAAAGGCGGGTGAAATACTCATTGCATTTGCAATGAGTATTTCTGGTGCCTTTCTCAATCGAGTTGTCACATGAGCATTCTTTGGTGCATTTCGGATCCTCGCATGTCAATAAAAAGAATGTGACTTGAGGTTATGGATACAGTTCATCATCTTGACATTAGAGAAATTATGAACCCAACAGAGATTGATTGAGAGAGATATGAGAGAACCAAGAAGAAGAGGGCTGATGAAGAATTTGCCTTGGCTTTGAGAAAGTGGTGGTCAGCGACACTTACTATAAAGGACCAAGATAAGAAGCTTGAAGACCACCCTTTCATTGAGGGTGCCAGACGTCCATTCAGGGAGATTCAATATTTGAATCAGACTAGACACTGGTTTGATTTCCCCATGCAACTGCAGGAGGAAGCCCTTTTGGGGCGAAGGTATTGGGAAGAAGATTGCTTCACCGAGGCAGAGATGCTGTTAGCAGTCAAAGATGACTGGGAAGGCGAATTCTTCACTGAGGCAGAGATGGGGATAAAATAGCTCTTTATGGAAGAATAAAACAGCCCTTTTCAAGGCCACCACAATATTAGAAAGAGATATTTTGTCATGTTTGCACACCCAAGTCTTTTTTATAAAAAGACAAAATACAGTTCCCTCCATAGAGTGTGACCCGATGACTATATTAAATTAAATTATTTTATGGCAGGGAATCCATCCACTCTGTGCATACAACTTCTAAAAATTGGAAACAGCATTTTGTGTGTCTTCTTGTGTTTTGATGAAAGCATAAGGAAAAAATTGAAATATTTCTTTGTTGAAACAGAAAAAAGGTTTAATTACTTTTTTGTTTTCAAGTTTCTTCATTTCAGTTTTTATTTTTGCAAACAAAAATAAATCTGAAATGAAAAACTTGAAACAAAAAAAGTAACTAAAACTTTTTTTTGTTTCAACAAAAAAAATATTTCAGTTGCAGACATGTTTTTTTTGCTTTCAGAAAAAAATAATTTTGTTTTGAAAAATTAATTTTTCTGAAACCAAAAAACGTGTTCATTAAAAAGTATAAAAGGGTGGAGGCATCTGAAGGTGTCTCACACTTGCTTTTCAGTTATGAAGACAACAAGAGGTATTTCCAAAGTCAAAAGAGGAAAAGATCATTAGTAGACTACAGTGATTCAGACAGTTGTGATACAGAATATGTTGCAACCACCACCAAGAAAGAGAGATTGACTGAATATGCTAAGGATACAAATTCTGTACATTCTGAAAAGAGTGTACAGAATTTGTATTCTATTCATCCTCAGTTATTGCATACATCCAGAAAATTTCATTCAGAATATGTCACATGTGTGTGAGGTGACTTTGAACCAATTCAATGAGTTTCTAACTAAAATGTTTGATTCAAAAAATTGGGAAAAGCATTTTGTGTGTCTTCTTGTGTTTTGTTGTAAGCATAAGGAAAATTGAAATATTTTTTGTTGAAACAAAAAAAAGTTTTAGTTACTTTTTTGTTTTCAAGTTTTTTCATTTCGGTTTTTATTTTTGCAAACAAAAATAAATCGGAAATGAAAAACTTGAAACAAAAAAGTAACTAAAACTTGTTTTTGTTTCAGCAAAAAAAATATTTCAGTTGCACACATTTTTTTTTTTTTGCTTTCAGGAAAAAATAATTTTGTTTTGCAAAATTAATTTTTCTGAAACCCAAAAATGTATTCATTAAAAAGTATAAAAAGGGTGGAGGCATCTGAGGGTGTCACACACTTGCTTTTCAGTTATGAAGACCACAAGAGGTGTTTTCCAAAGTCAAGAGAGGAAAAGATCATTAGCAGACTGCAGTGTTTCAGACAGCCGCGAAACAGAAGATGTTGCAACTACCACCAAGAAACAAAGATTGACTGAATATGCTAAGGATACAAATTCTGTACATTCTGAAAAGAGTATACAGAATTTTTATTTTATTCATCCTCAGTTATTGCATACATCCAGAAAATTTCACTCAGAATATGTCACATGTGTGTGAGGTGACTTTGAACCAATTCAATGACAACAATCCATTTGAATTTCTAACTAAAATGTTTGATTAAAAAAAATTGGGAAAAGCATTTTGTGTTTCTTCTTGTGTTTTGTTGTAAGCATAAGGAAAAATTTAAATATTTTTTGTTGAAACAAAAAAAAGTTTTAGTTACTTTTTTGTTTTCATGTTTTTTTCATTTCAGTTTTTATTTTTGCAAACAAAAATAAATCTGAAATGAAAAACTTGAAACAAAAAAGTAACTAAAACCTTGTTTTGTTTTGAACAAAAAAAATATTTCAGTTGCACTCATTTTTTTTTGCTTTTAGGAAAAAATAATTTTGTTTTGCAAAATTAATTTTTCTGAAACCAAAAAATGTGTTCATTAAAAAGTATAAAAGGGTGGAGGCATCTGAGGGTGTCTCACACTTGCTTTTCAGCTATGAAGACCACAAGAGGTGTTTTCCAAAGTCAAAAGATGAAAAGATCATTAGTAGAATACAGTGATTCAGACAGTTGCGATACAGAAGATGTTGCAACCACCACCAGAGATTGACTTTGAACCAATTCAATGCCAACAATCCATTTGAGTTTCTCACTAAAATGCTTGATTCAATGATGGAAGATGTAAAGGAAAAATGTGCTATACAGGACAACGTCCCCATGAGAGTGTCAGTCACTCATCCAGGATTAGATGTAGGTATTTTTATTCCTTTCACCAAATCTTCATCAGTCATTGGCAGAACAGTATTAGATGAAATTTATAAAATAATTCAGTCAAATTATAAGTTTACTATCCACGGTGGATGGCAAATTATCTTCAGAAATAACACACACTTCACTACCACAAGAGTCTGGGCGACTTGCACCCATCTCATTTAGTGCTGATGGTAAAATGGTTAGAAACAAGAAAAGTATTGTTGAAATAAAAAATGTCAATGATTTTATGTGTTTTGCATAAGCTGTTGTGGTGGGAAAATGTCATGTTAATAAAGATAATTCAGAACTTTGGCAAAAGAAATGGAAAATAATTTGCGATTCAAGAGTGAAGTTTCAAGAATCTGAAGCTAAGACATTGATGGACAAAGCAAGCCTTGATTACAATAAACCTTGTTGGTATGAGGAATATTGTAAAATTCAAGACCTGCTCTCCCTACACTATGTGATTAAAATTCGCTCATAATTTGCAAAAGAAAAGTTCTTATTTCAACCACCACAAACTACAAAAGATGGTAAAGTTATTCATATCTACCACTGTAACCATCATTTTGACACCGTCACTAAAATTACAGGGTTTTTAGGATGTAGTTACTATTGTGAATATTGCAATGTAGGGTATAATAAATAACAGAGAACACCATAGATGCCCCAAAGGATGTGTTTGCTGTTCTCCACTACCATGTACACCTGAACATTCTGTTCATTTCTACACTTGTAATACAGAATTTGAAAGTTCATCTTGTTATCAAAACCACATCACTACAAAGGGGAAAGAACAGAAAACCATTTGTCAATTAGTGCAAAAATGTAAAAAAAATGAAAATGCAAATATATTCTGGGAATGGAGAACACATTTGTGATGGATTTAAAAAATGTAAATATTACCATCAATTAGTCAAAACTGAACATTATTGTTTCATTTCAAAAATACAAATCACTCAAGAATGACAAAATGCCAAAAGTGCCATTTCTGTTTTATGATTCTGAAACAATTCAAAATTCAGGAGTCTACACCCCAAATTACTGTGTTGCACACCATGCTTGTGGGGGATGTATTTGTACATCTGTGTGACAAAATTGGGAAAAGGGAATATATTTTTAAAAGGGGAATCTACTTTGAGTGATTTTTGCAATTGGCTTTTCAGTAAGGAACATTTAGACACAAAAGCAATTGCTCATAATTCACGAGGGTTTGAGGCACAATATATCTTAAGACATCTCATTGAAACTGGTGCAACAAAACCTGATGTCATCATGAATGGAAACAAAATTATTTCTCTGAAAGCTTGTGGTGTTAGACTCATTGTTTTGTTGAGTTTTATTTCTATGGGATTTGCACATTTCCCTGAAACATTTGGTTTAAGTGAACTAGCAAAAGATTATTTTCCTCATTTGGCAATACAAAATCATATCAAAACTACATTGGACCTTATTTAGATGCAAAATTGTACATGTCTGATTCTATGCCTCCTGCAGTCAGAGAAGATTTTATTAAATGGTACAATCAAACATTTACTAGTAATGCTACTTTCAATTTTGCCAAAGAAATGGGCATGTACTGTAAGTCTGATGTGGATATTTTACATAGAGGATGTGGGGGATTCAGAAAACAATTTCTTGAATGTGATGGGGTAGATCCTTTCAGGGAAGCAGTGACTTTAGCTGATGCCTGTAATAAAGCTTGGCGCAAAAATTCAATGCCAGAAAACAAAATTGGCCTCATCTCAGACATAGGGTAACCTACTGCTGTTAGATATTCCATGAAAGCCAATAGATTCTTGCATACACATACAACATGCACTAAACGGCGGAGAAATTAAAATTGGAAATTATTATGTAGATGGTTTTCACAAAGAGATGTATACAATCTATGAATTTCATGGATGTATGCGGCATGGATGTGAAACGTGCTATCCTGGAAGATCTGAGAAAAATCCAATCAATTCACAATTATATCAATCTCTGTACAACAAGACTCAATCATGCATAAAACATTTCAAATCATTGTGATATAACATACATGTGGTGTGGGATTTTGATCATCTTTGCAAAAAAAGATCCTGATGTTCAAACCTCTCTAGATACATTTTTCCCCACACATGGATCCAATTAAAACCATGTGAAGCATTATTTGGTGGGGGAACAAATGCCATTACATTACACTACAAAATTGACGAAAAACACAGACACAGAAATCATATACATAAACATCTGTTTACTCTACCCATATGTAAATAAACACAGGAAATATCCAGTGGGTTATCCAAATATACTCACTCAAGAAAACATAGACAGCAGCAAAGTAAGCCGGTACAGAGGTCTCATTAAATGTAAGGTTTTTACAGCCTCAAAATCTTCTTTTTTGCCAGTTTTACCCATTCATTGTAATAAGAAAATGACATTTACACTTTGTAAAATGTGTGCAGAACACGAATCAGATCACTGTGAACACATACCAGGTCAACGTGCAATTGTAGGTAGGCTACATGGACATCTGTTGAAATTGGCAAAGCAATGGAGTTTGTGTACACACTACTTGAAACCTATCAGATTTGGCTTTGGGATTAATGGTCTTCAGAGATTTGCAAACATTATGTGAACAAATATTTAAAAATGAAACAAGAAGCTAGTGGGTTTCCAGATTGGGTGAAAACAGAAGCAGACAAAAACACATTTATAAAGGATTATGCACAAACTGAAAACATCTATTTAGAAAATGTTGAAAAATCCAGGAAAAAAGATCATTTGCCAAAAACCATGCTAAATTGTCTCTGGGGAAAAATGCACAAAACAATATAAAAACTAAAACATAAATGAACCATCTGAATATTTTGAAATAATACAGAGCAAAGACAAAATTGTGAAAAATGTAGAAATTTTTGATCACGATCAAATTTGTTTTGGTAAACTACATTGACGGTACAGATGTTTATACACCACACAATTCAGCCAATGTTGTTGTAGCTTCATTTGTCACTGCTTATACATGTATGGAATTATGCAAAGTTATAAAACATTTAGGAACACAAGTTTTATATTCTGACACAGACAGTTGTATTTACATACACAAACCAACACTCTGGAATCCAGAAATTGTAAATAGTAGATTAGGTCAATGGACAGATGAACATCCAGGGGAAAAAAATCATAAAGTTTGTTGGTTCAGGTCCAAAAAAATATGGACACAAATATATTAAAGATGGAGAAACACACACCACATGTAAAGTTAAGGGTATCACATTAGATTACATGACATCACAAAAAGTTAATTTTAAAACCATGATTGAGTGTGCACAAGACAGAGAGAATTACAAATTAAACATTGAATATACACATAGAATTAAATGTAACAAAGATAGACAAGTCACAAGTGAAGCACAAAGTAAAACATTCAGATCTGTTTACACAAAACGTTTTGTTGTCAACAAATAGGACACACTACTCTATGGGTTTAAGGTATTACTCAGATTTCATACACCCATTTCAATTTTGATCACTGAACGGGCAAGATGTCTCTAACACTTGATCCCACATTCCCTAAGTATTTATCAGAATTAAGAAGAACTGCAAGTTTTAATGGGACTTCCTACCCAGTCTTACAATCCAAAAAGTAGAATTATCTGAAGCTGGATTTTTCTATGTTGGGAATGGTAAAGTAAAATGTGTTGTATATGGACAAGATTTACATAATTGGGAAGAAAAAGATATCCCTTTACAAGAACATTTTATGTATTCTCCAAAATGTCCTTACCTCAAACTTATTAGAGGTTGTCAATTATACAAACCACCAATGTGTATGCAAACACCTCCTGATAAAATATTAGCAGTGATTGACAATGGATTCACTTTAAATCAAATATTTTCAACAATGAAAAAATATGATAAAACTCTAGATGCTTTTCGAGATTCTAATTCTTTATTTGCACTCATGGTAATAGATGATCAAAGTACATCATTTAGTACCATATTTGCCAATAGTGCTGCAAGACAATTCAGAAATAAGTTAAATTATTTGCTAATGGTCCAGAATATGATTTTCCTGACTGTGCTGATGTACAAAGTACATGGTGTAATGTGGTACCTGATGCACAAAGTACTTCAGAACAGACAGAAGAATCATCACTTTGATTTCAAACATGGAGGACACAAGACGTATTTTAGGCAATAAGATTACATGTAAGGCATTATTATATGCTTTTCAACTTATTACTCCTAGTCACCAAAGAATAACAAAAGATTTTATTCAAAATCAATTAGAAAAAGATGAAATGTATGTGGAATTCTGTAATGCATTATAAATCATGAATGCTTTTTACAAAGATAATGTTCAAAATATTTGGACAAGAGTTGGGATAATATAATTTATGATGAAGAAATCATAGATTATTTATATAAACAATGTGTACCACAAATAGAACAAAGAATAGATTCTTCAGAAACTGTATTTGAGTAAAAAGCACCTTTAAAATGAAAACCTACTAAAAGATATTAAGAAGCTATGGAAACAGAAAGTATTATACACCACACTTTTTTCACAAAAAAAATTTATGGCATCAAGTTAATGCTTATTGTTTCAACATCCCTGTAATATCTTTATGTTGGGACCTAGCGGTCCAGGAAAAACAGAATATGTCAAAAAGCTTATTGATAAGAAGCATGACTTATTTCAAATTCCCTCACAAAAAAATCATTTGGTGCTAAAAAGAATGGCAAAATACATATACTTTACTTAAAGAAAGTGAAGATATTAAATTCAGTGAAGGTGTTCCCGATGAAGAATATGATATTGTTAGTGATGTCACTATTCTACATCTTGTGGTTTTTGATGATATGTTAGAAGATAAAGATGAAGAAAAAATTAAATTATGGTTCACACGAAAAGAGCATCATAGAAATGCAAGTGTCATTTATATTATACAAAATATGTTTCAGCAGTCTCAATCTAGTCATACCATACATTTAAATGCACATTATATGATTTTATTTCAAAATACTAGAGATAAAGGATAAATTAAAGTATTGGCAAATCAAGTCCAATTACCACATTTAAATGCATCTTATTAAGATGCAATAAGTACTGATCATGGTTATTTATTAATTGATTTGGATCCTAAAACTCCTGATTCTTTGAGATTAAGCAGTGATATTTTTCATCCTTGGGTGACACAAAATGAACGTGGACCCATCATTCACACAAAACTATAAAAACCGGTGCTTTAATGACTTTGTGTCAGTTCTTAAATTTTTTTTTCAACAAGTACACATCATAATGGTATCTTTCATCCAGTCATTAGAACAATTGAGTCAGCAGACAAATCCATTTGCAAGAGAAAAATTTCTTAAGAAAATTTTAAAATTGTTTATGTTAGCAAGTAGAATCATACTTAATAAGAAAATTAAGTTGCCAAAACAAACTTTAACTTATATGGATAAGCATAGAGATGATCTAGAACAACTTACAAATCCAAGAGTAGATCTTGCAACCAAACAAAACATTATTTTAAAACCAGGTGGTGGTGGATTTTTTGGCAGTGTTATTATTCGTAAATTAATTTGGTGGGATAGTCATAAAACAAGTTGAAATTTTTATTCACCATTCAAAAAAACAAAAAGTATGAAACGAAAATTACCTAAAAAGAAATGAAATTTGTCTAAAAAGAAATCAAAGAAATGTTGGTAAAAATTACATGTATGCAATTTTTTTAGTCACACCTCAAAAAGAGACAAAAACAAAATCAGTTTTAATAAGTAACCTTCAAAAACAAAAAAGTATAACCACTGAAGTTAACACGTGTATCAAATATGGGGAATAGAGTATCACATGATCCTATGGGTTCTAGACAAAATGTGGGAATATACCGCTATAAGAAAATATTCCAACATCGGCACATTTCACGACTTTGAATGCACCTAAACATGCTAAGGGGATAAGATCTTATTTTCATTGAATAAAATGAATTGCATATTTGTCTATCATATCATTTTATGAATGCACTTTATGAGAGCAAGATGGTAAAACAAAATAGGAAACAATCTCGTAAAATAGTAAAATACCTTTAGTTAAAAATATGGTGGAAGGTTATTGAGACTAAGTCAAACACCTCCAGCATTTCAAAAACAAATTATGAAAAATGCACCTAAAGAATTAATTAATTGTGTGTCAGAATGTTGTCATAATCTTTTAAAAGAAAACATATATCTATCACCCACTCAGAAACGAAAATTACAATCGATGCTTGAACAACTGAGATCTATTGCTAGTAAATCAGTATCTCTTAAAAAGAAAAAAACAAATTTTAAATCAAAAAGCTTGTTTTTTACCCTTATTTGGACTACTTGGACCCGCTATTGGAGTTGCAACAAATCTTGTAAATAAATTAGTGAGTAAAATATCAAGAAAATGCTATTGTACCTTACCAAATGATGGAAGAAATGCAAGGTTATAGAAGTGAAAAATCTCAATACCCAAGATTACCACCTGATCCTCAAATTACTAATACAGCACAGTTGCAGAATGAATTATCATCTGTGTTAGAAAATTCAGAGTTATCAGGAAGTGAGAAAAAAAGAAAGTATGGTGAAAATTTACAAAATTTCAATTGTCATATAAGAAGGCATTACAACCAACACTGGTTATGCCTGAGTCAGACCAAAAATCAATGTTTTTACGAGATCGTATTATAGAAAGTGTCCCTATTACAATGAGACAGAAAGCATCTTCATTATTATCTACTTTATCTTATCACCCACACATGAGTTGGGATGATCAGGGTGTTTTAAGTTATGATGGAGAACCCATAAAAGGTTCAAATATCATTGATTTAGTCAATGATGTTCTTAGACATCAAAAAGGTTTTAAACTGAACAGTTGGGAAATGTTCAATCATGGTTTAAAAGATATAAATATCCCTTGTTAAAAGTCATGAACGATGGTTATGGATGAACAGACAACATATACCCAAAGCTAGTAAATATCAAAGTTCTCCAAAAGATAGTTGGTTAGAAACTCCTCAATCATCGTCTCCAAAACGTAAAGTTTGTCGAAGTCAGAAGTGCAGTGGGGTGAAGAAACACCAAAGTCAACACCTAAGCGTAAATTGACAAAACGTAGAATTTATGAAAAATGGGGGCCTTATAGAATGATTTATTAACTGAAATATATTACAATACAAAACATCCTGCTGGTTATGGAGGTATACAAAAATTATACAAAGCAGCTCATAGTAAAGATAATTCCATCACAGTTGATCAAGTGAAAAAATGGTTGAAAGGAGAAAGATCTTACACTTTACATAAACCCATTCGTAAAAAATTTGCAAGATGTGAGACTATAATGGGTGGAATTGATCATCAGTGGCAGATTGATTTAGCAGATTTACAAAGTTTACAATCTTACAATAACCAATTTCGTTATTTAGTTTGTGTTATCAATGTATTTTTAAAATATGCATGGGATTTACCCAATCACAATAAATTAGGACAGACACAAACAAAATCTTTTCAAAGTATTTTGAAAACTTCTGGACGTAAATCATTATCATTACAATCTGATAAAGGTTCTGAATTTAAAAATAAAGATGTGCAAAAATGTTTAAAGAAACAAAAAATTCATTTTTTCAAAACAGAAAATCCTGAAACAAAAGCTAGTATTTTAGAACATTTTCAACGCACATTGAAAACAGGAATATGGAAATATTTTACACCCAAACATACATAAAGATGTGTTACAAAATTTAGTTGATGGATACAATCACAGTTTCTATCATAGTATTCAGAGAACCCCCGCATCTGTATCAATATTTTGAAAACTCATGACGTAAACCATTATCATTACAATCTGATAAAGGTTCTGAATTTAAAAATAAAGATGTGCAAATAGAAGTAAGTCAAAACTTATATGGTAAAAAATCTAAAGGGAAAAAAATAAAAATTAAAGTTGGCGATATAGTACATATTAACAAAATCAAAAATACATTTGAAAAAGGGTATTTGCCAAATTGGACAAAAGAATTATTTAAAATCAACTATGCAAAACATACATGACCACTCATTTATAAACTTGAAGATAAGGGTGGTGAAAATATACAGGGAACATTTTATCCACAAGAAATTCAAAGTATAAAAGATGCTAGCAAATATATTATTGTTTCAGTTCTTGCACAGCATTCAAGACGTGTGGGTAAGAAACTCATCAAGGAACTTAAAGTACATTGGGAAGGTTATCCCACGAAATTTGATAGTTGGATTGCAGAAACAGATTTAGTATAAAAAGAATGTCACTAAATGAAAATGCATTGAGTGGTGAAAGTGCAAGTGTTGAAGTACAAAGTCAACAACCACAATTTAAGTTTTGTGGGAGTCTTGTTGCAAAAAATCAAGTGACTTATTTCACACAAATAATTGTCATTTATGCAATTATAATTATGGCTATCATTCATCTTAGTTTACAATCCCCCAACAAGGAATTGTGGTTAGTGTTATTGAGTGGTTCTTTAGGATATATTCTTATAATCTTCCAAGTCCAGGTTTATAATATTTGAAACCACACGATACAAAGAATGAATTCATTTTACGTAACACTACTGAGTGATAGGTCTATGTATATGTTTCCAAATAACACACAATGTTGTTTTCAAACAAAATTATCTAAACCGATTCATATTAATAAAGAACGTAATTTTACCTTCTGAGGCAAAAAATATAACAGATGATGAAGCAAAATTTAAAATCATTGTGACAGACACAAAAATATCATCGTGCATTAATAATATTAAT
This sequence comes from Pictodentalium vernedei, assembly GCA_031216915.1. NCBI lineage: Eukaryota > Metazoa > Mollusca > Scaphopoda > Dentaliida > Dentaliidae > Pictodentalium > Pictodentalium vernedei. The sequence continues at coordinate 494,826,423 of CM062297.1, read as the reverse complement.
AAATCGTTTTTCAAAAAGATAGTATGTAAGGGTATTGCTGCTGTTGAGCTAAGTATTTTACCAGGGGCATATGCAAATGGTGGACATGTTGCGGAAGCAATAGAATCTGATTTTCAAGAAAACTTGGGGGTATTTTAAAAAAATTTGGTGTGACATTTAATCTTGGTTATTCATCTCCACAAACATGTGAAAAAAATTTGGGGAATAGTTCTGGAACAGTTGGATTTGAATTATCACTAAGTTTATCACCAAAATTGGGGTGTAAAGATATTTTTCCAGTAATTTTTCCTAACACAGCAAAAGATGCATTTAAATATAAAGTTGACTTAAATGTGGATTTTAATCAACTCTTTATTTATTCTGACATTGCAGATTATACATTTCTTGGTGATATAGAAGCACCTATTTTACGTGTAATACCTTTTGAAACATGTGACGAATCTCTGCACACTCATAAAGAATTTGATAATGAACATTACATACCAGTATCAAAATCTTCTTTTGATCAGATCAGTATAAATATAAATGGAAACACTGGTAAAAAGTTTCAGTTTTCAGGTGGTAAGAGTGTTGTCAAGCTGCCTTTTAGACAGAGGCATAAATTACATTTATAAAAAATGATGCCAGTGTATCGAGGTGTATCATGGCAATATGGATTAGGGTCTATTTTTCACTCAGCAATAAGATCAGCTGTACCATTAATAAAACCAATTTCAAAAATGCATTTCGAACTTTAAAGAGAGAAGGATTAAAACATGGTATTGAAATAGCAAATGAAATGATGAGAAATCAAAAACCACCTAAAGAAGTAATGCTCTCTCATGCAAAAGATCTTATGGCATCAGTGGGTAAAGCTACAATGGGAATAAAAAGATAGAAACGAGAATCGAAACATCACTCTGTAGTTCGTTCTCAAAGAGGAAAGACACAAAAAAGAAAATCTCATCCAAAACGAAATTCAAGACCACCTGATATATTTGATTAAATCATGATGTTACATGGATCTTGCGAGCATTTTTGTAGTGGTTTTGATCCAGATAATGTATCACCAACATCGAATGGTGTAGAAAATATTGGTGAAATTGAGAAATTACCTATTGCATCTTTAAACAATTCTTCACCAATAGAATTTTTAATTCCAATACAAACAATCAAGTGGTTAAATCTTGCATCAAAAACAGTTGAGGTTCAATTCAAAATTACAAAACAAGATGGGGGTGTATTGGGTGCAGATACAAATATTACTCCTATCAATAATTTTTTTCACAGCATGTTCAGTAAAATTGATGTTACACTGAACGGTAGTCTGATAACCACCAATACAGACATGTATCATTATCCTTGAAAATCTGTTAAGCTATTCTAAAGATGTGATAAAAACACAGCTGGCTGCTAGTGAGATGTGGTATGTAGATATCCCTGGCCAGCATACAGCAATAGCTAAAGATTCAGATAATGAAGGTTTGGTTGAGCGTAACAAATTAATTGCAGACAGTAAAACTGTACAACTAAGAGGAAAATTATGTTTAGACATATTTGTGCAAGACAGATATTTACCAAACAGGTGTGGAAATGAGAATAAAAATTCATCGTTCTCTAACTAAATTTTGTCTGGTTGGTGATGAAAATGGAAAAATAGAAATTCAAAAAGCCATAATCAGAATACCGGCATTGGATTTAATTCCTAAATTTGCAAATGATCTTAATGCACAAATAGATCGAACAAATTATAAAATGCCTATAAGACATACTGAAATTAAAACTTCTATCATTGTAAGTGCTCTTCGATCAAAAATAGAAGACCATTTCTTTCATAAACAGATGCCAAAACGATTAATTCTTGGTTTAGTTTCGAATAAAGATATAAATGGAGATATTGGCACAACTCCATTTAATTTTCAACATTTAAATTTGAACAAGTTGGAAATCACAGTAGATGGACATTCCATTAAATCACGCACCTTTGAACTGAATTTCGAAGGTAAACTTTATCTAAATTCATATTTATCTTTATTTGAAGCAATGGGGTATTTTGGACAAAATCAAACATTTAATATATCTATGCAGGATTGTGCAAAAGGATGTATTCATTGGGGAATTGATTTGACACCTGATCAGTCAAGTAGTGGACCATTAGCTCATCCTATAAAGTCTGGCAACCTTCGAATAGATCTTCAGTTTGCTCAAGCTCTTCCAGAAGTGATCAACATTGTTGTCTATACAGAATTTGATCGTGAGATAGAAATCAACAAATTCAGAGAAGTGATATTTGACTATAAACAATGAGTAAATGTGAACATTGCAAGATGTATGGGCAAATGAATAAAAGAATATAGGAATATTGAAGAAACAAAAGAATATTAATGAAAGACTGTTTATTAGAATATTTAAAGAATTTCTTGTGAGTGAAGTGACATCTTTGATAAAAGAAGAAATTAAAAAACTGTGTGAAGCATGTCTAGGAACACCTGGACAAAAACATGACTTTTGTATAAAAAAGATGCAAGACTATGGATTGAATTGTATCTGAAAGAGTGTATGGAACAAGTGTGTCCATCAAGTGTACTATATAAACTGCACAAAAAAAGGAAAGAGTCTGAATACTGAAGAATGTTTTGCATATATAAATGTGAACTTTGAAATTAACACCAATGAAGACCTCCGAAAGTGGACAGATTTAGTAGATAAAGAGTGGGGATACTATACACCACTTGTTAAAGAAGACGTTTGCTTAAAAGGACAACTTCATAACAGCCCTGTTGTACTTCATAACAGCCCTTTTCGGGGCTAAGAAGAGATGAAAACCACTCAACTACAATATATTCTTGATAATTTTCCAAAGTTATCATCATTGAATAAATGTGTTCAAAAGACTTATTACCAAAATAAAAGCTTAAACACAGAAAAGCTTACATTGTGAACACAGATTCATCAAGAGAACTGGGAGAACATTGGGTGGTGATATATTTTAAAGACAATCATTCTGCTATCTACTTTGATTTATATGGTTTACCACCAAGGATAGAGACATATACAATTTCGTAGTGAAAAACACAGATTCCTGGACAATAAATACAATGAGACTACAAAGTGATTTTACTGTTGGGTGTGGAATGTAATGTATACTCGCTTTAGATCATCTTGCAAAAGGATATGATTTAGAGACAGTTCTTACCATCAAATTTCATCCAAGGTATTTCCACGAAAATGACAGAGATGTTCTAAATTGGTATGAGCAAAACTATAGACATTATGTTATGTAATCAAAAATCAGGTGTCAAAACAAAACTCCAAAGGTATTTTTCCATTATACTTTTTCTTTTTGTTAAAGTTATTCATCTATTATATAAATGTTATAGAAATCCATTATGTATCACAAGTTGGATTTTTTTAGTTCCATCTTATTTTTATTTCATTCAGACAGTAAATGAGAGACTGAATACTTTCATTCAGTTTTATTCAATCGTATCGATGTAAATAGGCTTTTTGATGGATAGGTAAAACTCAGATCTTGGTGTACATACGTTCAGTTCATAACAATATATTGAATTAACTTTAAATAAAAATGTGTTATTTGTTAAAAAAAACTTCTGTGACAGGTTTGTTGATATTGTTCGGTTAGTCCTATAATCCTTTTTTATCACCGCCTCCTACATACCCCGTCAGTAAAACAGAGTAAAGAGTTACTTCTCTTTTTTACTGTGAGTACTAGATTAATATTGGATGCATGTCTATCAAATTTCATATTTTGAAAAGCATCTCTTCAAGATATGAACTGTTAATAGACAATCATATAATCCTAAATATTTTACACCTAAAACAACTGACACAGAAAGTTCGACCACAACGCGTGCCATTAAGTTTTTTTTCATTTTGTTTTTTCTTCTTAGCTTTTCTAAAAAAGCAGAGAAATAGAAACAAGATATCCTAAAAATAGGTTTGTAATAAAGTGTTGCAATTATGCCAGAGTGCCTCAAGGACTGTCTATGGGAAAACAGTGGTAAGATGCGAAGGGGCTATGGCAAATTGAATTTAACACTGAATCTTCCATAGACATTAGAAGGAATATGGTGTAGTGGGTCTAGAAGGAATATGACGAACTGATTTAACACTGAAAATTCCCATAGACATATTTTTCACCGAAAAAAATTTCTATGGGAATTTTCAGTGTTAAATCAGTTCGCCATATTCCTTCTAGACCCACTTCGCCATATTCCTTCTAATGTCTATGGTAGTTTCAATGTTAAATTCAGTTCGCCATAGTCCCTTCCCCTACTATTTCTTTCATTGCGATGTCGGACTTGCCCGAATTATGTGACACGTGTGCTCCAAGCATGGTGCCAAGAAGACGACCAAGTCCTTTCTCTTCGCAGAGTGTCGGTGCTGCCACATCCCAATACCTGGCACCACAGAATCACTCCCACACGCATCTGATGCCTGCACTTTTATACACCGGATTAACCCCGTAAGTTCTGATGTCACCTTTGCTCAATAGTCGATCTCTCCTCCAACTTGTGACCAAAAGCACAGAAACGAGGGTCCACATATGACCTCATGTCCACTTGATTTTCTTCATCTTTCATATCGAAGTATTTGTTCATCTTCAGTTTTGCTTGCTCCTTAAATTTCTTGATTCCAGGCGGGTCGTTTACTTTCGTTTCCAAGTGTTGCCCTAACATTGCTACAGCCTCTATTTTATCAATCAGGACCTTGCACTACACTGGTCTATGGCTTCGGTTACTTCCAGAACATTAAGTCCATCTTGTACAGCTAAGTTCAAAACATGGCCCGCGGCATGGAAATCGTTCAACATGTAAGAAGTCTCTGCAACATTTGATGTTCAAACTGACATTGTCGCATGTTGCCGCTACTAACTTATCTCTCGGCAGCTCCCATGTGCCCAACATTCGATACTTTCTCCTGAGTGTTCTCTGGTCTAACACTCTCTAATTCCCATGAATTTGAAATGAAATGTACAGTCAAACTGATATATGAATGCATTGTCGTGGATGTACATATATCAAAAGTGGCACAGGAGTATTTAATGGGTTTTTTTTTCAAATAGTTTCTGCAATGTAGCATTCCTATTGTCGTATAGTTTTGTGATCTCATTGTCCATTGTGTCTCTTGAAGGAACTATGAATCTTGAATCTTGTATTTAATGTGTAAGAGTACTGTAGAAAGCCAGGGTTATTCGCTACAGACACAGGATGAATATCTAAACAAATCATCTCAGCGAGATTCCGTTTACATTGCACGTATCGAAGACTATCTTCCTTGTAGTATTCTTCTGACCCGACCCCCCCCCCAAAAAAAGCTGTCCCCCAATAGCACATCGTCGTGTCATAAGCATCCTGAAATATCTGAATGTGCTTATGTGTGGTGCTATGTGTTTTTGAGGCACATTCTACACCTGCACATCAGCACGTGTCGACACTTCTGACGTGTTACTATGTGACGCAAGTGCTGTGCGCTCATTGCACAATGGAACACATGCACATCTCGGCACTGGTCACGTGTATCCTTTACTTGTGCTTATGCGACATGTACACATTGTCTACTTGAACACAGGCACATGTGGGTAAATTTTGGTGACGAAGGTTAACCGGTGGTGGAGGAGCCAAAGTGTTGTTCGCAAATTGCGCACTATAGCACATCTCTGTACATGTAGCGCATGTTCATGTGATGTGTGCGATGTGTACGCACTGTCGCCAGCACACAGGTTCATCGGGGCACACTGGGTTATCGTGGTGCAGGTACAACTAGGGAAAAATCACATGTGCTGAATGTGTTGTGTGCACCAGCACGCAAGCACAACCAGAGTGAGTCAATATGCTGCATGTGTTTGCGCACATTGTGTATTAGCACACAAACACACCGGGCATGTGCCAATGTGTTGTGCGCACATCACGCACTAGCACAGAGACACATCCCATATGTCTTATTTCCACTACGTCAGGGGACTGTAAAGTCTGATATGGGCCAGTGGGAATGGTGCAGTCTGGCAGAATCTACTACGTCTTGGTAGATATCATGATATGGCCATACATAGCTAGGGTAGCCAGGAATAGGTAGACCAGGGTAGATAAAAGTCGTAACATAGATAAAGCAAGCCCGGGAATGGGGGGTGGGGGTGGGCTCCACAGTAATTGGTAATTTTCGGTGTGGTCCGTCATTTTCAGTAGTTCAATATTTTCCAATCGAACACCCCCAACTATATTTAAAGGCTTTCCATGCTCATAGCAACCACGTGTCGCCATAGAAACCAGTATGTTGACATCCAGTTAACAAAATGGATGATGGAAATTGTAACCCAAAAACGCGCTGATCATGCACAGTAACACCACCCATCGCAGTGACAATCTTTTCACAACACACACACGCCCTTCTAGGCCTAAGATCCCTTTGGAATATTTCTCAATTAACTCCCTCGCTTGCCCTGCCGTATCCATCCTGTCTGAAAAAACTATTGTCTTAGCTATCTGAAATTTTCTGAGGGGGGAGCGCGGTGGCTCAGTAGGTAGAGGTGCAGGCTGCAAACCGAGAGGTCCTCGGTTCGAATCCCACCTGCGGCAACCGCGTTGTGTCCTTGGGCAAGACACTTCATCTCCATTGTCCGCGTGGGGGCACGATGACACCGTGTACTAAGCCGTACTGCACGTCGATGGTACGCATGTCTTCAACCAATCTAACCTTGCCTGTGCTGCAGTGCGGAGTTACGATGTTGGGGAGCTGGCAGCTGCTCGTCGTTGCTGGGTGGTTCTCTCCGGGTACTCCGGCTTCCTCCACCCGTAAAACTGTCACGGTCATGGTTAGCCATTGTGCATAAATATGTGACCTTAAACATCAATAAATGAAATAAATGAATTTTCTGAGAGAGAGAGAGAGAGAGAGAGAGAGAGAGAGAGAGAGAATATATCCAATAACGATTTGGCCGTCCCTGGCAGAGAGGGAGAGAGAGAAAGAGTATGCATCCAATAACGATTTGGCCGGCGGCTGATTTTTCGAGTTTGAAAATGATGATGGATGAGGCACTTAAACAACAAGGACCACTTTTCTTGGGTGTAAAATGGATGTACAATCAATAGATTTGGAAACACTACAGTTTACAGGAATGCGTTTGTGCATACCACCAATTTGTAATGTACTATTTATTATATGTAGAATAAATCAGATTTGAAATATTGCCAAATTTCTTGTTCTAGCATGAATTATTTGGGATTTTATTTTAAGCGTTATGATTTCGTTGCTCAAAGTCCATGCAAAGAAAGATAACTCCAACCCAAACTTTATAACAAACATGTGGCTGCAAAAATAAATTTGCCGAAATCCGCAGCTTCACAGGTAGATAATTTAAGGGGAAGGGTGGTGGATTGGTCATTTCCTTTGAAATTTGTGCATCAGTCTCGAGGTTCCAACAAAATAGGATAAACTCTACAAGCATGCAGACCTTGATTGCGGAATATTTTCATCCTGTTAGTGTTAGACTGTCGACCAGTGTAAATACTAAATTGTAATTGTACGGGTCGGTGGATACCAAAAATCAAAAGGGCACTCGAACTGGCGCTCGATAAATGTACTGTATTATATGTATTCAATAGCAGGTGGTAGTCAGTTGTTCATTTGTTCTGAGCCCACTATATATACGAGTGTGTGAGGGTTTATTAGGTTGTATGCGAGGATATGTGTGTGTTGGTGGGGGGGGGGGGGGGGGGGGTGCGTATGCGTGTGTTGAGTGTTTTTGTGTGTTTGTGCTTCTTGCCACTACATAAATCTGATTTGCATATCATTTGTATGATTGTTATTCTTATATTTTATTGTTTTCGAAATGTCATACCCATTCTTTGTAGTGTGGTTGTGCAATAAAATTATTCTATTCTATCTTGATTGGGGGAGTGTGAATGTGTGGGAGGTGGTGTTGGTAAGCATGTCTTCGTACAGTAATGGCCATTGCAGAAGTCGTTCTCCAGAAGCGGTCTACAAGTTCAAGAGGGTTTGGGAAATCGGGGGAGGGGCTAAATCCTTCCTTCCCGAGGTATTTATTTTCCTTATTCTTCTATTAACTTCATAGTCTGCTTCTTTGAATTGTTCCACTTCCAGTATTTTTTGACAGTCCTCAAAATTTACTTTCCCAGCATTCCACCGCCCAATACTAATTGGTGGTATTTCAAGAAGAAATATATTTATATTTTTAAATGCGGAAAAGTATTTTGAATATTCAATGAAAGTTGACGTCAAATTGTGTAGAGCAGTCTCGGCTCTATCGTGTCGCAGATACATGTCGGAACCTATCTATATCTGTATCTGTATTCTTATGTAGCAGTAACCCATTGAGGCTTTAATGCTACGGGATGAGGAGAGCGCTTATGGTGTCTTTTGGATGGCCTTCTTAAACAGCTCCAATGTTGGTTCTGAGACAACACTATCTTCCAGCTGGTTCCAGTCTGTGATAAGTCGCATGTACCTAACCAAATATATACATCAACTATGTTTCCTTTCCTACTTTCTTCAACAATTCTGGGTTTTACCCTACCAAGTTTCTCCCTTGTAGTGGCTCCTGAAGTATAAAGCCAAATTACACAAGTTCCAATCTGTCTCGCAGCTGACCTTTCAGCAAGATATCCACCTTTACTGTCAGAAACAACAATTATCGTTGATGATGTATCAATTGAAATATTTGCATTCTTGTCAATAAACTTTTGTAACTTGATTTCAGACATTACACATATCACAAATATTATTTCCCTGAGTCACTGACACTAAGTCTCAACGATGTTCACTGCTTAAAGCACAATCAAAATTCTATTCTTGAAACAGCCTAAGTAATTTTGGTAATTAGTTTTGATCTAATGGCTTAAGAGGAGAAAAAACCTTTCAGCATTTAGGGTTAATCCGTCGTCACTGACTGAAGATGCATTGAGTTATGACCATTGTTAGATAAAGGGTTAAACATTTCCCAGAGAACTAAAAATTTTCACTGAAATAAATTTCGGTGTTCAGTAATTGGATCACAATTGTATGTCACGGTATATTTATTTATTTATTATTTATTGGTGTTTAAGGTCACATACTTATGCACAATGGCTAATCGTAACCGTGACAGTTTTATAGGTGGAGGAAGCCGGAGTACCCGGAGAAAACCACCGAGCAACGACGAGCAGCTGTCAGCTCTCCAACATCGTAACTCTGAACTCTGCACCACAGCACAGGCAGGGTTAGATTGGTTGAAGACATGCGCACCATCGACGTGCAGTACGCCTCAGTACACAGCGTCATCGTGCCCCCATGTAGGCAATCGGGGTGAAGTGTCTTGCCCAAGGACACAACGCGGTTGCCGCAGGTGGGATTCGAATCGAGGACCTCTCGGCTTGCAGCCTGCACCTCTACCAACTGAGCCACTGCGCCCCCTGTCACGGGTATAAAGTCAAGACCTGCTTATGAATATCTATTGATTCCGGTATTTAGAATCAGCTCTGGTATGTTATGGGTTAATGTTGGCTTTGGCTGAAAACAAACAATAAATCAACAAGAAAAAGGTAAAGTTCGATCAAACAATAATTTTTCATTTGAAATCATCAGCCGGTTCATCTGCAAAAGCTATCAAGAAATAAAAAGGCATGCATAATTGAAAGGAAAAAAAATATACCAATGTTTCTCTAAACTGAAGACTTAACACCAGTTATTGTCCAGCTGAAAAATGTATTTCTGTCTGTTGCTACTCGCCAAAATATCAGTCAGAAGAACTGTGTGCCATGCATTTCATCAGCAAAATCTGTGAAAACATTTGCTGTTCAAAAATAAATTTCATATTATTCCATTAATAAACTAGTGAACCTGGAAAATTACAAATTGTTTTTAAATACAAATTGTAAAATCAAAATCAAAGCAACTCGATGATGTTTATATTTGATTTACCCAAATAGAAAAAAATGTTGAATAATGCTTAACCCTTTACCCAACGTAACGGCCAAAACCGGCCAGCGCTATTCTCAAAAATCGCCAATTAATTTTCATTATTTTTTTTCATTTTTGTCTCAAAAACATAGGTTATGACCCCTCATTGGAACGAGCTTGTTGAGCTCGTTCCAGTGAGGGGTCATAACCTATGTTTTTGAGACAAAAAATGAAAAAAATTAGTTATTCGAGAATTTTTTTTGCATGTGTCGTCTGCTTTTCATGTTAGGTAAAGGGTTAAACTTTGAACCCAGGTCAGAGGAGAACCAATGAAATTCCAGAAAATTGACACTCCTACAATGATGTCACATGTCAACAAAATTGAACCAATGAAAATCTACAACTACCTTTGATGTCATTTACTACAGCCAATAGAAACTTACAACTGTTTGTGCATGAAATACTACAACCAAATTTATGAATGACTTACTACTGCAGGAAAAATATGAAAAACGTAAACAATGAAGAAGAAATTAGATAAATGAAATGTAATCTAATAATCAAAAAAAATAATTATTTCCTGAAGTTTAATTATGTGCTTTACATGCAATAATTGAATGACCCATCACCAGTGTCCCTATAAAGAATAATAGGTTTGCAAGTGCATGACTTCTCTCACTGAATTACTTTGACCACTTGTCAAGACAACAAAAATCTTGTCAGATTGTCAGATACAGTTGAATGCAAAATTAAGTGAGAGTCAATTTTGAAAATTGTAAAAAACTAGAGATAATCAAATTCAATTTGCATAATGATTATGGAATGTGGTCAAAATAATATGTACTTGTATACTATCTAACTCACCACACTTCTATACCTCACATCCACCAAAGTTACAGTTTCTCTCCATGTATAAAAAAACATAATAACAATATAAACATCTTGTTCGTCACTAAACACTAGTGTAAGTCCAATTAGCAGTCGATGAAATCTTTGCCGGCAGAGTGCTTCACATCTGGTGTGTATAGTGGAGTTTCCAAACCAGTCGTTGGGCGCCAGTGAAACAGACCAGGTCCTGAGGTACTTCCTACTTGGGTACCAAGTCCATAGGGGCTGTGCCACAACTAACTCAGTTAACTGTTGGTAATCATTTATTTACATCACATCACAAAATATGAGTATGAGGGAGTCTGAAATACAAAATAATATGCAATATTGTATGATTTGTTTACAAAAATCACACTGAACATCAACTGGAAAGCAGTGATTTTCATCAGTCATTATGCATAACAAAGTACACAGATCTCTTTTTCAGAGAAACAGATTGGCATTTAAATTGGCCTAGGAGCCTAGTCCTCTTAATTCTACAAATACTGAAGAACAGTGCTGAATATCATATGGAGCAGACTGGGTGTCCGCCTTGCCTGCACCTCTTGGGTAACGAGGTCCAGGGAAGGTGGAGGTCCAGAATGCCCATAATCACTAAAAGTGATTAACTCCATTTTCAGCACTATGGCTATAAACATAATACATCCAGCTTCATTGACTCCACACTATTTAAAATAATTCACCATCCTTTTTAAAACAAATAAAACAACAAATAAATTAATTTAAACCCTTTATACACACAGACAAAACAAACATAAACATCCTGTTCTTACCAGATTGTGGATCTGAGTCCCACTCTATAAATTCCAGATTTCACCAGTTCATCTCACAACTCATCCATTTCATTGTGCATAGAAGTGAGCTGCAAAATACAAACCCAAAACCATTCATGCAAACTGTTGTGTACATCGTTGGTGTTATTAGTTAGTGAATCGCCGAAAATGCGAATATTCGATACACGATTCAAAGAAAGCAAGAAATAATGTCCAGAATACAAAATCGAGCTAATAAATAATTGAGATGCGACCAGTACTAACCAAAATACCAAAAATCGATGTAAAATAACAAGAAGACTTAATCAAAGATTCTTTCACCATCAAACCCTTAACTGATGTTTTCAAAATTTAAAACAAACCAATCCAAAAATCTCCATCCTATCACGTGACCTGAAAACTACCCTAAAACTATGGATGCATGCAACGGCAACTCGTCAAATTTATCTGTGTCATACCACAAAATCACAACACATAGGGTCCTGTAAATTGAAATACAAATAAAACATTATCTAACAAAATGGCTAAAAATCTCATCTGCTACACCGAGTTTCTATGTCACTGAAGTTTGTCGAAAAGATATTCAAATACAAAACTTTGACACATATTCATATGTGTAAGCTTTACTCACCGACATGATTGGGTTGGTAAATGCTTGAATGATCAGAATATGTCTCTGAAATAACCAATGAAGAGTTTTTGAACCGACAAACAATATTGGTCAAATTAAGAATGTGAGACTGAAAAGCTGGTGGTGAAAGGAAATGTGTAAAGTTGAGTGATGAATAGGGGACTTTACAATTTATTTAAAAAATACCTGGTTGCTTGATTTTTGTGTTTGTGTTCATTACATATGTTCCCAACAAATAATGGTTTCAGGTCCGACAATACCATATTTATTAGTTATTTTAACCCTTTTTGTTACAGTATGCGGACTGAAAAACACAATTTTTTATCTTGAAATGGACTAAAATGGGACACCCCTATAATATGTTAGGGGCAGGACAGTAACGATTAGCAGTGGTACTGACCCTTATGATTTCTCTCAAGTTTTACCACTTCATTCTTGGAGCAGATGACACTTTACAATGCAAGTAGAAATTAGAATGCAGGAGTAAAGCATGTACCATTGTTGTACAGCCTTGAAATGGGCATATAAAAGTGACACAAGGGTTTAAATCTTTTTGACTCAATATATTGAACATATGATGGAGAGTAATGAAAAATAAAAAAAGGTCAAGACCAGGTATTTATTTTTATACAAATTGCAGTGTCATATTCTTCAGTTTTATCTTACAATCAACATGTATTTTGTCTGTATTAACCCTGCAACTGTCGTGTATCCAACCCCCTGATACAGATGTTTGTATCAGGGGGTCGGATACAAGCATGTTCCTTTTGCGTGAGTTCCATTTTTATTCTTTTTGTTCATCCGTACGAATAAATAGTTCGTTATATATTCGTCTACATTCTTGACTTATCCCCAATATATTGTAAGATAAAATGATTATTACCATTATGTGGATGTACAAAATATGTATCCGAGTCTCGCTCCGTGTTCTAAGGGTAGATAACGACTCGTCTTCGACTTGTCGTGATCTGCCCTTTGAACCCGGAGCGAGACTCGGATACATCTTTTGTACGTCCACATAATGGTAATAATCTCTATTTACCAGGAAATGAGTAAGAACAGGCATTGCATAGCAAAAATAGTGGGACCAGAAGATAATGACCATTGTGGCAACATTCCAAAACCCCCAAAACATTCTATTGTTTAAAGTTTATTTTTTTTTAAATAAAATTGGAACATTTGTATAAAGTGTGTATATTTTTTAAATCTATTCGAAGAAAATTCAGAACTCAAAATTAAAAAACTTTATCATTAGAAATAAGGTATAAGCCAAGTCATTTTTAGCTCACCAACTTTAGTTGTGTGAGCTTATGGCATGACTCGAACGGTCGGCGCCAGCGTACGTGTCCAATAATGTTAAAGCTTCTGTTTAGCTCACTTACTCACCCTATTTCCATATCATGGCTTTTATAATGCTGCTATATGATGATTATTATCATTTTACCATGATTTAATCCCTCATACCCTTCATTTTAGACATTTCTCTTGACATTTTTAATTGCGTTTAGTTTTCTGTTTAGCTCAGAATTTCATGTTTAACTAAGTGTTTAGGTCAGCTGCTGTGCTCCTTCTGTTCCCATGGCACTTATATTCATGATACATGTTCCTCAGTATCATTGCTCCATGATTAACCCCTCATACCCTGCATTTTAAACATTTTTCTTGACATTTTTAGTTGCGTTCAGTTTTCTGTTTAGCTCGGAATTTCATGTCTAACTGAGTGTTTAGGTCAGCTGCTGTGCTCCTTCTCTTCCCATGGCACTTATATTCATGATACATGTTCCTCAGTATCATTGTTCCATGATTAACCCCTCATACCCTGCATTTTAAACATTTTTCTTGACATTTTTAGTTGCGTTCAGTTTTCTGTTTAGCTCGGAATTTCATGTCTAACTGAGTGTTTAGGTCAGCTGCTGTGCTCCTTTTCTTCCCATGGCACTTATATTCATCATATATGTTTCTCAGTATCATTGTTCCATGATTTACCCCTCATACCCTGCGTTTTAAGCGGCGTCCTTGTTTTAGCTCACCTGGCCTAAAGATCATGTGAGCTTTTCTCATCACTTGGCGTCCGTTGTCATCCTGCATCCGTAAACTTTTCACATTTTTATCTTCTTTGTAACCGCTGAGCCGGTGTGAACCAAACTTGGCAGGAATGGTCTATGGGAGGTCCTCTACAAACGATCCTCATTTTGTTCCCGTCTGATCAAAAACATGGCTTCCAGAGGCATTCTTTGATTCTGGTTACTGGATTTTCAAAAATCTTCTCTGAAACTGTTTTAAAACTACACATAAATGATGACTACCAACGATCCTCATTTAATGTTGATTGGGTCACAAACATTGCTGCAATTGAGGCTTATAGTTACTACAGAAATCCTATGGGAAATCACATTTTCATCTTCTTCTCCGGAACAACGGAGCTGACATGAACCAAACCTGGCAGGACTGGTCTATGCGAGGTTCTCTACAAACAATCCTCATTTTGTTCCCATGGGTTGAAAAATATGGCTGCCAGAGGCATACTTTGATTCTGGTTGGTGGATTTTCAAAAATCTTCTCTGAAACTGCCAGGTCAAATTTTTTGATACTTCACCTAAATGATGCCTGGGACCCCCTCTACCAACGATCCTCATTTAATGTTGATCGGGTTGTAAACATGGCCGTAATTGTGGCTTATAGTTACTATAGAAAGCCTATTGGAAATCACATTTTCATCTTCTTCTCTGGAACTACTGACCCGACGTGAACCAAACTTCGCAGGAGTGGTCTATGAGAGGATGGAAATACGTGGCTGCCAGAGGCTATATTCTAATGCTTAACCCAATGCCTCTCCTGTCTGCAGGAAGATCGGTACTGTCAGCTAAATACTTGTTTTTTGAAAATCTGGTAAGGGTTGGTTCCAGTTTTCTCCACTAAGAGCTGTGAAAAAACCCCAAAATATTGCGTATACAGTACAAGTCAAAATAAGCTGTAGCATATCTGCAATAAACTAAGTAAACTGCTGCTCCTGCACTGACAAGATCAGAATCTGGCATATTATGGAAAGCTGTCAGTGAGAGCTTTCCAGAAAATGATGTCAGCTTCTGGTCTTATGACTGCAGGAAGAGAAAGATACATAGTTTGTAGGGTTATCCTACAACTTATTTTGACTTGTACTGTAAACAAGTGCAAATGTAATTTTGTTGATAACATGTATTATTAGTCTCAAGATACTTATCAGAAAATACTGATTGATGACAGGTGTTTGGAAAACCATGAAAGTTTTGTTCAAAGTTCTCTTCACATCATGTCAGCTTAGATGACAGTAATTATTGTATATCTTTTAAGGTTTGACAAAATTGGAGTAAAATGTGTTTCCTGTAACCCTATACCTATCCAAAGCTATTTTGAAAGAGAATACTGTCTGAAAAAATTGTAATTTTCAAAATATTAACCTTCTTTTACTGATTTTTTTGTTGAAACAGAATTCATAAATGTGTGCATTTTCAAGAAAATCTTCTTTGAAACTGCAAGGCCAAATGGTTTGAAAAGTTGGTGTGACTGATGACTAACCCTCTCTACCTATGATCCTTATTTAATCTTCATCGGGGTGCAATTATGGATGCAATTGTGGCTTATAGTTACTATAGAAACCCTATAGGAAATCACATTTTCATCATCTTCACTGAAAGTACTGAGCCAATGTGAACCAGACTTGACATGCATTGTCTATGAGAGGTTCTCTACAACTGTTACTCATTTTATTCCTGTTGGGTGAAAAACGTGGCCGCCAGAAGCATTCTTTGATTCTGATTGGTCAATTTTGAAAACTCTTCTCCTCTGAAACCTAGTGTTGAAACGATTACCTATTTTTCAAAGTCGACTAGTCGATGGGAGTAATCGATTCAAAATCGACTAGTTGGCTTTTCTGTTGAAAACATAATTGTCTCAGTAAATTAGGTGATAAGAGACTGTTACATGTAAGTTGATAACTCTTTCGTTTAATGACTCGTTTGACAGGAGTTTGATGAAGTTTCCTTGTCAAAGTCATGAACATAGCTGTTCTCTTTTTTGTATTTTGAGTTTTTTATTTTTAAAACGTCATGCATATTATAGCTTTAACCATTCAGTAAAAAAATTGGGATACCTGGGAAGTGTGTGCCTCCTAGTCCTCTGTCTGTACAGTGGAAAAAGTACCCAATGATGTTAAAACAGAAGTTTCGTGAATTTGTAAAATGTTTGAAGTATGCCGTCATTCACGCGATGCAATTACCGGTAAATAAAAACTCCCGGGTCAAATTTTGTGACGGACAGTTTCCTCACCTCCATATCCGGTCTTCGCCCCCAAACCAGTACAGTAATTGACAGGCATGTATTTTATATTTATATCAGTTAAAAAGTGTGGGCGACTTGGGTGAGGGACAGAACGCTTGCATGAATTAACGGCATCTTTGAAGTTGTAGATCAAAGTATTTTTCTTCAACGCGTGCCAGTGATTAGGTTAGGTGAAATCAGTGCTTGTAATGCTGCTGAAATCTAAGTTGTAATGTTATCGGCATCAACAAACGACAATGTTTGCATTGATATCCACTTCTCAATACAACTTAAAATAGGTCCACCATGATGCAGAAACGACTGATGTTTGTAATCATTAACCCCCCCACTTTTGGCATTTTTACGACTTCAGCATTGTTTCCCGACTAGTTGACTGGTGGATTTCCGAGTCGATTTTTCCGAAAATCGAATCGACTTCGACTAGTCAACTAATTGTTTCAACACTACTGAAACCACAGGGCCAAATGTTTTGAAACTTGCATGGTTGATAACTGGGACACCCTCCACCAACGTTCCTCATTTAATGTTGATCATATTGCAAACATGGCTACAATTGCAGTTTATAGTTACTTTTGAAAAACCCTATGGGAAATCACATTTTCATCTTCCCTCTGGAACTACTGAGCTTACGTGAACCAAAACTTGGCAAGAATGCTCTATAGGAGGCCCTCTTCAAACGATCCTCCTTTTGTTCCCGTTGGTTGGAAAATATGACCACCAGAGACATTCTATGATTCTGTTTGATGGATTCAAATGTTTTGAAACTTCACATGATTGAAAACTGGGACACCTTCCAATGATCCTCATGTAATGTTGATGTAATGTTGCAAACATGGCCACAATTGCAGCTCATAGTTGCCATGGAAAGCCTATGGGAAATCACATTTTTATATGTAGTTCCAGGTGAGCGATTACAGGCTCTGTGGAGCCTCTAGTTTATACCCCCGTGAATGAAGTTCAGGGGGGTATATAGGAATCACTTTGTCCATCCATCTGTCTGTCCATCTGTCTATCTGTGCAAGTCCTGTCCGGCTCAGAACTTTTGATGGCCTTGGATATTAATGATACTTGATATTAATGTTCCCCACCGGGGTGCTGTGGCGATGCGGTAACCGGTTCTTGTCAGATCACCGAAGCCCATTTAGTCGTCGGATGGGTGACCGTCTGAGCGATCATTTCGGACTCCCGCGTTGTGTCCTTGGGCAAGACACTTAACCCCAATTGTCCGCATGGGGGCACAGTGACGCTGTGTACTAAGGCATACTGCATGTTGATGGTGCACATGTCTTCAACCAATCTAACCCTGCCTGTGCTGCAGTGCAGAGTTACGATGTTGGGGAGTTGGCAGCTGCTCGTTGTTGCTCGGTGGTTCTCTCTGGGTACTCCGGCTTCCTCCACCTGTAAAACTGTCACGGTCATGATTAGCCATTGTGCATAAGTATGTGACCTTAAACACCAATAAATAAATAAATATAATAAATAATGTTACCCACCACCAGAGGGTGTGTCGCGAATAAGCTTGGAATGCCTGTCAACAAGGTCAAGGTTCCAGACTTAGTTCAAGTTCACATACCCCCAATTCCAAATCCAACTATAACAAGTCGTATCCGGCTCAGAACTTCTGATAGCCTTGAAGGATATTAATGATACTTGGTATTAATGTTGCCCACCACTAGAGGGTGTGTTGCAAATAAGGTTGGAATGCCTGCCTTCATGGTCAAGGTCACGGACTAAGTTCAAGTTGACATTCCCCTGCATCCAAATCCAACTGTAACAAGTCGAGTCTGGTTTAAAACTTTTGAAGGCCTCTAAGGATATTTATGGTACTTGGTATTATTGTTGCCCACTTTCAGAGAGTGTGTCATGTATGAAGTTGGAATGTCTGCCCTCAAGGTCAAGGTCACAAACTTCGTTAAACTTCACATTTATTTTTTTATTTATTGGGGTTTAACGACATTTTCGACAGTATTATGGGTGGAGGGAGTCGGAGTACCCGAAAAGAACCACCAAGCAACGGAGAGCAACTGTCAGGCTCCCCAACATACTAATTCCACACAAGCAGGGTAAGCATCAATTGGTTGAAGACAAGTGCACCATCGACGTGCAGTATGCCTTAGCACACAACACCACCATGCCCCCTTGTGGGCAGTGGGGAGAATTGTCTTGCCCAAGGACACAACGCGATTGCCGCAGGTTGGGTTAAACTTCACGTACCCATATTCAGAAATACACTGTCATGTCCAGCTGAGAACTTTTGATAGCCTTGAAGGATATAAATGATACTTAGTATTATTGTTGCCCACCCCAAGAGGGCATGTTGCGAATAAGGTTGGAATATCTCTGTAAGGTCAAGGTCACAGACTTGGTTCAATTTTACATACCTCACATCAAAATATGTGTCATGTCTCATTCAGAACTTTTGAATCCCTCCAAGGATATGAATGATACTTGGTATTACTGTTGCCCACTATCAGAGAGTGTGTCACAAATAAAGTTGGAATGTCTCAATTCAAGTAATTGAAGTTCGCAAACTTATTTTAACTTCACATGGCCATATCCAAATAATTATACAAAATCGAAGGATATTCGTGATACTTGGTATTATTGTTGCCCAGTATCAGAGAGTGTGTTGCGGGGGGGTATTCTTGGTCCTGTGTTGGGATAGGCCACATCTAGTTAGTTCTATACCATAAATAAATAAGTACCCCAAGAAATATATCAATCCAATTGACATCAGGAAAATTTTATTTTCTCTTTTCCAAACTTGTTGAACACTTTCACAAAAACAAAAAAATTAATAAAATGAAGAAATATTATGAAGAAAATCATAGTTCTGAAAGATCTAACACATTGACACCAAGGGCATTTGTTATTCCATTAAAGTCCAGTAATGTTGGCAATCAAAACAAGTATCACCTTATTCTTTTGAGGTGAGCAATACACAACTGAATGATCATTTGCCGAATTTATATAGTCCTGGGCTTGTGCTTGGCATCTACAGAGTTCGTACCTTGAAAATGCCCAAAAAGTACTTGAAATGTAAAACTGATATTCCAGGTCCTTCATGGTACTTGAAACGTTTGACTTTATTGGAAAAAGTCCTGGAAATTCCTTTAAAAATTTATTAAGATAATTAGCTCAACTTTGGCGAAGCCAAATTTGAGCTTATGCCATGTCCCGTCGTCTGTCTGTCTGTCTGTCCATCTGTCCGTCAACAATTGGATAGGGCTCGGGCTAGAGGCCGTATTTATGAACCGATCTTTACGAAACTTCTTGGGTACCTTTGTTATGACCGTGGGACGAGAATGAGTGTTTTTGGGTGCGGTCCGAAATTCAAGATGGCTGCCAGCCGCCATTTTGTACCGACGATGCAGAAATCTGTTTTTTTGTACAGAACTTCCATATGAAAGCTCTGATTTGAATAATTTTTTGTATGAATGTTTAGTACCATGGGATACATCACATATAATACGGGTTTTTTTCTCGTGCGTAAATTAGGCAAATTAGACTAACTTTGATGTTTTTTGGTGTTACTTTCAGCACTGTAAGTGCAAATGCCAATACGGCTCGGGCTAGAGGCCGTATTTATGAACCGATCTTTACGAAACTCCTTGGGTACCTTTGTTATCACCATGGGACGAGAACGAGTGTTTTTGCGTCCGGTCCGAAATTCAAGATGGCGGGAGCGCGGTGGCTCAGTTGGTAGAGGTGCAGGCTGCAAACCGAGAGGTCCCCGGTTCGAATCCCACCTGCGGCAACCGCGTTGTGTCCTTGGGCAAGACACTTCATCTCCATTGCCCGCGTGGGGGCACTATGACGCCGTGTACTAAGGCGTACTGCACGTCGATGGTATGCATGTCTTCAACCAATCTAACCCTGCCTGTGCTGCAGTGCGGAGTTACGATGTTGGGGAGCTGGCAGCTGCTCGTCGTTGCTCGGTGGTTCTCTCCGGGTACTCCGGCTTCCTCCACCCGTAAAACTGTCACGGTCATGATTAGCCATTGTGCATAAATATGTGACCTTAAACATCAATAAATAAATAAATTCAAGATGGCCGATGGCAGCCATTTTGTACAAAATTTGGTGCAATCAGATTATTGCACAGAACTTCCATATGAAAGCGCTGATTTGAATAATTTTTTTGTGTGAATGTTTAGTACCATGGGATACATCACATATAATACGGGTTTTTTTCTCGTGCAGAAATTATGCAAATTAGATGAACTTTGATTTTTTCAGTGCTACTTACACACAGTAAGTACACATGTCAATACGGCTCGGGCTAGAGTCTGTATTTATGAACCGATCTTCACGAAACGTCTTGGGTACCTTTGTTATCACCTTGGGATGAGAACGAGTCTTTCTGGGTGTGGTCCAAAATTCAAGATGGCCACCAGCAGCCATTTTGTACCAAAATTAGTGCAATCAGTCTTTTCTACTGAACTGTTGTATGAAAGTTCTAATTTGAATAAATTTTTGTATGAATGTTCAATATGGCTGCCAGTGGCCATTTTGTACCGAAATTAGGTCTAATCAGTTTTTTGTACACAACTTCTATACGGCTCAGGCTAGAGGCCTTATTTATGAACCGATCTTTACGAAACTTCTTGGGTACCTTTGTTATCACCGTGGGATGAGAACGAGTGTTTTGGGTGTGGTCCAAAATTCAAGATGGCCACCAGCAGCCATTTTGTACCAAAATTAGTGCAATCAGTCTTTTCTACAGAACTTCTATATGAAAGTTCTGATTTGAATAAATTTTTGTATGAATGTTTAGTAACATGGAATACATCACATATAGTACAGGTTATTTTCTCGTGCAGAAATTATGCAAATTAGATGAACTTTGATTTATTCAGTGCTACTTAATACACTGTAAGTGCACATGTCAATACGGCTCGGGCTAGAGGCTGTATTTATGAACCGATCTTCACAAAACTTCTTGGGTACCTTTGTTATCACCTTGGGACGAGAACGAGTGTTTCTGTGTGTGGTCCAAAATTCAAGATGGCTGCCAGTGCCATTTTGTACCGAAATTAGGTCCAATCAGTTTTTTGTCACAATTTCTACACAGCTCATATTTGTGAACTGATCTTCACGAAACTTCTTGGGTACCTTTGTTTTCACCTTGGGACAGGAATGAGTGTGTTTTGGGGTGCCTTTGTTATCACTGTGCTATGAGAACAAATATTTTAGGGTTCAGTCAGACCCACTCTGGGACTCAAAGATTTTTTTCTCGTTTAGCATCTGACTGTCACCCACCTTTACAATACTTTACCTATACATTTGTTACAGGCAACGGCCAGTATTTATGTACAGACCATTACGATACTTTATATGTACCTTTGTTATCAGGTCATTACCTAGATGTTTGTCATTGCTGTGTCACATACTATACATGTACATGTCTTTGTCTTGACAAGTTGAGCTACAGTGTCATTGACACTTTCATTTTTAGCTTAACTTGACAAAGTCAAGATAAGCTATTGCCATCATGCGTGCTGAAGTCTGTTTAGTCTGTTCACATTTTCCTTAGCACGGGCTATACCCCGCAGTTCTTGTCTGACCATCATGAAATTTCATATGCAGGTTTGGGGTCATGTCTAGATGAGAACGTCCCCTTTTGGTCGCCATCGGTCAAGCCCGAAACCCAAAAACTTTAGCACAGTCTGCAGGTCATATTTATTGAGGAATTTCTCAGTAACTTGATGGGTTGACTTCATATAATGTCTAAATGAGAAAGTCCCCTTTTGGACGTGATTGGGCAATTGTGACGGCTACAGGGGCCCGAAGCCCAAAAACCTTTAGCACAGTCTACAGGTCATATTGGTGAAGGGATTTCATTGTAACTTGGTAAGATGACTCCAAATAATGTCTAGATGAGAACGTCCCTTTTTGATCGTGATCATTCAGCCTTGATGGGTGCCCGAGCCCCAAAACGTTTAGCATAGGCAAAAGATTATATTTATAGAAGGATTTCATTGTAACCTGTTAGGCTGACTCCATATAATGCCTAGATGATGACATCCCCTTTTGGTTGTGATTGGTCAGCTGTGATGGCTACAGGTGCCCGAAGCCCGAAAACCTTGAGCACAGTCTACAGGTCATATTTATGAAGGGATTTCATTGTAACTTCGTAGGATCACTCCAAATGATGCCCAGATGAGATTGTCCCCTTTGGTTCCGATCATTCAACCATGATGGCTGCCCGAGCCCGAAGCCCGAAAACCTTTAGCACAGTCTACAGGTCATATTTATGAAGGGATTTCATTGTAACTTGGTAGGTTGACTTCATATAATGTCTAGATGAGAACGTCCACTTTTGGACACGATTAGGCAACTATGACGGCTTCAGGGGCCCAAAGCCTGAAAACCTTTAGAACAGTCTACAGGTCATAATTATGAAGGGATTTCATTGTAGCTTGGTAGGATGACTCCAAATAGTGTCCAGATGAGAATGTCCCCTTTTGGTTGCGATCATTCAACCATGATGGATGCCAGAGCCCAAAGCCCAAAAACCTTTAGCACAGTCTACAGGTCATATTTATTAAGGGATTTCATTGTAACTTGGTAGATTGACTTCATATAATGTCTAGATGAGAACGTCCCCTTTGGACGCAATTGGGAAACTGACGGCTACAGGGGCCCGAAGCCCGAAAACCTTTAGCACAGTCTACAGGCCATATTTATGAGGGGATTTTAATGTAACTTGATAGGATGACTCATTTTGGAATAATTTCACTGTAACTTGGTAACTTTTGTTGATATACGTTAACTGTGAGGGCCACATACATTAACTGTGAGGTATATTAACTTAATATTTATGGAAGAATTTCATTGTAACCTGTTAGGTTGACTCCATATAATGCCGAGATGATGACATCCCCTTTTGATCGTGATTGGTCAACTGTGATGGCTACAGGTGCCCGAAACCCTTGAGCACAGTCTACAGGTCATATTTATGAAGGGATTTCATTGTAACTTAGTAGGATCACTCCAGATGATGCCCAGATGAGATTGTCCCCTTTGGTTGCCATCATTCAACCATGATGGCTGCCTGAGCCCGAAGCCCAAAAACCTTTAGCACAGTCTACAGGTCATATTTATGAAGGAATTTCATTGTAACTTGGTAGGTAGACTTCATATAATGTCTAGATAAGAACGTCCCCTTTTGGACACGATTGGGCAACTGTGACGGCTACAGGGGCCCGAAGCCCGAAAACCTTTAGAAAAGTCTACAGGTCATAATTATGAAGGGATTTCATTGTAGCTTGGTAGGATGACTCCAAATAATGTCTAGATGAGGAACATCCCCTTTTTGTCACGATCATTCAGCCTTTATGGCTGCCCGAGCCCAAAGACCTTTAGCATAGTCTATAGGTCGTATTTATGGAAGGATTTCATTGTAACTTGTTAGGTTGACTCCATATAATGTCTAGATGATATCCCCTTTTGGTCGTGATTGGTCAACTGTGATGGCCACAGATGCCCAAAGCCCGAAAATCTTGAGCACAGTCTACAGGTCATATTTATGAAGGGATTTCATTGTAACTTCGTAGGATCACTCCAGATGATGCCCAGATGAGAATATCCCCTTTTGGATGCGATCATTCAACCATTATGACTGCCCGAGCCTGAAGCCCAAATACCTTTAGCACAGTCTACAGGTAATATTTATGAAGGGATTTCATTGTAACTTGGTAGGTTTGACTTCATATAATGTCTAGATGAGAATGTCCCCTTTTGGACACGTTTGGGCAACTGTGACAACTACAAGGGCCCGAAGCCCGAAAACCTTTAGAACAGTCTACAGGTCATAATTATGAATGGATTTCATTGTATTATTATATTTATTTATTGGTGTTTAAGGTCACATATTTCTGCACAATGGCTAACCATTGACCGTGACAGTTTTACGGGTGGAGTAAGCCGGAGTACCCGGAGAGAACCACCGAGCAACGGCGAGCAACTGTCTGCTCCCCAACATACCAACTCCACACAAGCAGGGTTAGCATTGGTTGAGGACAGGTGCACCATCGACGTTCAGTATGCCTTAGTACACAGCGTCACCGTGCCCCCACATGGGCAATGGGGGTGAAGTGTCTTGCCCAAGGACACAACGCGGTTGCCGCTGGTGGGATTCGAACCGAGGACCTCTCGGCTTGCAGCCTGCACCTCTACCAACTGAGCCACCACGCCCCTGGATTTCATTGTAGCTTGGTAGGATGACTCAAATAATGTCTAGATGAGAACGTCCCCTTTTGGTCGCGATCATTCAGCCTTGATGGCTGCCCGAGCCAAAAAACCTTTAGCATAGTCGAAAGGTTGTATTTATGGAAGGATTTCATTGTAACTTGTTAGGTTGACTCCATATAATGCCTAGATGATGACATCCCTTTTTGGTCGTGATTGGTCAACTGTGATGGCTACAGGTGCCCGAAGCCCGAAAATCTTGAGCACAGTCTACATGTCATATTTGTGAAGGGATTTCATTGTAACTTCGTAGGATCACTCCAGATGATGCCCAGATGAGAATGTCCCCTTTTGGATGCGATCATTCAACCATTATGGCTGCCCGAGCCCGAAGCCTGAATACCTTTAGCACAGTCTACAGGTCATATTTATGAAGGGATTTCATTGTAACTTGGTAGGTTTGACTTCATATAATGTCTAGATGAGAACAGCCCCTTTTGGACACCATTAGGCAACTGTGATGGCTACAGGGGCCTGAAGCCCAAAAACCTTTAGCACAGTCTACAGGTCATAATTATGAAAGGAATTCAATTGTAGCTTGGTAGGATGACTTCAAATAATGTCTAGATGAGAACGTCCCCTTTTGGTCGCGATCATTCAGCCTTGATGGCTGCCCAAACCAAAACCCAAAAACCTTTAGCATAGTCTATACATGTAGGTCATATTTTTGGAAGGATTTCATTGTAACCTGTTAGTTTGACTCCATATAATGCCTAGATGATGACATCCCCTTTTGGTCTTGATTGGTCAACTGTGATGGCTTCAGGGACCCGAAACTCGAAAACCTTGAGGACAGTCTACAGGTCATATTTATGAAGGGATTTCATTGTAACTTCGTAGGATCATTCCAGATGATGCCCAGCTGAGAATGTCCCCTTTTGGTTGTGATCATTCAA
The DNA here is from genome assembly GCA_031216915.1 of Pictodentalium vernedei. Classification (NCBI taxonomy): domain Eukaryota; kingdom Metazoa; phylum Mollusca; class Scaphopoda; order Dentaliida; family Dentaliidae; genus Pictodentalium; species Pictodentalium vernedei. Next base: position 494,800,771 of record CM062297.1, on the reverse strand, counting down.
CCATGATGGCTGCCCAAGCCCAAAGCCCAAAAACCTTTAGCACAGTCTACAGGTCATATTTATGAAGGGATTTCATTGTAACTTGGTAGGTTGACTTCATATAATGTCTAGATGAGAACGTCCCCTTTGGATGCAATTGGGAAACAGACGGCTACAGGGGCTCGATGCCCGAAAACCTTTAGCACATTCTACAGGCCATATTTATGAAGGGATTTCAATTGAACTTGATACATGTAGGATGACTCGTTTTGGACTAATTTCATTGTAACTTGGTAACTTTCATTGATATATGTTAACTGTGAGGGCCACATACATTAACTGTGAGGTCATATTAACCCACCCCTCAGCTCTTTAGTACAGTGTGCACCTCATATTATTTTTATCAAAAACATAGCTTACAGGGAACAGAAATGAACATATTCCCAATTATCACAATTCTTGTCTTATTTCATAATCCTTTCATAAACATTGAACATTATCCTTTTCATCAAACACAACACACACGTTAAGCTACAGTGTCATTGACACTTTCATTTATTTGATTTCAGAAAATTCCATAATTATAAGCAGCAATGAAATAATACCTTTACCTGACACTGATCTTTGGAAACTTCTGTGACTCTCAGTGCTTCCAGAGAATCAGTGTCTTATTTAGTTGAGATGGGCGATATACCAAAAAACCAAACCAATATCATGGGGATAATGAAAAACAAAACCGAACGAATCGTTGAATACCGAAACCGTCTGAATTTTCAAATTTTCCCACATTCACTATTTATAATTCTCTGCTGAGGTTTGATAACGGTTGAAAGGTTCATTTTCGTGAAAGATGTGACTGATTTTCTTTTCTGTTTTGTTAACCCTCAGTGGACTGGTCAACTGTCCTTTATTCCCTCTAGACTACAACGTGTGCATGTCCAATTGCTTTGCAGTGATCTCTAGTCAAGTCTTGGCTGCCTGTTAAGGCAGCCAAGACCTGACTAGAAATCAATGCCCAGGTGTTATGTCTATTGTCAGCAGGTCCTCCTAAAGATGGCATGGTTAGGACACATGCTCTGAGATCGCAAAAGCCTTAAATAGGTCTTTAAACATTAAGGTGCGTTTAGAACAAGTCACACAATTACTGTTGATATGATTTTTGGTTGTAAAATAATGCCACTGTTGAGCTCATTGGCAGTGTCATTTACAGTGTTGTGGTAGAATGATACTACAACAACTTATTCTGTTTTTCCTGATGTGAATTCCTCTTTGGTACTATCAGCAAATCTCTGTCGTGTCAGATACCGAGTACTGAACCGATACCGGGGTATAACACCCTGAAAATACCAAAACCAATACCGAACTCAAAATGTCCATACCACCCATCTGATCTCCATTATTTATGTATCGGTGGAGTGGAATACATGTATGAAAATTAACAGCTGTAATTTTGGCGTGTACACATACATAAGACACTTTTTTCTCCCTCCACTTCCTACTCTTGTGTACCAAATAAAAGTACAGATGGGAATAAAAGTACGGGGTGGAACATTTATCAAAATTAAATAAAAGTACAGACCCAAATAATAGTACAGGGTGGAAATCCATTGAGGGGGTAGGGTAGTAACGCTAGTTAATTTTAGCTAAAAGCCAATTTATTTTCCAATATTACAGTTAGTTTTATTAAAGGAAACTAATAGGCATTTAGGCATCATGATTACCACAATGAATACACTTGTGCTAAACAAAAGACTATCACACAATCTAGTGAAGATGTACTAATTTAAAGATCTCCTCCCTGTTGGATGGGCAATTTTAATCAACATACAGGCCCAAATAAGGTGCATGCAAGGTGGAAAAATTCCCCCAAATTAATAAACATACATTTATGCTTATTAGGAACATGAGTATGCAAGATATGCGTGTCCCATGTGAGAAGGCCATGTGAGATAGATATCTATCTCACATGACGCATATGACCAGCTAATTAGTATATTTAATGAGCGCAGGACTTTTTAATCATCGCACATTCTTCTGTAAACAAACAACATATTGTCACTTTTTGGAAATGTAAGCAGACAAACTTTTGTTGAAGAAAACAAATAAAAACAAGACCACAAAACCAAAGGACACTTTATTCTTTTTTATAAATTTTTGGGTGAACACCGTTATGAGTGGAGTGAATTGCACGAAATTCCCATCAAAAAGTTATGCAAATACATTGCAGAATTCATATGACATCATCGGAATGTGTCGGTGTTCATTTCACTACAAATCTTTAACACCCGTCTTGCTGGCGTAGGGAATCAATTTTGTGGTATAAACAGAACTTTTGTGCACTCTTTTTGATAAGCAAATGAGTTTTTATCAGAAATGGTCAACAAAATTGTTCGATATAGCAGCACATACCCCTGAATTACTTTTGATGACCTCAGGGTGTTTTGGTGGGGGCGAAAAATTGTCCCTGATCATGATGGGGGTGGGGGTGAGATGGTGAAGTCTCACCCTCGGGACAAGATATTTGGTCCAGAATCTCTGATACAAGGCTTGCCGAGTGTCTGGCCCAAATATCTTGCCCTTGGTTGAGATTTCCCACATCTCACACCCTCACCCATCAGGAATAATAATAGTCTCCTACCACTAAGGTACTGAGACATATATAAAGTCGTGTGACACAGCTGGGAGAGATGTGCCTGTCTCACCCCACCCACGTGACAGCTATCTCACCCCACCCATGTGACCAACCTATATTCGCTTATTAGCATTTTTAATGAGCTCAGGACTATTCAATCATCGCACATTCTTTTGTAAACAAACAACATGGTGTCACATTTCAGAAATATTAGCAGATGAACGTTGTTCGAAGAAAATAGAAATAAAAACACAGACCGCAAAACCAACACCTCACTCTTTTACATGAATTTTTGGATGAACGTCATTATGAGTGGAGCGAATTGCATGAATTTCCTGTCGAAAAGTTAGGCGAAAACCTTGCAGAATTCATAATATGATGTCATCAGAATGTGTCAATGTTCATTTCGCTACAAATCTTTTAACCCCTGTCTTGCCGACTTTTGGATTTAATTTTGTGGTATATACAGAACGTTTGTGTTCTTTCCGATAAGCAAATTATTTTTTTTCAGAAATGGACAACAAAAATGTTGATGTTCGATATAGCTGCACGGGCTCCTGAATTTCTTCTGATGACGTCAGGTTGTTTTGGTGGGGGAGAAACATTATCCCTGATGGGTTGGGTGTGAGATGAAGTCTCACCCTCAGGACATGATATTTGGTCCAGACACTCTGTAATATCCAAATATCTTGCCCTCGGGTGAGATTTCCCCAGCTCACACCCACCCACACCCATTAGGGATAATAATAATCCACCTGATTCTTAACTGGTTCGTTGCTCAAGCCTTAAAATTTGTCCCAATTTTCAATAATTGATCTTGCTTCTTGTAAACTCCGGCTGCAAGAATCAATTTTCACTTCTAAAATAATGTTGAATTTGGGTGTACTGTTATATTCTTATGAGAGCAACCAGGACACATTCCATAGTAAAAAACAAACTCCATAATTTATATTTTTACAAGAATTTAACCCTTGGGGGCCTGGTTCCCATCTGGGTGAGTGTTTTTGTTTTACATGTACACGTATGTAGAATACATGTTCAAACATACAGGCTTTTGGTGGTCTTGCTGATGGAAGTTACCATACCCTGGCAATTATGAACATTACCATATCTTATCTTGGAAGTGGTTTCTTGTGAAGTGAAGTCTTGGCAGCCTAGACACCACTGCTAAATCCAAGTGCTAACATTATTATGAAGGAGCAAAAAATAGTAGAATTTTCCAGGCCTTCAAGGACACATAATCTATGACAAGAATCAAGTAAACATTTTGTGAGAATTGATTCCAATTCTTGCATGAAATTTAAGCCCTGGTGTTCATAATTCGTATTTGGGCCTGGGATGGATCCAGACCCGATTTGATACCTGTTACATGTATGGATGCCCAAACTCTGGAGCCCAAATGTCCTCAAATTCCTTCAGAAAAACATCATTCAATTTTGTAATCTACCAGTTTGAAGCAATTATTTCCAATATTTAGCAAAATTCTATATATTTATTTATTTATTGGTGTTTAAGGTAACATACTTATGCACAATGGCTAATCATGACCGTGACAGTGAGTTTTACGGGTGGAGGAAGCCGGAGTACCCAGAGAGAACCAACGAGCAACGACAAGCAGCTGCCAGCTCCCCAACATCGTAACTCTGCACTGCAGCACAGGCAGGGTTAGTTTCGTTGAAGACATGCACACCATCAACGTACAGTATGCCTTAGTACACGGCGTCATCGTGCCCCCATGTGGACAATTGGGGTTAAGTGCCGTGCCCAAGGACACAATGCGGGAGTCCGAATCGATCGCTCAGACGGTCACCCATCCGAGGACTAACCGGGCTCGACGTTGCTTATCTTCGGTGATCTGACGAGAACCAGTTACCGCAACGCCACCGCGCCCCCAGCAAAATTCTATACACAAGCAGTTTATAAAAAAGCACTTCAAGACACATGCAGTGGTCTCATCATCTGTATTAAGACATCTCAATTTATTTGGGGACATCCGCAATTGAAAAACAGGGGTCCCCCAAAAATTCCTGGATCCGTTCCTGATTTGGACATTACTAGTATTTTAAAAAAAAGGACGGGAGCAACAGGATCTTGAAAATCTTGTTCTTTATTTGAAAATATAAGTTTCATGTTATTGAATTTCTATGCCGTCACTTTAAAATTTTTCCCGAGAACTGTTTTATAAGTAGCCCATAACCATACCTTGATTTGTGGAAAGCAGTCATAAGATTCACTGTTAGGAGCTGTAATCATCCGTGCAAGAAAAAAGGGTGAAACTTTCAAGAGGTTACCTAACAGCTTAATTCAGCCAGTACTGTCTAAATGATAGTCTTAAATGATTGTCTTATTTTTTCTGTAGTCTTCAAAAGCCTTTATGTTGGTTTTACTTCATCTTTGATAATCATTGAAAACATGACTTTGTCTGCCTGTACGACTTTACCAGATACTGTAATTTCCATCAGTAAGACCACCAAAATCCTGTGTCTTGGAACATGTTTTCTACTTGTACTGTAAGACAAGAAACTGAAAAAAATTGGAACTACCGGTAGGCCTTTACAGGTTAAACTTCAGTAAATAAATAATTACATGCACTCTCCCCTGTCAAATAAAAGTGACATCACCATTATAAATTTTTGGAGAAAGAGGATAGCATCATGATTATTAGTCACCGTCGTGATTATTAAAATGAGTTACTATCATTAGAATATCCGATCATCAAGTTGGCCAAAAAACAACACCTGAAAACATCATTTCTTTGAAGTAAATATTGTAAAATTTCCTTGATGTAAACCATCCAGGCTTGTCAGAATTTAAAATTTGCATACCTTTGAAAAGGTCCTGCATAATTTTTTTTTGTGTGTAATCTCCCACTATTGTGTACCCCATCCTCTTGAGTTCCTTTGATCCATGTCAGATTTACAGGAGTGAAACACAGGTATTGTCAAGTGGCATTTGTGGGAATTTTGTGCAACTGTAGCCATCACTCCCATGATTTTGGTTGACCTGCCATCACTATTATTTGGCACCATCACTCTTATTTACTGAAGCCCAAAATATGCGGCATCACTTTTATTTGGCAGAGGAGAGTATAAAGTTTGTTTTTTATTCTGGAATATGTAACTAATTGCACATACAAGTGTATAAAAGTACCCACAATTTCTAAGTTATTTAACCCTGGTGTCCTCAGATTAATTTTACATTAATAACTACCATATATATATATATATATATGTACACAGCAGCAGATGACTTAGTGTTTTTACATTATTGTGGGAGCGTGGTGGCTCAATGGTAGACTGTTGGACTTCTATGCTAGAGGTCCCGAGTTCGATCCCCATCCGGGACAACCCGCGTTGTGTCCTTGGGCAAGGCACTTTATCCCAGTTGCCTACATGGGGGCACGATGACGCCGTGTACTAAAGCGTACTGCACGCCGATGGTGCACATGTCTTCAACCGCTGTAACCCTGCTTGAGCAGAGCTTGAACAGAGTTAGAATGTTGAGGAGCTGACAGTTCTTGTCGATGCTCGGTGGTTCTCTCCGGGTACTCCGGCTTCCTCCACCTGTAAAACTGTCATGGTCACGATTAGCCATTGTGCATAAATATGTGACCTTAAAACCAATAAATAAATAAATAAATAAATTTTACATTTGGCAATCTGTACAGGCAGCCAACAAGGATGTAAAAGCACTGTAAAGATAAAAGCATCCTGCAAGTAGTGTTCTCAAGGAAGAATACACTTGGGACAACCCTTTCAGAGCAATATAAAAGGGGCAGTTTGTGGCTGTATGGGAACTCATTGCCTTGCATGCTGCAGATAGATATTCCTGCACCGGACAAAATTGCCCTTGTCACCGAGATTAGAATAATTTCAGCACAGTTAATCAAATTTTGTCTCTGTAAATGGAATGGATTTTTTCGCCAACAGTTCCTTGTATTAAATTTAGATGATGTTTTCATGAAATCTAGCCATAACTGCTGTGAAGCAGGCATAATTAGATTTGATGAAAAATATCTTGAAAATATTTAGCGGGTTAAGAGTTAAGGCTTAAGAACTGAAAATTGATTCTTGCAGCAGGAGTCCGTAAGAATCAAAACTGTTTGGCATGAAGTGGGACATTTTTAAGGCCGGCAAATAGCCAAATAATGTTTTGTTAATACAGTGGAACCCTGGGGAGCGCAGTGGCTCAGTGGTAGACTGTTGGACTTCTATGCTAGAGATCCCGAGTTCGATCCCCATCCGGGATGACCCGCATTGTGTCCTTGGGCAAGGCACTTTATTCCGGTTGCTTAATGGGGGGGCATGTTGGCGCTGTGTACTAAGGCGTACTGCACATCGTTGGTGCACATGTCTTCAACCGCTGTAACCCTGCTTGAGTGGAGCTTGTACAGAGTTAGAATGTTGAGCTGACAGTTGCTTGTCGGTGCTCGGTGGTTCTTTCCGGGTACTCTGACTTCCTCCACCCATAAAACTGTCACGGTCACGATTAGTCATTGTGCATAAGTATGTGACCTTAAACACCAATAAATAAATAAATGATGGAACCCTGTTAATTGAATAGCCACTTTGCAAAGGAAAATTATTCATTTAACAAGAGTATTCAATTAACAGGGATTGTGTCACTTTCCTGTATTCTAGAGATAAACTTGGCATTTATTCTATCTTGTTTGACAGAGCTCCATGAGCTCTGTCAAACAGGATATAATAGATTAAATGCCTGTATTGGATGTACTGAGGCCAAATACGTCTATAAACAAAGGAAAATTGGGGAGTGTCTGGGTAATTTCTCGACAGGTTACAAGATTTTTTATTCAATTAACAGGAGTTTACTCTATAACCAATATTCAATTAACAGGTCATATTTGTACTGGGGTTATGGTAATTTGTAAGTGGTTTTGTGTTGGGAAATTATATTCAGTTAACAGGGTTATTCTGTTAAGAGAAGAGATATCCAATTTTGTGGGCTCCACTGTTTTGATTTATTTTGTTACTGTTTATTTTAGAATGTGGAGAGTTCTCTGATAAACTGTAACAATTGAACCCTTTTTCAAAAATCACCTGAAGAGGCTACAGCAATACAATTTTTGATTAAAAATTTTTATTTCCTTCTTCCAAATTGAAAATATAGGTTATGAACCCACAGTGGAACAAAATGAGCTTCCCAAACTCATTTAAATCAGTGGCCACAAAGTATATTGTGGAAACAAAAGTTAAAAAAGAACCAAACTTGAATGGCAATTTCTGTTTTGTACTGGATTGAATTTGTTGGGTAAACTGTAAAAGGTTCACAGAAATTGAGATCATGATGGGAAAATTGTTGGTTAATTAGATGAAAAAGTGTAGCAGTGTTAATTTTTCATTCACCAAATCTAAACAGTTGCAACTAATTTGTTGTCAAGATGCTCTGAGGCTTGATATATTCTCACAGTAAAGCAACCATGACATGTACCACTTAATTTTTCAACAGTGTTCAGCAGTGTTGAGAAAAAATTGTCTTGCAGATCACTAACAGGGTAGGTAGATTTACTAGTAAATAAACTGATTTAAAAAAGTCTTTTTTAAAAAATCATTGATTAAAATCAAGAAAAAGTTGACAAAACAAAAACTTCTAGAAACCTTCTGGGAATATTCTGCTCGCCATTAGCTGGTTAACTGCCAGGTACTTTACCCTATATGCATTAGTTTGTTTAAATAAAATTGCTTTGTAACAATTTATTGGAAAGTGCCAACAGGCACTCTCCAAAAAAGTGTAACAAATAAACAATTTATGAACAATGTCTTATGAACATTGAATAAACGTTCCCATTGCTAGCAGAACTGTATCTTTAAAGAAAATATTCATGTTTCAAATCACCTTTGAAAAATAATTAAGCACTACCTGTTAACCCCCCCCCCCTCCCCCCAAGAGATTGTTATTGAATGCATATGTCAGTTTTTGTTAACTTTTATTGTATCCTCAAAATATTTAGCTTGGACCTTATGTTTCCTGAATGATATCTTATTTCCTCAGCATATCATGCGTATTGTCTGAAGGTTGACTTACAGACCTGAGGGGAAGGTGCAGAATTTTACAAGAATCACTGAATCGTATTCTCATAAAAAATCTTAAAAAGAAGAGTACATTCAGTACTGATGTCATTTGGAGTCTTGGAATTTTTTTTTGAAATTTTTAAACCGAAGGCACGTAGGGTGCAGCACTAGGACAACTGCAATAGATATTAATAACACTTTGGCCAGCTGCTGAGTGCTGATTTGTTGTGGTTCTAGAAAGAGATGACCATGATTACCACTGTGCCCCCAAGGCCACTCCCTCCCCTTCACAGAGTTTGGAATGCATTCAGTTGAGTGCAGGCATGAAGCTAGGAGGGGGAGGGGGGTAGTATCCCTGTGGGTTTGGGAGAAGGGTGCTTCACCCAAGACTAGCTACACAAATTGCCCATTTAAATTAGAAGAAAAGAAGCCTGTTGGTTACAGACAAAAACTGATGGACCCATAGAGATTCTCAATCTGTTACCTTTAATACCTTTGTAATAATATTCATTTCATGCTGGTATTTGAGGAAATGGCAACTTTTGCTTTCCATGCTTGGAAAATTTTCACAGATGTAACATTCAGGAAAATGTTCCAAATTTGTGCTGCAAAACTTGTGGATGTCTCATCACTCCAGATACCCCTCACATACTCTCCAGTCTCATTTTCATCACTTTAAGATTTTGATCACATGTTTGACACCTATGAATTAGAGACTTTCAAGGGGCCCAGGCCCTGTAAAAGAATTCCCCCATGGCCCAAAATTTCTCTCACATGGCCCATGTTGTGGCTTGATAAAATAATAAATTTCTTGTTTGTAAAAAACTTTTTGAAAGAACTAAATCCTTGTTTTATATTTGAAGGACATTCATTAAAACAGGACTGATCATGGAAGTAAATGAAGATGAATGTGGGACACTTCGGCTAATGACCTGCAACTTATCTGACCTCACAAGGTCTGATGGCAGCACTCAGTTCTGTCAAGGAGATACAAGTTGTATTGTTTCAGTATATGGGCCAGGTGAGGTTGCTGTAAGTAAGGAGATGATGGACAAAACTACAATTGAAGTATTTAATAAAATCAAATCTGGTAATCCTGGGTGTGAAGAGAAACTGAAAGAAAGAATCATTCGAAATACATGCATGACTGCTTTGATGGTTTCTCTCCATCCACGCTCATGTTTGCGGATTGTGATTCAAGAAATGCATAATTCAGGATCCTATCTTGCCTGTTGTTTGAATGGAGTTTGTTTAGCTCTTTTGGATTCTGCAATCAGTATGAATTTTATGTTTGCATCTGTATGCTGTATCATAGACAGTAACGGAAAATTTGTTCTCGATCCTGATCATAAGGAAGAAAAAGATGCTGTATGTTCATTTGTATTTGTTTTTGATGCTATCAACAAAGACATAATAACTGTGTTCAGTAAAGGACAGTTCACAAAAGAACAATTTCAGTTGTGTCTGCTTTCTTGCAAAGAGGCTTGTCATCATATATTCAAATATTTCAGGACTTCTTTGGAAAAAAAATTATCTAAATGAGAATGTATAAAAATAAATATTGTCTCTTGTAGCTTGGTCATATATTTCACCCTCACTAATTAACAAATATTGCACAAAGTTGCAAGCCATATGGCAGTTTATGATGTGCCGACACGTCAACCTGTACTCTTACCATTTTTCAAAATTGAATGAAAGTACAGACCCCCAAAATAGTACAGGGTGGAAATCGACTGGGGATGGGGGAGTAATGCTAGTTAATTTTATCTAAAAGTCACCTTATTTTTAGCTTAACTTGACAAAGTCAAGATAAGCTATTGGCTATTGCCATCACACGTGCGGAAGTCGGTTAGTCTGTTCACATTTTCCTTTAGCACAGGCTACACCCCGTAGTTCTTGTCCGTTCACCAAATTTCATATGCAGGTTTGGAGTCATGTCTAGATGAGAACGTCCCCTTTTGGTCGTGATCGGTCAACCGTAATGGCTGCCCGAGCCCAAAACCTTTAGCACTGTCTACAGGTCGTATTTATGAAGGGATTTCATTGTAACTTGGTAGGATGCCTCTGTATAATATCTAGATGAGAAAGGCCCCTTTTGGTCATGATCTGTCAACCGTGACGGCTGCCCAAGCCTGAAACCCCAAAACTTTTAGCACTGTCTGCAGGTCATATTTAATATGGAGGGATTTCATTGTAACTTGGTGGGATGACTCCGTATGATGTCTAGATGAGAACTTCCCCATTTGGTCGCGATCTGTTAACCGTGCCGACTGCCCGAACCCGAAACCCAAAAATCTTTAGCACAGTCTAGAGGTTGTATTTATGGAGGGATTTCATTGTAACTTGGTAGGTTGACTGCATATAATGTCTAGATGAGAACTTCCCCTTTTGGTCACGATTGGTCAACTGTGACGGCTACAAGAGCCCAAAGCCCGAAAACCTTTAGCACAGTCTACAGGTCATATTTATGAAGGGATTTCATTGTAACTTGGTAGGATGACTCCAAATAATGTCTAGATTAGAACACCCCCTTTTGGTCGTGATCATTCAGCCATGATGGCTGCACAAGTCCAAAACCCGAAAACCTTTAACATAGTCTATAGGTCGTATTTATGGAGGGATTTCATTGTAACTTGGTAGGTTGACTCCATATAATGTCTTGATGATAACGTCCCATTTTGGTCATGATTGGTCAACTATGTCGGCTACAGTCGACAGGTCATATTCATGAAGGAATTTCATTGTAACTTAGTAAGATCACTCCAGATAAGAACGTCCCCTTCTGGTTGCGGTCATCCATGATGGCTACCCGAGCCCAAAACACGAAAAAATTTAGCACAGACTACAGGTTGTGTTTATGAAGGGATTTCATTGTAACTTGGTAGGATGACTCAGTATAATGTCGAGATGAGGACGTCCCCTATTGATTGCGATCGGTCGACCGTGATTGCCACACAGGCCCGCAGCCCGAAAACCTTTAGCACAGTCTACAGGCCATATTTATGAAGGGATTTCATTGTAACTTGATAGTATGACTCGTTTTGAAACGCCCATATCTCCAAAACTACACGCACTGAGAATTCTTATTTGGTGTGAAGCTTCCTTAGGACCAACAGAATGGAATGGTAAAAAAAAATTTCTATCGGTTTTATCATGGCGCACTTTTTGGGGACTTTGAAAAAGTGCTGAGTCAGCATTTTTTAACACTGTGGGTAATGGGAAAAACATTTAAGACTACTTTTCTCCCAAACCACTGCTCCAAAAGCTTTCAAATTTCACATATAACATCTTTGAAGATTGTTTCACATGTTTATTGAAATCAATTTCCTGGCTCCATATTTGGGCTCTCTATGGGAGCCCAAATGTTTAAATTAGTGCAGTATGAGGAATATTCTTTAAAAATCTTCTTCAGATCTACCAATAAGAATCTTTTGATATTTGGTATGCAGCATGCTTAGGGAGGTGAGATTCAAGTTTGTTCAAGCCAAATCCCTGGGTTCATATTTTGGCTGAAAATTTGGGGTCCCGGTGCGGACTTAGAAATTTCAAAATCCGGAAATTAGTTTTTTTGGTTTTCTATTCGTTTTGGTCAATTTTAAGAAGAAGAAAAAAAATTTTAGTCTGAAAATATATTGTTTGGGACTTCGAAAATTTCCAAACAAAAATAAAAAAAAAATCTGTTTTTTAGGCGTTTATCTCAATTTTGGGACGTAAAAGCACAGGTGTTCGACATGAGCCAAAGATCATGAAAAATTGTGTATTTGAGTGGTTTTTGACGAATTATGTAATTTCCCATGATCTAGTATAACAGAGAGTAAAGGTACTGAACTTCCTGGCCGGCAAGATATCCACCTGCCTCATTTAAACTCACAGAAAACCCAAACACGTGAATTTGTGGCAGAGATATTGAGGTCATCCGACAGTTAAGGCACTAAGCTTTACGTTGGTGTACCACTTGACCAACTAAAGGCTTTTCAACGCTAAATCTAGCCGAAAAAATCTCGGGAAGAGTCACTTTTTCTAAGGTCGGACAACGCTAAAGCCAGTCTTGTATTGTTTTGCCCTATATTTAGAACAAACGCACGTGTAAATATTGTCATTTATTTTATTTTTGATTTAGCAACCAATGGGATGGCGAGGTCAAATTCGATGCGGTGTCGAAGAAGCATGGCGACTGAAGGAAAGTCGTTTTGCATTGAAGTAAACTGTGAATACAAATTTTACATTTTATAACGTTCAAGAGGGCACAAGGCCCCAATACCGCCCTGTATGATTAGTGTGGTGAATTTTAGATAGAGCGGAAGTCGTCGTAAGAAAATGGGTTGTTTCGTAGGATACATTTGATCAAATGTTTTGATCGTCCCAGTCAATTTTCCGGCTTCAGCGTTGTCCGACCTGAGAAAAGTCACTATTCCCCCGAGATTTTTTCGGATGGATTTAGCGTTGAAGAACCTTTAGTTGGTCAAGTGGTACACCAACGTAAAGCTTAGTGCCTTAACTGTCGGATGACATCAATATCTCTGCCACAAATTCACGTGTTTGGGTTTTCTGTGAGTTTGAATGAGGCAGGTGGATATCTTCCCGGCCAGGAAGTTCAGTACCTTTACTCTCTGTTATACCATGTCATGGGAAATTACATAATTCGTCAAAAAACCCTCAAATACACAATTTTCCATGATCTTTGGCTCATGTCGAACACCTGTGCGTAAAAGTGCAGGAATTGAAAATAGAAGGAAAATCCTGTGTATTGTGTGGGCACAATCGCTTCATCTAGTTGGTATATGCTTTTCTTAGGAGGGGCGTCTGCAGCTTATTCAAGTCAAGTCCCTGGTTTGATATTTAGACTACCATGTCAGATGAGTGCCCTCAGGCCCCCTGGGGCCTCTTGATTTTCATATGAATGAATTCTGTACGTGTCATATCAAGGTCCTCATGGGGCTTTGGATTCAAGGGCCTTGAATTTGACATAAGGTCATTCATTTCAACACCTTGAAATCCTGGAAAATATGCCAAGAGGCCTTGAAAAGCCTTGAATATTCACAAAATAAAAACGGTAAGTTTACTGATCACATTTGTGTCAATATCTGTTGATGTATGTACATAATGTGCAGTGATAAGTACTAGATATATCACTATTTTGTGTACTATATGGGTAAATAATTGTACAGTTGTGCAGGTGTCCGGAGATATTTTGGACGAGGCGAAGCCGAGTCCAAATATTGGAGGACACCTGCACAACTGTACAATTATTTACCCATATAGTACACAAAATAGTGATATATGTGATTTAATCTACAGCCCCTTAATGTTAACAAAAGTAAAAAAAATTGTATTTTAGAAAGTTTGACACAAGTAAAACCACATTTTAAAACACTTTTTGCTTGCTCTACCCCCGAAAAACAAAATGGGCATAACCCATTGTTTGCTTGCTAGAAAGTCTATTGAAGTTATGACACGCATCAGGAGTTCAGATATTGTGAACAGATCTGTGGCTTCGAAGTGAACTCACATCATGACGTAATTTGTTCTCCCACTAATATAATGTCTCAGCTCAAGGGTGGAACACTTATTCAATCCTTCATCGAAAGTGTGGCAGATAAATTTAATAATCGTTCATTTTTAAAGCATTTGGAAGAATAATTCTTTTTTTTATCTGAAGAAGAGGTTCGCTTTCCCTCAGGGGTGGCGGGTGGTGGTACCTGATTGCCGTCTTAATATTTGAAAAAGGGCGTTTTTCTAGGTTATTTATTTATTTACTGGTGTTTAAGGTCACTTTTCTGCAGCTATGGGTAATTGTGACCGCAAAAAATGGTGTAAAGTCAAGTTTAGCCAATCGTTTACACTCATGCTGCCCATTTTAGGGGACTTCTACCCCGGGCACTGATGACCAGGTCCTATTTTACCAGTAAAACTGAACTTGTTTACCACAGCAAACAAGCACTGCTTCACTTCCGAGGTTTCCACAGGAGTCCTTTTTAGGTTACCAGGGTTATTAAAAGCAACAAAAAATTAAAAAGTACATTATAATTTGGACACGATGCACACTCAATTCAGTAGCTCTGTCGAGAAAAGCTTGTCGATAATTCATGTGTTAGAAAGTTTTTCACACCTCCTTTACAGCATCTTTACTTTTGAATGGTTATGATTACAGTACCGTAACAATCGTACAAATATCTAGTTATTGGGACTGTTTCAAAACCGTCCCAATATCCAGATATTGGTACTGTTTTACTGAGCTGTTCTCATCAAAACCGTACTTGGTGTGCTTTTATAGGGCGTGCTTTCATGACAGAGAACAAAAGAAATATTAGGTAGCTGTGGATTAAAAATAACTTTTTGGTTACTCTTGTGATATTATGATGCTCAGGTTAACATAGCCTGGAAGTTGAAATTATTATTTATTGCTGTTTAGTTCACATATTTCTGCACAATGGCTAATCGTGACTGCAATGTGGGGATAAAATCAAGTTTAGTCACTCGTTTCTACACATGTTGCCAATTTTAGAGGCCTTCCACCTGGTGATGAACCGATTATCAAAACTTGCTGTGAACCGATTACTGATTATTTCTCTGCCGATTATGCCAATTCCGATGGTTGAAATTGGACACAGAAGAAAATCTTTTGGTGCTTGTTGTACTACAGAATTTCTTTGATAAATCACCAATTACGAAAGCTTAACACCACATAAGTTCTCAGAGAATGCATATTTAGTGCTAGGCAATATTAGCCAAAATAATATTTGCATTTTTGGGAGTTGGGGTGGGAGGAGAAGATCCGTTATTAACGATACAATCACAAGATATTGTTCTCTTGTGAAGATTGTGTTGTATTCCGGTAAATAGTGTTAATACAGTTTTGTGTAAGGATTCACTACACTTGGCTGCATCAACCAGGAATATACTGAGCACACATACTTTGTGTCTTAATTGAATAATAATTTTGATGTTAATGTGTGTTGTGAAGTCGTATGACACATTGTTTACAGATATGTCAGAAAGGATTATTCATTGTTCTTTTTATCTGCGTCGCCAGCGGCAGAGCAGGTCTAGTAACCGCTCGACTCCGTCATTCCGTCAGTCCGTCCGAAAAACACTTTTTCCGTCAAAGTTTTTTTTTGCTTCTATGAAAGGGAATGATTTTATATTTGGTCTGCTGCTTCATAATGATGAGTTGTATCGTGTAAGCAATTTTCAGATCTGCCGTGCAGCCACTTCCTGTTTGCCGATACTTTGAAATTTTACTGTACCCACTGAACATTGAAATTTTCCGTCGAGGTTTTCTCAGCTTCTATGCAAGGGATTGATTTTATATTTGGTCTGCTGCTTCATAATGATGAGTTGTATCGTGTAAGCAATTTTCAGATCTGCCGTGCAGCCACTTCCTGTTTGCCGATACTTTGAAATTTTACTGTACCCACTGAACATTGAAATTTTTCGGCAAACTTTTCTCGGCTTCTATGCAAGGGATTGATTTTATATTTCATCTGGAGCCTGATAATGAACAGTTGTATCGTGTATGCAATTTTCAGATCTGCCATGCAGCCACTTCCTGTTTGCCAATTCAATTGCATGCAGCGACGCAGGTCCAGACCCGGTATTGGTCTTGGCTTGTTTCAACTTGTTACCTCCCTTGATGTGTTTTTCCAATGTTTACATGAACTCCACAATCAGCAATGGAGAGAAACATCAAGGGACGTAACTGAATTAAAAAATGAACTTGGCAAACTGAAAAAAGTGTTTGTGACGGTAATAAGACTTACATGTTGCGTGACAATCATCTATTATTGGAAAAAGAGTATTTTCTTAGTTTTTAGCTCAACTTTGATGTAAGTCAAATTTGAGCTTATGCCATGACCAGTCGTTTGCCTGTCCGTCAACAATTCAATACGGCTCGGGCTAGAGGCGGTATTTATGAACCGATCTTTACGAAACTTCTTGGGTACCTTTGTTATGACCGTGGGACGAAAACGAGTGTTTTGGGGTCCGATCCGAAATTCAAGTTGGCCGCTGGCAGCCATTTTGCACAAAATTAGGTGCAATCAGATTTTTGCGCAGAACTTCCATATGAAAGCTCTGATTTGAATAATTTTTTGTATGAATGTTTAGTACCATGGGATACATCACATATAATACGTTTTTTTTTTCTCGTGCGTAAATTATGCAAATCAGACTAACTTTGATGTATTTTGTGTTACTTTCAGTACAGTAAGTGCAAATGTCAATACGGCTTGGGCTAGAGGCCGTATTTATGAACCGATCTTTAAGAAACTTCTTGGGTACCTTTGGTATCACCGTGAGACGAGAATGAGTGTTTGGGGGTCCGGTCTGAAATTCAAGATGGCCGATGGCAGCCATTTTGTACAAAATTAGGTGCAATCAGATTTTTGCGCAGAACTTTCATATGAAAGTGCTGATTTGAATAATTTTTTGTGTGAATGTTTAGTACCATGGGATACATCACATATAAATACAGGTTTTTTTCTCGTGCAGAAATTATGCATATTAGATGAACTTTGATTTTTTAAGTGCTACTTAACACACAGTAAGTACACATGTCAATACGGCTCGGGCTAGAGTCTGTATTTATGAACTGATCTTCACGAAACTTCTTGGGTACCTTTGTTATCACCTTGGGACGAGAACGAGTGTTTCTGGGTGAGGTCCAAAATTCAAGATGGCTGCCAGTGGCCATTTTGTACCGAAATTAGGTCTGATCAGTTTTTTGTACAGAACTTCTGTATGAAAGTTCTGATTTTGGATTTTCCTAAAGGGAAAATCTATTTGTTATTGCATTGATTATTTTTTTTATTATTCTTCCACACTTTTATTTTCACTATTCCTTGAAAACGCTCTGAACGATTTTTTTTAAAGTTTCTGTACTCATAAAGGGTCATAAGTTGTAACCGAACGTCATATTCCCATTTTTCTGAAAATGTTTTAGTTAACCCTTTAACAAAAATAGTCGGCAGCTCATATCTTTGGACTGGAAAGGGCGATTGATTTGAAATTTTCTCAGACATGTCAGCAATACACCCCTCTATCAGCCTATGGTACAAAAATGTATGTAGTTAACACCTTTCTGCCAAAACATTTTTCGAAACGAATTTTTTTTTCAAAATTTGACCATTTTTGAACTCAATCTCGGGACAGGGATATGCTGAACCATCCAAAATGGCTTAGAAATGAAGATTGTATCACCGAATTGTAAAAATCATCGAAAAAAATTTCGATTCAAATTTCCGACAATCCAATATGGCGGCCGAAAAATCAAATTTTTATTTTTGATTATTTATGCGTTTCAGGCCATTTGGAGACGAAAACAAAAATTTTTTTTGCACCAGAAAAAATTTCGGTTTGGACTTAGAAATTTTCGACCAAAAGTCGGATTTTTTTGTTACGACCGGGCTACTTTGCCATCACAGTACTCAACAAGGGGGACGATTTGAAAGCTTCTAAGGTTAGAAATGTTGAAGTCACTGTGTACATGAACAGTTATCATCTTTTGGAAATGGAGTTGTTCTTAATTTGGCTTCTGAGCAGTCAAACATGGCTTCGGGACACTGTGACCAAAAATTGAAAAAAAATTTCTTGTTTTTTTTACTTTATTATGTCTAGATTCATTAGTTCTCATAAATAAAAACTATCAATGACGGCCATGAGTCCTAATAAATAAAACCATCACTATTTGGGGCAAAATGTTTCTTTTTGGGCAAAAGCGCCCCAAAACGCCCAAACCTTCACAGGCCAATATCTCATGGAAGAAAGGAGCTATCAACTTAATTTGTCGACAGACTTGTCAGAATTACTCTTGTCTAAAACAAACATAATCAGTATTTTTTTCCATTTTTTATGTTTTCTGCCAAAATTTTTCACAAAATGGAAAGTTATCTCGAAAATCGGCCATTTTGGATTGAAATATCGAGATTTAAATATAATGAGCCCTCTAAAAGGGATCCAAATTGAAGGCAGTAGTACCGCTTTATAAGAACAATCGAAAGAATTTCGTTTCGATTTTTCGTTAATCCAAAATGGTGGCCAAAAAATCTAAAAAAAATTTTTTTGGTTTTTTATGCGTTTCGTTCAATTTTGAGATGAAAAATTTTTTTTTTGTTTTACACTGAAAATTTTCGGCCCTGTTCGGACTGAAATTTTTGACTATAAGTCAAAAATTTTTGTTACGACTGGGCTACTTTGCCGTCACAGTACTCAACAACGGGGATGAGTTGAAAGCTTCTAAGGTTAGAAATGTTGAATTCACAGTGCATATGAACAGTTATCGTCTTTTGGAATTGGACTTGTTCTTCCTTTGGCTTCTGCTAGCAGTCAAACATGGCTTCAGGACACTGTGACCAAAAATTGAAAAAAAATTTCTTGTGTTTTTTTGACTTTATTATGTCTAGATTCATTAGTTCTCATAAATAAAAACTATCAATGATGGCCATGAGTCCTAATAAATAAAACCATCAGTATTTGGGGGAAAATGTTTCTTGTTGGGCAAAAACGCCCAAACATTCATAGGCCAATATCTCATGAAGGAAAAATGCTATCGACTTAATTTATCGACAGACTTGTCAGAATTACTCTTGTCTAAAACAAACATAATCGGTATTTTTTTCCATTTTTAGCTCAACTTTGACGAAGTCAAATTTGAGCTATTGTCATGGCCCGTCGTCCGTCTGTCTGTCTGTCCGTCTGGCCGTCTGTCCGTCTGTCCGTACGTCAACAATTGGCTATGGCTCGGGCTAGAGGTCGTATTTTTGAACCAATCTTTACGAAACTTCTTGTGTACCTTTGTTATGACCCTGGGACGGGAACAAGTGTTTTTAGGTGTGGTCCGAAATTCAAGATGGCTGCCAGTGGCCATTTTGTACCGATGATGCAAAAATCAGTTTTTTGTACAGAACTTCTGTATGAAAGTTCTGATTTGAATAAAGTTTTGTATTAATGTTTAGTACCATGGGATACATCACATATAATACGGGTTTTTTTCTCCTGCGTAAATTATGCAAATTAGACTGACTTTGATTTATTTAGTGTTACTTTCAGAGCTGTAAGTGCCAAGCTGCTATGGCTCGGGCTAGAGGCCGTATTTATGAACCGATCTTTACGAAACTTCTTGGGTACCTTTGTTATGACCGTGGGACGAGAACGAGTGTTTTTGGGTGCGGTCAGAAATTCAAGATGGCTGCCAGCCACCATTTTGTACCGACGATGCAGAAATCTGTTTTTTGTACAGAACTTCCATATGAAAGCTCTGATTTGAATAATTTTTTGTATGAATGTTTAGTACCATGGGATACATCACATATAATACGGGTTTTTTTCTCGTACGTAAATTGTGCAAATTAGACTAATTTTGATGTTTTTTGGGGTTACTTTCAGCACTGTAAGTGCAAATGCCAATACGGCTCGGGCTAGAGGCCGTATTTATGAACCGATCTTTACGAAACTTCTTGGGTACCTTTGGTATCACCGTGGGACGAGAACGAGTGTTTTTGGGTCCGGTCCGAAATTCAAGATGGCCGATGGCAGCCATTTTGTACAAAATTAGGTGCAATCAGATTTTTGCACATAACTTCCATATGAAAGCCCTGATTTGAATAATTATTTTGTGTGAATGTTTAGTTCCATGGGATGCATCACATATAATACAGGTTTTTTTCTCGTGCAGAAATTATGCAAATTAGATGAACTTTGATTTTTTCAGTGCGACTTACACACAGTAAGTACACATGTCAATACGGCTCAGACTAGAGTCTGTATTTATGAACTGATCTTCACGAAATGTCTTGGGTACCTTTATTATCACCTTGGGACGAGAACGAGTGTTTCTGGGTGCGGTCTAAAATTCAAGATGGCTGCTAGTGGCCATTTTGTACCGAAATTAGGTCTAATCAGTTTTTTGTACACATCTTCTATACAGCTCAGACTAGAGGCCATATTTATGAACCAATCTTTACGAAACTTCTTGGGTACCTTTGTTATCACCGTGGGATGAGAGCAAGTGTTTTTGGGTGTGGTCCAAAATTCAAGATGGCCACCAGCAGCCATTTTGTACCAAAATTAGTGCAATCAGTCTTTTGTATAGAACTTCTGTATGAAAGTTCTGATTTGAATAAATTTTTGTATGAATGTTTAGTAACATGGAATACATCACATATTGTAAGGTGTTTTTTTTCGTGCCGAAATTATGCAAATTAGATGAACTTTGATTTATTCAGTGCTATTTACACAATGTAAGCACACATGTCAATACGGCTCAGGGTAGAGGCTTATTTATGAACCGATCTTCACAAAACTTCTTGGGTACCTTTGTTATCTCCTTGGGATGAGAATGAGTGTTTCTGGGTACGGTCCAAAATTCAAGATGGCTGCCAGTGGCCATTTTGTACCGAAATTAGGTCCATTCAGTTTTTTGTCACAAGTTCTATACAGCTCGTATTTATGAACTGATCTTCACAAAACTTCTTGAGTACTTTTGTTTTCACCTTGGGACAGGAACGAGTGTGTTTTGGGGTGCCTTTGTTATCACTGTGCTATGAGAACAAATATTTTGGGGTTCAGTCAGACCCACTCTGGGACTCAAAGATTTTTTCTAGTTCAGCATCTGACTGTCACCCACCTTTACAATACTTTACCTATACATTTGTTACATGCAACGGTCAGTATTCATGTACAGACCGTTACAATACTTTATATGTACCTTTGTTATCAGGTCATTACCTAGATGTTTGTCATTGCTGTGTCACATACTATACATGTACATGTCTTTGCCTTGACAAGTTGAGCTACAGTGTCATTGACACTTTCATTTCAGATGTTTTTGGGGCGATGATCACTTCTTTCAACCTTCTTGGTATGGATGTCAATTTTTGGTCAAAATTTTTCAAAACGCACCATAATCCCAGCAAATTCAGTTTGAGATCTTCCAACCAGAATTTCATGAAATATGATTCTGGTAACTCATAACTTGAGGGGATCAGGCTCTTTCAGTCGCAGCTTATCTCTGGAACAAACTGCCTGTTTCCCTTAGCGCACCACAGCCTTTCAACATTTACAAAAATCTTAAAACTCATCTCTTTGAAAGATAATATGGCCACCTAAACACCCAGGAATAACACCAAAACGAACATCTGTTTACTTCTTGTATGTATATATATATACAGTGGAACCCTGTTAATTGAATAGACACTTTGCCACTGAAAATTATTCAGTTAACAGGAGTATACAATTAACAGGGATTGTATCACTTTCCTATATTCTAGAGGTAAACTTAGCATTTATTCTATTATATCTTGTTTGACAGAGCTCCATAAGCTCTGTCAAACAAGATAAAATAGATTAAATGCCTGCATAGAATGTACTGCAGCCAAATAGGTCTATAAACAAAGGAAAATTGGGGAGAGTCAGGGTAATTTCTAGACAGGTTAGAAGATTTTTTATTCAATTAACAGGAGTTTACTCTATAATCTACATTCAATTAACAGGTCAAATTTGTACTGGAGGTATGGTAAATCGTTTTGTGTTGGGAAATTATATTCAATTAACAGGGATATACAATTAAGAGATATCCAATTAAGTGGGCTCCACTGTATTATTTTATTTAATGAAGCCACTGACTACTTAGTGAAAACTTGGCTCCAAACTTTATCATTATCATTGGTCTATTTTTCTTACCTCAGACCTGATACCCCAACATGTTGTCTTTAGGATACATTCTAAGTATATTGTCAGTTGTTTCTAGGCATGTCTTACTTAGTTGCCTCGTTTTGCACAGCTGCACAGACACATCACTTAAGTTGTAAGTGTGTAACAAAAATATTTGATAAATCTCGAGGCCTTAAAGGATTAACAATGCTGCAGAAACATTTTTTGTAAGCTGCAATCATGTTTTTTCAAATTTACTGGTTAAGCTCTTTGGCCTGGACATCAAGACCTGATCTTCCCAAAATTTTGAGTATGTTAAGACTTGTAATTATTGGCAATGAATAGTATAATCGTAGTAAAAAGACAAGATTTTTCTGAACCCTTAAGGGCCTGGAGATTTTCATACATTTGTGCTTCATTTTGATAGTGTAAATCCTGTGGTTTTACAGGTGTTTCTAGGGAGCGTGGTGGCTCAGTGGTAGACTGTTGGACTTCTTTGCTAGAGGTCCCGAGTTTGATCCCTGTCTGGGACGACCTGTGTTGTGTCCTTGGGCAAGGCACTTTATCCCGGTTGCCTACATGGGGCCACGATGACGCTGTATACTAAGGCGTACTGCACGTCAATGGTACATATGTCTTCAGCCGCTGTAACCCTGCTTGAGCGGAGCTTGAACAGAGTTAGTATGTTGAGGAGCTGACAGTTGCTCGTCGATGCTTGGTGTGGGTACTCTGGCTTCCTCCACCCATAAAACTCACGGTCACGATTAGCCACTGTGCATAAGTATGTGTCCTTAAAACACCAATAAATAATACAGTTGTTTCTAGACAAGTCTTGGCTGCCTACATAGGCAGCCAATACTTGTCTAGAAACAATTACTGAGGTGCTTGAAATGTTACTTGCAAGTATACCTGAAGACTGCATGTTGGGGCACCTGTTTTTTGGCAGCAAAAAGTCTGAATTAAGTCTTGAGGGTTTAATCACCATCAAGATAATTTGCCAACTGTCAGGAAGACTAGGGCCCTGTGTATCACAAGTTTTCAATTTGAATTGAATCCCAAATCAAATTGGGTCTAATATTCAAAATGGAATCAAACCTCGAAATCAAATTGGCCTTTCAATTGGAATCAGTTCCAAGCTGAACTGCTATAAGTGCACCAAACATAGTAAAATTTTATGTTTATTAAATCATGTTCACTATTTCTGCCCTCTCACAGTGTCACTGAATGGATTTGAAAAGATTTTTCATTATTTTCTGTACCGATAACTTCTGGTAATTTTAACTTAGTGGTTAGATTATATGACCATGTTCCCTCGTTGGAACCCTGGGAAGTGAAGCAGTGCTTGTTATACGACCGCTCATATGAGCGGGTCGTATTATAGTATGGCAATGTCCGTCTGTCCATCCATCCATCCATTAGCTTTTGTTTGTCCACGCGATAACTTGAAAACAATACATCCAACAGATACTATTTTTTTTATGGTTGATTAGTCATGACTAGAGTATGGTTCCTTTCGATAACCAGCATTCTGGCGTATTCAATATGGCCACCACGGCAGCCATCTTGGATTTTCAGGGACTTTTGATTGTCCATTTGATAATTCAACAGATACTGTTTTTTTTTAAGGTTGATTAGTCATGACTAGAGGATGGTTCCTTTCGATAACCAGCATCATTGTCCATCCATCCATCCATCCATTTGTCTGTCTGTCTCTGTCCATCCATCTGTTAACTTTTGTTTGCCCACGTGATAACTTGAAAACAATACATCCAACAGATACTGTTTTTTATGGTTGATTAGTCATGACTAGAGGATGGTTCCTTTCAATAACCAGCATCAGTGTCCGTCCATCCATCCATCCATCTGTCCATCCGTCCGTCTGTTAACTTTTATTTGTCTGTGCTGTAACTTGAAAACAATACATTCAACAGATACTGTTTTTTTATGGTTGATTAGTCATGACTAGAGGATGGTTCCTTTCGATAACCAGCATTCTGGCCTGTCCAATATGGCCACCATGGCAACCATCTGGGAGTTTGGGTGACTTTTGATTCTCCGCGCAATAGCTTGAAAACAATATATTCAACTTTAATGGGTCATAAGCCAGGAATGTACACTTATTTTTGAAGGAATTATTGACCGTTTGTTCAACTAAAAATTTCTTCACAAGCGCATTTTCATCATAGGCGGCCGTATATTGATCCATCGCCTGGCGGTGCACTTGTTTACTGTGGTAAACAAGCTCTGTTTTAATGGTAAAATAGGACCCAGTTATAAATACGTGGGGTGGAAGTCCTCTAAAATAGCAATGTGGGTATAAACGGATGAATGAATTGTCGCTTGAAGGGAGAATGTAACACTGAACTTTGGCATTACAGTGGAGCCCACTTAATTGGATATCTCTCAACTGAATAACCCTGTTAATTGAATATAATTTCCCAACACAAAACCATATACTATACCCCCAGTAACAATTTTGACCTGCAAATTGAATATAGGTTATAGAATAAATTCCTGTTAATTGAATAAAAAATCTTGTAACCTGTCGGTAAATTACCTTGACTCTCTCCAGTTTATCTTTGTTTATAGACCTGCTTGGCCTCTGTACATTCAATACAGGTATTTAATCTATTATATTTAGTTTGACAGAACTCACAGAGCTCTGTCAAACAAGATATAATAGAATAAATGCCAAGTTTATCTCTAGAATATAAGAAATTTACACACAATCCCTGTTAATTGATTACTCCTGTTAATTGAATAATTTTCATTGGCAAAGTAGCTATTTAATTAACAGAGTTCCACTGTACCAATTTAAGAGTAAGATCTCCATGCACTGAACAGGAATGTGGCCTGAGAGTTTCTTTCATCAACAAGCGCACTCTACTTCATCGAAAACTAAAAGGAATGGGTGTGAGAATTACAGGTCCTTGGCTAGTGCTGGGATTTTTTTATTTTTAGCTCAACTTTGACGCAAGTCAAATTTGAGGTTATGCCATGGCCCATCGTCCATCTCTCCATCCGTCCGTCTGTCAACAATTCAATACGGCTCGGGCTAGAGGCTGTATTTATGAACTGATCTTTACGAAACATCTTGAGTACCTTTGTTATCACCGTGTGACGAGAACGAGTGTTTTTGGGTGCGGTCTAAAATTCAAGATGGCTGCCAGTGGCCATTTTGTACTGAAATTAGGTCCAATCAGTTTTTTGTACACAACTTCTATAAGGCTCAGGCTAGAGGCCATATTTATGAACCAATCTTTACAAAACTTCTTGGGTACCTTTGTTATCACCATGGGACGAGAAGGAGTGTTTTTGGGTGCAGTACAAAATTCAAGATGGCCACTGGCAGCCATTTTGTACCAAAATTAGTGCAATCGTTTTTTTGTACAGAACTTCTGTATGAAAGTTCTGATTTGAATAAATTTTTGTATGAATGTTTAGTAACATCAAATACATCACATATAGTATGGGTTTTTTTCTTGTGCAGACATTATGCAAATTACATGGACTTTGATTTATTCACTGCTACTTATACACAGTAAGTTCACATGTCAATACAGTTCAGGCTAGGGGCTGTATTTATGAACTGGTCTTCACAAAACTTCTTGGGTACCTTTGTTATCACCTTGGTACAGGAACTAGTGCTTTTGGGTGTTTTTGTTATCACTGCGCTATGAGAACAAATATTTTTGGGTTCAGTCAGACCCACTCTGGGACTCGAAGATTTCTTTTCTAGTTTAGCATCTAACTGTCGCCCACCTTTACAATACTTTACCTATACATTTGTTACAGGCTACGGTCAGCATTTATGTACAGACCATTACAATACTTTATATGTACCTTTGTTATCAGGTCATTACCTTGATGTGTGTCATTGCTGAGTCACATACTTTTCATGTACATGTCTTACACAAGTTGAGCTACAGTGTCATTGACACTTTCATTTATGTTTTCAGCCAAAATTTTTCACAAAACGGAAAGTTATCTCGAAAATCGGCCATTTTGGATTGAAATATCGAAATTTAAATATAATGAGCCCTCTAAAAGGGATCCAAATTGAAGGCAGTTATACCGCTTTATAAGGAAAATTGAAAGAATTTCGTTTCAATTTTTCATTAATCCAAAATGGCAGCCAAAAAATCGAAAACCTTTTCTTCGTTTTTGATGCGTTTCGTTCAATTTTGAGACGAAAAATTCTTTTTTTTTCTACACTGAAAATTTTCGGTCCGATTCGGACTGAAATTTTCGACCAAATGTCCAAAATTTTTGTTACGACCGGGCTACTTTGGGGTCAGAGTACACAATAACGGGGATGATTTGAAAGCTTCTGAGGTTTGAAATGTTGAATTCACAGTGTACATGAAAAGTAAACGTCTTTTGGAATTGGAGTTGTCCTTCATTTGGCTTCTGCTAGCTCTCAAACATGGCTTCGGGACACTGTGACCAAAAATTGAAAAAAATTTTCTTGGTTTTTTTTTTACTTTATTATGTCTAGACTCATTAGATCTGATAAATAAAACTATCCGCATATTGCGGAAAATGTTTTTCCAGCCAAAACCGTCCAAAAACACTCAAATATGCAGGAGCCGATATCTTTGGACTGGAAGGGGCAATTGACTTGAACTTTTCACAGGAATGACTGTAATAAACTTCTCTATTAATCAAGGGCACAAAATGGTAGTTGGTTAACATCTTTCTGACAAAACATTTCACAAAACCGAAAAAAGTTCAAATTTTTATTTGGTATGGAGCTCCCTTAGGACTTGCTGAGTAGAACAGTCAGTAAAAACACTAAGGAAAATCCTGTGTATTGTTCCGAAGGTACAATCACTTCCTCTAGTTTGAATAAATTTTTGTATAAATGTTTAGTAACATGGAATACATCACATATAGTACGGGTTTTTTCTCATGCAGAAATTATGCAAATTAGATGAACTTTGATTTGTTCAGTGCTACTTGTACACAGTAAGTGCATATGTCAATACGGCTCGTTGCTAGAGGCTGTATTTATGAACCGATCTTCACAAAACTTCTTGGGTACCTTTGTTATCACCTTGGGATGAGAACGAGTGTTTCTGGGTGCGGTCCAAAATTCAAGATGGCTGCCAGTGGCCATTTTGTACCAAAATTAGGTTCAATCAGTTTTTTGTCACAACTTCTATATGGCTCGTATTTATGAACTGATCTTCACAAAACTTCTTGGGTACCTTTGTTATCACCTTGGGACAGGAACGAGTGTGTTTTGGGGTGCCTTTGTTATCACTGTGCTATGAGAACAAATATTTTGGGGTTCAGTCAGACCCACTCTGGGACTCAAATATTTCATTTCTAGTTTAGCATCTGACTGTCACCCACCTTTACGATACTTTACCTATACATTTGTTATAGGCTAGGTCAGTATTTATGTACAGACCGTTACAATATTTTATATGTACCTTTGTTATCAGGTCATTACCTAGATGTTTGTCATTGCTGTGTCACACACTATACATGTACATGTCTTAAGTTGAGCTACAGTGTCGTTGACACTTTCATTTCTCTAATTTTAATCTCTTATTGTATTGTGACGCTTGCATCACAAAGCACTACAGACTACGGCTGGACACATTTTATTTACATGTACCCATTGCAAGGTTGTACAGCACCATGATTGAAGGCCAATGACTTTGATCACCTGGAAAATGGTGGCGATCCCGTACTGATTGCAGTTGGTAAATTCTGTAATATCTCTGCTCTGCAAATCCCTAAATTTTGCACTCCACACGTTTTTAATGGGGGAACTTTATTGAAATGGCCAGATATCAAAGGGTTTTTTAATAGTCAGTGTTAAATATAGAATAACTGGAAACTGCCGGTTTTTAACTGCCGGTTGTCATAATTGGCTGATGCCCCATAACCTGCCGGTTCCGATTATTGGTTCATCATACTTCCACCCCAAGCATTGGTGGCTGGGTCCTATTTTACCACTAAAACAGAGCTTGTTTACCGCAGTTAACAAGCACTGCTTCACTTCTTGATGTTCCCCGGGGGGGGGGGGGGGGGGGGGGGGGATTGAAATTAACGAATGGGAACAGAACTCCGAATTCAGTATCAAGACTCCAACATTGCTGTGTCTATTTTGCAAGTAGCCATGGTTAGACTGTGCCCCATAAATGTTCTGGCACTCCAACAATAACAGGAGTAGGATATATCTAATTTCTTATCAACCTACCACAATTGTTTACTACAGGCTTGCACTACAGTGGAAGAACCTAACTCGGATAAAATACTCGCTATTTAAATCTTTCCCAAGATTTGGGAAAGAAAAGTGGTGTAAAAACACCACGAAAAAATAAGCCAAAACTGGGGCGAGTGCCTCGCTCTTCCATAGTACAAATCCACGACTTCCATAACACAGTGCACAATGCGTCAATTCGTCATTCTTTTGATTATCCGCACACGTGGTGGATGTGTGTGTGCCATCTTTGCTAAAGTAACAGTGATTTTTAACTCGTCGATAATGGTTTTCCTGTGACTGGATTTATGGATCTGAAGATCGTATAATAACAGGACTGTGTTTTATATATTCTCGTTTATATTTTCAACCACATTCTCATTGTATATTATTTACTATTCCGTGCGAATGTTTTGTTTGCGACTTCGTGTCATCGCGATTCGACAATGAATTTTTCGGTTGATAAAAATTTAATTGTTATTGGAGTTAGGTGTCGGCCGACTGGGTTCTGCCACCTTCTCTCGTAGTTGAGGGTGTTCTTCTACTTTCTGTTTCTGTTGAGTTCACCTTTTTAGCTCACCTGACTGAAAGTCAGGGTGAGCTTTTCTTATCACTCTTCGTCCGTCGTCCGTCGTCCTGCGTGAAGGTGGTGTTTGAGCCTCTTTCTCCTAAACCACTGGCCACATTTTAGTTAAATTTCATGTTAGTGGTGGTTATATAGGGGCATTTTGATTTTTAGGCAAATTAGGTTTCGGCTCATATTGAGCAGAGGTGTGGGGAAAAAATGGCCAAATTTTTTGAAAATCTTCTTCTAATGAACCACCAGTAGCAGAAACTTGATATGTGGTATACAGAGTCCTTTTGAGGGTTAGAATCAAGTTTGTTCAAGAGAAGTTTGTCGGGCATTATTTGCCTTCGTTATGGGAGGGGCAAAAATTTTGACCACGCCTAAAATTATTATTTTCTGAACCGTGAAGTAGATTTGAACCAAATTTGATATGAGATGATAATGGGTCATAAGTAGTTGATTGATGCAAAAAAAAATTTTCTCATTGCCCCGTGGGAACCTCGGGAGCAAAAAATAGGAAAAACCTTAAAACTGCCATATCTCCAAAACTACACGGCACAGAGAATTCTTATTTTGTACAAAGCTTACTTTTATCCAGTAGAATAGAATGGTAAAAAAAATCCCTATCGGTTTGATCACAAGGTACTTTTTTCAGGACTTTGAAAAAGTGCTGAGTCAGCACTTTTTAACACTGTAGGCAATGGGAAAAACATTAAAAAATCTTCTTCTCCAGATCCAGCAGGCAGAATCTTTTGATATTTGATGTGCAACATTGTAGGGTAGATCTGATTCAAGTTTGTTCAAATCGGCCCCCTGGGTTCATATTTGGGCTCAGTATAGGAGCCCGATTTCGAACATAGCGCATTTCAGGTAATTTTCTTCAAAAATCTTCTCCAG
Source organism: Pictodentalium vernedei (assembly GCA_031216915.1). Classification (NCBI taxonomy): domain Eukaryota; kingdom Metazoa; phylum Mollusca; class Scaphopoda; order Dentaliida; family Dentaliidae; genus Pictodentalium; species Pictodentalium vernedei. Next base: position 494,770,799 of record CM062297.1, on the reverse strand, counting down.
ATCCAGCAGGCAGAATCTTTTGATATTTGGTATGCAACATTGTGGGGTGGATCTGATTCAAATTTGTTCAAATCGGCTCCCTAGATTCATATTTGGGCTCACTATAGAAGCCCGAATTAGAACTTCGTGCATTTCAGGCAAATTTCTTAAAAAATCTTCTTCTCCAGATCCAGCAGGCAGAATCTTTTGATATTTGGTATGCAACATTGTGGGGTGGATCTGATTCAAGTTTGTTCAAATCGGCTCCCTAGATTCATATTTGGGCTCACTTTTGAAGCTCAAATTCGAACTTAGTGCATTTCAGGCATATTTCTTCAAAAATCTTCTCCAGATCCAGCAGGCAGAATCTTTTCATATTTGGTAAGCAACATTGTGGGGTGGATCTGATTCACGTTTCTTCAAATCGGCCCCCCTGGGTTTATATTTGGGCTCAGTATAGGAGCCCAAATTTGAACTTAGTGCATTTCAGGCAAATTTCTTAAAAAATCTTCTTCTCCAGATCCAGCAGGCAGAATCTTTTGATATTTGGTATGCAACATTGTGGTGTGGATCTGATTCAAGTTTGTTCAAATCGGCTCCCTAGATTCATATTCGGGTTCACTATAGAAGCTCGAATTCGAACTTAGTCCATTTCAGACAAATTTCTTCAAAAATCTTCTCCAGATCCAGTAGGCAGAATCTTTTCATACTTGGTATGCAACATTGTGGGGTGGATCTGATTCAAGTTTGTTCAAATCGGCCCCCTGGATTCATATTTGGGCTCACTATAGAAGCCCAAATTCGAACTTAGTGCATTTCAGGCAAATTTCTTAAAAAATCTTCTTCTCCAGATTCAGCAGGCAGAATCTTTTGATATTTGGTATGCAACATTGTGGGGTGGATCTGATTCAAGTTTGTTCAAACCGGCCCCCTGGGTTTATATTTGGGCTCAGTATAGGAGCCCAAATTTGAACTTAGTGCATTTCAGGCAAATTTCTTTGAAAATCTTCTTCTTAAGATCCAGCAGGCATAATCTTTTCATATTTGGTATGCAACATTGTGGGGTGGATCTGATTCAAGTTTGTTCAAATCGGCCCCCTGGGTTTATATTTGGGCTCAGTATAGGAGCCCAAATTTGAACTTAGTGCATTTCAGGCAAATTTCTTTGAAAATCTTCTTCTTAAGATCCAGCAGGCATAATCTTTTCATATTTGGTATGCAACATTGTGGGGTGGATCTGATTCAAGTTTGTTCAAATCGGCCCCCTGGGTTTATATTTGGGCTCAGTATAGGAGCCCAAATTTGAACTTAGTGCATTTCAGGCAAATTTCTTTGAAAATCTTCTTCTTAAGATCCAGCAGGCAGAATCTTTTGATATTGGGTATGCACCATGCTTAGGGGGTGAGATTCAAGTTTGTTCAAGCCAAGTCCCTGGGTTCATATGTGGGCTCACTGTGGTAGCCCGAATTATAACTTGGTTCAAAATGAGGAATTTTCTTTAAAAATCTTCTTCAGATCTAGCAGTCGGAATGTTTTGATATTTGGTATGCAGCATCCTTAGGGGGTGAGATTCAAGTTTGTTCAAGCCATGTCCCTAGGTCCATATTTGGACTCACTGTGGGAGCTCGAATTGTAACTTAGTTCAAAATGAGGAATTTTCTTTAAAAATCTTCTTCTTCAGATCCAGCAGTCGGAATGTTTTGATATTTGGTGGGCAGCATCCTTAGGGGGGTGAAATTCAAGTTTGTTAAAGCCAAGTCCCTGAGTTCATATATGGGCTCCCTGTAGGAGCCTGAATTATAACTTAGTTCAATATGAGGAATATTCTTTAAAAATCTTTTTTTATTTAGATCCACTGATCAGAAGATAGATAGATAGATTTTTATTTGTACAATTTTCTTACATACAAGTTAAATACAATAATAACAAATACTTTAAATATATTGTACAGGGGCAGCATGGACAAGATTGTCCGTCTTCCTGCCGCACCTAACGTAAATTATTTTCAGATTTGAGACTGAAAGGCAACATGAAATGGCTACACAGGTGTCACATGAAAAGCATGGTGTAGCAAAATCTGCTTGGGTTATAAGTATATAAGGGTGTAAATAGTTAAATACCCACATGTATAAATATAATTTATTTCAGTGATTGAGACTACTGGTAGAAAAGTACTGCTATTGTTAGTTCTGACTGGGATATGTTGTCTGGTTATCGAGTATTAGAAAGGGGAATGGGGCTCAATATGTAATGTTGATTGGTCGGTTTGTTCCATTGCCTGTTTCCCAGCCTAAGCGGGTGGTGAACTACAAGACTTCTATTCCTATATATAGCAAGATTTAATCAGAGGGAGCTAGTTGTATTATTAACAACTACAAGTGCGTTGAGGAGAATGCAGAATGACGAGAGTGACTCTCATATTGTACGGGGTTTAGCAACCTGTCTACAGTCTGGACAGAATTTCTTCTTACATTTTACAACATTAGAATAATTTGATAAGTAACCTTTTATTAATTCCTTTTTAAAGCAGCTTTTAAATTTGACATTTCTGAGTGTCTGATCCAATGAATTCCAGATGGCTGGGAAAGAATGTTTTGGAAGGACGGAGGAAAACTCCGTTCTTGGAGTAGATGTGTTCAGGTTCCCAGCTTGTCGGGTATTCATTGCGGCTGTGTCATCAAAGAATGTTTTAAACGATTCGGGTAGGTTTCTGCTCTTCCAGTCAAATATGCCGCTTGCAGTCTATACTGATTCTGAAGTTTCAGTATCTTCTCATTTTGGAAGATGGGTTCTGTGTGACTCCTGTAGCTTTTGTTTGATATAATTCTCATGACTTGTTTCTGTTTTTTTGAAAATAGCATTTCCATGGTCGGCATGTCCCCAAACTAGCAGCCCAAAGGATAGATGACTGTGGAAAAGTGAGAAATATAGCGTTCTTAAACAATGTTTTGGTAGTATTCTCTTCACCCTATTGACAATTTTCGACATATCATTGATGTGTGATATTTGAACGTAAGATTTTCATCTATAACGATACCTAGAAACTTCAGAGATTTTTCTGACATACCGTTGCCTACGCGCGTTAGGGGTTTGTCATCTAATAAAACTTTGAGATTATTCCATTTGAGGTCATTGTTTTTGGGGTGAAATAACATATATTTACTTTTTGTGATATTTATTGCCAGTTTGTTGCAACAGCACCAGTGATAAATTTTTGTCAGTTCACCTTTTCCTCAACTTCCTTCATCCTATGACCGGATGTGTGAAGTGTTGTATCATCTGCAAATGAGAGTAAGTTTAAAACCGTAGCATTTGGCATATCATTCACGTAAATGAGAAAGAGTATAGGTCCTAAAATGGACCCCTGAGGAACACCACAATTGATATTACACAAGTCGGATTTCCTTCCCTCGATTTCGATATATTGTTGCCTTCCTGTTAAGTAACTTTTAAACCATTCTTTGGTTATTCCCCTAAAACCATAGTGATCAAGTTTGTGAAGTAATGTGTCGTGAGTTATAGTGTCGAACGCTTTTGATAGGTCAATAAATATGCCTACAGTAGAATCTCTTGTCTTTCTATCATTATTTTCAGCAATGTGGTCTAATAAATGTAGTAAAGGTTGTGTTGTAGAGTGGTTTTCTCTAAAGCCAAATTGATTTTTATGAAGGATGTCGAACCTAGTGAGAAATGATGACAGTCGTTTATACATAAGTTTTTCCATAATTTTTGAGAATGCTGGTAGAATACTTATTGGCCTATAGTTTTCAATGTTTTCTTGGGCTCCACTTTTGTATATGGGTACAACTCTGGATATTTTCATTTTAGTGGGTACAATACCTTGTTTAAAGCTTAAATTTATGATATATGACAGTACATGTGCTGTTTCATCAATAGTTTTTTTCATTAATTTCATGGATATATTAGAAAAGTCAGCGCAGTTTTTGTTAGAAAGTTTTGAGCAAATGGATAATATTTCAGCTGGGGATGTTTCTGTTAAGAAAAAACTTTTATGATTCTTTTGGTCCATGTAATCAAGTGGATCTATGCCTTCAACTGGTTTTACCCCGTTAGCAGTGTTTGAACCTACTTCTGAGAAGTAATTGTTAAAGGATTCTGCAATCTGACCTGGAGTGGATAGTGTATTATTTTTATATATCATCCACTCGGGTAGATTTTGCGAAG